>OV816023.1:128909234-129608546 GCA_929113105.1 Agrypnus murinus | reverse complement strand
ATAAAAATCGACCTACCACTTTTCTGTGTTTTACTCTCAGAATCGAACCTACTTTACACTCCCTAAGTTTGAACATAACGATACGGAACAAACTGTATATAAAGGCTAATTTTACTTTGTTTAATTAGTATTTTACATTAAATTCTATTTTGAATGCAATTCCATATAGAAAAATTATTACTACGGCTGGAAATCGAACCCAGGATCTTCCGCTTTTTGGGCGGCATCTTTCTCTGAGAATCATACTTAAAATTTACGTGTAAATTTTTTATTTATTTATCTATTTATCTCATTAATCAAATTAGCAAAAACAAAAAGTGATGTAAGCTTTCAAGGTTTTAAATTCTTATCGAATATCTTTTAGTTGCTGGAAAATATCCTTGATGAAACTTGGCAACACCTCTATCGGACAATAAGTTATATGAAAAGATAAAAAGGTTGTGGTACCAATGGCGCTGATACTTGCGGCTAAATGAAAATCGAAGGTGAGTGTACAATTTATAGCGTCATAATGTAAAACAAGGAAGAAATGTGAACTCGATGATAATACAGATGTGAATCGGTTACGTTTTATGCGAACACAGAAAATGGGTATAATATCTTCGACGTTACTTTATGATAGTTAAAATAAAATATAAAATGAATAATTACATCCGACTCTATTAAAAATATACTTGCACGACATTTACATTAATTTACGACATTTAATTCATTCTTAAATTAATTGAATATTTTTCTGCATTGCATTTAGACTTGCATTTGAATGTTTATAACATGCTGTTTCTTTATAGCATAATATTATTACTAGATTGCAGTTTTTGACAACATTGATTTTTTAAATATGTTACTGAATGTACGTTGCGTGTGCATTGGATTTGATAACGCTTGCACGCTTACTACATGACTTAAAGTTATATATTTTACTGAAACTACGATTTAGTCAAGAATAATGGACAATGAGTTATACAAACTTATATGTTAATCTTTTGTAGTTTTATCGAATGAATTATCTTGCTGTAATATGATTACAACCTGATTAATAGACCTTTTCGCTTGCGTCTTCAATCGTGACCCAAAACAAGCTCTTCATTGCAGAGAACAAAACACACTTTATTATTCTTGACCTGTTTAATTGAGCCTAATTACTCACTATTAAAGCACATACCGTACCTGAATCTCGTAGTACGTAATACCCCATGTAGGAACTGCTAGTCTTGACAATAGGCTCGAGCTTGACTAAATATTCGATAACCAAATGTTGTCATTTGAACATCGGTCTAAGCCTAGGCCAACCTTCAGATCCCACGCTTCGGCTGCTTTGTCGTCGCCCAAGGATCAACCGTCTTGGTACCAATTCTGGGTTCTCAAATCTTTTTTGTTGTGTTTATTTAAAAAAACGCTAATAAGAATACAATTTTTAGCGGTAGAAATTAAACTTGTATGCTTGAAAATAATTAAAATAATTGGTAATATTTTAGAATTTTCCTATTAATTTGTTTTCTACGTCAAAGTTATTTCAGACAAGTCTTAATAAGCTACATTACTCTATTAAATATTAGGTTGGTCTCATACTCAATAGTCAGTAATAACTCGGGGCCACCGTTGAGTTCCGATCATACAATATCAGTGATTATCAGCTTTGATACTATATTAAGAGTGGTCCAATATTGGTTATTTACCTTGCACCAAGATTCAGTATTAGCGTCGGCACTACATTGGTCTTCACTATTGGGCCAAGATGTATCACTAAATCTACTATTCATTGTTGTTTTGAATGCTGTAACAAAAAAACGACTTTTAGTGACAAGCGGTTTGGACAAAAAATGTTTTTTTTTGTTATTGCACTTTTATTGTTAAAATTAGGAACAATTTTCTGAAGAAAATAATGTCTAGGTACAAATAAAAAGTGTTAATTTAACGAAAAGACATTGACGCTATCTCTGTTAATAAACAAGAAACATAGTTCGCTATTTCTTCATAAAAATCTTAAATAAAACACTTTTTTGTCTGAAAATTAATAGCATAAGAACCACAAGGTTTTTTTCTAACCCCTACAAAAATCTTATAGATATATGGCATATATTTTCCGAGAAACAAAATATTCAACTTATTTTTAATGAAATTATCCCTAAAAATTGGTACATTTTATTACGTATCGTCCGATAAAAACGAAAGTAGGTATACGATTTAGAAATATAATATTTTACTGTTGTATGTAGAAATAAATTTACTATTTGCTAGTTTTTCAAATATTTAATTTGGTTCAGTACTTTACGAGCAATACGCTTTCAAAGACAGAAGACTCTAGAAAAAAATGGATATAGTAGTAGGGCCATGACTGATTAACAAGCTTGGCACGAAGTTACCATCCCGATTTTAGCCCAGCCATGGGATTTCAGGCTTGTCGGAGTTGATAAGCATCGTCTCAAGCCTGAGTCAACCGCGGGCCCTTTGTTATTCCCTATATGGGACATAGAACGGCTGAAGTGAGCTAAGTGGTCCGACGAAATGACAAGCCGCTCCTTGTATTTAAATACTTAGAGAATATTGATGTAGATCAACTACCAATGGTATATAATTCGGATCTGATACTGTTCCATTATCTGTTTCCAACATCTCACAGAGAGAGACTGCCGTTTTGATACCGGTGAACATTAAAAAAGGGCATTCATGATTATTTCGAAAGTCAGGAAAATCTTCTTATCTAGAGGTATAAGTTGAGCCAGATTATATTGAAAAATATAATTATCAATAACAAATCACATCTTATGTTTTATACGCTTTTGGTGAATAATTTTAATTTCCATAGGTCTCGAATAGTTTTTGATTTATTCCAGATTATAATAAAACTAATAGTAGGGGATTTTTTTCAAACTGAAGAAAATGCTATTAACCTTAACAGCTTACTTCAGCATAAACCCTAAACTAATCTAGTAGGTATGCCATAAAATGCCACAAATAATAGAAAAAGCACCATTAACAGCTGTTCGGGTAGTAGAACAGCTACTCAACATGTAATGAATAACTGATAATTGCTCAAAAACGCTAGGTTCAAATTGCCTGAATCAATTTTTTATGTTTGGTGTGATTGTGTCATTCATTTTATATGGAATCTTGTATCGTACATAATGCAATTGCTACTTACGTTAAAATATGCGTTTCTGTTATCAAAAAAAGTTAGCAAACCTGAATTAGTAACGGTGAATTATTATGCGTGACCGCCAAGATAGTCTGTATGAATTTTGCAATGTAGTTTGAAGTAATTACGATCTTCCATGTCCTCGCAATAAGCAGAAAAAAATACATTTAAATGCCCTAATCAGGACGTAGAGCCATGAAATATGCATGCCTTGTTAACCACTACCGCAACACAAGT
The DNA here is from genome assembly GCA_929113105.1 of Agrypnus murinus. NCBI lineage: Eukaryota > Metazoa > Arthropoda > Insecta > Coleoptera > Elateridae > Agrypnus > Agrypnus murinus. The sequence continues at coordinate 129,605,170 of OV816023.1, read as the reverse complement.
CAGAGCATGTATCGGCGCGGCGCCAGAAATCAGTAATCAATATTATGCCCTATTTCGTAACAAAACTATTATTCTCGAGCGTGTAAACTGCTCAATACAAAGCAAAATATACAGCCTACTTCATTGACATTATTTAACACAATTATTGACAGACATGTCGTGATTGAGGCCGTTTTTGTCAATATTTGTGTGCGCCCTTTCACAAATAAATCGTCCAATATCAGCGTTATATCCTTTTCGAGACGAGGGGTTCGACACGTTCATGTTATTCTGTTTTATTCGAACACAAGTAAGAAGATTCTCACTGATATTGCACTGTTGTCAAAATTAGCTAAAAAGTGCAGTTCATTACAGAAAATGTTATTTATATAGATGGATAATGCTTGGATACTACGAGCTTAGTATAATCGTAAAAAATTACAAAAAGTCCTATAGAATTATTTGTTTTAAAGTCTTTTAATTCTTTGTCGCATGAACATTCTGCTTTTGAGAAAATTAGAGATTCTGTACTATGAAGAAACAAGAAACCAACTGGAACTTCTATTTCACATGCAAACACAAACACAAATATTCAAGGACAAAAATATAACTAACATGGGAATCAAATTTACGTTCGCTAAAACTGATACAAATGCAGAATAAATGTATACTGAGAACGAGTTATTAAGCCTTTATCGTGGCTCCTAATTATAGATTAGTGGAAAAAGTTTAATTTACAGTTCTCTTTAATAATAACATATTTTTGCAAAATCAGAAAACATTGTTATAATTACTGACAAGCGAGGTAAGTGAGAAATTCCACTTGTTCCTTGGAAGATGTACATAGTACTTACAATTGACAGATTAGTCATTGTAAGCACATCTGAAAGGTGAGAGCACACACCTGCTTCGTCAGTTGGGAAACATCTTTGCCAACACTATTCTCTTAAATATAAATTATAAACATTTTTATTTTCTACATTTGAGTATATTTGCAATCTCTTGGTATCATTTTTAGTATCCTTTCGATTCCATTACGTACAGGGTATCTCATATCCCCAGCACCAGACTTTACCAGAGCATTTCTGATGGCATTTGCAACAAAAAATCTTAATAAAGTTTTTTGATTAGAGAAAGTTCAAATTGTTAATAATTTTGACCGACGTTTTTATAAAAGTACGTATAAAATTATAACACGCTCATGGTGATATTGATATCATTAGTAAAAAATAAAGTTAACTGTATATGTAAGTGCCAAGTTTGAAATTTTAAAGCCAGACAAACATGATGAAATCACATATTACTGTGTATTTTTCTAGTTCAAACCCACCATTTTCAAGCGCCCAATTGTGTACTAATGCAAATTAAACCGCTTCGCTTCGTAGACATAGTGCTTTTGTTTTACTATAAAATGCAAGTCTCAAATGATGACTAATTGTAATACAAAACGTAAATATACAAAATTATGCATTAAGTTTTTAATTTTTACAAGACGCTTGTCAACAACCGGATTTTAATTTAATTTAACCGTGACCTCGCATATCTTTTTACTGTAACATTGGTTGAATCTAGTCTCAACTTTTAATAGTAAAACATTGGGTAAGAGTTTTACACATCGAATTTCAATTGCCTATGGAATTTACTAATTAGTGTTAAACAATTATGCTAACCTAAACCAGAAAATGAAGAGTCTGGGTCGATTGGGATGCTGAGTATGTAAATAATTCCGGACAGCAGCACTAAAATGGAGCGGGGCACCGTCGTGCATAAACCACATATTCCGTCTTGTGGCTAGTGGTAGCTCCCCACGTAATTCCACCAGGTCGTTTTCCAAGAAATTTAAATATTCAGCACCATCCAACCTCTCTGGCAAAAAATGGGCCTAATAAATGATCATCGATAACGCCTATCCAGACGTTAAGTGAAAATCGCCGCTGGAAGTTGTGCCGACGAGTGACATGTGGGTTTTTGTCTGCCCAATAATGAAAGTTGTGGTGATTGAATACACCGTTTCTTGTAAAGGAGGCTTCAGTAAAAAGTATTTGGCGTAGGAAGCGGTCATCTTTATGCACGCCTCGTTGCATCCGTTCGCAATTGTATCCTAACAAGGTGATCTTGCGGTTCCAAACCTTGAACTCGTCGATAATGATATGGATGCGACGGATTTTCTCTCCAAATACGCCCTTCTGTTGATTGTGGCAGTCCAGTTCGCCGTGCTGCCTCACGAGTACTAATCGTGGGATCGTTTTCCACCATGTCCAGAAGGTCTTCCTCTTGTTGGTGGACGTACAGCGCCTCCTTCCCGGGTTGGTAGTAAAGAACCAGTTTCCCGTAATCGTTGGGTCACATTAATAAAAGTACGGTAGTGTGGTGTTCGATGCCTATTTGGAAAGCGTTCGGCATACAAGCGTGCTGCTAATCTGGCATTTCCACGACTCTCCCCGTACAATAAATGTATATCTGCATATTCTGCCACCGTAAATGCGGCCATTGCAATTACTGCTTAATTTACACAAAAGAAATACACGCGCAAACGAAAATGTCAAGTATTAGTATATTAAACAAATTAACACACAGCTAACACACTAAAACGACAAAAACGAACACTTATAATAATAATCAGTAACATCGATATAACGCTTAGAATCAGGATCATGAGGATCAGTAAACAAGTACTGACTAAATTTGCAATCTCAAAAAAGTCCGACTAAAGTTTTAAAACTACATTCATAGCTAGGGTTGAGGTGGGGTTGTTTTGTTGATTGCTTAAAGTAAACGGTAGTGTCGGTATATTTCAAGTACCCGATGGTAGGTATAATAAATTTATTGCTTTTCACTAGAAATTGGGCGCCTTTTGTACGAACTTTCTGGGAATAAGTATTGTTATTCTAAATTCAACAGAGCAAAGCTGCCTTTTAATAAAAACGTTATTTCTTTGTGGTTGATGATAATTTGTTTACATAGAAATAGTATAAAAATAATACAAAACTGCATGCTCAAAAATAAGTACTGTCTTGAAAAATCAAAACGAACGGTCATTTAACCAAATTATTGTTCTACTAATAAAAAGTGAGAGTCAGGGTTTTGCATTGCATTAGTCCCTGAACTTGACCAAAGATTTAAAAACATAATAAAGGTTGTCCGCACAGCTGTATTGCTAATACAGCTGTGCCAATTAGTCACTATTCTTAGGAATATTAACGGTATCTACAGTGATGATTTTATTGTTTTTCACTAGAAATCGGTACCCTTTATTTATTACATAGTATGTACTTTCTGGGAATAAATATTATTTTAAATAAAAAATAGTACAAAATAATACAGTACAGCATGCCCAAAAAATAACACAATTGGCGCGGCTATTAGAAACAAAAATCTTTATTTATCTGTTCTTATTCCACGAAACACTTCGCCAAAATAAAGACGGGTTATTACTTTATTATGATAGCTTGCATATTCTCGAAAGCAAGTAGTATTATCACCTTGTACTTTAAAATATGTGTCATGTGCATTCATACTATTAAATTTGAAAACATTAGGCTGAACTTCAATGCCGTTTTTCTCCAAAAGTATAGAAGTACGAGAAAAATGGTATATAGAAATTTTCTTTCTTTAATGGTTATCTAACCACTGGCAAAGTCTGGCTACGTCTTAATGGGACACCGTGTATGTAACAGTTGCTTTTTCGGAATCTAATTTGCCAAAATGAGATTATAAGATGCAGGTACTTAGTGCAGAATGTGATAGTTCTTGATTTTTTTTTATTAGAGAAGTAGTCTATCAGAAATAGTTAACAAGTGAGTAAATTGCACGTTTTGCTCATTTTGCCCACACTGTATTGGCGTCAGGGGCACATCTCAAGTGTTCTACCCGTCATATCTAAACAAGACCTTAAAAGCCAAAATGTTGAATCTATATTTAAAACGAGAAAATGGACTTTTCGTTTTAATACAATCATATATTTGTTTAGTTACGTAAATTTGCTTAACCATAGTTTATGGATCGTCGCAAATATACTTAATAAACAAAAATGTTAATGAGGCTACATTTGAATGGTGTAATCAGACAAATTACAATGAAAATTTACTCCATTTTGTTTACCTTGTGCTTCATGTCATAATTTTGCGTGTTTGGTTTTTCGTATTTATGCATGTTCTATCGTTTCATTTCCATCTCCAATTTTTATGATTTTTTTATCTACCTATCTTTTACGGCGTTTTATATTGAAGTTGAATAAACAAAGGGTAATGGAGGAACTAATTAAATTCTTGGAAGGGAATATAGGACCCTTTTAATTTAAAGTAGATAATTCCTTAAAATAGTGACAGGCTTTGAACTGACTGTTAGTTTTCAATTTGTCGGATATTTAGAATGGAATTGCTTATTAAATAATGTCCGCTAAAACAAAATAATAATAATAAGAAATTAAATTAAGATATTTTAGAATTATTCTGTGTAAATAAAAGTAAACTCCGTTACCTTAGATATTGGTACACCTCGTCCCTAGATTAAAGAGGTTATAGATGTCAAAGACAACGATGTCTGATTTAAGCCGCAAACTGCGCCATCTTCCGGATTGGGGGTACGTAAAAGGCGGGCAGTTTGAAATAATATCGAATTTCATTAATCAATTTTAATTTGCTTTTAATTTCAAAAAGTGCAAATCAATATGTCATTTTTTCATACCTAACGTGCACATTAATCATTTCTCCAACTTCATAAACATTGAATCAATGTGCATTTTTATCTAAAATAAATAATATATGTAAATTTTATAAGTTAAAAAAACTCTACAACTTTTGTAAAAGAAATGCTATTTCTTAATGCTAGTGGAAAACAGAAAATAATATTTTTATGAAAAAGTTACAAAGCATCACAATAATTGTTTTGATCTTATATTATTGATGATCATATTTAACAAAATGATGGAATATTTACATAGATTCATTGTATGCAAAGAAAAATAATGTAACAAATGGGGAAAAACCCCTTTATACGGCTGACGCATATCTAAGAAGAACCTACAATGTTCGAGCCGGGTCGCGTGTATGACGTAACGTCGCCGATCTTTCTAGTATCTAGTGCATTCTACACACTTCCGTGGGTGGTATATATCGCAGCCGCAATGGGCCCGGCGAATGATTAGTGTGTAACCGGCGTCGTATTGAAATGTGCTCTGTGTAATTAGTAATCATATATATTAGTGAATAAATAAACGTTTAACAATTGTTATGATAATACATAAATAGTTCTTTTATAATTAATTTTAAGTTACTAAATATCTAGCATTTAAAAAAGTTAGTTTAACAGTTTATAATTATTCTGTTTTTAATTAGTGTATGTAAATAATACCTCTTTTGTGAATAGACGATTAAACAGCATTTTTGTTATTATTTTAAAAAGAACGTTACAATAATAAACGTACAGTTTAGGTACAAAAAATGATTTAGTTAATGATTTTCACCTTACGTTTACTTTGGAAGAGAATACGTTTGTATCTTAAAGATAAAAATAAACTTAATGAAAACGTTGATAGAAACGTATAAAGTATATTCATATTACACTTTATACATAGATAGATAGATAGACGTTTATTCTAGTGCCAGTGGCGTTGACTAAGACAATAAGAAACATACATAATAATAAAAATAACAACTTAATATATTGTGTATAAATATAAAAACATTTAGTGTACACTGTACACCTAATGGATATAAAACATTTTGTAAATATAAAGTATTATAAAAACATTGTAGACATAAAACACATTAAAAGAATACTTATAGAGATAGATAATATAAAAGTTAGGGGCTATTAAATATTTACAGTCGTACTTTTATTAGAGAAATTACACGCGTGTAACCATAATATTTATTATATGTTACACGCGTGTAATTTCTCTATAAGTACGGCTGATGGAGTTTTCATTTCAAATATTAGTCATAGTATTTACAGCATTCCAAAATGCTTCCAATCTATAAAAGCAGTTAGTTATAAAGTCAAGTACGATTTTAAGTCACTTTTAAATTTTTTAATTTTGTCTAGATTTTTTACCGAAACAGGAGATTATTAAAAATTTAGACCAAAGTCAACAGGAATGACTTATAATATGATGAAGTCTTAGTAGCATTATTAGCTCGCAAAAGATTTTTTCTGGTATTATAGTGATAAACATCCTCAGTTTATTTAAAAGTATTTGTACTATTAAATATACAAACATAGAGCTTTCATAAACGATAAATTAAAAATTGTCAAGATCTTGTGATTTATAAATAAAGACAACTATATCTACTTTTGATACTGTATATAATTCTTAATGCTTTCTTTTGTAGTTTTAAAATGTTAGAGAGATGTGTAGAATTACCCCAAAAGATCAATCCATGTCTGATTATAGATTCAAAATACTCAAAATAAATGGTAAGCAATTGTAACATGCAGTAAATGGCTTTATGAAGTTTAGGTAACATTTGATCTATATGTTCTTTCCACTGAAATGCATAAAGTAAAAATAAGATACCTTTAACATACATAGGTATATTTAACATAGAAATTAATTTTTCTAAAGCAAATACGCAACCAATAAAAACTAAGAACAAAAATTTCGACTAGAAGATTTCTTTTTATATCTTCGCGGAGCAAACTCTCTTGCACCCTTAAAAATAGGTGCTGCATCTTTTGGAAGATGTCTATTGTCTTTCGATTTCATAATATTATTAATTTGTTTTAATTGATTAAAAATATTCAATCTAATAAATCTTTTTAAAATCAAATGATTTATAATTTTATGTTTTTCACAAGAAGAAAATTTTGTATTGCTTATTATTTTCAGAATATTATTTTTTAAATAGTTTTTTATATTTGCGTGTCCTAATGAAATTTTTTAGAATACTGGAAACAGTAACATTTTATATTTTAAGGTTGATATCACTGTTAGACAGCTGTTCTTAGAATGTCAAACTTATGTTATTTACGAAGTGAACTCTTATAACTGGAATGCAACGCTTGCAAAACTAGTATTGCAGGCTACATAAATGCGCCGAATAATAAATAGTCCTAAGGGCCTAATAGTTTTTACTTTATTATTAACGATATTGTAAATTTTGATACTGACATCATATGGGATGCATTGTGTTGTGTATGTGCAATAGCTCACGATAAACTTAACGTAATAAACTTCAATTTTATAAAATTGTATATCTTTACTTTATAAGTTATAATATCCAAAAGATCCAATGAATAATTATTTTTGTTAACAAAAATCATTTTTTGCTGAAAATACTATTGCATTTATACCTCATTAATTTCTTTAACAAACAAGGTATTTATTCTATGAAATGAAATATAATTATTCTTATTTCATCCAAGTTTTTAATTCATTAAGTAGCAATTATTTATGTCACAAATATATTGGTATACATTCTACTTTGAATTTATAATAATTTTCAACAGTACGTATAATACACCTGGCAAATTTGAACGAGGTCCTGCTGCTTAGTTAGCGGGCGTTGTGTGTATGAGATATATAAGAATGGGAATTTCTACGTCGCGCGGATTACCTAAAGTTAAGCAAGGTTATGTAAAAAACAATTGCATTTCTAGTGTTGCCAACTGTTATGCTACTTACCAAGTATCCCTAACAAATTTTATTTAAAACTAAGCAATTTTTTAATTATTTAATAATGAACTAACGCAAATAGAAAAAATAGTATAAAGTATTCGTTTCACAAGACGTTTTAGGGCATTTGTCCTCTTTAGAAAACTCCCCGCTACGCGGGTCGTTTTATATATATATATATATATATATATATATATATATATATATATATATATATATATATATAATATGGTAGAACTTCGTAGAAAGTCGGCAAATCACACAAAATGGTGTCTTACAAAACAACATCATATGATGCATACTCAACATCGATTTAAACGCGTAGAAAAAAACGTGTATTGGAAGTTTTCAACGCAGTTCAATCCTGTGCGATTGTGCCTACAGAATTACGAAGTATGATGAGCTATTCTACAACCAACTACAGAAAACAATCAAATCATTGTATTGCAAATGTTCATCACAATACTTACTGAGTGAGCGAGCATGAAAATCGCATGTTACGGGAAATGAGCAAGCCAAAGTTTAATGGATTTATTGAAAATAAATAAGTGATTTTGTTTTACACCTAGTTTTAGAGATGTATGACATGACAAAGCCACAACCCCATTTATGCGTCTTTTCCATCTGTCTAGAACCTATTTATTTCCTGTCATATAAAATAAACAGGTTAAAAGTGGACTATCTAGAGATAAATCAAATATCTTAAAAAAATTAAGCACTCTGCGATTTATCTCCTTGGACTAGCAGTTTTATACCGTAACAATTGATTATACAAATGCGTGGCATTGCCCCGGTAGCATCATATATATAAATAAAATATTTAATTCTCAATATTTGTCAAATATAGAAACCGATAGGTTCTCTTTAAAAAACAATTGATTAATTTTTAATATTATATATGTGTTTAATGACAAACTGAGTTAACAAACTCAGTAGAAATAGAGCCTGCTGAAAATAAAGTAAATTGCAGTGAAAGAAATAAGCCAGAAGCTATTACATTGCTGAGAAAATATAAAAATTTAATTAATCAAAATTCAACAATTGCTAAAGAATAGTAACATAAGTTAGAGATAATAGACGAAAAACTTTTTAATTTGAAGACACACCCAGTCCCTTACTCATACAGAGAGAAGGTAAGTGAAGAAATTAATACAATGTTAAAGAGTGGAATAATAGAAAAGTCTTCAACTTGACGATTTTATAGGAATATGTTTAGATGCCAGGAAAATAAACAAACGTACCGAACCATATTATGAAGTTCCAATAACGATAGCTAATCTTATGGGTAGATTAAAGAAAAGTTTCATATGCTCAAGACTAGATCTGACGAACTACTTCTGGTTAATTAGAAAAAAAATCACAGAAAATTTACAGGTTTCAATATTGATGGTTTCGTTTACCAATTTCGTGTAGTGCCGTTTGGATTAGCTTTATCATGTCCAGCTTTGGTCAAGGCATTGCAAATAATTTTAGGCAAATACGAAAAATTTTGTTTGCATTTTGTCGATGATATACTTATTTCTAGTCCTGATGAAAATACACATTACAACCATTAAAGTATAATCTTAAAATAATTAAATGAAGTAGGCTTAAATATTGGTAGGTGCGAATTTTACTTAGAGAAGTTAAGTGCCTTGGATATGTCATAGGCAAAGATGGAATCACAATTGATCAACAGCGAATTCAAGAGATTTACAGGCATTTACAGCCCCTAAAAATATAAAGCAATTACAAAGATTTTCAGGCATATTGAATTATTATAAAGGTTTATTCCTAATCTTTCCAGAAGAGCAGAACCTCTAAAGAGCGAGCTTCTGAAGATCTTAATCAAGTATTTTACAAAAATTGAAATTTGTTCCACCCTGATTTTAATATGGAATTTCTACTGAGAACTGATGCAAGTGAACTTAGCAATAGCAGCAGAATTAGTTCAGTTGATGAAAATAGTCAAGAAACTCGCATATGTTTTATATCAAGAATTAAAAAAATTACGAAAAACGATATACCATATCAGAAAAAGAAATGACCGCAATTATTTTTGCTGCAGTTTTTACATACAACTAGATTTTTGAATCGTGTTTATAGATGGGTTTTATTATTACAAGCATTTCAATTTAAAATAGAATATCGTTCGGGTAAGAATAACATTACGGAAGATTTATTAAGCAGATCAAATACCGATGGAAAAGAAGAAAAAATATACAATTTAAGAGTAATGAAGGTATGTTAGAATTGGGCGGAAGTAATCTGGGCACTAGGGTAATCTTGAATAGAATAGATTCTGAACGTCAAATTGGAAAATTATATTTTATATTATGAATGAATAGGCACATAGTATATTACAGAATACATAATATTACAGAATATAAACCAATTTATTATATACATGCAAATACAGATACAAACTACAATAGAACATACAGATTACATTTTTTAAAATACTTTATATAGACATACATAATTAATAATAAACGTAAAATTATATAACATAATTTAAAAAGAACATGAAAATAAAGTTATGAACCATTATGGAAGTATGCATATATTTTTGCAATTTAAATCAAGTGCACCCTACATTTTAAGAATTTAATTCTTGTCATTTCATTATTCTCTAATTTTTTCTAATTTTATAAGCCATTAAATTGGTTATGGTATTTCGTTCAGTTTTTAGTCTATTCATAACCGAGTTGATTAAGGAACTCAGATAGGTCTGAATGATTAGCTAAAAATTTTATAAACGATGCACAGAGGTTCAAAACTAATATCTGACGGGATTTTATTAGAAAAAGTTGTTGTTGAATATTATTATAAAAAACCACAAAGCAAAGTTGAGTGCACCAATCAGAAGAAATCATAATCTCTTTTCGAAAAAACAACACATTTGGCCGAAGATCTTGAAAATTGATGATCTTAGGAGTTACGCATTTATGTCGCAAGTTTCGACGTATCGGCCCCACAGTAGGCCGTCGTGAATTTAATTTTATAGTATTCATCAATCATCAACACACATACAAACACTAGAATTTTTATCAGCACCCACCAACTCTTTGTCTTATCTCTATTTCAGAATTAAAGCATGTACAGCATGAAAAGAGCTTTTCTAAATTTGGCTAAAAAAAGATAGATACCAAAAAGGACAACTGCTGTTTTCAATTATACTAGAGAAACCTCGTCAAGACATGACGGTCAAAAGCATTGAAGGATCTCCCTATATACTACCTTCGATGTGTGATTACAATCCTTTGGATTTTCGTGAGTGATTATTTAAATAAACGCAACCAAACATAACCAGTTGAAAATTCTTAAGCCTAGCAATACTCTCTTCCAGCTTATCCTCCTCTCTGGCTTACCCTACCCGCCAGTTTATTCTACATACTTACATCGGAAACTCTACCTTACAAAATGATAAGAATAAAATCAAAAATCGATCTTGTCTAAAGCATTCTTGAAAACGTCTATTAGTACATATTTCAAAAACATGACATAAACATAGTGTTGGCAAATTTCCTGCGTTTTATACAAACAATATGAAACTGCTCTGAATAAGCAATTGCCATCGCTATTATCTGTATAATAATTCTGTAATAGTCTGTTGTCCATAATTTTCAACTATGCGGGTTTTGTCTACGTAACCTAACAATTCTTTAAACATTAACCGCATATTAACCGTTTATTAATGATTGAAGTGGACTGCTGCATCACCCTTTTATATTTATAAGCGGGAGTATTTACGAAACTCACCACCGTAAAAAGTGAGAGGGTGCCCCAAGTGAATGTCCGATTCGCCCGTCTTAAATTAAACATTTTATAGTTGTTTAAAGAATAAATATAAACATTAAAAAAATACAAAAATTAGATAGTGTTAACTGATCTACACAGCGAAAGCTTCAATTAAAAAAAATCGCTTAGATCGGCCCGGTGGAACTCTCAAACGAACTGGAACAAAAATAAGCCTTGTGTTTTAAATATGTAGATTATTGCAAAATATCATTTTAAGGACTCTGATGATAACATTTCTTCGTTAGTACAAAAAATATTACTGAGTTCTGTAATAGTAATGATAATAATTACTGCTAGCCATTATCTGGAACCAGGCCCCAGAACAAGCTGGTGCGGAGGTAGGGGCGATTATTATTATTACGCAGGCCATCGTGCGGCTGCAGCCGACTTACAGATGGTACAGTTTAGGCCCTATCTTCACGACGCTACACAACATCACGATATGCAGACGATACTACAAAAACAAATGTATCCAACACCTATAAGTTCACACGACGCGACACGCGTACGATAAAAATGATCAATCATCGTCGAGATGTCTAGTGAAGAAAATCCCTTTTCCAGTGAAGAGGAAGAGGAAGAGGTTTTTGTAATGTAGTACGTTTATTTACAAAATCGACGGAAAAGACGAAGGTATTGGGTGCATTCATACCTGCCAAATGAGCTTTTTTTGCAACTTCATTCCACGCTTTCTCTGTTAAATTTTTCCGGGTATATTCTGCTACTTTAAAATTAAATAGACATTGGTATTTTTCATTCTCCAGTCCACTTTCTAAACTCATGTCGCGTTCTTGCGTTGCCATTTTTGCATAAGTCTGGGAGTAGGTCATTAAACCACGCTACAAATGTCGCGCGGCGACTAAAGCTAAGATCACACACGGCTACTTTTGCTGCAGTGCAGCATAAAAAACAGCGCAGCACAAGTGAAGCCTAATGTGAACTCCCCTGCAACCTTAAAAGTAGCGCATGCAAGTCGGTTGCATGCAGTATTTGTTTACTGCGCGCAGTCCAAAAAGTAGCAGTGTGTGAATGGAGTTTTTAAGAGTTGCAATGGCTGCAAAAAATATATATTTGGTTGAAACTTTTGCAGCGGCTGCGCCTGCAGTATCAATCTACTTATGATGTGGAGTGTGTGTTTTGTTTTTTATTAAAGGTGTCACCTTTCTCAATAATGCAAAAATTATTTTGTTATGCATTTTTCTAAACGTAATTACGTTGTAAAGATGTTATCCTTTTAGCATGTGGATCTTGAAATTTCATTTTTATAATAAATAGTATAGCGAAATATTTTAATGCAAAGTGGAATCATTTTAATCAGATTTACTTTCATTTATTTAAAGAATTAAATAAAATTTCAAAAACAAACACCCTCGTTCAACAAAGCCTCGTTCAATAAATAGGTATAAAGATAATATTTTTGAGGTGTTGGTGTAATGCATGTTAATAGAAGAAGAATATATATTTTTGGCACATTTTGTTTTATGTACTTAATTGCCTCATATACTATTTCTGCATTATAATTATAAGCACTAATTTAATCAAAAATAAAATTAATAAAATTAACATAAAATTTTACTAAACACATTAGTAACAAAATAAAACCTGCACAGTTATTAAAAACAAATTGAATTCATGGTTAGCCTCTCGCAACTAGTAATGCAGCTGAGATAAGAAACGCCCATCTCTCGTTTTTCAGTAAAAATAAATTATTAACAATTTCAACCAACTATTTTTTAATGACAGCATAGCTGTCGAAACAATATTGTCAGGTATATTTTAATAAAACTGTGAAACTTTTAATAATCTTTATTTATTTCATGATTATGGAGTTCCACAAAATAAGGCTGGAAACAATAAACAAAACTATCTTTTAGTTTATGAGAATGATTTTGTTTTGCCAGAGGTTTGTCATTATATGAAGTCGTTCTGTTTATATAAAAGCAACAATATTAGCAAAAGCAAATAAGAGATATTGCCTGGACGTATTAAATTTTAATCTTGTTGCATATTTTTTAAGCACGTGGTGTTAAAAGAGATGCTGCATATATTCTAAAAATTTATAAATCCATATATTTACACACATCTTTTCAATTATTATAACGAAATTTATAATTCGCCTTGTATAAAGTATTTTTATATTTTACACTATTTAATAAACGCTAATTAAGGCTTCAGATTCAGAGGCTAAAAAGTGCAGATATGTGACATTCTACATACAGTTACCAATACGCCATAGTTTCAGTTTTAAATCTTTTAGGAATTGTCATAATTATTTCCAAGTTGAGATATTATACATTCACCTTAGATTATAAAACTTTTGATGCTGTCATAGTTTTAGACTCAAAAACTTAAAGCTTCGTAACTTTTAGTTTAGTAGTTTATTTATCATTTTATAAATTAATTTATTATCTGTAGCAGTTTTTAATATAGAAGAAAACAATGGCGTCCTGGGTATATCAGACCTGGCCAGAAAAAAGCTTTACGTTCAGGTCACTTTAATTGCTATTTTCAGTAAAATTATTATTAGTATTATTTTACACCCAAAAGTAACGCCAAAATCTATTTTGAAATTGATTAGTCGTTTTAGACGTTAACACACACACGTTTAGCAACACGTTATGCCGAACTTGAATTAAAGACGCATTGCAATATGAACTTTGTGCATATCCAACATCTCTTTTCGAGTCCCCAGCAATTCTCAGAAAGGGCGAAAGTCGAAACTCGCACATTGCATCAACAAACACATTAAGAACATGACTGATGGATCACAGAGTTAGCAGACGTCAAGTGTATCTACAGAAGTATCGCAAGGGCCAACTAAGTATGTCTTAGATGGAGGATCATTACTTCATCGAATGCCTTGGAAGATTGGAATCACATTCGACTTTATCGAAAGATCTTATGCAAACATCACAGTGAAAAAGAATGACTCAGTCACAGTTGTTTTTGATGGATACAGTGTGAATATCCCAACCATCAAAGAATGCGCACATAGGAGACGAGGTATGAACTCAAAACTATCACCCACAGTGAACTTCTCTCCAGACACTATTTTTATTGGCAAGAACAAATAACTTTTGCATAATGCCGTGAACAAGACCAGGATGATACATCTCATTGGTAATCTCCTCGGTAGACAAGGATGCCATATTATTTATGCTTGACAATGTGCTAGGACAAGGTGTTACATCGTCTAAGTGTATAGATACAGTTGTGTTGGGAGAAAATGCTAACTTACTCATTCTGCTGTTGTTCCATTCTTCGGGCAGTGGTTTCCCTTTACATTTGAAAAGTGATATTTAAGTATTCGAGTCATTTTCGACAGTGTATGACATCCCTGCTATAAGAAATATTTTAGGAGTTGATATGTGCAAGTATTTGCTTTTCCTGCATGATTTTATGGGCTGTGATAGCACATCACACATACATGGAACCGGCAAGACCACTGCATTTAAAAAACTTCTTGTAGTAGTGACCTAAAACTACTAGCAGAGCTCTTCTGCTCAGAGAACAAGCCTAAGGACGAAATTGAAGAAACTGGGAAGAAATCCATGTCATTACTTTATGGAGACAAGAAAGATGAAACATTACATGTGCTACGTGTCATGAAGTGGATAGGAAAGCAAGAAATGGTTGATGCCTGCTCTTGGGGATGGTTTGTGCGGAACAATGAGTATTTTCCAAAATTAAGTGATTTTCCTCCAGCTCCATGGGATCTCCTAACTATTATCCGCTGCAAGTGTACAAAGGAATGTGGAACAATACGATGTAGCTGCAGAAAAAATGGTCTACCTTCTAGAGATGCTTGCGGACAGTGTCAGGAATCTAGCTACGTTAACTTCATACACGACCAATATCTTGATTCAGAAGACTCCGATATTGATGGATGAGTGTTCATATTACAGACTTAACACAATTCTTTGTTGCTCATTTTACTTCATTTACTTTTTTTTTGTCATTTTGGAAAATATAAATAAAAGTTCAGTATTACAGGAGATTTGTCGTTAGCATGGAAAAGTAGACTAGAAACATATGTGTCACGTTCATTTACTTGTTGAATAATTAAAGTAAATTTTAAGTAATTTCCCGTAGATGAATTCTGGCGGATTTTCGATAGATATTGTAGCACATATTATTGAGACTAACCACGAAGAATTTGCTTCTGTTACAATTTTTTCAAGGTTAGCTCTATTTTTTCATAGTTTGACCTGACTAATATAATAAAATAACCTTTAGAACTGCTGTGCACCATTTTAATTTAAGATATAGAGTAAGCATAACCCCACCTGCTCATCGCACTGCACTTTTTGAACGTGCATTTTCTTTTAACATTTATATATAAACTATACTCAAACTCATGTCTGTCTGATTGATACCTTCAAGAATTATTCTGTGAATTCCTTCACGCAGCATCTGCGTAAGATCTTTTTTTAAATGCAATCAAAGTAAAAATAGAATGACTTTCTTTTCTTTTCCTATAATCTCGCCTTATTTATGCCTTTTGTATAAAAATATTAATTTTTAAATTTCTTGTAATAACATGCTCATCATAATCAACATCATGTTCTTTTATTTAATAAAATTACTAGTAAATTGATTACAAAGTACATTAATAGTACAATTTTCCTTCAATTTGTGTTTTAATCTCAACGCATTTCTTATATATAAGATTAACTGCAGAGCTTATTATTTATCAAAAATAGAAATATTTTTAAAACTATAAAATAAAAAATTTAAATCACTTTAGAAAAATGTTTAAAAGAATCACATTAAAGGAAATTCAAAAAAACACGTTGCGATATTTCGGAGACAACAACACTTTGGTAACAGGATCACATACGCTGCTGAAGGTTTTACTACTAGAAATCATTTTTAATTCAAAAAAAGTCGATATTGCAATACGTTCGCCATCTGCTGTTCACTAGATAAATTCATACTTCTTCTACTGCAACTGTGAAACTAAGATGATTGTGGATCCAAACCCCCCTACATTTATTTGTATTAGTTTGGATAGTTAACAGCAGATGGCCACCGTATTGAAAATCAAAGTTTTTTTTTATTAAAAATTATTTCTGTAGTTTAAATCTTCCGTAGCTTATGTGTTTCTGTTACGAAAATATTGTTCTGTCTCCAACATAGCGCAACGTATTTTTGTATTCGCTCTAATGTGATTTAACTTTTAAAAAAGTAATTTTTAAATAAATTGCATCTGCGTCATCTCCAACTGCAACTGTGAACTAGAATAATTGTAGATACAAACCCCCCTACATTTCCATGTATAAATTTATTTAACAAACAGCAGATGGCGACCGTATTGCAAAATCAAAGTTTTATTTAATAAAATGATTTCTAGTAGTTTAAACCTTCAGCAGCTTATGTGATCCTGTTAGGAAAGAGTTGTTGTCTCGGAAATATCGCAACTTGTTTTTGAATATTTCTTTAATGTGATTTTTTTAACTTTTAAAAAATTTTCGCTAGGATTTCAATCTTTTATGTTATAGTTTTCAAAATACTTCTATTTTTGATAAATAATAACAAGCTGTGCAGGGACGTTAAAATTAACGTAGCCCAGGCACCAGAGCTCAAGATTTTGCAACCACCATCATATAAAGATTTCTTATTGGGAATCGCAGGGTCATAATTCAACTACATCAGTATTTGTAAAAAATAAAATATATAAAAATGATCATTTTCTTTCAGAAAAACGTCAGTATTTGTTTTTAATTTAAGTCTGTATTTTAATGCATCTCCTTAATAAGAGAACAGCTAATAAACTGTTGCAGTTAGCTTTGTCTTGTTATTATAATTACACCCATATTGGACACAAATTAATGTTTCTTAATTCACACTTGTTAAAAACCAATAAGCACAAGACGAAACACCAAGGAATCATAAAATATAATAATCATAGAATGCTGCAGCTGTTGGTTGCACACTGGAAAAGCGTGTTGTGTGTGAACACTATTGCAGCCTTTGTGATCTTAGCTTAATTGGGAATTTTGACGAGCAACATGCAGCTTGGATATCGTGCTGCCTCCGTGTCGTAGGTATTCTTGTATTAAAATATATAGTGGCAACATCGACTCAACATGTCACTTGAATATCGTGTTGATGTCGTGTAGCGTCGTGAGGATAGAGCCTTAAACTCCACATTTGTGTTACAGCTAAGGAAAACTGCAGAAAACCTAAGGTCTTTTAACAGATGTCTACCGGCACCGGGATTCGTTCCCGGTCCGCATGGGTGAGAGACTATCACGCTAGCCGCTACACTACGAAAACTATATAGAGAGTGTCGTTGCGCATTAAAGCTTTGAACAAAAAATAAATATTAGCTAAATAGAAAATATTTTAAAGAAATTATAACAGCATCGAATATCCCTAGTACATCAATTGATAAAAAAGTAGGTCACCCTGCTAAACTTAAATCTGAAGAGAGTTGAACAGAAAGGTTAGCTCACTCCTTGCTTCGGCAAGTACAAGTGATATATTGTACTTGCTGCACAAATGAGTCTCCAAAGTATGGCAAGAGAAATGCTGCTACAATTGTAAAGCAAGTAAATAGTGTCATCACCAACAAGAGCATATTTTTGTTTTTTATCTAAAAAATGTATTGAATAAATATTCATCTATCTAAAAGTAAAAAAATATGTCCTGTGTTTGCCATATATACTATGAGATAGTAGCTATGTATGCTAATATTACTAGATTCTGTGACCAAATTCAGAAACACTGCGTTGCAGGATTACTGTATGTAATAATAAAAATGTAACAACGTTATATGATTAATTCATGTAAAAAAATCTTTTCTACAGATTTTTGTGAGAGTGATAATTTTAGTTATTGACTGTTTAACAATATTTAATATTTTTGGGTACTTTCAGCCAATTACAAACTTGTTAGTTTTGGTATATACTAAAATAATAATAATAATAATAATAATTGCTACAACCCATAGCATGGAAACCAGACCCCACAAGCTATATAAGCTTGTGCGGGAGGGAGGGGGCGATTATTATTATTACGTAGGCCCTAAGTGCGGCTGCAGCCGACATACAGATGGAACAGCGTAAATCCCACATTTGTGTTACAGCTAAGGAAAACTGCAGAAAACCTTAACCAGATCTGCCGGCACCTAGAATCGACCGCGGGTCGCTTGGGTGAAAGTCCAGCACTCTAGACATTACACTACCAAGGCTGTTTTAAACTAAAAACTAACAAGTTTTTAATTGGCTGAAAGTACCCAAAAGTATTAGATAATCTAATGTTTGATCAAATAGCATGAGAGATTTCTGATTGTGGATTATCGTTCGGCATACACTTGTTTTTTTTAATATGTAAATTTTCCACATCCTCATAAATTTCACCTAAAAAAATTCGTTCCGCATAAATGTAAAAGTATTCGGAAATAAAATTTCATAAAAAGGTCGATAAAGCCAAAGAAAAAGGATGGTTCATATTATTTTCATAAGTTTCTTTAATGCACAAAATTGTGAAAGTGGAAATAACGCATTCCATACGGTATCCCACAAAATGCCCAAAGGAAATACAATTTATTATCCTGACGAAAAAATAGGGCTTAAGACTAAAACCAGCACAGCCATACCCATGACTTACAGCATAATTTATATATTCCATGTATTTTATGTTCGGCCCGTTTTGCATTAAGTCTCTGCTAAAAAACGCAACAGCCTTGTATTCAGCTACAATAGTAAAGTAATAATAATCGAACTCCCTTGTTGACTGCATAAAATTTAAGGAGTACTAAAATTTTACGCATCTCTAAAATTATCTTTACTTTTCATGACTTTGAACATTTGTATTCTAAGTGCCTGCAATAGACTTTTTGTTATTTTTATATACATTTTACTCCAAATTTACAAACCATAACCCTATCTTTGCTTATATAGAATTGACGATTGAGACTTCTTTTATATCCCCAACTTTTTCAACGACTAATAAAAAACTCAGGTTGGAATCAAAAAATGGAAGACATACAGTACGTGAAAACATGGAAAGTCAAATAAAGCTGAAACACAGAACCAGATCTCACATGTTAAAACAAAAGATGTGTCAAGAGGCTGAAAACGAATGCAAAAAATAGGTACATACAAAAAGGAGAGACTTGCTTTAAAAATTGTATTCGTAAAAAAATGAATAATGGAAATATCGGTTGAGGTTGAGTTGTTAACATTTGTGCCATTTATTTATTCCACGAGAAAAAAAAAATCCCGTTAAGTAAATACATATCCGGTTTATATCAGGGATTTTCTAACGTCTTGGCATAATTATCTTGTCAGGACGTCTTCAGTAACTTACCTATAAAACATTTTATCTTTTCAGTTTTTTAAAGCTACTTCAGTTATAGGAAGACGCCGAAGGACATGCCACAAAGAGATTGACAACTTTTTACGATGACAAAAAGTTTGCATGTTTTGTTATTTATATACTTTCGTGTGTAAATGTAATTTATTCATATTATTATAGCTCCAGCTTGACAATAATGCTCATATTAGGATGACCAAATAATAAATTAGATTTTTATGACGTGCAGTAGTATATTAAAGAATGAGTTTATTAGTATTTTTAAACAATGTTCTTATGCATGATTCTAATGCTTATGCAATGTTATATTATCATCGTAATTGCAGACAAGAATGGTAATTCTATATCAAAGTATTTTAGTAACACCGAAGACCAAACTCCTGTTATGTCACAAAACAACGTCGTATATAAAATAAAGTGTACAGGTTGTCCATCAGTATACATAGCACAGACAACCCAAATATTATCAGCGCGAATTACACAACATCGGAGTGATATTAAAGTAAAGCCTAACTATTGTGCATTGGCCCAACATGTAGAAAACAGTATACATTCGATAAATTTTCAAAATGCCACTATTGTAGATCATAGTAATTATTACAAAATACGTACTTTCCCTGAAATTTGTCACATCACCACAACAGAAAACACCATGAATTTCAGGAAAGACAAAGGAGGCCTGTCAACGAACTACTCATGGTTATTATTTGGTTCACTATGTAGAATAATAAATAAAGAAGAAATCCAAGCATTACGCGACCTACGAGCAAATACTAGCGTAATCGTGTTACCAGTAGACAAAGGCAACGCAACCGTAGTCATGGATAAGGGCGAATATGAAGGAAAAATAGAAACCTCACTAAATGATCCTGGATACCCAACAATCTCAACGGATCCTACGACATATTTGGAGAAGACCACCAAACCCAAAATAAAAGCCTACAGTTTCAGTCAAGAAGTCGTCAACATGCCCTAAGCTGTACGGATTACCAAAAGTCCGAATTACCAAAAGGCGTACCGCTAAGACCCATCGTAAGTTCTATTGGACCACCACTGTAACCTCTAGCAAAATCCCTGGCCAAGCAACTGCAACCTTATGCCTAAGAAGCCGAATCTTACGTCAAGAACGCAAGCCACGACATAATAATAATAAACGACATATAAAAGACATAACAGTGGCACCAGGAGATCTGCTAGTTAGCTTTGATGTAACCTCATTATTCACGAATGTACCAGTAAAAGAAGCAGTAGATATGATACAATCGAAATACCAAGTTCCAAATGAAATCATCGAGTTAACAAGACACTGCCTAAACAACACCTACTTCATCTACAAAGATCAACGGTACAAACAAGTGGAAGGAGCACCTATGGGATCACCTTTATCACCGGTAATAGCGAATCTATTCATGGAAGAATTAGAAGTAAGAGCAATAGAAACGGCAAACAACAAACCTAAACTATGGAGATACGTAGACGATACTTTTATTATATGGACCCATGGCGAAGAAAAAGCTGCAGACGTTCTTACAGCATAAAAACAATAGACACCAGAAGATCAAATTCACAATGGAGGTGGAAGTGGACAATCAACTACCTTTCCTAGATGTATCAATAATCAAAAAGAAAGATAGCAGCCTGGGATACACAGTATACCGAAAATCAACCCACACAAATTGCTACCTGAACGCGCAGTCTCATCACCACTTAGCGCAACTACAGTCAGTAGTCAAAACGTTAATAACCAGATCGTAACGATTGACTGATGGCGATAATAAACATCAAGAACTAGAACAGGTGAAGTTGGCATTGAACCAAAATGGATTCTCGTCGAAAAACATCAAGAAAACGTTAACACCAAGAGACCCAAAGCCAAAGGAAGAAGAAATATCGGTATCCAAAGCGCACTTACCGTACATCAAAGGAATCGCTGATAAAGTAAGTAGAGTGCTGAAAAAAACACAACATCGACACCATCTTCAACACCGACAAAAAGATTAGAAACATGCTACCATCCGCAAAAACAAAAATACCATTAGAAAGCCGAGGAGTACACGAGATCCTATGTAAAGACTGCGGAGAATCCTACATAGGGCAGACCAACAGAAGAATTCAAGTGAGAAGAGAAGAACACTGAAATGCAGTCAACAAAAATGAGAGAACGCCTTCACTAGCACAACATATAAATGGTATATCTCACAACATAGACTTTGAAAGTACAAAAGACATCGCAAATATACAACATAAGACCCGACGAACCATAAGAGAAGCTATTGAAATCGAGAAACGTTCGAACAATCTTAATACCAGGGACGATACACAGCGACTACCATCAGCTTGGAAACCAGCAATAACCTGTATCACCGCCAAGAAGCGAAAACTAGCACAGCAGAACGATAAAAGGGAAATCGAGAGAAAGCCGGATCAAGTGAGACCAATGACACGCAGCTGAATTTGGAGGTTAAAATAATTCATAACTCGGTTCTAATTATTGTAGATCTTTCATCTTGAGCTTGTTTTAAAGCTAAAGCAGCATAGCTTTTATAAAAAATTGTTCTATAATAAAATATGTAATTTTTCATTTCAAGGTTACATTATGTGACCTTTGGCCTTGGATATCTAAAAAAATTTACCTTCAGTTTTTTTAGGAATACAATATGTTATACGGTTGGATACAGTCTGTCTTTGGTGTTAGTTTCAGCTTGGGAATCCTTTGGGAACAGCAGTAAAAAATTATTGAATATTGTAGTTAGTCACTTCTTTTACAGAACATGTACCTGGCAGTTCAGACCTAGGTATTGTATCAGGTATTTAGTATCTATCTGTGCAGATACCTGCAAAGTTTATCCACTAAGACATGTATAGGTATGATGTTGTACCTGTACCTGCAGATACTGGTAGCGATACAGGGTGTCCCAGCCAAAAGTGACACATTTTAACACCGACTACTGACTATACAAAATAAGATGGAATTATGTGATTTTCACTATTAAGTTTTATTTCGCGCTAGTTTTTTCAGTTTATGTACTTGTGTGCTTATGTACTTGTATACTTATGTACTGGTGTACTTACGTACTTGTGTACTTATGTACTTGTGTACTTGTGTACTTATGTACTTGTGTACTTATATATTTGTGCACTTGGGTACTATGTACTTGTGTACTTATGTACTTGTGTAGGTGTACTTATGTACTTTTGTACTTATGTAGTTGTGTACTTATGTAATTGTGTACTTATGTACTTGTGCACTTATGCTTATTGCTTATATACATACGTACTTATGTATGTACAACGTACCTTATATTAAAAGATTTAGTTTGACAAAACTTAAAAGTTGTGTTAATATACAGACCTGGAAATTGATATAGGTTCGCCCAGAATATTGATATAATTTTTGAAATATTTTTGTTAAAACGTATCTTACCGTAAAACCACTTTAAAGGCTTATTTACTAAACATTTTTATGTGTTTGCCTACCATTTCAAAACATCTGCATGTTTGGTACAAAAGGTAATAACATTTAAAGATAAAAATGGAAAGTTTTCAATGTTTGTAAATTGGAAATTGAAATAAGTTCACTAATTAAAACTCACCATTTATTACACATTAAATTATCTAAACCATAAAAGATCATTAAATTAATAATCAGTAGCACTACCATTATGGTTAATGATTTGAAACATTCAATTGTTCATGCTTAAGACGAGATGATTAAGCTCATTGATAGTAACATTACCAAGGCCTGCAAATTTGCTCTCCTAAGATCATTTACAGTGCGGAAAGGATCATTTCCACTTTAAATCTTTTGAACGATAATGTCCCACACGTTTTCCATTGGGTTAATGTCCGGAGAGCATGATGGACAGTCTAAAGTTGGGATTTGTGGCGCTACCAACTGTGCTCTTGTGTTCCGATAGAGTTAAGCAGGTGATGGATGGATGGATGGATGGCAAGTGAATTCCTTATTATGAGGATCATGAGCATGAAAACTTAATTTTTCAACAGGATAGGCACCTGCTTACCGTTTGTCGGAACACACGACCAGGGTTGGTCGTGTCACAAATCCCAACCTTAGACTGTCCATCATGCTCGCCGGACATTAACCCAATGGAAAACGTGTGGGACATTATCGTACAAAAGATTTAGAGTGGAAATCATCCATTCCACACTGTAAATGATTTTAGGAGAGCAATTTTACAAGCCTTGGTAACGTCACTATCAATGAGCTTAATCATCTCGTCTTAAGAATGAACAATCGAATTTGTCAAATCATTAACCATAATGGTGGTGCTACTGATTAATTAAATGATCTTTTATGGTTTTAATAATTTAATGTTTAATAAATGGTGAGTTTTAATTAGTGAACTTATTTCAATTTCCAATTTACAAACATTGAAAACTTTTCACTTTTATCTTTAAATGTTATTACCTTTTGTACCAAACATGCAGATGTTTTGAAGAGGTAGGAGAACACATAGAAATGTTAAGTAAATAAGCCTTTAAAGTGGTTTTACGGTAAGATACGTTTTTAACATTATAAACATTGTTAAATACATTTAACAAAAATTATATGAATATTCTAGGTGAACCTATATCAATTTCCAGGTCGTACATATACCGTTTCTTACACATTTTAATGACTTCTCTAATCATAAACAGCAAGTTAACAATTTATACATTTTTGAAAAGTAGAAGAGTTTAACTTTGAGAATAGGCAATTATTTTATAACACTGTAGAAGTGGGGAAAGATAAAACAAAGCTAAAGAAATTAACTTAAAATAAAACTTAATCGTGAAAATCGCATAATTTATTTTGTCAAGCCAGTTTTCGGTGTTAAAATGTGTCATTTTTGACTGGAATACCCTGTATAGCTACCTGCATCTGCAGGTACAGGTACAACATCATACCTATACTTGTCTTAGTAGACAAAGTTTGCAAGTATTTCACAGATATATACTAAATGCAAAATGTCTGATACAATACTCTCGTCTGAACTGCCAGATGCATGTTTTGTGTAAGAAGTGAGTAACTACCATATTTAACAATTTGTTTATTCCTCTTCCCAAACGTCTCTCAAAATGAAATTTACACCAAGGAGAGACTTTAAGGCGGCTCTCACACTGAAGCAATAAGCAATCATCAACTAGCAATTAGAAACGCGCAATATTATCGCCATCGGGTTGTTTACATTGAATTTAATCAGAAGTCTCACATTGGAGCAACTTGTTATCGCTTCTACAAAAACGTTGCCGGTTGCGTTAATATTTGTTGCCGGCGATATGCCCTGCATGTCGAAAGCCGATTTTATCGTGTCAATATAGAGCAATACTTGCATTATTATTATAAATAGAGAGTGGAATTTTTATATAGCAGACATGACGATTCAGCATTTGTTAGAAACATAAAGACATATGTGTATAACAAACTGTTATTTATGCTATTAGTATATTAGGAATACTTGTAAATTGCTAATTTTGTATTATTTACTGGAATTAAATATTAGTTTTATGATTGCGGTCGAAATATAACTCAAGGTTATGATGTCAGTGGCTGATGTAATTAAAGTCGGTCTAAATAAGAAATGTACCTATAGTATTTAGCATAAAAAGAAAAAGATTTATTATTGTTATTGGAAGTTGTTAGAAATTTTTGCGTGCAAGGCTGACGCAATTGGATTATTCTTCATCTAGCACTTAATAAATTCGCCAACTTATATGGTTTTTAAATAATCTGTTAATAAATTCGAAGTTTCGGTAATTTCTTTGTTGTTATTAAATTTATGTTCCTTAAATGCCACCAAATGAAAATCGCATATCCAGAGTTGTTAGAGGATGACATGATTGTTTGAGATTGGAGATTGTTACATGTTAGCAAGGGTCGAAGATAATTAATAAACTAAGAATTCAAATAACAAATCAACAATCCAATTTATTATTCAGCACACAGCAATAATATTAACTATGGTATCATAACAATTATCAATCATAGCAATTAACTCTGTATAACGTTTCTCCTCTCTTGTAATCATCCAACCGACTGACTGGATCCCCTTCGAGCATGGTCCAGGCGCTCGCAAGCTATCGGCCGCTCTTCCCCCCCAGTGTCCGCGTCTCTTGTACTGAATCACCTCCTGGCTTATCGGGATACCGCTAACGTACCCATACTAAAAGGAATCAGTTGCTGCAGTGTGAGAGCTTACTAACTAGCTGCATAACATATTGTATTCCTAAAAAAACTGAAGGTAGATTTTCTTAGATATTCAAGGTGAAAGAACACATCATGTGATCTCGGAATAAAAAACTCAATATTTTATTATAAAACAATTTTATGAAAACTATGCTCTATTAGCTTTAAAACAAGCCTAAGATGAAAGTTCTACAATAATTAGAAGCGGAGTTATAAATGGTGCTTATTCATCTTGTAAACGTTTGCATCATGTTTGCAGCCCTGCTGTATGACTACTGTGTATTACTGAGGGCTATAACTTTACATACGTAAGTTACTTTATGTTCTCTACCATCCTACCAAATTTCACAAAAATCTGAGATGGTCGAGTTGTGAGCTGTGATGATTGGGAATGGATAACCCCACAGTCAATAGTATATCAGTTCTATGTATTATTCGAATTTAAAATTCTGGGAAACGACTTTAAAACAGCTCTGTGAAAATGATTTCTATATTCTACTGAGTTTCAGGAAAAGAGTAATTGTTAAATCATATGCTGGTATGTTTCACGTCAGTGAAACATATATTTGAACATCAATTAAAAATGTACAAACAAAAGGAGGACTTTTAATCTTACGCTATACATGATTGAACGCTGCTTAAGTGAATGAATTTTGAACAGTTTTTGTGCCTACACCAATATTTAATCGAAAATGTATTATTTTCTAAAAAATTGTAAAACGCGTGCGTGTTTTTGATTTATGTACAAGAAACGATTAAAATTATTTATGGTTAAATTCACATCAGTGGTTTTAATATTGCGCATGATAGGTTGATTTTATTTAGAATTTTCTTTTTAATTATTTAAAGCTTCTGGCTTTTTGTTACATTTTTACCAGAAAACTTTTATCAGTACAACGAATAGATCATACAGTTCAGATAAATTAAATATATATGAAACTCCGTTGACCGTTGAACAATTATGACTATTTTCAATTTCTTATTCACAGCTTAAAATTGAAAACTTGGGAAACCCCGTCAAAACATGATGGGTAAAAAAACTTTTATTTTATTCGAAGACTTCTTTATGTTTGTGTATATGTTACGGCTAAAAGCGGAAGTATGGCTACAACTTGGTCTAACCGGTTAGAATTACATAAGTGCAGCCGATCACAGTCGGCTAGAATAAGGTGTAGCCTTTTTCTTAAGAACTGCAATTAAGTGTAGCCGGTTGCAATCGGTTAAAACTAGGTCTAGCCGTTTTCAAACCGGCTAGAACTAGGTATATCCAATTACATGTGGTTAGAAGTAAAACCCACCACAGACTAGGCTCCGCGTTCAGGCTTCCCGACGTGAACTTGGTTCTGGTCCGCGTTCTGAACCGGGTAATGATGTAATGTTTAGATTTGCTGTGATTTATTACATATAACAACTTCCGCTTCGAGTATTGTATTTCTTTAAAACGTGTTTATCAAAACGAAAGAAATCATTATTGAGTTCATAATGAAATGTCTACTGAAATCTCTTTCTTTAATTGGAAGTATTTCGAAATAGCAATTAACAAGATCTTTCATAAACATGATAACATTGACATCTATCGGTGGAATTAAAAATAAACTTTATTAAAACTCTGGGTTTTATTAATTTAATTCCTAATTTAGTTTAAAAACGGATATAATTAACAATGCACGATGATTTACCATAAAAGTAAGCATCAATAATTAACAATATTTTTTTTAATACATTCGATAAGCGTAAGTGATCATCTTTCTTTTGATTTAGGAAAATATGTTTAAAAATGTACTTTAGTGCTTGTTCGTGGTTTGTTGGTTGATAACTTTAATTAACAGTGAAACTTTGGAAATACTTTTCATCTTCCCCTTTTTATAAATTCTTATTTGATTTTAAAGTACTTTTTAATATATTTAAATAATGCAATAGTTATACAGTGTGTCCACGGATTGAGTTCAGAAGAGGGAAAAATATTTATTTTTAGTTTTATCGAAAAAGGTCATTCTTGATAAAAAGTTTTGCTTGTTGTAAAACCCCAGAAAAACATATTCACGTTTTATTTTACCTGCTTCATTTTATAGTAAGTTTTCTGTGAAACCATGTGTAATTTTGCAGCAAGTTGGAAACTTTAACAATAACCTAGTGGGCGACGTTTATGCCATTATTAAGCAATAATTCTTTCAAATGGTCATGCAACAGTAATCGTTTATTTCTAATCAATAACAAAAATAATAAAGACAAACTAACATTAAGTACAAATGAACATCAACTATTCGACGTAGCCTCCACCAATCTCAAAACATTTCTCCACTCTAATTCGAAATACTTTGATTTGAAAGAATTATTACTTAATAATAACATAAACGTGACCCACTAGGTTATTGTTAAAGTTTTGAACTTAGTGCAAAATTACATATGGTTTTACAGAAAATTGACTATAAAATGAAGCAGATAAAATAAAAAGTGATTTTTTTGTGAGTGATTTGATTTTCTGGGGTCAACAAGCAAAACTTTTTATCAAGAATGACATTTTTCGATAAAAGTAAAAATAAAAATTTTTTCCCTCTTGTGAACTCAATCCGTGGACACACTGTATAAACGTTACGTGAATCCGAGACTAACTTCAAAATTACGTAAAATAGATTTGGCGCCAATTAAAACTTAAAATAACTGAAATAAATTATTATGAAACACTCATCTCAGGGCGATGTGGATTCTTGTGGTTGTAAAAGATAAATAAAATATAAATTGAAATTTAAATGGCTATTAAATTGAAATCTTATTAAATTTAAATGAACGAAATACTTTAATTAATTTCTTTCCACACCAAAATGGCCGTCTTCTTAGCAGGTTTCCAAATAACACGAAAGGAAATAAACTCTCCTTTTGTATAGAGTCGGTCCTTTCCTTGATAACTGTCACCAATTTTCTCCACTAATCCATTGGAAGAGTAGTTAGCTTTTACTTCTTCATTTCCAGTTCCAACGCTGGTAGTATATTTGCTTTTGCATCTAATTATAGTTTCCATTACCATATATGGCCATATTTTAACAATCCAAGCAATTTTCCATAAAAGAAAAAGAATTGATAAATCACTTATGATTTATTTTTAATTACGGGTTATATTTCCCTTTTATTCGTATATAGAATATTATTACTTCTCTAATCTCCGGTTACTTATTTGTTTTATTTTGCTTAATGAAATAAAACACCTATTAGTTTATGTTCGAAGATGTATTCCCTTGCTATATTTCAGCAAGTATTTAATTAATATTTGCGGACCTTCTTTACAATAACTTTTCAATAAATTTTCTCGTCGACCGTACTCTTTCGCCGTATAAACAAGAGTGTATTTACATTTTTACATATTCGTGGACGACTATTCTGATTCGCCGTATTTCATCAACTTCTATTGAAAAACTGTTTGCTTATCTGCGCTCCATCGAACTTCTCCCTAAGCTCTAGATTCATACATTTACGGTAGACTCATTGTGATTTTGACTTCCGATTTGCTTTTTATATCTTATTTTGCGAGAAGAGTTATTTATAAATATTTTTTATACTTTATTTAGTTATTTTTTCTAAAAAGTTATCTGTGATATATATGTACAGTCATTAGCAACAATTCTGGCAAAAGAAACGACGTACGTTTCAGGGAATAATTTTTTGCTTACAAACAACACACCAAATATAACCAGCTTTAAAGGTTGCTACCCTACCTAGAGTGGCTTTGTATAACAACAAAAGAGTAATAAAAACTGCTATTTTCAAGTGAGTTTCTTATTTTACTGGAATACAAAAGAGCAGTTCCACTAATTAACGTTTCTTGACGAAGAAAGGCGTTTTTAAAAATGGTACTTTATTTTAAAAACGCAAAAGACGGAGCCCAAGTTACAAAATGAACACAGTTTACAGTTAAGTACAATAAGATATTTATTCGTCGTGAATTTACACAGTATGCACTTGCATAATCACTTAAATACTATTATACAATTTTAACTTAAAACTGATGTTCAGAAAGACCTAGGTAAACAGTAACCATGGCTACCAGTTTCTACGGCTTTCTGGGTGAGTATGGCTTAAAAGAAGGTAAACATCTACCCTGATAGACAGTTTCTATCTTTCAAGCTTCGTCGTAACTCATACTGAACTGTCCCATTGACTGCTCAATGTTATTTTAATCACCCCGCGAAGCGGGGTGAGGCTGTTATAGGGCTAATAAAAATAGCCCTCTTCAGCCAGCCGTTGGCAGACCAATTATTATTAAATTAAAATTTAATAATAACTAGCCCGGCAACGGCAAGTGACCTTTGTGATTATTATTAGCAGCATTAATAATAATGTTGGTAATGATAATCACAATCGCTCCGTACTCGTTGTATTCTTCGATAATTTCACTTTCATGGCTGTTCTTTGTCTTGTTATCGGCCATGCCAACATGTGGCACATGTTAACATGGGCGATAACGTTGAAATGTTTGAAGATAGTTCGAAGTGATGATTTATAATTACCGCAATGTTGGTTAGTTGATTGATGTAGAAGAGATTTGGTTGATTGCAGCAATTATCAATCGTTGATGTAATAGTTGGCGAAGTTGGTTACGAAGATGTTGGTGTAGAGTTGAGGTTGTAGTATGGAGTAGATTATATAGATGTTTGCAGTCGACGAATTTGTAGAAGTATTGATTGAAGTAAGTAGGATTAAAATCAAAAAACAGCTCTTGTCAGAACCACCTCCGAAATATGGCTTTCGGGGGATCTTTGTGTAGCACTAAGCAGTGAGTCGATTCCACTGTCGTTCCATTCAACAAGCCCCTGAACAATGGAGTTCGGAGGACACCCAGGATGGGACTCAGGGTATAAGGATTAACAGCCGCTAACGGGTAGCTTGACGAGCCACAACAAAAACCCGGCAGAGTTACCTTTTGTGTTAGCGACTGTTAGGGAAAGAAGGAGGGTGCCACCCTGGTGGAGGGTTGACGGATCCCAGTGCCGACCACACAGCACTGGGAGCACCGGAGGTACAACGGAACATAGCCAGGCCCACCACCCTGACTAGGAACCGGAAGTTGGAATAATAGGACAGGGGTTGCCTCCTGGAACTAGGTTTTATCGACTCACCGGTTAACACTACACAAACTGACCGAGCCCGGTTGCCGGCTGAAGAGTGGCCGCATGATTAACAACTCTACTAGGGTTCGCGTTCCGTTCGAGATGGTAATCACACGCGTGTCCACTCTCCAGACAACAAGCACAGTACTGACTGTCCCATAAAGTGCTGGTTATTATATACTCCTTCTGTGGGTGTGAAATCCTTCAGTTGACCGCACGTGGCCGTGTGCCTACGTGACTTCCTTGCAGAGTTCTAAGTACTGCAGCTGCTGTGGCCTACGTGACTTCCTTATAGAGTTCTGCGTACTGCGGCTGCTGTGGCCTACGTGACTTCCTTATAGAGTTCTGCGTACTGCAGCTGCTGTGGCCTACGTGACTTCCGTATAGAGTTCTGAGTACTGCGGCTGCTGTGCTATGCACACACGTGGCCGTGGGTTTGATACCGCGCCTGCAATCGTGGGCGCTCCGCTCGAGGCGTTTAGCTCGCATACATTTATAATGAGATCGCACTTCGCTTGGGTAATGAACAAATGTTACCTCACTTCTACTATCGTTTCTTCTATTTCAAGAAATAAATATTGTATGCTTTTTTTCTATTTTATTATAAACTCTATTAATTTATTTGTTTATTTAATTATTTTGTAAACACTAAAAAAACTAAATTTTTAGTACTAACTGTAATCGGTTTTTATTGTAAAAATTAGTAAAAATAATAAATAATCAAAATTAATAACCATTCCCCGAGTTTCCAAAGTAGAATCAGATTGAGCATACAAACGAGGCATATTTAAACATTAAGGAGCGGTTTATTCACCTTCAGGTAAAATTCCCAGTAGTTGCCGGTCAAATAAATTAAGTTTAATAATAAATACAGTTTGGGTATATTCACAGGATTATATCTTGAAAGTAGTTAGTGGAATGTTTATGCGAAAGGGTCCAACATTTGCACTCAGGTAATACATGAAAGAGAGAGATGGGTAATTGACAGAATAATGTGTTAGAGAGAAAAATTAAACCCATTTACTAATCTACTTAAAAGGAGGCGGGATTTAGAAAAAATTGTAATCTTTCACAAATATTTTCTAAATATTTTAGGTAAATAGATATTAATGATATATATGATCTAAGGTTCTATGCTTTGCCAAGGGTGTTCTTAATTTTTGTTTTGTGACTGTTTTGTTTTTAGTAGTTACTATATAGCTATGTTTCTAGTTTTTTCTTAGTTTGTAGTATTTTTATTAAAACAAGTGAATATTTAATAACTTTTTAAATTTCTAACTATTTACATAAATAAATGCCTATATTATTACTTTATTTTTATTTATCGCTTACGTTAATTTCTGCAATTAGTTAATTATCTAAAATACTCCTAAACCTCTATTTTTTGATTATTGTTTTCATTATTATTTTCGTTTAGTTATTTTTTATTAAAGGTAAAGAATGAAACACAAACACGTTATATAACTTTGTTTAACTAGTAGATGCTTCCATTTAAAAGTACTATTTTATAAAGTGTGTCAAAGAAATTTTGAATAGAATGAGTAACAAGAGTTTTTACAAGCGTGTTTTCAAAACAAGCTTTAAAGAATTTAAATCTCTTGCCCAGGTAGTTGTCCATCTCTGTTTAATTCGGTCTCTTTCGTACAAAGTATAAGGGGTATTTCGATTCTTAAAGCATCAACGCCCTTACTCGGGACAAGACATTTGCTAAAGACTGTACATACATATTTAAGTTAAAGCTACCGAGAGTACCTGATATTTATTAATATAGATTATATGTTTACAATTAATTTTATATAGACAATGTTTACATCTCTACTATTATTGTAACGTTTTGTTATTATTATTGTTTGATTATGGTGTTCTTGTTTGCAGTTTTTCCCCTGTTGTAAACGTTGATTTTATTTATACTCTGATACATTAACGTTAGATATACTGTCGTTATAATGGATTTTATTTATGTATAAATCGTTATACTTATAGGTGTTATGCATACCCTTGTTGTATTTTAACAGTTTCGTACTATAACTATATGTGGCTATCCACATTAGTGGAATGGCGGTAAATATATAATAGAAAGTAAGGTAAAAAGTAACATATGCAGATTTAAAAGAGATCAAGAAGATTATCAACTTGTTCAGTGAATGCAAAGATGGTAATGAAAATATTCAAACGAGATCTCAAAATAAAAGCGATATTACATTAGAGTAGAGTTGTTGCTAATAGTCCTGAATTTAATTATATCTGTTAATAACTTCATAGTTGAAGCAAATGATTAGAATAGAGATAGGAAGTTCGTATTGGTCTTAGTTTTTGATTTTTTGGAATCAAATGAGCACCCAAACAAGTTTTGATAAAGGTCAGTTTACGTAAATGTTAGTCTCGCCATTAATCTGAAAACTCTGCCGACTGAAGGGTTCATGGCCGTAAAAGGTAATGATAGCTAGGAATACTTTGAAAAACGATGTTTTCCAATACTCTGCAAATTTCAGGTTTATCTTTATACTTTTTTTAATTAAAAAACGAAGGTATGTTTATATTATATTATATTTCGATTTATTTGTCATAGAAAGTTCTGCCATTCTTGTTTACATCGGTGAATCAACAGATCAAACTATACAGCCTGAAATTACAAAATACATTACAGAATTAGAAACTAAGTAATTAATATATTTCTCAAACATGGCAAATCATATCTGTAATTTTATTAGCGTTTGCAGAATCTAATGTAGAGCACACACGGTCTTCCGCGACCACGTCGCCAACGATGCGACCTCATCCACGTCATCGGGGAAGTGGTCCAGATAATTTATTGCATAAACAAGTTGGGCTCGAGATAGTTTGTATAATAAAATTATAAGTATCGTATTTCTTTAAAACGTGTGTATCAAAAGGAAAGAAATAATTATTGAGTTCATAATAAAAGGTCGACTGAAATCGCTTTCTTTAATTAGAAGTATTTAGTATTATGCAGCCAATAATGTCTTTCATTGTGATAAATAGGTTTTAACGAAATCCAATACTTATTTTTATTATATAAACTATCTCGAACTCCAACTTCTTTATGCAATAAATTAAACATTGCATCATTATCCCGACCACGTCCCCGACGTCGTCAACGACGTCTTCGGCGACGTGGTCGCGGAAGACCGTGAGTGGTGCCCATTAAGGCCCAAGTGTACTCAAAAAACCATGAGTTGCTTTTTTCCTAAATAATATAGTAATGGATAACTTTGGTTTTAAATTAATGCTCTAGGAATGCTAAATGCTTGTTTACCTAACATTTTTTGGAAAACGATGTTCATTAATTTAATTATTTCACATGTTTTAGGAGAAAAATTAATTTTAGAGAAACTATATATTTAAAGTTAACCAAAAAAATACCATTTAAGTTTCATAGTATTTGAACTATTTTTCCAGAATTTTAAGAAAATGCAGGTTTTTGGCAATAATTTAGTCCCTAGACATATAATTTTCTTAAAATTTTGAGAAAATAGCTCAAATATTATGAAATTTAAGTGGTATTTGTTTGGTTAACTTTGAATGTACAGTTTCTATAAAATTAATTTTTAGAGTAAAGAATATGAAATAAATTAATTAATAAACATCATTTTTCAAAACAAGTTAGGTAAGCAAGTTTTAACATTCCTAGAGTATTAATTTAAAACCAAAGTTATGACATCATTATATTATTTATGAAAAAACAACTATTATTAAGAGGCCCGGATTAACACTGAAACCTATGAAGCTCGGGCTTCAGGCACCACCTTTTTGGGGTCACCAGCGCCAGACATGGTTTGCAGAATCGCAAATTCCTGTTTTTATGATTTTCTATTGAAAAATAAAACTTGCTTGAAATGTTTCTATTTACTTTAGTTACGATGGCTAATCGAAAACTGTAAACAAACTAAATGCAACGGTATTGGTGGGTGCGCTTAATGACTAATGACATTTACTTAAGTGCGGAAATGCGGATAAGCGCCCACTACTAATTTTCATGTTACACGGTTACACGTTTTCCAAAATTTTAAAGAAAAAACTAAAATTTAAATACATTCGTAGATGCAGTAATACCATGCTTGTTGACCTAAGTTAATTTACTAGCGGTAACGCGTTATTATGTGAATGCAGCTTTGAGCGCTCAGCTGATCACTGTTTACATTCTCTGAATAGCTATCGCGGCTAGAGTTTAGCTATTAGCCAATAAGGTCCGTTCGTCGAACCTTGAAATGGTCGGAGAAAGGCCTAGAAAATTCAGTCCAACTGCGCTTAACGAATTGAAAAAAGTCCAAAGTTCCCGCACTTTGTTGTATGTCTTGTTCAAGCTTCCCATTCCACCGCGTAGTGGTGTCTGATGTTGCTCTACACTCTAGCCCCTCTATTTCAAATAGTAGCGACATCCTGGAACAAACTGTAATAAAGAAGAAAGAAAAAACACTAATATACATGTTATTACGGAAATTTAATAAAAAGTTTTTTAAAAATTACAATTATGGCTGTATATATTAGATTAACATGATCGTTTTTACAGAACATGAATGTCCACTGTCAAATTAATCTTAAATTGTGAATATTTTTGTGCATTATTATTATTAAACCTAATATTTATTGTAAGACAGAATGTCAAACCTGGTAATAGTCGTCAACATCGTACTGGTGCTTTTGCTCCAGCGGCGAGATCAATCGTCGCTGCTATTTGAAAATAAAAGAGCTATACTCTACACTTCTCCAAAGCAGGACAGATCGTCCGGACAACGCCATTATATTATTGCTACAGTTTAAAAATAACGGGGCTATACTAGACTTCTCCAAAGCAGGACAGTTTGACCGCACAACGCCGTTATAATATACTATTGATTGATTAATGATATGTCATAAAAAGGCGCCAGCCGTAGAAGAGCTTTAGGGAGCCAACGAGGTTAATCCGGGCCTGATTATTAGTCATGCGGTTGAGACTTATGCACCGTATTTGGGTGTCTAAATGTCCCATTTGTAATGATTTTTTTTTAAATTTGATATAGTTATTCACAATATAAGTAAATCCACTGTGATTTTGTTCAGAATTTTTGAATGTACCGTTACTTTTTTTGGGTACACTTGAACCAGAACGTGTATTTCTTAAGCAATGGTTCTAACGCAAACATACAATTTGTACTAAAACTGTAAGAACTAGTTTTAAATGAAAACTTCGTGAATTTTGAATAATTAATTTTGAATAAATAAATGCGATTAGTAAATCGCATTTATTTATTTCAGGTTTTCTGGAATTTTTATGAAATGTTTTTTATATAGTACTTACATGCAATGTAGAATGCGATCTCACATCATAGGCACATATGTCCAGCGATTGATACTTTCTACCGTTTAATGCCTACAAATGAGCAGACGTTTTTCTTTAAGCGTAGTCTGCTTCATCGTTATTTAATTTATTGTAAATGATCTTTCTAAAACAAAGGCTTTTCTTTTTATATTATTTATTATATTTAGTAAGATCACAAAGCTAAGTGCTGTGCTTGTAGAAGAAGTAAGAGAAATTCTATGTGCTCATATACACAGCTGGATGGGAAGTACAAGACAGGCGCGGTCGCAGCCCAAGATTTTGGGGGGTCATCTTGGTTTAAATACATTTTTAAGGGCCGACTTTATCAATAAAACGAGTAAAGCATATAGGAATATTTTTTAATAAAACAAGATTAGTTAACAGAAACCTCAATCTTAATCACAAACTAAAAGGGAGCCTTCTACTGGTTTTAGAAAATCGGTCGATTATTTTCGAGACATCGGGGGTTATCTCGGGGTGTATATTTAAAAGGGCTAAGCCGGTCAATCTCTCTTCTGACATATTCGCTCTTAGCCAAGTTTTTAGGCGACGTAAAGTGGAAAATGTCCTTTCTGCAGTAGCGGTGCTTATGGGGAGAGTTGTCATCATTTTAAGTAAAATATTTATATTTGGATAGAGGTCACTGTCACAGGCTTCAATTGCAGAAGGCACACAACTGGGCACCTTCGAACTACTTTCTGAGAGCATCCGTTTCCACTTCAAAACCCATAACTGATACTCTGTTACAACAGTGGAACCTGGAACCACCAGAAAATTAATATAAGATTCTGCAGCTTTTTTCACATTAAGAATTAATTGCTGAGGTTTAAGAAGAAATATGTGTAAATGATTTATTTTGGGGGTCATGACCCCTGTGACCCCCTCTCTAGGACCGCACCTAATACATGAAAGATTCTACGTGCTACAATAGAAGGATATTGTACGTAAATTATAATAATATAATATTACCAATGTAAACCCTAAGTAATGAAAGCCTACAAGGAAACATTAGAAGAAGAAATAGATAATTTTATCTTAGCATGAAAGTCTACATTAGCCACAGTTATCGTTCAGGCTCTCTTTGTCCTAAACTGCAAAGGTGTCGAAATAAATAGTCCTCATAGATTACCTTGATATAAAACTAAATATACAGGGTGCCCATTATGTATGGAATATAGTATATATCTCGGTAAATATCGACTTTATAAAAAAATTTGTTATATAAAAGTTGTTTAACATTTTATTTTCCATAATAAGATAGCATTCAATTGTTTATATTTCAGAAAACAAATGAGTAATGAATAATACTTTAATTTTTTTAAATAGCAATGTACCCTTTCATTAGGCTCATTTGATAGAGATTTTTTCTCTTTTCGATGACCTAAAATCTTAGTACCCTTATATCAGAAATTTTTTGAAAAAAACGTAAAAAATGTTTATTAAGTTAATTTCACCAATAACATGTAGCTAGATATCCGAGATCTCTTTCATTTGTCTTAACAATTGATTGTAGGCTCTTATTGTGACAGAAGTTTGTTAATTTAGTTAATTAAGTTGTTGGTACATGGAAAAATAAAAATGGTTCATTTAACAGAAACTGAACGTATAGAAATTTTAATTATGGTCGGTTATAGGGATCGCAAACGAACACAATTAGTTAGCAAAACCTTGAAACGGTTTAGGGAAACTGGCAATGTTAAATATCAGAGGCAATCCGCAGAGATCTGCGACAAATGAAGATAAAAAGCTCGATGTTTTAATAGAAATCGAAGAAAATCCAAACATTTCAACTCGTCAGTTAAGTTTAAACCATGACGTAAGTAAAGGTTCAGTACAGAAAATATTACATTCAAAAAAATTACATCTGTACAAACCGACTTTATTGCAAGAATTATCCGAAGATGACTACGATCGACGTGTTGAATTTTGTGAATTTATGATGGAGCGAATCAACAACAATCCAAATTTTCTTAATAATATTGTTTTTTCTGACGAGGCTACGTTTTGTTTAAATGGAAATGTAAATAGGCATAATTGTCGATATTGGGCCGCTGAAAATCCCCATTGGATGATCCAGAATCACACCCAAACTCCACAAAAATTAAACGTATGGGTGGGAATTTATGCAGATCACATAATTGGACCTTTCTTTATCCGTGGTACTCTAACTGGTGACCGTTATTTGCAATTATTGCAACAGCAAATTATTCCAGCTTGCCAAGCAAATCTTGATGATCTTTGGTTTCAACAAGATGGAGCACCGCCCCACTATCATTTAGATGTACGTCGATATTTAAATGTGGTATTTCCGGCCCGTTGGATAGGCAGAAGAGGGTCTGTGGAGTGGACTCCCCGATCTCCGGATCTTACACCTTGCGATTTCTTCTTCTGGGGATATTTAAAATCAAAAGTGTATACAAACCGACCCCAGAATCTGGCCGAATTAGAGCAACGAATACAAAATGAAGCTGCAGCAATTTCTCCCAGATCGCTCTTCGCTTTTCAAGCTTTTCGTGATAGGTTGGGCCACTGCCTTGCAGTTAATAGTGAACATTTTGAACACTTATTGCCATGAAAACCATTTTATTGCTAATTTCGTTTTGTCTTCAAGCTTTATAAGAGACATACATAATTTTCTATTCATTTGTTTTATTTTGTTTTTTGTTCATTTGTTTTGTTTTGTACATTATGTAGATGCAAATCTGTTTATTTTTCGGTAATAATTCGAGATACTTTACGATCTCGGATATCTAGATTCATGTTATTGGTGAAATTAACTTAATAACCATTTTTTACATTTTTTTCAAAAATTTTCTGATATAAGGGTACTAAGATTTTAGGTCATCGAAAAGAAAAAAAAATCTCTATCAAATGAGCCTAATGAAAGGGTACATTGCTATTTAAAAAAATTAAAGTATTATTCATTACTCATTTGTTTTCTGAAATAAAAACAATTGAATGCTATCTTATTAAGGAAAATATAATGTTAAACAACTTTTATAACAAATTTTTTTATAAAGTCGATATTTACCGAGATATATACTATATTCCATACATAATGGGCACCCTGTATAAAGCTGTGAAGAATTTGAAAATATTTGAGAAATACGAAAATTTAAAAAATGACTCCGGTGTTGGAGACCCCTCCATTTTTAGAGGTGTCCCGACAGCCGCCAATCAATCCATTATTGGTTTGATTGTCGGACATTCTCAAATTTTCAAAATCCTGCTCCACATATTTTACGATGGTGGTGCCCAGCACGGTGCTGGCGACGATGTTATGTTTAATAAACATGACAGTAAACTATTAATTAATTAAAAAAGCAAAGCAAAGCACTTCTCTTCCCGTATATACGCAAGAAATAAAAAAGAGTTCCGCCAACTAGATCATAGAAGCACACCTCTTCAAAATGCTCTAACTTTTAGTTTTGAAAGGTTTTTAAACTGCGACCTGATTTAAGTTCTACATTAATCTATTTTTTGTGTAGAACATAAAATCTACGAATTCTCAAAATTACTATAACAATGATTTCGGACAAGATTGAGGTTTTGACCGATTCCTTCCCATAG
The DNA here is from genome assembly GCA_929113105.1 of Agrypnus murinus. NCBI lineage: Eukaryota > Metazoa > Arthropoda > Insecta > Coleoptera > Elateridae > Agrypnus > Agrypnus murinus. Next base: position 129,565,295 of record OV816023.1, on the reverse strand, counting down.
ATAAATGCTAGAGATTTGGGGAAAAACTGTTTGCACCTGTTGATGACATTGGAAATATGTTGCAGCTTTGAAAGTTTCTACTTTGTATTGCGCATATGTATATGTATTTGTATTGTTTTAGTATATCCGCTTTTTGATTGATTATCAATTATTTACCCGGGAAATTCTATTTATAAATTTGCTCTATACCTGCCTCGGTGTCAGATTAACTACAATACAATGAAAACATTTACACTGCATTTTATGTATGTATATTTTCTTTTGTTAAATTTAAATAATTTATTCTATCGCAAACTTTAACAATCAGTTCCAAGCATTAATTAGTTAATTAAATATTTTGTTGTCAAAAATAGATAAATGAATTTGAAGTTCATTAAATTTGTATCATACCGCTATCATCCTAAACAGATAATCCTTGTTGCGAGATTATCCAAATAAATTACTAGGATTTCATACAAATGTAGGGAATAATCCTTTGCTAATTAATGCAAATGCTTAACCTTATTATGGTGTATCAAGTTTGCATTAATAGGAAAACCTTGAGTCCCCTATTATTATTATTAATCATATACCCATCTACCTTACGGTGTAGGGTTTACATATTTTGTTGTGTGATTACAATTTATTTTATTTTAATACATATCAATAAATTTTTTCCATTCTCTTCTGTTTTTTGCTAGGGTTGTCGCTTCTCCCCATGTTTTGTCTCTTCCTTGTAGTATTTTACTTACTACTTGGTTCCACGTTTTTCTTGGTCTTCCCCTTTTCTTTTTGGTCTGCATTTTCGCTTCATAAACTAGTTTTAGTTGTCTTTTTTTGTTCATTCTTAGTATGTGTCCCCACCAACTTAATTGTCGCTGTTCAATGAAGTACATCATCGGTTGTACTCCTAGTTCTTCTCTTATTTGGGTGTTTCTGATTCTGTCTTTTCTAGTCACTCCTAGGGCTCGTCTCAGGTATTTCATCTCTACAGCTTGTAACTTATTTTTTTGTCTTTCTGTTAGTACCCAGGTTTCGCATCCGTAGGTTAGTACTGGTCTGTATATCGTGTTAAAAACTTTTATTTTTGGTTGTTTAGAAATTTCTCTTTTGTTTATAAATTTTTGGTTTATTGCGTAGTATAACTTTATTGTTTTATTTATTCTTTCATTTACTTCTGCTTCTTGTTTCACTGTTTTCTCGAAAGTTACTCCCAGGTATTTATATTCTTCTACTTGTTCTAGTTTGACATTATTTATTTCAATATTTATTTTAGTATCCTGTTCTCCAATTACCATTACCTTTGTTTTATTTATGTTTATTTCCATCCCTTCTTCTTCCATTGTCTCTTTCCATATGCTTATGTTTTCTTGTAGTTTCGTCTCATTTCCAGCTGTTATCACCACATCATCCGCAAAGACTCCCGCCGCTGTCTCTACTTTTTCTAGTTTTCTATACCCTATAAAGAGTTTGCTTGTTTTTTGTTCGGTTCTCTTTATGATCTTATCCATATGTACATTAAATAGTGTTGGGCTTAGTCCTCCTCCCTGTCTTAGTCCCTTATCTGTTTTAAAGCTTCCTGATTTCATGTTGTTACTTATTACGTAGTTTGTATTGTTGTCGTATATATCTTGAATCACTTTTATTATTTTATTGTGTATTCCCATTTCTTGTAACCCTTCCCATACTTTTGTTCTTGGTACTGTGTCGAAGGCCTTCTGTACTAAGTAAGGGTTACTGGTAGGAGTCCCCTATTAAGGTTTTCTAATTTAACTTGTAGTTGTGCAGCTTTATAACAAAACAAAATGAATATTTAAAACTGCATAATCACACTCTTTTATACATGTAAATCTTGAATTACACATAGATAAAAATTGAAATAAGTTCACAGTAAAGCCATTCAGTGTGTACCAAACGTTACTTAATATTAGGTTAAACAAACACTTGCAAACTAACATAGGTACTTTTACGTTTGTATTTTTAAAAAACCCAATTATCCTTAAGGCGGAATGCCCGGTGCAGCCTACTTTGGGAATGAATTATGAGCTTAGTTCTTATCGGAGCGCGATGTACGATGTACGTATGTAAGTTAAATATTGAAGATTGTTTCAATTTTAATCTGTACCAGGAATTTTACTGTCCTCTAGCTTCCATAACTAAAAAGTTTATTCTAGAATATTAAAAAACAAATTTACAATATTTCCCCAAAGTTGGTTATTTTTGATCAGAGTGGTATATGGCCCGAATTTTGCTAGACTCCGCCTGTTAGAGTGGTGGTGAGATGAAGTAATACGACCGGATCGTTTGTGTTACGGACTCAACAATGATAAATTAATTCTTATCGTACAGTATGATGGGTAAAATTGTCGCTCCTGAAATAATAAAATAAAATGGAATATGATACCTTATATACTGTATACTATTTAACATCACACAAATATTTTATAAGTTGTATTAGATCTACTTGTTTATTTTACCTATTTATTTGGAAAATTTAATTAATTGGGGCAAATAATCTCATAACACACTTATTAAAATATGTGTGAATGAACCTATATATTTCATTTGACGTACTAAGAAATAGTTTACAACTGTTTAAATAAATTTTGTGAATCTTTACAAAATATTTTTGGTATGAGCAAGTAATTATTTTTCTAAATTATTTACCAAGAGTAAAATTAGTTCTTTTATCATTTAAAACATCTTGAGCTAAGGTCGTCTCATTGTCTCGATTTCCTTACTTTATAATGTTCCGGCAGGATGTAAAAGATTACAGTTTTTTTTTCAAAAATTCAAACGTTTTGTTTACTTGTGTTTGCACTTACTTCAGAAAAGAATATATGTGGCTTTACCTCTAATAAAGTAATCTATCCGAAAGGGTAGTCAAAAGAGTGGTTTGAAACTTACAAAGCGGTAACCACCAAAGAATTTTTGCAAAGACCGTCGCCGTGGATTCAATGGATTAGTTCCATAAAACGGTCACAAAAGAAAACCGCTTTTCTTTTTCGTATTTCACTGCGTTTTTGTTTATAAAGCAATGTGTCCCACGTTGCTCTGACATCTGCTTGTCAAAATAATTCTCGACTCAGAAAGGAGCTAATAGGTCATAAATTTCAAGTAGGAGAAATTTCGTATTTAGCCTTACCCCTTCGGACCTGTGTTAGCTATATATCGAGCAACAAGCCTTAATTGAAATGAAAGAGGTTAAACGGCTAGCGTATTTTTAGTGGTTATGTATTGTTGGTTGCATAAACATACAGTAGACTCAATAGCTTGAGACGATTATTTTAAAATGCAACATAGAGCATATTGCATTTTAATTTAATATCACTGTTATATCTTGCCATGGCATATCTCCCATTACTAAAGCAGCTACATGATGGATGGTAGCAATCTCAACCAATAATTGTATTTTTTTGCTTGATCCACAAGATTTCCAAACAGATTTTAGCCTTTGTTCCTCAATCTGAGGACGTACCAGAGTTCCTTCCACTACATTTTCAAGAGAAGCATGACAAAGGGCGGTATCAGCTACTATGACTAGATTACTCAACTGGTTACCTATGTCTCTCCACCTTTCAAATAATGACACATTCCAGTCGTTAGCAAACTGAGCAGTAAAAGCATCTCTTCTACGATCCATTGCTAAACCTCATGCGACAGATATTGCACTGATTTCCTTTCCTGAACGAACCCAATGATAGGCACTTTTATACTTGACATCTAATTGTTTGCTTAATGCTACCCAATCTTCTCCCCGCACTGTGGGGCGAGTCTTAATAAAAACCGCTTGTTGAGGTAAACATCCAACTTGTGTAAATATTAAAAAAAACATATTGGCATTTGATTATAAAATGTCCAAGGCATCTGGAACTGGAAATTTAAAAATCTTTGTTATTGATAAAAACTTTGATGCTTAAAGTTGTCACTACATTGAACTAACAATTTCTAGACGTTTCCAGGCTGAGATTTAAAATTAAATTACTTTTGTTGTATGGAACTAATTAAAACCAAAATTAAGAATTAAAAGAAGACATAGTATTTGTAGCTAAACAACTTAAAAAACATGAAAATGTGTTGTAGTTCTTATTTTAAAAAAATCCTAAATTGTAAGAGTACTGTGCTAAAATTCAAATTTTGCTGGAGTTATAAAAAAACGCCCGCATATCCCCGCTTTAAGATTTATGTCGAAGAAAGAGCCAAAGCTTTCTGGTTATTTTCATACAAAACCAAATCCAACTCGATCCAACTTAAAAAGTTAAAAGCCGTTATTGTAGGCACTGCAAGAAATCTTCACCGGTATTATTCGTATTACTCCATACATAGTTGTTGATGCAATATTGTGTTTTTCATTTTTTGAAGATATTATTATAACATGCGCCTTATATCTTAACTGTTAAAACAACTAAATACCACCTCTTAAGAAGTTGGCTTTTTTAAGTTTTACCATGATACCTACGCAGAAATGGGGTTTTCTAATAACTATAATAAAAATTTAACAAAGCTGAAAGCATCATAACAAACAGCATGATTGAAACCTTTTAGTAAAATGGAGAATATTTATGAATGAAATATTGGCAATTATTGTAAAAAGTTACAAATACTATTATTTCTTAAGGGATAGTAATTCCGTTATAAATGCCGACTTATATTTTCCTATATAAAAATATTTTCTAAATTCATTCTTAAATATTCAAATCCATCATTGTAGTATGAAATTAATAGTGAAGTGATTGAAATTGAATTACGTATCTTGAAAAACTCATCGCTCTTATTAGTTTTAGTACGTCTTCCCAAGTAGTTCTAAAAAGATTACAGTAGAGATATTATAAAATACCTTTGCTGGAATAACATAAATCCTCTACTTACTTTTTCTAATAAACTTCAGTTATAACGAAGAAAAGAGATAAACTTCCCTTAATTAATTTGAAACATAACGCCATAAATTGTTAATTGCACTTAATGAATAATTCTCTAACATTGTTATATCAATTCCTATAACTTAAAAAGTACATATGAACAACGAAAATCGGTAAAAATTATTTATTTCACTCGATTATAGGGCTTGCGCCTTCTTCCCTATCTTTACCATTTTCCTGTCCCTTGTTGCGTATTCTTTGTATTTTTTCCTACTTGTCAATAATAGTGTTCTACACATCGGGCAGGTTGTTTCCTCAACATCACCATCCATTTCAACTAAGAGAAACTCGACCCAGCGTTCGTGAAGAAGGTGTCTGTAATGCTCTTCATGGCTGCAATCTTAATACACATTTTCTTAACATGGACATTCGACATATTCTACAAGTATCTATTTGACTATAAATAAGATAAATTGGAAAGGACACACTAAAGAAAGTTTTACAATGTATATAATCAAAATAGAAAGCAAAATCATTTCCATGACAACAAAATATACCAGTTTATGCCATGAATTGTTTTAAAATTTTATTAAATCATCTGAAATATATTTGACATTTTCTGAAATACATTTGACGATTTCGAAAATACAAATGACGATTTCCGAAACTAATTTGTTATCTACATACTGTATGTTTTATTAGGAAATCGAATATAGGGAAGAACCCATGATTTTAGAAAATCATCTGTAAAATCACTACAAGTACTTAAAATTACTATTTCTTTTTTATCATTATCGTTATGAGTTTAAAGAATGCTAATATTCTGAAAATTGTGAAAAAAAAAGATTTAGATCCTATTTTTTTAAAGAAAAATTATTTAGATGAATACAACCTTTAACAACTTTTAAAATAAATGTGGCACGTTAGCTATTGTTTCTTCGTAGCGCAGCTAGTTGAAGCGGGGTGATAATAAACCAAAGTCACTGCAGCTCCAGGTTTGATACCAGCTGGCAGGTAACATTATAAATTTTTTTCAAAATACAAATTTAAAACGATTTTTCTTTCCGAAAACATTTTCCGCATAATCTTAAATTTGCAATTATAATCCGTAATATTGCACACTATTGACTATTGATTAAACACCAGAAAGGCATTTGAAATGTTGAAAGATTAAGTAAAAATAATGATCTTGTTGCATTGACAACCGGGCTAGGGTATTAAGTACTTAACTACAAAATTAGTGAAAATCTAATTACATCATTAGTGAAAATAATTAAAGTTTTAAAATATTGTTTTCAGGAAAATGGTTGAAAAAAGACTTTTATCCAACACCTCTTTATAAATATCTTGTTTACTGTGGTCATTATAATTAAAGAAAGTGATTGTTTACTCTTACCACGTTGCCCCTAGCAAGCAGTTATTTTTGAAAAATTTACTCCCTGGAAACAAACCCTTTGTTTCATTCTACAAATAGATTTATTGTTATCACCACAAGCTGATAGTAACAGACACATCAATTTTCTGGTTATTTATAGTAAGAAATAGTTATTTAAAACAGGATACTTATTTGGTAATTTTGTAGTTTTGCGCCTCCCAATGCGCAGTTATCATAACAACTGTGTTTATCCAACACCTCTAAATAAAGAGGGCTAAATCTTGATGTTTGTAAGCAATTAAAGTTGAACTTTACTCACTTGTGGACAGAAAAACATTGTTACCCATTTCGAATGGTGATTAGCTGCTATTACAGGTAGCAACCAATCACCTCTTACCTTGCACAATATTGAGAATATTATTAAAATCCAGTCATCGCGCTAGAGTATTAAATTTATTACCGTCAAAACTATAGACTAACTATACATTGCAAATTCGATATTTAAACTTAAATAAAGAGGTGTTGGATAAAATTTTGTATGGCACACGTGAGGTAAGGATATTATCCACTCAGAAAAATTAACCCACTCGGGCCTGCCGCCCCTCAAGGTTAAATTTTTCGTTCGTGGATAATATCTTATTTAACTCTCTTGTACGATAATAGACATTTAAAATATGTAAGTGTAAACAGCCATTCTTTCTTGCGCGCAACGTTTTAACACACGAGCGAGGTACGAGCGAGTGTCTTAAAGGATGTGAGTGCAATGTGAAAGAACATAAATAACAACGCGCCACGATGGGCGACATTGTAACAAAGTTATTTTAACACAAAAACAAGATATTTAATACTTACTGTACAACTCAAAAATGCATCGGCTGTTGAGATCTCTATTATGCAAATTTAAATACAGGAGTGGGTGTTAACCCCAAAAGTTTCCACTTAATTAATGGAATCAGGAACAAAACAAAACAAAAACATGTTGAGCGCCACCTAAACTGAGGATGTTCTTAAGTTTTTAATACAAGTCAAGAAGTTATCAGTTTTGGAACTAAGTTTCCATTTAAATTTGACGTTAAGTTAATCGTTCGTTTATTAAACAATAAAAAATTATTATTGACAAAAAAACATCAGCAGTTCGTTGACCCTAACCATATCATACGATAATTAACTTTGAAATCTATATATTGAATAAGGTAAAAAAATTTGAAAATACAATACACAAATGAAACATGTTATACATCTCTTTCAAAATAATACAATAATAATTCATCATATTCTAAAAATATTTCGGGATCCCAAACCAACTATTAAATTAAACATAACTAAACTTACATAAACAAGAATGTAATCCCAATACAATTCTCCTTTATTTTCATAAATTTCTAGTACAAACAGAAGGCTCAAAACGTTTCACAAAAATCACAACAAGATGACCATAACACATAATGACCTGAACAAAACACAATCGCAAACTGCGAGTTTACTGACTTTAAAGTTGCGGGAACATTTCCTTATTTTATTGAATTCTGAACTATATTGTCTTAAAGAGATTCATCGAACTTTAAAGTAAATATTTTATTTGTACTAATTTCCGAACGGAACAAATTCTCAAGAATTATAACGGTAACTGTACTAAAAAACTGTATACTTGAAGATTACTTAATAAATCCTTAATCGGTAGTACGGAATTATACTTAATTTTCAGATACGACAAGACGGTATTATTTTCTTCGTTAAACTAACAAAACTTTGCGAAACAATTCTTATTTTGGATCACTTCCAAACAACGGAATCGGTACGATATAATACTAACTTAAATTGAGACACGAACGATAGTACGGAATATTTTGTCAAATTTACTAATTCCGAACTAAATATTTATTAATAAGGGCGTACATTCATTGTAACTACTCTCATTATATCACCGGAGCGCCCGGAGATGCCTTAAGACACCAGTCTCCTCGATGGTGTTCTATTGCAAAACTAACTTAAAAATTCAACTCGACTAAGGGATCCGAATTTTAAAGAAGTGAATACGTTACATCTTTCTAGAACAAATTATTTTAATCTACGGAACTTTACCCATATTAAAATCTGCGTCGTCGGAATAACTAAATATTTTTTTACACGTGTTTATCAGTGTGTTTTTATAAGTCTGGGCTTGGAAGAATTTGTTCAAGTAAATTTAACTCGTACAGGAAACCATAAATAAAAACCTAATACATTTTATTAATATATTTTTCAAAGAAACTAAAATTATATACATGGGAACGTTTTAAAATGCTCGTTCACATTAACAAAAACTTTGCAGAAATATTGTTTATAAATGCACAAAGGTGACTCTTTTGTACTTGAAAAAAAGCATTATTTACTTAACGAGATATTTGTAGTTTTGACGCAATTGAATTTACTAAACTTCCAGAACCGTACTAAGAATTTCCTCATCATTCATACATGTAAAATGGCACCCAGTAAAATTGAAAAACGTGACGTTACAAATGAAGAGACTTTTTACACGTATATCTTACAACGTTTTATTTACGATGATAACGCTTTACTAAAGTATTCATTGTATTTGATATATTTTTTAAATTTGTGACTGGATTTATTATACATCTGAAGTTAGCGTGCAATAAAAATTGTATAACACTAGCTCAATAAACGAAGATACACGAAAATCAGGGTAAAAAGTGGTCACTTTTTGTATGATCGTAGATAAATAACTATTAATAAAGTCGCTGGAATTGATTGTTATACTGTTATTTTCTTTTATCTCTACTGTTATAATTTTATTTTCTTTATCCTAAATAAAATAATATTAATTGATAGTTTATATGAAGAAATTCTATAGAGTAAAATGCTTATTAAAATTCCATAGATATAATCTCATGACATATAAAATTGATAATATAGAAACTGTTAAATATTATATTTTATTTACGATAAAGTAGAACCAACAATAGTGTAATAATAGTGATCGGCACGACTTTTGTTACTCATAGCAGTTGTTTAAGCGCTCTTAACCTAAAAGAAGAAATGTCAAACACAAATTATTTTTCATTTGTAAAACCGAGGAAATGTCAAACTAGCAACTACGCCACACGAGGGATTAATGCTGCTGCATTAATGCGATGCATTAATTGCGATTTGTCCAAATACCTTTCGGTATTTTGACTATTTTAAGCGATTTGTCCAGGGATGAGTTTCGATGTTTTAACCACTTTCGGCGATTTGTCCACAGATGTGTTTCGGCATTTTGTCCACAGATGTGTTTTGGCGCTTTGACCACGTTCGGCGATTTGTCGACAGATGTCTTTCGGCGACTTTACCTTAATCCTTACTTTAACCCTTTTCGGCAGTTTGATCAGAGCAGTTTGTCTGTCAGTTCGACAGTTGAGAAGTTGAGACTTCGGCATCGACGTTTCCGATCTATTCGGCGAGTTCTCCACTTTCGGCGATATTTCGTTTATCTTAGCTGTGAAATCGAAGTTCGCCGCCCCCCCCCCCCAAGTGAAAATACTTCTAACGTCCCTGTGTTTATAAAATATTTACGCAAAATGAATCATTTCTGAAGAAATTTACCTTCAGAGCCTGCTACTGTTTTACTGTGCAATGTCTTTGCACGTTTCTTGATATACTCTGAAAGACCCAAAAACTAGTTTTAATATGACACCTGAATGAGTTAGATATATCAAGAAACGTGCAAATACATTGCACAATAGAACGGTAGCAGGCCTTTAAAGCAAGTTTTCCCAAAAAAATGTTTCCCAAAACTACAAAAAACACTCTTTTTATTTTTTAACTATACCAAGCATATACTAAGATGATTTAATAAAAAAAGTTTCAAAAGGTAGATACGAGTAACACAGGAGCAATGTCAGAATTAGTAAAAACACTAAAATTTACCTTCGGTGCCTGATGCTACTTTTTTACTGTGCAATGTTTTTACACGTTTCTTGATAATCTGAAAGATCCAAGAACTAGCTTTAACCTGACACACCTGTATGAGCCAGATAACTGAAAAAATAAGGGAGTTATGACAAGTTCCGTTAGATGATGTAGAGTGACGGATAGCAGAATTTGCAAAAAAATCGAAATCTTGAAAAAACTTCTACGTCGGCGATTTTTAATCCAAAAAATCTGGAAAAAATAATTTAATGACATTTTATATGTATCTGTGCAAGGACAAAATTTGAACAAAATCTTAGCCATTGAAATACGGCTCTAGTCGATTTGGCATGAAATTAGCCATTTGTTAGAACAATTAGAAATTAAAGAATTTTATAATAAGAACACATTCCTTGTAAACGACCAAACAAGCTTTATGAACACACCCTTAATAGATCTATTTTCTAAGAAAAAATTTAAAACCATATGGTAGGGATTTTAAAGTGACAACGGCAACTGCTGTCGAATGCGTTGATTTCGAATCAGAAACTGACGAGTATCTCTTGAAAATGGTTTAACAAACCGAAATATGTACAAAGCATTCTACTTAATTGTTGGCAAAATTTAAGTACAAGAAATGTTAATTTCTTATTCGGTGTAGTATTATATGAGGATCAAGTTTACTGCAAATATTGAAATGTGTTTCATTTTATATCTCTGTTTTTGTAATAGATTATCTGATAGAAAAGGGCACAATAAACAGTTACAAATGATTCACAGCGTTAGAAAATTATGAAATAAATAAAGATTAGTAAAAGTTTCACAGTTTTATTAAAATACAACCTGACAATATTGTTTCGACAGCTATGCTGTCATTATCAAAGGTAATATAATTATAAACAAACACGTCGCTAAGGTAGATACAAAAATAGGTAACTAGATAAAATAATAATAATAATCAGAATTAAATATCTAATACTTCCAGTAACGGAGAATTACTGAGCTCAAGCTGTTCATTCATTAAAGGTACCCTGAGTTTGTGTTTGTATATCTCAAAGGCTTCTAAAATGTCTAATTTGCGTTTGTTATTACAAAAATGTAGGAATTTAATATTATTTATATTATTAATATTATTTATAAAAATAAACATCCTGAAAAATCTAATTACGCCAAACACCTTTTAGAACAAAATCACACAATGACTCCTCAAAATAATATTAAATTCCTACATTTTTGTAATAACAAACGCAAATTAGACATTTTAGAAGCCTTTGAGATATACAAACACAAACTCAGGGTACCTTTAATGAATGAACAACTTGAGCTCAGTAATTATCCGTTACTGGAAGTATTAGATATTTAATTCTGCTTATTATTATTATTTTATCTAGTTACCTATTTTTGTATCTACCTTAGTGACGTGTTTGTTTATAATTATATTACCTTTGATAATGACAGCATAGCTGTCGAAACAATATTGTCACGTTGTATTTTAATAAAACTGTGAAACTTTTACTAATCTTTATTTATTTCATGATTATGGAGTTCCACAAAATAAGGCTAGAAACAATAAATTAGAAAATTATGTTCTATTTTACTTGTCCAGGAAATACGAAATACTTCCTACATACATACATAATCTTTAACCCCTTATACCTTTCGGTGATATCTATAAATGTCTCCTTAGCAGGCACGTAGCCAGGGGGGGGGGGTTGTAGGACTGAAGCCCCCCCCCCAAAGCATATATGCGACTTCAAGTTTTTTCACTTTAAAGTTTATGTTATTGTATAAAAAAATTTTTGTAATAATTATATTTGGTTTAATATGTTAGCCCCCCTCCGAAAGAAAATTCTGGTTACGGGCCTGCTCCTTAGATTAAGCATTTAATTCAAATATCTCTTGTTTTTTCTAAACAAAAGAAACCAAACTTTGCTAAAGTTTTCGTTTAATATTATTGGTATCGCCATCTCTATTCAGTGATTGTATCAGATTTTTCATTAGTTATTAGAAATACAAACAGAGGGCTAAAATATTTTGAATTATTGCTAGTTTGTAAGGCTCTTGATAGGTGGCAGTGCATTTGCTCTAGACATTCTTTCAAACATAACTTTCTTTTTCCTTTTTAGACTATTTTATTTGAAAAAACAGCCTTTCAACACTGTTTCCTTTTATTTCTACTTCTATGTGATGGTTTATGGCCATTAAAAATTTACATACTCCATTAACCGTTGAATAACACATAATAGTAGTGTATGCATGTCGGATCGATATTGTAACACAGCTCGGTTCTATGTATTTTTATTAGCACAATACGGAAATAATACAATCAAAAATAGCATTTTGAAGGTAATATCATTCCTTAACTTAATTTCTTCAACTGTCTTGGTTAATAAGCTTTGCATTTTTGCCAGTAGACGCGAACGCTTCTTTTCAAATTTGCGTTGTTTTACTAAGTTACTATCAAAGGTGGTGAGTTGACTGTTCATTAACATTCAAGCCAAAGATAGTTATCATATAACAAGAATCTGTATGCAATTCAGTAACGTTCATCTGACAAAAAAAATTTACTTGATTGACTTTGGATTGTTACGGTAGTTCTTAATTATGTGTAATTAATCTCAATCTCTTATATCGTTTTAGATTTTGAACTACGAATAAAGGGTAAGCAAAGCTATGTTGGCATTGTTGTAATAGAAATAATATTTTGTGTATCTAGATACAGATACAGATGCTATTAGAAAAATATACCTAGATACAAATACAAATGTTTTTTTCTGCGAAGTATCTAAATCTAAATACCTAACATAATGTATCTAGATACACTTGCAGATACTGTCATAGGCGCCCGCAGAAATTTGTCCAGGGGAGCAAGCCTAGAATGAACGGTATGCTATGGGGGGGGCAAGTCTAGAATAAACGACATGCTAGGGAGGGGATAAGCCTAGAAAAAAACGGCATATTATACAAAATTTTCAATAAAATTCAAATTGTTCAACTTCCAGGGGGTGGGGCAAGCGCCCCTCCTTGTCCTTCCTTCCGGGCGCCTATGGATACTGTCAGTATCTTTTTCTGTAATCAACTCGACAAATAGTTTTCAAAATAGTAATTTTTCAGTCAGTTTTTGTACCGAAAGCAGAACGAGTTACTTATAAATAGCTAAGCATCATTGCAGGACTAATCCAGGACAGCTAATGTTTTGTGGATACCTAATGAGTATATTATATGTACTTCATTCTCTCATGGGAAGAGTAACTGTGAGGGTCTTCTGATTTGTAATGTTTTTAAGTATTTAAAACTGATCATTTCATACTTTCCAGTTTCTACATTACTGCATTGAGACCGGCACCAATTATTAACTTGGAGTTGTGTAAAATTTAAAAACTAACTTTGACAACTGACGTACTTAAGGTTTTACACTCCTTGTTAAAAATTTCAATTTGGTGTACGTAAAGTTGCTTGCTTTTCAATTGTATTTATAAAGATAATAACTGAACTGTAGACAGAGAGGGTTAAACATTTGGTAAGCATTACGTTATGTGCATTTAGGGGTTTTAAAAAATATTTGTTATAATTAGAATTTATCTTAAACCTAAAATGCTCAAAATGCCCTCCTGTGGACTCTACGCAGGCTTCAAAGTGCCTCAGTAGTTCTCTTGTAGACACAGCTCTAATCATAATACTTTTTGAATAAATAATTTAGTTAGTGAATTATGTACAATTAATGTGTACAATTTATAAAAAGTATTTTTCTCAACCTCTAAATGAACATTAGATAATTAAGTACGGCATACTACCATATGCAGCGTGAAGTGAAGAATACATTTCCGTGAAAAAACAGAGGGAGCAATTTTAAAAATTAATCAAGTTGGCGTAATCTCTTAAACGTTGCTATACAACCAGCGTTTAAGGATGTTTTCTGAAGGGCCATTTTGAGCCGTTCACAATAGTTTTTGGTTAATTTCTTTATCTTTCTAAATAAGGGAGATATTGCGTGTAAACAGCAATTTGGGACACCCTGTATGTTCTGTGGTTTGTTATAAATTTACAATTTTACGCATTGATGATGGGTAGTTTTCGTATTGTAACGTTCTTATTAAAATAATAACAAAAAAATGCTGTTTAAAATCGTCTATTCATAAGAGAAATGTTAATTTACAATGCACTTAATTAAAAACACTATAACTATAAACTATTTAACAAACTATTAAAAATGCTAGGTATTTACAAATTTATTTGAGGACTATTTATATAAAAACTATGTATTAACTAATTATTCAGAGTACATTTCAACACGACGCCGGTTAAACATTAACTGCCCCCTTCTACTCGCGACTCAATTTATATCTTTCATACGATGACTCATACATCTAGAATGTTCGATGACGTGTTGATGAGTCATACTCGCAGGTGTTCATTGATGAGTCATAAAGTTGATGACTCATACATCTAGAATGTTTGATGACGTCATAAGTGGGTTTATTATTCGTTACACTGCCCCCCTATTCAAGTCTGTTCTGTCCCAGAACAGGTTTTATTATCTGGTTTCTGTAGAAAGGGTCGTGACGGTATCGACAGTCTTCACCTCGACTACATGTTCCATTACGCTAGAAATAACAATCTACCCTCTTTGTTGGCCTTGGTGCGGGCTGGGGATCGAAGCTACAGACTAAGATCTTCACATCCGTATCTCTAAAAAATAACTTCCAGCAGGTTTCGAACGATTCTCCAATCCAACTGGTCACGCCCACAGCCGAGTTTGGGAACTGCCAATTTGTTAATACCCCTGGTAAGCAACTCGGTCCTCAAATTCCATAATACCCTCTACAGGTCGGCGTAACTCGGTTTCTTGTAGTAAAACTGCTTGGTTACCAAGTAGTAAATGGAGCGCTCATGATCAGGCAAGTGTAGGGCTTTGCCAACAGAGGGATTCTGATCTAGAAGTTAATCCAGCCGTCCAAATTTATTCCTAAACACTACTGCGATCCCCCTGGACATGCAGATATCCTCGGAGACACAGTGGGCAATGGAATAATCACCAGGGACCCGGAAGAGGTCTTGTTGCATCTCGGTCGTGACTCCGAATCGGGCTTTTCTAGTTCCGGAAAACGCAGCCATAAATTCTCTAAAGGTTGGCTGATCATCTTCAGGCCTTACGGTATTGTAGTGTACCACCTTTGGTTTCCCTCTTGGCAATTCCTGGATGCGATAGATCAGATCATTTATTCGTTTCTTCGCCTGGTATGGGCCCTCCCAATTTCGTTGTAACTTTGGCGAGTAGCCCCGACGTCTTTGCGGGTTGTATAACCAAACCAGCTGTCCAGGTTGAAACCCTCCTTCTTTGGCTCTCACATCATACAAAGTCTTCATTCGGTCACTCGAGATTCGGCTATTGTTTCGGGTTCGGTCGTGAATATCCTCCAACTTCTTCTTTAAGTTGATGACATAATCATTCCCGGCTACCTCCTGCTCTATAGGTGGAGACCTAAATTCCAGATCACACGGTAACCGAGTCTTGCGAATACCCAACAATCGACAGAGTTCTCCAAAGAGTACAGACTCAAAATTGCGACCTCGATCCGAATGCAGCTCCATGGGCACTCAGAAGCGACTGAAGAATTTTTTGACTAGTACGTCAGCAACAGTCGCAGCTTCCTGGTTTGGTAGGGCATATGCTTCTGGCCATTTGGTAAAATAGTCCATGGCCACTAAGATGTATTTATTCCCATCGTCGGTTTCGGGAAATGGTCCGGCAATATCTATAGCTATTCTTTCTAGAAGACTACCCACATTGTACTGCCTCATAGGTGCTCTTCGTTTCTCCAAGGGTCCGTTACCAATGGCACAAAGTTCGCATTTTCGGCACCACTCTTTCACGTATTCTTTACAATTTACCCAATAAAAACGCTCTCTAACTTTCCCCAAAGTTTTTTTTCACACCGAAGTGTCCTCCTGAGGCACCGTCATGGAGATATCGCAATACTGTAGCCACTCGGCTCCTTGGAACCACAAACTGAGACCTAATGGTGGTGCCATCTTCACTCTCCAGTATTCACTTCAGGAGATCGTCTTCCACCTTCAAGGACTTCCATTGGGCCCAATATGTTTTGAGGGTTCTGTTGAAAGGGCTGACAGGTTCCCAGACAGGCCTTCCTCCCACACGCTTCCATTCCAGTACCATTTTTAATTCGGGATCAGCCTCCTGCTGTCGTTGCAATTCTTCCGGCAACCAGTTGTCGTTGACGATAGTAGTTCTTGATACTTGGCAAACCTTCTCTTCCAAACGAGAACAATGACGGCAATCCATTGGACAGAGGGTCTTCTTGAAAGAGCATCGGCATTTCGATGACTAGTGCCCGCTCGATGTTCCGTGTCAAAGTTCTATCCTTGTAATCGTTCGATCCACCTTGCGACCTGGCCTTCAGGATTACGGAATTGTAGAAGCCATTTCAACGCTGCATGGTCCGTCCTCAATAAAAACTTCCGTCCGTACAAGTATTTGTAGAAGTGCTCAACGGACTTCACGACAGCCAATAATTCTTTTCTGGTCACACAATAATTCCTTTCGGCTTTCGACAAAACCTTACTAAAATAGCCGATGACCTTTTCTTGTCCATCCTGTATCTGAGAAAGTAAACCCCCAATGGCCAGGTTACTTGCATCTGTGTCAAGTACGAATTTCCCTTCTGTCCGTGGGTAGCTCAATATTGGCGCTGTTGTTAAGGCACGCTTCAACTGTTGGAAAGCTGTTTCGCACTCTCGGCTCCAAACATACTCGCGCCCATCTTCAATTAACCTTGTCAGGGGCTTCGCTATATTGGCAAACACAGGAACGAAACGCCTGTAGTAGATACATAACCCAAGAAAACTACGAACTTGGTGCTTATCTTTCGGTGTTGGCCACTCTTGAACTGCACGAATTTTATCGGGGTCGGCTGCCACTGCATTTTGTGATACTACATGCCCGAGATATTTCACCTCCCTTCGGAATATGTGGCACTTTTTCGGACTCAATTTCAGGTTGGCTGTACGCAGTCTCCGGAACACTTCCTCCAGATTTTTCAGATGTTCACTGAAGGATCTTCCAACTACGATCACGTCATCCAGATAGACCAAGCAAGTCTTCCACTACAACCCCCTCAGGATGGTCTCCATTAGACGCTCAAAGGTGGCCGGAGCGTTACATAGACCGAAAAGCATAACCGTAAACTGCCCTAGTCCGGAACCAATAGTGAACGCGGTCTTCTCCCGGTCTTCAGGTTCCATTTCAACTTGCCAATAACCAGTCTTCAAGTCCAAAGTCGAAAACCATCGTGAACCAGACAGGGTATCTAACGTGTCGTCGATGCGTGGTAAGGGATAGCTGTCTTTCTTGATCACGTTATTGAGCTGCCGATAGTCCACACAAAATCTCGTTGACCCGTCCTTTTTACTGACCAGGACCACCGGTGATGCCCATGGACTGCTGGATGGCTCGATGACCCCTTGTTCTTCCATATCGGTAATAATCTTCTCGGCTTCTGCTCGCCTTGCTAGAGGTAGACACCTCGGCTGCTGACGGACAGGCATAGAGTTGCCTGTATTGATTTTATGTTTTACTATATCTGTTCGTCCCTTCTGGCTATCGTCAAGAGCGAAGATATCTTGGTATCGGTGAACCAAACCCTGTACCTCTTTCACTTCCGTTTTATTTAGGTCTTCGCACGAACTAACAACCATACCCACTAATTTTTCACCATGGTTTTTGGGCACTGGTTTTGGAACATCAGCCATACACCTGGCTACTCGGAATACTGGCACGCACTGTCCCACAAGGGTACTCTTCTTCAATGTTACCGGATCCACATTAACGTTCATAAGCCTCACCTGTACTGTCTTTCCAACCTTGATCAGCGCTTTTCCCACCAGTATGCCACTATGGATCTTCTTATCACAAACAGGCTCCATCATTCGCACACATCCTACCCGAAGATCTCCATCCAAACCTGCCTCGACAACCATCTCGCTTTGACCCGGCAATATCACATCTTCTATCAGGAAAACCCTTACGACAGGATCTTCTCGTGGGTGCAACGGAAGTTCTTCGTTACCAACCTTCAAAACACCCTCCTTCAAATCCAACGTAAAACCAAATTTTCTCAGGAGATCCATTCCGAAAATGAAGTCATCAGTGATATCGGCTACCAGCACCTTGTTACGTCACGTTCTTTACTTCCAATGCCAATCTTCATCTTCACCACTCCGCATGTTGGTATCACTTCACCTGTTGCTGTACGGAGTTGAGTAGTTGTCGGTAACAACTTAATACTTGATCGTAGAACATCAAGGTGTACGATGCATTTTGTCGCCCCCGTATCAATAAGTAGTGGAACAGTTCGGTTAGCAATCTTCCCATCTATAAACAAACTGCCGTTACCATTCTTTGATGTTACGGCATGGATGGTGATCTCCGGGGCATTTTCACTCGCTGTTAACGAGCGAAAATGCCCAACCCCCTTTAACTTTTCCGAAAGTGGTACTTGCTTTGGTTTAGGGCAACGGCGTCGTATGTGCCCTTGTTCCCCGCAGTTCCAGCAACGGAGACCTCGAGTTTTATGCTGATTTCGAATATGCATGTATATCATTTTTGGGGCAAACGCTTCCAAAATTCGTTGCTACCAACCTAATCTCCACAAAAACGCCACTACCTAACCAAAACGCTATGCAAAATGAAATTCGAATTTTTTTCAACCCAACCTAAACTAACTTAACCTAATCTAAACCTTACCTAACTTAATCTAAACCTAACCTAACCTAACCTAAACCTAACCTAACTAATTGTAAATGTAATTGTAAATTACACAATTTGGCAATCATAGAAACTTAATATAATTTTTCTACAGCAGTCAAAACATGACGACATTTTTTCATTAATATCCGTATGCAAAATGCTACATTGGTTTTGTTTACTGGACAACGTGCACAAAATATTTTTCGCTGTAAAGCGAAAAATTATGTGATTTATGCATATTTGACCAATTTCGTTTCCGTAGCAACAACGAAACTGTCCACTTTGCGCTAAAATAAAAATTTCCTTGTGTTATTTTTTATGATTTTTTCTACTTTTTCGGTTATTTCAATAACGCTGAAGAAAAAACTCTGTATGCAATTCGAGTTCGAAATGGTGGTGGTCTCGAATGAGTTTTTGACTAAGCGACGTTCATTCTTGACCACCAAAGTAGCATTTCGCGCACTAGATACACAAATAACTATATTATTCATTGCCATAGAGCTTAAGCATTTCTTTACTTTTGACTCCCAAATTTGGGGGCTTTGGGCGTTGCCCCCAAAAATGACACTAGTTTGGTCAAAAAATGTTTGTTGGGGAAATTCTTTGAAATTATACCTAAAGTTTAATTTACAAAATGCCATTTTTCCCTTTTGAATATTAAAAATCACAATAAATCGCTAATAATTCCACTGACAAATGTGCGAGCGTCATCTATTGGCAATAACAGAATGATATTGCCTATTTGATTTTATGTTTATTTTGAATTCGAAACACGATTACAGATTTTGGTTAATTATGTTTTTTTATTGTTAAAGTTCGTAAAAATTTTGTGCAAGACTCGATACACATTGATGCAAACGAATCACTCGCTCGTTCGTCGCTCGTGCTTTAAAAAATAAATGCAATAATGCACATATGTAATAATTTGTTAACAATAAATAATTTTATTTATAAATAGGTTTTTTAGGCCAAGTGTATTTTTGAACCCGGTCCCGCAAAAGCTTACGCCGGCCATGCTTACACTATCACTGATTGTCAGCCTTGATACCATATTAATATTAAGAGTGGTCCAATATGTGGTTATTTACCTTGCGCCAAGACTCAGTATTAGCGTCGGCGCTATCTAGATGTATCACTAATCTAGGGCCATGACTGATTAACAAACTTGGCACGAAGTTATCATTCCGATTTTAGCTCAGCCATGGGCCATTCTTGGGTTTCAGGCTTGTACCAGAGTTAATAAGCATCGTCCTAAGCTTGAGCCAACCACGGGCCCTTTGCTATTTCCTACATGGATGCCCACATCCAAAGGTTAGCCTGCTTAGAATTTTTACTTGGTTTAAAAGTTTGACAATTTAAGAACTGATTTGTCAGTAAAACTGCCTGACCATTGGAAAAGACATTAGGAATACGTTTTTCACAAAACAGATACTAATATTTTCTAATATTTACGATCAAAATTATTAATATGAACATATGTTGATAACATCGTCACAATATTTCACATGTCACAATAATTTTAGTTATGAAGAATTCTAGTACTATGTATATTATAATAGAATATAACAGTATAGAAATATTATAATAATTTAATTCTTACCTATCCTATACAGTAGATTATTTAATTAATGCAGCGGTTCTCAACCTTTTAATAGTCGGGACCCAACTTCTCATAACAGTTTTAAGATCGCCCACCCTTTCATTGATTTCTTGGAGTCCTAATATTTTTTCTATATCTATTTTTATTTTGCTGCTGATATTCGGCAACAACGCTAAAATTTAGACCGAATAACGAAATTACGCCACATTTAGCAACACCGTCGTTCCCACCGTATCTCTCGCGTTTTCTTTAGAAGTTACCTTTTGTATTACTTATATGTATTTACCTATTTTAAGGGCGACATTTTATTTTTGTATTAACAGAATGTATCTTTTCTTATTTCGGTTTCAATTTTTTTTTCGTCTTTTTCCATGCCTTCCCGCCCCACTTTGGTAATCTGGCGCCCACTTAAGGTGGCGCGGCCCACAAGGTGAGAATCACTGAATTAATGTCAAGAATTTATTGTGGAGAAAAATGCTATTATTATTGAATGCTATTATTAGAAGCTTTTAACTATTTAGCCAGTTTCCATTTTATTTTGCTATTTTAAGATAAATCAGATGGAAAATAATTGGGAGGATTTGTTAATGATAAGTTTTGATAGATTTTAATTCATGAAATAAATTTAGGTAATGACATCAGTTCTACGCGTGGTAGTAGTAGGAACTTAAAACCTGCAATGCGACACTGGTTCTAAATAATTGATAATAACTTTTTTAAACTTTCTTAAATTTTTGTGCTAGTTAATTAATTAATCAATATGATGATAAACTAAACCAACTTTCTTTTACATTAAAACTACGTACTATTGGAGCACCCAGAGTGAATTTGTGAGGAGCTAATCCCGAACTACAGACTTAGAATCTTGTAATTTCTAAACTCTTACGCAAAATGCTTTATCACCACAGGTTATGGTTCCTGTTAGTTTTTGAAGGTATTGATGTAAGCAGTACTGCTGGTAATTATGGATCGAGTAGTCAGTCAGTCTTTATGTTCAATACTGTAACAAGAGAGAAAAAGAAAGAACCTCTTCTTCACACAACAAATGGAATATTTTACAGCATTCGAGAGAATGACGCATCGCACCAAGCATGTAAACCAGACGCGGTTTATCTAGCGCCTTCCAGAAATACATAGTAGGTTCCAGCGGCTTCTGGTACGATTATATGAGGGTATAAAATCGACTTCGCGGATAAAAGAGGATCAGTCAACAGCGAGTAATTAGATGGGTATCACGAATTAAATAGTAAATGTAAAGATAAATGTTGTATTAGAAATTCATAATAGTTTTAGTGGTTTATAATCATAGCGTTAATTTATAGTGTATTCATTAGTGTTTGTAAATAAATATTTCTTATTAATAGACGATTTAAACAGCACTTTTGTTATTATTTTAAAAAGAACGTTACAATACTTTCGGGGAGGCGTGACATCACTTTTAAAGATGCATCTTACTTTGTAATCATTTCTTTAATAGTACATTTCTTACACTATAGAAGTTTCTACTTATATTCAGTCTGTTTAGCTTTGGGTTCTTGAAATGTCTCTGTCTTGCTCAATAACTTATCCTTTTCATGTTTAAAGCTTTGACCAGAGAAATAGATAGAGAAAAAACGCATGATACTTGCGTGCTTGTACAAGCACTATAGTTTTGTTTACTTATTTGTGTTAGTCACTCTATTCTGCTTATTTCAAATTAGTATTTTATCCTTCTTCCACACGTTGAACTTAGTTACCATACAGTAACTAAATACAAGTCAGATTTACTGCGCCTCTCCTATGTTTGTATGTAATAAGGTAGTAAACACGTTATATTCAAAAATTAATGTTAAGTGTGATTTAACATAATTAGCTTAATTTGAAGTTTATTAAATTAATTTGACATAAATCCAGTAATTTAATAAATTTCTATATAGGGACAAGCGGGGTAAGAACTAGACAGCACAACGGAGGGGGGGGGTAAAAAAAGACAGTTATTAACATACCTTGTAAGCTACGTCTAGTCAAATAACACAAGATTGATAGTTTTTGGTATTGGTAGTACACAACTAAAAGTTTAGAACAATGAAAAATGCGTTCCTCTTAAAGATAAAAAATAAATTAGTTATACCTGTAAAATTGTATCTGTTAAAAATGGCATATAAAACTTTTATTGAACTGATGTATGGCTTACGTAAATTGGATTTTTATTTTAAAATTTGTCTTTAAAAAAGGTGATATGCTAGCTAGTAACATGCGCTGATGGTGCGAATATTAAACTATTTTGCTGTCTATTTTACAGACATTTGTCTTTCTTGTGCTAAAGACGGAGCAAAAAGGAGACAAAATAATATCAAAGAAAGAGTGTAAGGGTTCATTGATGGTCGATTTTGCACTTTTATTTTGAACTGTTTATTTATTTTGTACTTTTATTGTGAAGTACTTTATGAGAATGTTTTCCATTTTTAACGAATAAAGGTAAAATGAATATTAGATAAACTTATCAATGGTCATCTGCAGTGGCGGGGCAAGACCAAAATTGAACGTGGGCAAGATGAGTTTTGCGAGGCCCCCTTGCGATTACAGGCTGCATTTCTAAGGTGACCATACGTCGGACGCCTTATGGCTGGACAGTTCCGATTTTTAACTATTTGTTCCGCGTCCCGATTTTTGA
The DNA here is from genome assembly GCA_929113105.1 of Agrypnus murinus. Lineage (NCBI taxonomy): Eukaryota > Metazoa > Arthropoda > Insecta > Coleoptera > Elateridae > Agrypnus > Agrypnus murinus. Next base: position 129,542,174 of record OV816023.1, on the reverse strand, counting down.
AAAGAATGTACTTTTTGCCAGTTTACAGCAAAAAATTAAAATATACCTACAGGGTATATTTTAATATAACTAATAACTAAGTAACTAATATAATTGAATGTAATATGAGTACAAGGTGCGTATTTAAAATTTAAAATGCGATTTCTCGAAAACTAGCAGTAAGCGACCACATGTTGATAAGGAAAATATCTTCTAAATCATTATGAGGTTAGTAGTTATATTAGTTACACGCTGTATACATATGTGATGCGGAAAGCGAAAAGGGACCTAAAGTCGGATACGTGAATTTTCAGGAGAAGCAAAATAAGAGGTTGGGGTCAACAAATGGTGTTTCTTATTTTTTATGAATTGTGATACGATGATATCTCTTTTACCAACCCAAATTATAAAAAAAAATAATTTCCGACCGGAAATAGGATAAAAACCTAATTTAATGGGGCAAGGTCGATTTTGAAAAATTTGTGTGCGTTTTCCCACAAAAAGCACTTTTTGAAATAAAAATTCCAAAACGCTGTAAAATCCGTAATTTTTGAGATATCCGTGCCATTTTTTTTGTAAAGTTTTTCTTTTTTATCGTACTTTTCAAAAATGTCAATAACTCAAAATCGAATTTTCCGACTTTAGGTCCCTTTTCGCTTTCCGCATCACATATTATACATACTACATTCACATAAAATAAGTAAGTTGCACAAATAATTCGGTTTTATTCGGCTGATGTCATTTTTGGCGGGGTGAATTGTGACCGTCCAGCATTTTTACTCTATATAGTTTTTATTAATTTTTTAAAACTATATTTTTACAACTATACCGTTGTGGCACCACAGTGCTAAGACCGCATATTGAATGGAAATGTCTGTACGGTAGCTAAAAACTTAAGCTAGCAAAACATCCGCTTTTTTAAATTAACGAGCACTTAGATTTTTGGTTGGGTAGTTAAATAGCACTCAAAAAGCACTTAATTCTCCAATGGGTCCGATGGTATTCTGCTCACTTTGCTCTTCCAGCTTATTCGACCATAATTTTTGAAATGTACCACATCGCCCAACTTTCCACGAGGGACACAATGCCCAACATGACCACTTTGCCCACCTTTTCACTAGAGGCACAACATCCACTTTGACCACTTTGCCCAACTTTAGTTTAGATTTACATAGCTGAAAATAGAACCACAGCGCCGAAAATCCGATTGTTAGAAATAGTTTAATGCACACATAAAATATTGAATAGTAGTAGCGACATTGTACGACCACAATTTAGCAATTTAACATCAGATATTTTAGGTACACTATACAAAGCTAAAACGAAAAGATTAATATTTCTTATTAATAAAAATATTATGTATATAATTTATGTCCAGTAAAAACTACGTTTTTGTGCAACCGTACGCGAAGTGCACACTTCGCATAAGCAATACAGGCTGCGAAATCCAATTTCGCGGTCGTTGCTCTTAGTACTTATCAGCCACGAAGTAAAAAATGTTGTGTGTACCTTAATACCTTAATTAAACTGTTCGGTTTTTTAAAGTAATGGAATTTGTAATTAAATATATCTTTTGCGCTTTTACAAAAACTATTGTGTATACCTTGCTCGCAAAACCCTTTAGCGTCATCGAGATTGTCCTGCCTCGTTTGCAAGCGACCTCGGCTACAATGATTCTCTCGGTACGGTAAAAGACATTTCGCGGCTTGATATACAAATAACTAATTCGTTTAAATTGTGGTCGCACAACTTTGCTACTATTATCCAACAATTTACGTATGTGTGCATTACCCGATTTCTAATGAAAGGATTTTTAGCGTCGTGGTGCTATTTTAGACGTTGTGGGTCTATATGGGAGTTTGGCGAAGTGGTCGTGTTGGGCAATGTGATACATTTCAAAAATAGGGCAATATGGTACTAAAAGACGGGTGGGCGTAGTGTTTGGGTTTCAGAATAAATACTATTTGTTATATAGCGGCGCGAGGCCCCCTTGGGGCGCGAGGCCGTGGGCAGTGGCCCACTTCGCCCATGCCTTGCCCCGCCACTGGTCATCTGACAGAAGGAATTAAGTGCCAAACTGGTACCAATTGAGCTTTTGTGGCAACAAATAGAAAATCTTGCACTTCATTGATTCATACTTAACTTGTCACTAACAAACTTTTAGTTTTTAAATTATCTGCGATAGAAAATGACTAAACACGTTTCCCTGAATAATAAAATAAAAACATTTTTCAAGTCGATTACCACTTACGTCTTTATTTGGTATTCAAAAATGTATATGTCTATGTGAGTTTTAACTAAGATCGTTTGACAGAATAGAATTATACAACTTGTCAAATTCAGCTTGACCGGCGAAGTTTGGATGCGCATAATATTTGCGGCATTAGGGTAGGGATAGCTCATGTCACCTAAGTTTTCGTCTAGTACAGATCGGTACATTCTATGAAAAACATTATTATAAAATATATATAAAAAAACACGCTAAGATTTTATCACAAAAACTCGTTAGTTTTAATCTACCTGAAAAGTCTTATTTTTGGATTGTTAATAATTTTACACAAGGGTATAAGAAAGATTTGTATCGCTAAAGTAAATTCCAATTTACACCATTTTTGTCAGTTGAAAATACTTGTACCACAGATTGTACTTTCTCTTTACCTCCTAGATTTTGTCTTTGTCGAACATCGACTCTCTCTTTTCTGCATCTGTGCATTCCGTCGGCCATCCTACACTTGCCAAGTTGTACGTACATCGACTATTTCTACTATTTAGAAGCCTGATTGTAATTTATTAGTTACTCAGAACCCTTTGTAGTCTAGTTAAAATTGTCCCAAAGGGCCACGAAGTGAATAACAACCGCTCTAGAAAGGGGACACAACACAGTATTTGCTCAAGAACGTTGTTGTATTTTCAGGTGTTATTTTTATACATCAAGGTTGCGGCGTTTCTTCTCGCCTTTGTAGTAACTTCTTAATAAAACCAATTTTATTAAGATTAATTTATCATACCTATGAATGTTTTCTGAAAACATTTTGCAGTTCATGTTTATATCAACGAGATCCTTTAAGCATTTTCTGCCAACTAGTTATCAAGCCTTTTCAGTTCTTTCTCACCTGAAAAACACATTTATTTCCTACTTTAATTATACCCCAAAGCTTGTTAAAACCCATTTTCTGGTAGTCCGGTGTAACAGAAATATTATTTTCCATCTTTCAATTATTTTTTTAAAGTAACTTCTTGTTTTATAACAAGAGTTTTGAGAATGTACTTGTCTCTGCAATATAATATTGGTAACATGTTTTTTCTTTAATTCCCTGCCACAGTATATAATTTCAGAAACAAGTTTTAACCCAAAAAGGGAAATGCTTTTAAGAGCGTGAACCGCACGAGGAATTGTTTATTTAAGAATAAACTTCAATATTGGAGTTTCCAATTCTGCCTGCGCTTTTTTTTATCTGTGGTATGAAGAGGGATTAATTAGACACAATAAAAAGAAGACTTGTCAGGAAATTCATCCTGAAGAGGAACAAAACACGAGTTTAATAACTTTTCGCATTGTTTTGTGTTTTTAAACAGAACAATGCCTTTTCAAAGTATTCTTACTCCTATTTGTTAATTAGGTTTAGCAAAGGGACCTAGATAATTAGAAAGTCTTCCCTATGTCAAGAAAATTGTATAAACTTAGGTGTGGATATTAATTCGTTAGAAATGGGTGTGGAATGGAAAATTATTAGTTTGACCTGGTTTATCAGTCATTCAAAATCAAAATGGAGCAATTGTTGCATATTCCTACTAAATTATCTAGATTTATCAGATAAGTCAAAGGTTATGAAATATAATCAAATTAAAAGATTAATTTAAAGTTTCACAAGTTTTATTAGTTTATCTTAACCTGACAATATTGTTTCGACATTAAAATGTCATTATTATTAAGTCAAAGGTGTTTATGTCTCCAAGTGGAAAAGTATGTGATTTCTTTACTTTAGTGTATAGCGGTCTGATATCTTGTTATCTAAGAAACAGGCGATTTAACCATCTAAAAGGGAGTTTAAGGGTAAGAAAAACTTTAGTACTGTTAATAGATTGTAGTATAGATAGACGAAAGAAGAAATGACAACAGAAAAGCACAGTCACAGTCGTGAGTCACAGTCGTGAGTCACAGTATATATAACAATCAGTAGGATTACTTCCATGCGACGCCATTCATTTTATTAATCCACCTTCAAATATCACGCCCATAAACGAAGTAGTGGATCGACGTTCATCGGCCGGCATCGCAGGTAAACAAAACGCAGGGCCGCATTCAATAAAATATGTCGAACAAGTATGTAAACAAAATCTTTTGTTATATGATAGTATAGTAAAATATGAAATAGAATTATGTGTAGTAAACCATTTGATTGAAGTTGTTTTACTTATAGAATCTAATAAATAAAACGATAATCAATTTAGATATTTAAAACATTTATTAAACTAAGTTAGAAGAGTTGTTTCTTGTTACGTTGTTAATTACCAACTAAAGTTACATTATTCTTTCAAGCCATTAACCATATTCTTGCGCTGCAATAGTCATTTCATTTTATTTAGAAATAATTAATAACAACTGCATAGCTGTATACAATTTGAATACCTGTTCAACAAACAAATGGAGAATCTAGGTCACCGAAATCACATACGTACAAAATAGGGAATCAATTTACTCTATAATAATAATAAAATTTATTTTCATCCATATTAAATTAAAGACACAATGACAAACGAAATGCTAAAAAGTAGAATCCTAACGCACGCCTTGACTTTTTTAACAGTAGAGAGTAACAAAATACGATGTATGTAGTTCACACCTGTTGATAAGGCGTTGACCTAGATTATTTATTGTTGAACTCTTAATAAATCAAGTATAAAAAATTTTATTAGGTAGGATTTCGTAATCGCTTATTTGTTCTATTATGTGTGATTATGTGTTAGAAATTCAATTTTAAGCAATTGGTAAATATATACAAAAGTGAATTCTTAAATACGGCATTGTTTTTACGAGCGTATTTATTAAAAAATAATAGTATATAGGAAAAAGTAACACTTACCGGTGATTATCCATCGGAAACCTGAAAAAACTAATTGTAGTTCTTTCAGAGGTATTTTTACAGCCTTTGGCGGCACAACGACTGACACTACATATTCTTTACTGGTACTATTACTTCACAAATACGGCTCTGGAAATTTTGATACGTTCTGTCCCGTATTTGAGACAGAACTGCTGTCTTCATACTGCCGATCGTGTCAGCGTGTGGTGTGGTGGATAGAAATTATCAGCGAGAGTCACATTACTGTATGTTATATATACTGTGGCACAGTAACAATTACGGGTTAATCGGAGTTCAGTGGCGTAACTACCTCCCGGGCAATGCCCGGGAGGGCCGGATCATAGGGGGGGGCGGGTCTTCTAAAAAAGTCTAGGTTTTTTTGAAAATTGTTTGGACATGTAGCTATAAGAGAAACAGAAGTAGTGTTAGAACTCATTTTCATTTCCAAACAATTTCTTTACAAAGTCACGTCTTTAGTAAATGTCAACTTCCGGTTCTCTAAATCTTCTCTCTTTGGTCCTTAAAAACTCTGGTGGCTGCTGATCGGGGATCAAAGTGAGCAGTACGTCTTCTATTTAAGGTAATGAGGAGACGATCCTTCATAGTTTTTTCACTTAAAGACATCCTGTGGTCAGTCTTAATGTTATTGTAGTGGGAAATGGTTATCATTCAATGCGGCGTTGTAGCAAAGAGAGATGATAAAAGCTTAAGAAGTATATCTTTTGTGCATACTAAAAGCTGTCTCAATCTGTCTGCGAATTTGGTTCCCACATCAGCCGAGTATCAAGATCAATCATACAAAGCTAAAAGATCTTCAAGCCTTTTATGAAGTTTTATTCAATTGAGAACACCGTCGTTTTTATGATACTCTGGAAACTAATGCAGATGAGGATGAAGACCCATGTAACATTGACAGTGCTTACGAAAAGTTTTGTTTCATATGAGATATATACGTATCTTTTGTATAAAAAAGTATATGTATATTATAATTTTTTTTAAATTTAATTACGGGCACCAATATCAAGGTCATATGAACCCGTAAGTTCGATTCTGGAGCCAGAAATCTTTTCCATGGCCCTAGATCAATCTTACGTCGGTCCAGCTGGCTTCGTTCATCAGTAAGCATCATTGTACTTATTCTATAGAGAAGAGACAAGCGACATGTGAATTTTGGCCTTCAATTAGTGGGAAGACTTAATTTTGAAAATAATGCATTTTAAGAGAGACAGTTGGTTTTTGTTTTTTCCAAAGGTTTTCGCTTTTTGACAAATGCTATTTTTGACATTAACTCTTCAATTGCAAGTTATATTTATTAAAAACTTAAAGCGAAATACATACATACAAATTTGTCGATTTACTAAACATGAGTAGTTATTTGTCAAATTAGATTGCATAATTTTGTCAAACTTCGTGTTTTTAAATTGGTATTAGTGCCAATGCCAATGCCTGATTCAACCAATCAGCGTCAGTTTCCGCGTTGGAAGAGTTCTTATAACTAATCTAGAATGATTCTAATTGGATACAGTGTAAAAATTCTTAAAAAATGCCTTGGTAGTGTGACATTTCTCACTAAAATGTCACGACATTTGTGTATGCCATATCCACTGAAAATTCACATTTACATCTTAGATTGTAATGAAATATTCTTTACAAATTATTTAGAATACAGTGAGCTGAAACTGTTTTTAGTTGCAGAGCGCAAAGTTGACAGAGTTTTACACAGCAATAAGCAAATTCTAAATGACAGACATGACAGACTTATACTTACCGTCCACTTTTAATTCTTTTTGCGTCTTTACAGGGCTGGTTCCAGATTCCAAGTACTCATACTACTGGTCTTCTTTTCCATTCCAACTATCATTCCAATTTTCTAAAATGGTTTACTAGAAGCTTGGTTGACTTTTAATTCAGTAAAGGGATAAGCGATGATTTAACTCTAGGATGCTAGACTAGTTTATCCTGGAAGTTTCTAACAAACCAATCTTAATAAACTACTGACATCTCTCTTTGGGACATGCTAGTCGACTCGATTGAGATTGTAGAATTTTAGTGATCAGTTTGAAAACTCCTTGTGCTTGCAGTTAAGCAGCTGCTATGTAAAGCAATTAAAATTAAGTTTTTCTATTGATGGAACTTTTAGAATGTAAACTTGGCTAATGTTTCTTCACATTTATTTTATTGTGTACCTACATACAAGGTTAGGCAGAATGATGTATTCATTTTATATGCTGTCGTAATCATTAATGATTAAACTAATTTAAAAATCAAACAAAAGATTCTTGGAGAAACAGGCAATTTTATTTTTTGAATATTACATCAGTCAAATGACTTCCACCTCTCTGCTGGCACTCTTCAAGTATAGCACGAACGCTGTGCGTTACTCGCTGCAACATTTCAATTAGGATTGTATTAATCTCAGTCCGAATTTTATGTGTTAGTTGTTCCAAAGTTTGCGGTCGATTAGCAAAACACTTTTTTCTCTAGGTAACCCCATAACAAAATCACAAGCAGACAGATCCGGTAACCAAACCGGTCAGTTGAGATCACCGATATTTTGAAATGACACGACCAGGAATCATTCTTCGCAGAATTGCCATAGACTCCCTAGCAGTGTGGGAAGTGGCTCCGTCTTACTGAAACCATATTCTTCGAATACCCACACCAACATTACAAAGTTGTTGTTCAAAGTTTCACAATGCATGTTGATAATGTTTGTGATGTAACAGTAACAGTCAAGCCGTTTTCTTCAAAGAAGAATGGGCCAGAAATTCCAAAGGCGGATACTGCACATCGCACAGTAACTTTTTCGCTATGAAACGGTATTTGGTGCAATTCCTGAAGATTTTTAGTCGCCCAGTAACGAAAGTTCTGTTTGTTTGGCAAAACCTGATAGGTGATAATGAGTTTCGCGTGACATTAGCAAGTAATCAGTGATATTCGGGTTTTTAGCAAATATCTTTTCGAAACGCTCGCAAAAGTCAAGGCGTATTCCAATATCTCAAAGAAAAAGTTTTTGTACGGCTTGAATTTTGTAGGGATACAAATGTAATGGTCGGTTTTACAAAGCTTGATTAAGTTCTGATTAGCTTAATCGTGATGAAATTCGAAATCCAGACATTTCATTGGCTTTAAGAGACCTGAAATTTTATCCAATTATATTACTGGATGTTTACAATGTACTGTTTCAAATTTAATCATGATTATTATGATTAAGTTAATTAGAACTTAATCAAGCTTTTTGAAATCGGCCATTAGTCTTTCAGAATGCGACGAAAACTTCAATTAGAAATATTGAGCCTTAATGCTTGTCGTTTAGCCGATCGTTTAGGAGTTCGTAGCACAGATGTTCTTACCCTTTCAGCAGTTTTAGGAGTGTATACAGAACGGGCTCTTCCTTTTGGTTTTTCTCTGGCGGCTGAAGCAGTAGTGCGAAACTTTGTACCCACATTCTAATTGTTGGAAACTAGCTGCTTTAAGTTGCCATTTATCGCGAACGCATGGCGACTTGATTTGAATATTATGCAAAACTTTCGTGCTAGACTTCAAGAGTGTTACCAGTGAGGTGCAGGTCATTTGATTTATGTAATATTCAAAAAAATTGCTGTGTTTCCTTATGAACCTTCTGTTTGATTTTTAAATTAAAGTTTAACCGTTAATGATTACGACTGCAATATAAAATGGATACGTCATTCTGCCTAACCCTGTATATGTATTATTCGGTATTCCGGTATTTACGTAAGATTAAAGTAAGATTAACTGCTATCCATTTTTTCTTCTAGTCCTCTGACTTTGAAAGCGTATTGCTCGTACGCTACTAAACTAAATTAAATAGTTTAAAAACATGTAATAGTAAAATATTATATTTCTAAGTGCTATACTTTTGTTTTTATTGGACGATATGTAATAAAAGGTACCCATTTTTAGGGATAATTTGATTAAAAGTAAATTAAATATTTTTTTCTCAGAAAGTATACGGCATATATCTATGAAATTTTTGTAGGCGTTAGAAAGAGACCTTAGAGATAACGTCAATAGTTTTCCGCTAAAATAACACTTTTCATATTATTATTTTCCAAAAAATGTTCCTAATTTTAACAATAAAAATGCAGTAACAAAAAAACGATTTTTAGAGACAAGCGGTTTGGACATAAAAATGGTTTTTTGTTATTGCACCTTTATTGTTGAAATTTAAAACTTTTCTTGAAAGAAAATAATGCCTACATATAAAAAAATGTTGATTTTGCGAAAAGATGTTAACGCTATCTCTATTAATAAACAAGAAAACATAGTTCGGTATTTTTTCATATAAATCTTAAATAAAACGCTTTTTTGTCTGAAAATTAATAGCATTAGAACCACGAAATCTCTTTCTAACTGCTACACAAATTTCATAGATATATGGCATATACATTCTGAAAAAGAAATTATTTAACTTACTTTTAATAAAATTGTCCCTAAAAATGGGTACCTTTTATTACGTATCATCCAATAAAGACAAAAGTATAGCACTTTACTAGCAATTTACTATTTGCTCGTTTTTAAAATATTTAATTTGGTTCAGTAGCTTACGCGCAATACGCTTTCAAAGTCTGAGGACTTTTAAAAAAATGGATAGTAGTCACGTGCTTTTTGTTTAGTTTGTATATGTCTAAATCTTTTAAAATTAGGTATGTCGTCTCATCTATGGCCTTTTTCTCCATTCAGCAAAGTTTGTGATTATTTGTAAAAAGAGTTATACGGATTTTAGTACATATCACATAACGAACATCTAGTAAATTAATACAAATGAACGTTCAAATATTATGTAGGTAGTCTATTGATCGTCTCACTTTGGTACTACAGCGTGTTTTCTTATGGACCACGGGGTTGCCAAACATCTTGCAAGCAACTTTTAAAAACACTTTCTATATATTGTAGTTGTAACTGCATAAACCTTTATAATCCCTATTGTTCGAGCAAGTTATATTTGCAGGTAGTCACTTCTTCTGACAGCGGTAGTAAAACAAAATTTCAAAACTTGCTGTTTATATGAGTTAACCCCAGTACTATTACAAAACTAATAATCTTGAGTAAGGTAACGTGGGGTAAGTGCAACATCAGGAAAAGTGCAATCACGAAATGTTATTTAATATAAAATGAAGTTAGACTGGATCTTTGTGGCTGATTTGAAACGTTGTGGTGTCCTCTAGAATGTAACAGGGCCTTGTAAGCTTTGCTCGCTGTATTACCGACAAAGGGTTTGACAATCGTAAAACAGTTATTCTCATGTGTTAGAGAATCTAACGCAGTTGCCCCATAACTTTACATGCATGTTAAAATGAGTTTTGTAGACTGTGATTGCACTTTCCCACTTTGGAAGGGAAAATGCAATCTGCTGCAGACTTAAATAATAATAATAATAAAAGTATACTTTTTCTGTTTTGTCAAAGAAATAGGATCAAGATCCGTTCAAGCACTTTATAAAGTACCGCTCCGACCAACAGATTACTTTCCTAAAGGGAAAGCTATATAACCTATTGAAGTTGAACTATTCAAAAACCTGGTCGCACTTCCCCCACTTATACCTTATAGTTAAAAGTCAAACGTTTTATTTCGAGTTTTTGAATTTTAGGTAAATAAAAAAGTACAACACAAGTTATAGTTATTTGGTTTTTATTAAATAAAAATTATTGTATACTATCAAACTACACTTTTTTAATTGTGCAGTTTTCATATAAGACAGTAATAGAAGTAGACTAGATAGAGAAGACAGTAACAATTGAAAACATAAATAAATAATAAGAGTATAAAAGGATATAAATAAAAGAGTAGTTCCACGAAGTAAAAGTAGAAAGATCAGAAGGGTTTATTCTTTACTAAAATTATTTAAATTTGCTGCTAATCCTAAACTTCCGGTTTTTCTTTTCTTTTTAAACAAGTTGAACAAATGAATGATTTTGTCATGATGAATCAATTTACCGTTAAAATTGCGTTTGGGATAGGGCTTTCTTTATTTACCTGTGAATTAAAAGATTAAACAGATTACACAAAAGCTAACCAGCCGTTTATTTTTATTTTGAAAAATTTTGAAGATGAAAGAATTAAACAAAAAAGTATAAGCAGTAAAATAACGAATGTTTAGATACATGTAGATGTAAGCATCCCAAGTAATGTTTAATAAAATAACAAATACATGTTAATAAGACTTTCTTTTAAATTCTCCTTTTGTATGGTTACGACTACATTTTTTCGGTTACTGTTTTCAAAGGTTTAGAACTTCTGGAATCTTAATCCATATTTCTATAGATTCATACAGTGAAATAGGTGGCAACAACGAAGCACAAACTACCATAAGAAATACATTGGCTATCTTTCCTTCGCTGTAGTCCCAAAGTGAGACGACCAATAGACCACCAATAGACACTCAATATGCCTGACAAAATGGGTAGAGAAAAATACTGTGTAGCATTCTACTAGTACTTGGTTGTATCATTTTTCGTTAATTACAATCTCTATGCTACATAAAATATTTTTCTATATAGTATCACCCATCAATCAATTTGGAAGCCTGTCTATTATAACCAATATCAAAAGTTCAATATAACTAAAAGAATATTGATAGATTCATAAAAATAAAACACATTTTCTATTCAAACATTATTCTTCTTAGAAACTGGCAACGACTACAATAGCTACTACTTACTGTCAAAAAATAAGTGTTAATTTATAATAAATTAGGAAAAGGGTCGCCACACAACCTGAATATATTCCTAGTAGTTATGTGTCCAAATATATTTTGGGCGCTATCTTGTTTGTATAAAGGGACGGATCCCTTTACAATTGAAAGTCTTCATTTGCACAAAATCAATAACTTTTGTGTATTTTAGCTAAGGAAGATTTACACGTATTATAAACTAGTATAAATTAGTATAAAAATGTAAACCTTATATTTAATACCTTAATTTATTATTCTTTTCTGTTACAGGTGAGTTGCTTCCGACCTTTTCAAATCCATTTCCTATGGTGCGGTGAGTAATTGGTATTTTCAAATTCTTTCATTTATATTTATTTATTTATCTCTTTCCCGAATCTACTAGTTCATTGTGGAGAATTAACTGCTAATTCACCTAGCGTGGAAAGACTAGATGTTGTTAGTAGAATACTCCAAGATCGCACTTTTATGACTGACTTCTGCAGCGTTAACTGTAATTTGATTGGGAATGGGTGTACATTACTGAGGATGAGATAATGACCAAAAATTGCCATAGAATATTTCTCTAAAAGTAAATTACGCCAACATCCAAGATAGTTATTATAAGAGGTAGCTCTAAATTAAAAAAACTGCACATTATTGAATAATAATATTTTATCTATGACTAACAAATAATATATATATATATATATATATATATATATATATATATATATATATATATATATATATATATATATATATATATATATATGTTACATTTTAAATTTCCGCGGATATTATATGATACTTCACTATTTTTCCGGGTTTCACTCCGCGTATTCACTATTCGGCTCCTAGAGGAACCAGACAATGGTTGACGACGTTTCGGCAAGATCACACTTGCCATCTTCAGGTCACTTCTAACTTCCTTCTGCTTCGCGTGGTTACACGATGTAGACATCGTGTCAGTGACAGTCTACATCGTGTAACCACGCGAAGCAGAAGGAAGTTAGAAGTGACCTGAAGATGGCAAGTGTGATCTTGCCGAAACGTCGTCAACCATTGTCTGGTTCCTCTAGGAGCCGAATAGTGAATACGCGGAGTGAAACCCGGAAAAATAGTGAAGTATCATATATATATATATATATATATATATATATATATATATATATATATATATATATATATATATTGATGCCTGTTAAGCTGTCACCTCCGTCATACAGAGGAGACGACCTGACTTCCGGGTGTTTCCGTGAATATATTGCTAAAAATTTGTTATATTTGTGATGAGGGGAACCTCTAGAATGTTTATATGGGGGATATAAATTGTTGGATAGAAATAATTATATCTGTGATATATTAGAAAGAAGTTTCTTTCTATAATGAATTGAAACTATAAGAAAACCAAGAACAAAGGGAACTTATTAAATCCTTTAAATATAATATTGTTGAAGAACTAATTTTCAATTCCTGTAAGTAGAAGTGGGATTAATTAAAAATAACTTAAAACCGGGATAATGCCCAGTATATCACATTTTGTTTCGATTATCTAGTAACAATAAACTGTACTTTTGTCGTCTCTTACTAAATTATTAAATTATTAATTATAACGGGATTAATATAAAAGTATTTACAATTCCGGCTCACGCAAAAACTTTTTGCAAAACCTGTAAAACTAATATTTAAATCAGTAAAGATTTATTTCTACTGTCATTAAAAGTCAATAACAAAGCAGATTACCAATGTTGTGTATAGTTACGATAGTATAGTACATATTTTGAAATTTAGTTTTATTAGACGTCCAGTAGTTATGTATAACGTAATATTTGTATAAATATGATATTGAGTTTCTTATAATCTTATAAAGTTTCTTTCAATCTTAGAAATAAGAGTTTAATATCTTTAATTTGAATATGCTTTTATCCAGTTTCTATTTCGATTGAAAAAGTTAGATATTCTTTTGATTTTTACTAAACTCACGATAGGAGTGTAATATAGACAAATGAAATAATGTGTTTTTTACAACAAATATTCGTTAAGTTGCCGAAGTCACACACTTAGCATGTAGGTACTATTGGATTTCTCGTGATTCAATTAACAAAGAAAGTTGCTTTTTTACGTTGTTCTTGTACTTGCTCTTATTTTTTTCCGAAACTAGCACTCTTCCATTGGCTATAAATTTATGTTATTAACTTATGTTTTAAATTAAGCACTTCACTTCATATTTATTATAATATATCTGTTAATTATCTGCTAATTTTTCTGTACAAAAACAGCCAGTATAATAAATAATAAAATTTACTAAACTCAGTTAAAACAAAGAAATAGTGATATAAAATACCATTTAATAATATGCAAGTGAACTCTAAAGACAAAACATATACTTTTTATTATGGAATGTCCGCATTAAAATCAGGTTGAAGCCCTTCAGTACCGTAAAGTTTCTGTAAGGCTTATAACTTAGTTTTATTTTCCGGTACAATATGGAAAAGAAATGAAGATTTAATAGGAAATATGTGTGTGTGTGTGTGTGTGTGTGTGTGTGTGTGTGTGTGTGTATATATATGTGTGTGTGTGTGTGTGTGTGTGCGTGTGTGTGTGTGTGTTAAAAAATATATTGTAAATTTGAATTTTTGGTGGATTGGATGGTCGTAAAAAAAATATACTTTCAGTTTTTTATACTAATGGTATAAGCACATTGCTTAAGGCACTACATTATCTATTATCTGTCGTTTAGAGTAACGATCTTGCGTTTATTTTTACTTTTTTAGATTCCTCATTATTTTGTAGATTGTCTTTATTATTTAGATATGAGGCCTACTATAAATATATCTACACTCAGAAATATAATATAAATGTCACAATTCAGTAATTCTAAGTCTATGGATTGTTTGCGAATTGGACACATTAATGTACGTTCGTTGCTGCCGAAAATTAACGAGATCAAGGAACTCATTACAAATTTTGATGTCTTGGCTGTGACTGAAAGTTGGTTATCAGAAGATATACCCACTAGTGTTGTAAGTATAAAAAATTTTAAATTAATACGTAAGGATCGAGGTAGTCGGGGAGGCGGGGTATTATTTTATATAAAAAATAACTTCTTCAAACATATTATTAATACAAGTAATTTAGTAGAACAACTATGGGTATTAGTTAAAGTTAATAATACGAGTGTTGTGCTGGGTGTGTTTTATAGACCCCCAACCTTCAACTATAAGAACTTTATAGATGAAGTTGAAAATTCTATTATGTTGTGTACACCATATTCAGACCATATTGTATGTTTAGGGGATGGAAACGTGGACTTCCTAATGGCAGCCAATTCATCTACGGAATATTTTAACAATATGTTAGAATCGTTAAGTTTTATTCAAATAATCAAGGAACCCACTAGAAAAGATAGCTTATTAGATATCATTATCACTTCTCAACCTTCACTAATTCAGAAATCTAGTGTTGTAAATTGTCATTTTTCAGATCACGTTCTAGCAACTTGCGAAATTGCATGTCAAAAAGTCCCATGTTCTCCAATTATTCGTACTTATAGGTGTTTCAAAAATTTTAATATTGATCATTTCTATTCTGAATTGCAAACATTATCTTTGGATGATATATTTTATGAAAACGATATTAATAGAAAAGTCGGAATTCTTAGCTGTAGAATATTAAACCTGTTTGATAAACATACACCTTGAAAAACCATCAAAATAACAAAAAAACCTGCGCCATGGTTAACTGATAATATTCGTTTATTAATGAATTTAAGAGATAAGGCAAAAACTAAATATAAAAACCTAAAAACTACAGCTGCATGGGAATATTATAGGATGTTGCGCAATTACACAAATACTGCCATAAAGAATGAAAAACGAGCATACTTGCAATTTAAACTTACCCATAGAAACAACTCGAAAGTTCTATGGAAGGAACTGAGATCGTTGAATATTGTATCTTCTAAATTTAATGAAAATGTTTCTTTTATTGGTCATGTTGATGAGATTAATAGTTATTTTGTTAATAGTATTCCACATATTCCAGTTCCCGAACATATTTCAAACTATTATGAAAACAATAAATTACATAATGCGGGAGATTTCACATTTAAACTCGTAGACAGTAATATTATATCAAAAATAATTAACGCCATAAAAAGTAATTCAACGGGATCGGATGGGTTAAATACCACAATGATAAAACTATGTTGCCCTTTTATTCTGCAATATTTAGTACATATTATTAACTCGTGTATTTTAGAAAATACATTTCCCGACAGCTGGAAGTCGGCTCTTGTAACACCAATAGCAAAAATTGAACAACCTGTGGAGTATAAGGATTACAGACCGATTAGTATTCTACCAACACTTTCAAAAATACTGGAAAAAATAATTAACTCGCAAATTAGAAAATATTTAGACACTAATAATTTGTTACCATCTTGCCAGTCAGGTTTTAGATCTGCACACAGCTGCGCAACCGCTTTGCTAAAGATAACCGACGACATTTTTAAAGCGCATGACGAAAGAAAATGTACGTTAATAGTTTTATTAGATTTCAGCAAGGCGTTTGACACAATAAATCATAATTTACTGCTTAATATATTGCATTATATCGGTTTTGGTAATAATGCAGTCGGTCTGATCCAAAATTATCTCTATAACAGAACACAAAGAGTTAAAACATCTCATAGTGTCTCTGTGCCTGTTGATGTTACAAGAGGGGTGCCGCAGGGATCCATATTAGGTCCTTTGCTGTTCACCTTGTATACCAGAGGTCTTTGTGATTGCGTGGGAACCTGTGAAATTCACATGTATGCAGATGACACACAACTGTATTATTCATTCAATCCGAGTAATATGGAAGATGCTGTTAATATAATAAATAATGACCTAAAAGCTATAGACGAATATTCACTTAACCATGCGTTAATTTTAAACCCATCCAAGTCGTGTGCCTTACTTTTAGGGAGTGTGAATAATAGTTATCAATTGCCACCTTTAAAAATAGGAGATATTGTTATTCCTGTAGTCGAAAGTGCTAAGAATTTGGGGTTAATTATTGACAACACGTTCAAATTCAAAAAACAAATTAATAAATATATACAAAAAGCTTATTATAATTTAAAGCTTCTATATCCACACAAACACTACTTGAATAAAAACACAAAAATCTTGCTTAGTGAAGCCCTGGTACTCTCGCAATTTGCTTATTGTACACCCGTTTATGCTCCTTGCCTTGATTTCGAGACGTCACGTCGTATACAACTTGCTCAAAATTCTTGCTTACGTTTTATTTATGGACTACCAAAGTTTGCACATATATCTGCTAAATTATTAGAAACGGGTTGGCTTGATATGAAACAGCGGCGTCATATACTGACAACAACGTTTTACCATAACGTAATCATTAATAGGCAGCCACCCTATTTATATAATAAGATAAGGTATAGAACAGATGTACACAACATAAATTTGCGACATAGAGGTTTATTAACCATACCTAAGCACAATACTGTATTATATGAGCGGTCATTCAGTTATAATGTCGCAAAAATATATAATGACGTACCTCCAGCATTCAAATCACTATCAGTCAAACAATTCAAAAAAGCCTTGATTAAGCAGTTGGTTACAGATCATCATTGATGGTCCAGATCGTAAACAGTCGTCACTAATTATGTAAGCTTTAAGACGATTATTATTCTTATCATAGTAGGCTCCATGCCGGAAAAGTAACTTAATATTAAAGATTAATAAAATCATTTAAATAGGTTAAGTGGAAGAGCAGCGATATGGCATGTCGTAAAGCTGAACTTCGCCTATGAATATATAAATCTTGTATATTTGTAAAATAACTATACATAATAAACATAATAGACACTATTATTATTATTATTATTATTATTATATATATATATATATATATATATATATATATATATATATATATATATATATGCTCTTAGTACTTATACACCTCCGAACGCTATATACAGCGTACGAGTCGGACTCAAAATCCGGAGTCGACTCGCCGGTATCGGAGTCGAGTTTTGTCGAATACGTTAGTTTCTAATCAGAAACTTACGAGTATTCTATTGAGAAGGGTCTAAGAAACCGAAACACGTGTACAGAGCATTCTACATACATAATTTATGAAATTGTTCTCTAGAGAAAAATATTTTCTCTACTTTAGTGGCCCATAAGACTGATGTTTGGCCACACTATGCGACTGCTTTCTTTTTGCTTTCACTTTCGGAAAGTAGTTTTAGTAACTCATTGCCTATGTTTAACTAAGTATAAACCTCTTTGTTCAACATAACATATTTGTCAAAAAATGATGTTTTAGTAGTTTGATATGGTGCATGGATATTAATAATAATAATAATAATATTCATTTATAAGCCCAACAGATTAATATCTAATTATAGGATAAAAACGATTACAAAACGTGATTACTCGTTGGGAATTGTTTTTAAACACTATTTTCACAGCACTTTATTTATTATGTAATTTTATTTATTTATTTTAAACCCGACACTTGACAACACTGTAACGTTATTTTTAAATAATACTAAGGGTGCTGTTTTCACCGTCTATCAACAAAAGAACATATTTACACTAACACTAACTACAAACACTATAATTGTAAACTATTAACGAACTTAAACTAGATTATTTACAAACTATTTATTTCCAACATTTATCTTGTACTATTTTATATTCTACTAATTTACGATGCCGTATACAGCACTGTTGGAACGCGCTAGAATTATTCTCGTGCATTACGCATCATACATTCTGCCGCGAGTTCTGGGATGCTGTAGAAAGCTGTCGATAAGGCGAGAACTCTCGCGTGGTTTCCCGGTTCGTTCCAGTATAAATTATCACACCAATTTTTTACTAACACTTACAACTGCACTGCCGCATTCTCTTCTAGCAATCTTGCTGATTGTCGTTTTCCATTTAACATTTCCTTCCGTACCTATTAAATATTAGTTGCGTTTAATTTTTACAATTTTTGAAGGACTCATCACGTTAACACAGACATGACGACTTTTTTCATATTTGATATGTAGAACCAACCAGTATACAAATCAATGCAAAGAATCCGAGCACCGTTATTTTTGTGTTAAATATAGTATGTACCTGGGTTGCCAGATTTGGCTTAGCACTTCGCGGGACACTTTTCTTTTTTTTGTCATCCCGCATTGTTTGCAATCACAATACAATGTACATTCAGTAAATGCAGAGGCGAGCTGGAGTTTGTGACACCTTGTGCAAGGCAACGTATGGTCGCCCTTCATATGAAAAAAAAAGATCGATTAAAAATATAAATTATATTTTATTAGTAAATTTCATTCCAACTTTGCAGATATCGTATTTAGTTTATATTATATTTTACTGTCAGGGGGCTGGCGTCCCCTAACTGCGGCGGCCCTGTACCGCGCACAGGCGCTAGCTATGCCTCTGAGTAAATGGTATGGCAAATTAAAAACTTAATAATAAAATTCATAATTTTTCTATGAAAACTCGTTTTTTTTAAATCCCGTCAGATATTTTAAAATAAACACCTAAAAAATATTTTTTCTACATTAAAGGTTACTCTACTACGTACTTTAGATTGGATTTGATTTTTTTTTCAAATATCAGCACCTTCCGTTTTTGAATAGTTTCGCATTTTTGATATGTCATATTATGATTATGTTTTAGGAGTCTACAGACTGACATTACTGACAAACAGCAATAATTACAAATTAAAATTACTTTTATATATGAATAACCAAAATAATGTAAATATTTAGAAAAATACATATAAATAGAATAAATATTTTTTTAATTTTTAATTACGGGATCAATAAGTTTAATATAAAATATTAATAATTTTAATATAAAGATAAAAAGGAATTAAGTATGTTCATTTAAAAAGATAACGACAATTTAAGAATAAATTTCCAACAAATTAATGTTAAAACTCGATCTAAACTAAATCTTTGTTAAAACTAAACGTAGACTTAATTTTGTTTTTATTTTTTATAATAAACTCAAAACTCTTAATCTTTTTATTATATTAAAATATTTGAGTCTATTTTAAAAAATATATATTTTTATTATGTTTAAATTGTAACTGTAAATTGCAAATGTAATTTAATTAATTGACATACATATTTAGTATTTTGTTTTGGTAAAATGTTGAAAATTGTAATAAATTTTAAAATTGTAATACTTTTAAGAAGGTATGCATGATTTTTTGTAGGTTGATTACGTACGTATACAGTCTGTTTTGTGTAAACGATAATATGGGAAATCCAATGAGATTTTATCATTTTTTTTCTAAATTTTTACCCTTGCAGATGTAAGTAGAAATTCTGATATCAATCGTAAGAAGAATTCGTTTTACGTCAAAAACATATTAAACTTTATGAAGAAAACCAAAAACTATTTAGAAAAATACTTAAAAAGCTTATTGATTTACTGCTTTTGGTAATAAGCTATAAAGAAAAGCTGGACACTGTACGCCGATTGGTCTAGCGGTTAACGCATCAAATTCGTAATCAGAAATTGCGGGTTCAAGCCCCATCCTTGTATACTATGTTTTTAATTGTATTGCTTACTACATATAATTTTAAGTACATTATTTTATTTAGATTATTACAATTATTATTAGTTTTTTTTTAATTATTAGATATTTTTGCTACGGGGGTTTACCGTTACTTTTTGTACAATTTTAATTACCTATCAGAAAAGCAAATTAAAAAAGAGCATTAAACTAATAATAGTTGTAATAAACTTCTAAAAATAATAATTAGTAAGAAATATAATTTAATAAAGAAGTATACGAGGATGGAGCTTGAACCCGCGATTTCTGATTATGAATCTGATGCGTTAACCTCTAGGCTAGGCGAATCAGCGTACAGCTTGTAGCTTTTCTTTATAGCTTATTATCACAAGCAATAAATCAATAAGCTTTTTAAGTATTTTTCTAAATAGTTTTTGGTTTTCTTCATAAAGTTTAATATGTTTTTGACGTAAAATGAATTCTTCTTACGATTGATATCAGAATTTTTACTTAGATGCAAGGGTACAAATTTCGAAAAAAATGATTAAATTTCATTGAATTTCCTATATTATCGTTTACAAAAACCAGACTGTAGAAGTATCTAATAACAAGAAACATTCCTTTGCGGGACAATATGGTTATATCGCGGGACGCGGGACGGGAGCCTTAAACGCGGGACAATGCCGCAGAATCCGGGACATCTGGCATTCCTGGTATGTACAGTGCCGCCCATTTGAAAGTGCACGACTCTTTATACCTATGTAATATTCTAAAATGACATCGTGTAAATCAGGATTTAATGGGCTATATGTTTATAACAGCTGCAGCGGAATGAAAGGTTTTTTACTATTTTCAAATACGTGTTTAAAATAATGTATTTATTAGTTTAGAGTAAGTTATAGAAAATATAACCGAAGTAAATCGGGTCTATCGTGCACTTTCAAATGAGCGTTTCACATGTGAAAATTATATTTAACAAGCTATAAAGTGTTTGTAAATCTTATACTTATATCTATGCAATCCTGAAAAATTGATAATTGAATGCATTTACTTATTTTCACAAAAAGAATTTTCCAGAACTAAAAATCTTTTTGTAACACCGAACTGCGGTTAGTGACTGAATCCAACAGAAACAAGCTTGAACCATGATACGTGATATTATATGACACGTAACCTTCGGAAACGAATCTCCTGAAAATTCTTACTTACAAAGCTGGGGATTATAGAATTTATTTAAAAACATTAAGAGTAATAAATGAGTGAGTTTTCTACTTTTATACTACATATACCTACCTATCTTCTTTTATATTTAAAAAACAGATTATAATTCCTGTTTTGGAATTACATTGCGTCACGCGTATGTTCCAGACGCTTAAATACCAAAGGTTAATGTTAGAGTGTAGAGTCTAGTTCTAAGTATTGATTACTATTGTTTACCTTTTTTTTACTTTCCATAACTATAATGATAGAGAGTTACTTGTTACACCTCACGAGTTCGTAGATAGCACTCGTTTCTTTTAAGGCTGATTTAAATTTATATCTGCTCGTAAAATATGGCAAATAAACGTGGACGGAAGATAAAGTGGACGCTTAAGGAAATGACAAAACCAATTTACATTACTTTTTTTAGGGAGCAAAAACCCCGAACACAAGAGGTCAATACTACACTAATTTCTAAACTTAATAAGATTTTTCCCGACCTCCTATAATGTTTTAAACCTTAACACTTGGTTTTTGTTCTTTGCATTGCTAAATAAATAGACATAGTTAAAGCACTAAAACGTGACGTGGAATCTCCGAATTTACATTAATCATTCATGAGTACATTCATTACAAGGGTAAAATCATAGCTTTCCAAACTTCCAAAGCGAATATGTCTTTTGATATTTTGGCTAAAAGGGATAGATATTTCTGGACTATCTTCCATTAACAAAATATTCATATTAAATGAAAAGAGTTTTGAATATGTATAACTAGAAATTAAAGTGTTCTTTTTTTTGAAATTAACAACCATTGGAGAAAGATCGACTATCAAAAAGTGATTTCAAAGTTGACTCAGTAGATAGCTTGAGTTGGTTTAAAGAAGCCTATGGGAAAAAATGTTTATGTTTACTGAAACAAGAATAAATGTAAATATTCACTTTTAATCAAAAAATAATTAATGAACTTTTTAGTAATGCACTGAAACATTTTTGGTAATAATGACGTGACGTTTCTGTAAAGAGGAAGGGTAAACATTTATGAAATTACATTTCCAAGTAATTGACTAATAAAATTTAAAAGGCACTTAAAAATGACCCAATTATGCCTGAATTGCTTTTTCCGACATTTCCACAAGCTTCTTCGACGCTTTACGTGTCACACCTGCTAACTAACACTAATTCAGTAAACATTGACAGGTTTAAAACAGCGATCTTGCGAAATGCAGTTCTAATAACTGTAACAAAAGAGAATCTAACTACGAAATAAGACCATCCAGTCAATCCAGTGCAATTAAAAAAGTTTGAGTCACAGTTTACATTATGACCTAAGACTGTATTCTGTTGGTAAAAAACAGATATAGTCTGGCAAATATATGCATTTGCGCCTACCTTTTCTATAGCGTAGACAACGAACATCTCATATTTATCCAAGCTTTTATATTATTATAAAGATTTTACTTCCTAGTGGTACTTCCATCTATAGGTTTGTTTGTAGATGACTACAGATAAAAATAATATATTTATATTATTTATTCTATAATATTAACATACTACAGAATCTCAAGCAGGAAATTCGACAGATTTGTTCTTCTATTCCCTCTTGTATAGCAGTTTACACAAAATTATAGCCGGAATACTGGACGTAGATAACTACATTTATGTAACAACTTAACTTAAACTAATTTAATTAGTATAGACTGTTTACGATTTCGTGCATCAATGACGATCTGCAGTGAAGTGCTGAATCAAGACTTTTATGAATTTTATAGCCGATAATGCCTTGAATGATGAAGGTAAATACATGAAGGTACATTATAGATTTTTTCGACATAATATAACTAAATGAGCGTTCGTAGAATGTAGTGTTATGCTTGGGTACCTATAGTCAACACACCTCTAACACATTTATATTGTGTATATCTGTCCTATACCTTATCTTATTGCATAGGGTGGCTGCTTTTTGATTATTAGTATGTTGTGGTAGAACGTTGTTGTCTGTAAGTAACGCCGTTGTTTCATATCAAGCCATCCCGTTTCTACTAATTCTGAAGATAAATGATTAAACTTAGGTATTCCGTAAATAAAACGTAAACAAGAGTTTTGGACATGTTGTATACGGTGTGATGTTTCAAAATCAAGGCAAGGGCCATAGACAATATGTATTATCATAATAGTTAAACTGCGATAATACGAGATATTCACTCAAAGAAAGATCTTTGCGTTTTTACTTAAGTAGTCTTTAAGCGGGTAAAGAAGTTTTATATTGTAATAGGGTTTTTGTATATAATTTATTGATTTGTTTTTTGAATCTGAATGTTTTGTCAAAAACAAACCAAAACAATTTTTTGTTTACCTGAGGATTCATTTATCGCTTGTAATTCTTTATTTAATATATCAACGGCATATTCAATATAACGTAGTCTTTTTTCAACTTACCTGCGTATTAATCATAAAAAATAAGGGCGACATCCAGCTTTTAGATAAAAAAGAATTGTGCAAATAAGGCGAGCAGAAGAACCTACTTTGCTTATAACGGTTCCACTTCACGCTTGGTAATATTATGCTATGCTATGCAATGCTACGCTACGAAAGCAAAGATAATAAAATGTATTCGATTATTCCGACTGCGCGCTGCTTGTGGCAATACTATGCGATGTTACTATCAGCGTATATAAGCCATAGTTTGAAATTCAAGCATTTTTGATTTTATAGCGCTAACTAGCCAGTGTATTTGCAATTTTCGTGCACGTCCTCTATTTTTCTAGAAGTGGTGATATTCTATCTAGTACATACTGTATATATAAAAAATGTATTTTTATAAAAGAAATAAATAGATAACAAATTTCTTGAACAAAATACAAAATTATTGGAATAATTCAGTTATCAAAAATTATCTAATTTAGGTTTTTGAATTTTCGCAAATTATGTTACACAAAATCCTGTTTTTTGATAATTTTGTTATAAAGCGTGTCGTTAATAATTAATATTTCACTGTACATTGCAAATTATTTGTTGTTTTATTAAAAAATAATTTTGTAAAAAATATTTTAAACCTCTATACCCTCTATTTTATAGAATAACTTGAGAAATAATCCAAATATCAAATTGCCAATTGTCTCACATACATATAACACTATTAGCTACTTGCATATATAATCGTATTCAATTCTGACGAGTAATTATTGAAATATTAATTATTGGGAACTCCAAGCCGCCCGACAGCAACCAAGACGTATATCTTCAGCAACGCGAGCAGAATCCCAGAAGATTATCACCGATATGTAAAAATAAGGGGTCATCGAGCAATGAAGCAGCGCATGGGCATCACCGGTAGTGACTATAGTCAGCTCAACAGCGTGTCCAAAAAGCACAGTTATTCCATATCACGCATCGATGACACAGAAACGCTGTCTGGCTCGCAGTGGTTTTCAACTTTGGACTTGAAGAGTGATTATTGGCAAGTCGAGCTGGTACCTAAAGACCAAGACAAGACCGCGTTCACTATTGGTTCCGGATTGTGGCAGTTTACGGTTACCATATAGCGAACATCGTAAGAATCTAGAAGAAGTGTTCCAAAGACTACGTGAAGCCAATCTGAAATGAAGTCCGAAAAAGTGCTACATATTCCGAAAGGAAGTGAAAAACCTCGGGCTTATCGTATCACAAAACGATGGGCATCCGATCCTGATAAAATCAGTTCAAGAGTAGCCGACACCGAGACACAAACACCAAGTCCGTAGCTTCCTTGGGTTACGTACCTACTACAGGCGTTTCGTCTTTAGGTTTTCCAATATAGCGAAGCTCCTGACAAGTTAGGAGCGGGGAGTGCGAAATAGTTTTCAAACAGTTGAAGCGTGCGCTGACAACAGCACTAATAGTAAGCTGCCCACGCACGAATGAGAAGTCTATATTCGACACGGACGCAAGCAATTTAGCCATTGGTAGTGTACTTTCTCAGATACTGGATGGGAAGGTCATCGACTACTTTATGACTACAGAAAAATGTTGAAATCGGAAATGAACTATTGCGTGGCAAAGAAAGAATTATTAGCTGTTGTGAAGTCTGTTGAGCACTTTTATAAATACCGGTACGGACGGAAGTTTTTGTTGAAGACGGACCATGCCGCGTTGTAACGAATCCTGTAGTTCTGTAATTCAACAGACCAGGTCGTAAGATAGATTGAACGAATACCAGAATATAATTTCGACACGGAATATTGTGCACCGGCCAGCGAAATTCCGATGCTCTTTCAAGAAGACCTTGTCCGACGGACTACCGTTACTGCTCTCGTCTGGAAGGGAAGCTTTGTTAGGTATTAAGAACCACCATCGTCAACAACCATTGGTTTCCGGGAGAGTTACAACGAGAGCAGTGAGGGAGTCACAAGGTGTCTGAACCCTAACTCAAAATGGTACTGGAAAGGAAGCGTGGAGGAGAAAGACTAGCCTGGGAAGCCATCAGCCTCTTTCAACAGAAACTTAAAGGCATATTGTATCAAATGGAAGTCCTTGGAAGTAGAAAACGGTCTTCCTGAAGCGAGAGCTGGAGATCAAAGATAGCACCACTGTTAAGCCTTAGCTCGTAGTTTCAAGAAGACGAGTGTCAACAATACTATCACACCTCCATGGTACCTCAGGAGGACACTTCGATCCTGGAGAAGGTTAGGGACCGCTTTTATTAAGTAATTGTAAAGAAGACGTGAAAGACGTCAAGAGTGGTGTCGTGCACTTTTTGGACACGTTTGTCGATTTCCGAGCATTTGCAAGACTCGGACTACACCGCTACATCAGCAGTCTGATGGAATGGTAGAACTAGAAGAAGGCATAAATCATGGCAAACATTTAGCTAAACTCAATAAACTAAAATCATCAACGAGAATGGGATCAAGATCTGCATCTGTTCCTGATGATTTATCGCGCATTGGTTCACGAAGCAACCGGATAGTCACCAACTTTTGTGACATTTGAACGAGAGCTACGATTACCGTGCACTATAGAATTCGAATGCCCACCTGCAGGGTAGGACGTAGCCGGAAATTATTATGTCGTCAACTTAAAAAAAGTTAAAAGGAGAATATTAACGACCGGATTCAAAAGATTAGCCGAGTCGCGAGTAACCGGATGAAGACTTTGTGCGATGTAAGAGCAGGAAGCTCTTCCTCCCAGTCTAGGAAGGAGGATTCCAACCTGGGGGTCTGGTTTGGTTATACAACTCACAAAGACGTCGTGGCTTATCGCCAAAGCTACAGCGGAATGATTAATCTACTCTATTCTGAAATTACCAAGAGGCAAATTCCCTCTTAATTAAATGTAGTACATTCCAATGGTTTGGCGCCCTATGAAGGAAATAATTACGAAGTCCCGGATCAGGAAGATAGAGTTGAAATGGCTGTCAATAGAGTAACGCCTCAACATGGCCGGCCGACTGTTGGAGAATTTATGTCTGCGTTTTCTGAGACCAGGAAAACTTGATTTGGAGTAACGACTGAGTTACAACAAGATCTTTTCAAGGTTCCTGTCAATTATTCCATTGCCCTCTGCGTTTTGCGATGGATTGCAGTAGCGTTTAGAAACAAATTTGGGCGGCTGGACGAACTCCGAAGACAGAACTCTTCTGTTGACGAAACCTTACATCTTGCGGATCATAGACGTTCGTTCCATTAAGAACGAAGCGGCTTTGCTATCAAAAACGCGATTAGGCGGACCTGGGGGCAGCATTATGGGATGTGAGGACCAACTTACTCACCAAGGGCGTTAACAAATTAGCAGTTACCACAACGGAGGATATAGTCGAAGTGAAAACTCCCGATATCGTCACTACTCCTTCTACAGAAATCAGGGAACAAAGCCTGTTCTGTGCCAAAACAGACTTGAAGAGGGGGGCAGTGCAGTGAACGTGAGGAAACGCCGTATATATTGAACAATCCTGAGAGAGACGTTTCACGATATTTCGAGAATTGGACACTCGAAATATAAATACTGCGGTCGCGCGAAGAAGGGAGGACAATTACAAGCGACGCAATATAAAATAGAGGTACTTCAATGAAATAAATAACAAGTAATTGTGCGTTTAAAATAAATAATTTAAATAATAAAATACATTAGTGTTTAAATAAATTAGTTTAAGTTCGTTTAGTGATAGTACATGATTTGTGTTTTTAATCAGTTTAGACGTTAGTTATTGTAAATATGCGTCTGTAATTAAACAATCAATACAGCATCCTAGTCTTAAATAAAATAATCATTACAATACTTTAGCAAATAGGCAAAATATGGCATAGACCCTTATACAACTTTGGTGCATTTTAAGAAATCATAAAAATGTAAGTTGGCAAGATGATTTTCAGAACGTAGCATGTTAACGCATAGTCAACATTCTGTACAAAACGTACTGTTGTATCATCGGCTATTAAATGCACGACCGTAAATTATAATGCAAATGTTATTTATTTGTTTATATATCTTGCAAAAAGTTAATATTCTCACAATTATTTTTCTACATATAAATTTGTTCAAAAGTAGAAACCGGTTAGAAGTTTCCTTTGGATTTTCCAGATTAGTTCCGACTCTGAACTCCGACCTTTTATGCTTCTCATTTTTCAGAAAACATAAGAGGGAAGGCAAATAGAAAATATTTATGTTTATATTCTCTTTGTGTAGTTAGATTTTAAAAATTCTTAATTCTGTCTCAGAAATAGTAGGAAATCAAGCTGGTATGGTTAAAAATAAAGTAATAAGATGTAGGTTAGGTACTTTGAAGAAGACTCTGATTGTATTTATTATATTTTATTTTAGTTTTTGCAGTTTTTCTTAACATCTCAACTAATAATAAGAGTTTCCTGGAATATGCTATTCATGATATTAATTACTTTAAGATTCTAGACGCTTGCAAATATATGACAAAAGCAGATAATCTCAATATATCGCAGTATATCTCAATATATTGCAGTATAACCACATGGATAAATGCATGTAGCAATAAAGTGCAAGTAGCTAAACGCGAATGAAACTTTTAATCTGTCATTTTTGTGATTGTGTAAATATTTTCTTTGTCGTATTTGGTAGAAATACTAATTTATAGATGGTTAAAAGTGCGTGGATAAAAGAATAATTTGGGGTGGGGATTATCAATCTAATAGGCAAAATGCGACATATTTCCTATTAACTACTACTATCCATTTTTTTCTAGAGTCCTCTGACTTTGAAAAAGCGGATTTCTCGTAAAGTACTGAACCAAATTAAATATTTTAAAAACAAGCAAATAGTAAATTTATTTCTACATACAACAGTAAAATATTATATTTCTAAATCGTATACTTTTGTTTTTATCGGACGATACATAATAAAAGGTATATCAAATTGTCCCCAAAAGGGACAATTTCATTAAAAGTAAGTTAAATTTTTTTTTTCTTAGAAAGTATATCCATATATCTATACGATTTTTGTAGGCGTTAGAAAGAAACCTTGTAGTTCTATGTTATTAATTTTCACACAAAAAAGTGTTTTATTTAAGATTTATATGAAAAAAAGGGAATACGTTTTCTTGTTTGTTAATAGAGATAGCTAGTCAATTTCTTTTCGTTAAATTAACACTTTTCATATGTAGATATAATTTTCTTCAAAAAATTGTTCCTAATTTTAACAATAAAAGTGTAATAACAAAAAATACTTTTTTTTGTTCAAACCGCTTGTCACTAAAAATCATTTTTTTTTGTTACAGCATTCTTATTGTTAAAATTAGAAACATTATTTTAAAGAAATTAATGTCTACACATGAAAAGTGCTAGTTTATCGAAAAATTGACTTTCAAAGTCAGAGGACTCTAAAAAAATGGATAGTAGTCTAGTCTATTTGATATAATTCAGAGATCTGAACCCTACGCCTAATTATGTTCAGCATGGCATGTCACTATTAAACGGTAATAAGTGGTATTCCTTTAGTATTTGCTTATTACAAACTTATATGGAATAGACTAGTAACCCCCCCCCCCTCCTAAATGCGTTCAGAAATTTCGCTATTTCTGAGTGAGTTCTGTTTTTAAGTTTAGGCAATATCTTTATCTTTGCAGGCGAAAAGCTATTTAGAATTTTCTTTGGTTGAGTCACTTTTATTATTCACCTTGAATAATAAAAATTGCCTTTAACGCTTTCAATCAATTTCAACCGTTCAACAAAAATTTAATTAAGGCAGGTATACATACAGAATACTTCAATTCTAAATAGAAAATAAAAGATCAAGAGTTGTAAATGTATACTATGTCGTGTTGCATACGTGTTTAAAGTAATGTTAAATCATGCAGTAACGCAATACCATTCCCAAAAGACTTGTCGCTTATAAAGGGGTGGGATGTGGATGAATCTCGGCCTACGAAGTCACTTATTTATTTTAATTTTAAATTTGCGAATTCTTATTCATTCGTGAAATTTCACCGCATAAGTTCATCTTTACTCTTCTACAATGTAATCAATCCAATCTTCTTATTTTCCATTGTTATTTATTGATTTGTACTTTTCAGGGTATCGTGGGGGCCTAGGTGCGAGGAGACATGTCCGTCGTCTCTGACCTTTCCGAAGAAGAGCGCAGCTTATTCCGTCCATTTACACGCGAGTCGCTTGCAGCCATCGAGGCTCGCATCGCCGAGGAATATGCCAAGCAGAAGGAGCTCGAAAAGAAAAGAGTTGAAGGAGAGGTAACGCCGGAAACTGTTTTTCTTCATTTAGATGTACACCGTGTATTCTCCGAGATCTACTTCTTCGTAATCGAAATTTATCATTGGTTTTTCATCTCTAAATTGAAAAATAGGCACATTCTGTGCTATTGATACAGAATAATATACTTCGTATTATTGACCTTTTAATAGCACGTCTCAGTAACAAATTTAGGTTTTCTATTTTTAATATTTAACATTATTCTAACTATGAATTTTATAATGCATGATAAATTGTCGTCTTAGACAGTTATTGGTGGATATAAACGACAATTTTTCATAAGAGTAATTGTTTGTAAGAAAGAATCTTAAAAGAAAAAGGTTGCTCGAAACTGTGATGGTTGCTGAAAATGCTGAAGATTGTGTATGGAAAAATTGCTTAGAAAGGAAGAAAGGATTCTAAAAAAATTTTACGATTACACACGTAGAAAATATGAGAAATATTCCAAATGACAAATCACGAGACTATTAATGAAT
Organism: Agrypnus murinus; assembly: GCA_929113105.1. NCBI lineage: Eukaryota > Metazoa > Arthropoda > Insecta > Coleoptera > Elateridae > Agrypnus > Agrypnus murinus. The sequence continues at coordinate 129,511,493 of OV816023.1, read as the reverse complement.
TTTCATTAAACAATCTCATTAATTTTTCAAGTTAACGGCTCAAATTCAATTCTTGCAGTTTATTACAGTTGGGACACAAAGCAAAAGAGAGGAAAGAATCTTGCTGAATGTCCGGGGGAGTAGCTGAAGGAACATTTCCTTATCCTAGTAAAATACTCCCTCTTAATTACATAAAGATATCTGACACTAATAGAGATGTGCTATACAATCAGTGATGCCAGACCTACTGTTTTAGCAGGAGATCTACTGTTTTTACCCTCAATCTACTGTTCTACTGTTTTCACTCCGAAATCTACTGTTAAAATTATTGAGTACAAAATTAATAAATTTTTGTGTACTATGTTTTTAACTTTATTCTTAATTTACTGTCCTAATGTTAATGTTGAGCGAATATTCTCGCAAAAGAATTTGCTAAAAACCAATCAACGTAATAGGCTTTCTACTGCTAGTATTGTAGGGTTGCTCCATAGCAAAAGTTATTTGCACAAAAGATGAGTTATGTATTCTTTTGATTCTAAATCTAAAGAGTTGATTAAGCTACATAACTCGCAAATGTATAAACAAATATCAGAACTAACTCAGAATCAGAATAAATTTTAATTTTATTTTAGACTTTATTATGTTGATTTTTTATTTGTGTTTTAGTGTCAGAGTTTAATTTTATTTTTATAGCTATGTGTTTTGTGACCTATATATTTCAATTTTTTTAATTTGTCTTTTATATGTTGTATATTTTATATAAAAAATACATTAATTAAAAATCTACTGTTCATTTTATCCTATCCTACTGTTGACAGAAATATCCATCTGGCATCACTGTATACAATGTGGCGATACAACCATATAATCATTAACATGTCGATTGCACAGTACATTCCCCGGACATGATTTTCATCTGGCCAGAGGACTGTGAATTTAACATTGCGTGTAGGGGTTTTGACCCTTGGTCAAAAACGGTTAAAAAATTAAGTTTAATAACTTATTTTTGATTAATTCAAATGTCAAAATTGCAATCGACTATCATTATCCTTCTCGTTCATCTAAAAGAAAAATCCTGCTTTTGAAAATCTCCAAAAGATATGCAAATACTAAATAATAACCCCATTCGACTTGTTTGCTTTTTGTAATTTTCCTAACTGTATGATCTTGCTTTAACAACATTATTTGTAAACATATCTCTCTCTTCCTTTCTCTGTAAATTAAGGACAGTTTAAGTTTGCTCGAATTATATTTCATTAAAACAAAATTTAAATTTATCTCCAATTACGTATTTTAGAATTAATTTAAATGTCTTTAAACAAGTTTATTTCAAAATACTACAAAATATGTTACAAAGTGTGAAAGGCATTTTCGTTGTTCACTTAAGGGCTTAACAACAGTAAAAGATTTACATACCTCTCTCATTCATTAAACTCGATTTGAAATATTTAATTGCTTTTGGAATCTTTTATAATTATTGTAACGACACCTTTTTAGAGTCGCCAGTCAAAATGATTGTATTTTGAGGATTTTAAGTACTTAAAATATTCATAAAAAGTTAAATAATAAGACAATGAAAACGTATTTGAATTTGTAACTGAGATGTGTTAAAGATGATTTTGTATAGAAAAACTCTTTATCAACACTGATTTTTAAGTATATTCAAGAGGATTTTTATTAACTCATAATGAGAAAAACAAAACTATTTTATCGATAATACTTGGTAGGTAAAAGATACACGTTGTATACAATAACAAAAAGACGTAGACAATTCAGAATAAATAATAACGATTATTCAACCATTCTACAAGAAAAGTAAGCTGCATGTCTCCCAATGCTTTTTTACATGCTCCTGCAGCAGTATAATTATGCACGAATGGATTTCAATACCTTATTAAATATAGAACATCGCAATTTTAGCGGATGAAACGAACCATATAGTTACAAAGTACTTCAACAAACTACTTTTATTACTTTTTAAATATAGCTACACTATGGAGGCTACATCACTACCATCTAACAACTTAAGGGACAAAGGAGAAACACTGCAGGTAAATCCTCTCGTCTAGCAGGATTCGAGCCTGCACTGTCCGTATTCTAACGCCTATACTTCGCTTCAAAGAGTTCATACCGAAGTTCAGTTGCCTTACTTAGCCATCATACTTGCCTCATAGCCAACTGACTTACGGATAATCCTAAACAACTTTGTTAATATTCGAGATATTTAAGTACAATTTTTGCATTTCAGCTCTACAGTATAGTTCCACACTAGGTGAAATTATAAAGCACTATTCCTTACTGGTGCTAGTATAGACTTTTGTCAGTGCAAAGAAAGGGCTGTTTTTAAATTAAAAAAAAACTAAAAAGCTATATATGAGAAAAGAGAAAGCGAGAGATAATACATATTTAGTGATTTAAATTAATAATTTTTGAAAAGTAATGGAAACACTAGGAACTTGTATTGGGCAGTGTTTACCATCATATAGCTGCGTTCGCTTTTTCGGTCCAGCAACACTTTTAACGCTAATATATTCGTTTATTAGAATTGGAGCAAACAGCGCATGTATTTATACGTTCGTTTATAATAGTGAGAAGCATAGAGAGTATAATTCTTGAACTTCAGCAGAGATGGTGGTGGAAATGAGGGCACAGAGTAACATAACCTAAAAATTGATGATATTGTGATTTATGTGGTAATTGTTTTTTGTACTAGTGATGGATATTTCGGGGCTATTATTTGAATGTTTAGAATGCAAACTACATAGTTGTGATAAAAACGAAATAACTCAGCATATATACAAACACAGCCCAATATTATAAATAGTCTATTTATAATATCTAATTGAATTGTCTATTATTCATTGATTGTACTATTTCTTCGCTAAGCTTTAGAATTTTATTATCATCAGTGTCCTCATCATCACTGCCTGTAAAAAATATTTCTTGGCCAAAATATATAACGAACGACAGCAGCCTTTCTTTAAGGCTATTCATAACTTCTAACGCTTGACATTTTCTGTGCTCTATATCGTGCTATTAGACAATATTTTGATCTCGGTATACTCGCTGGTCACGGGCTAAACGATCTATTCTTCTTACTCTGAAACGTAAAACTGAACGCAGCTTCTATTTTACAAAAAATAAATACTGAAACACCAGTATGACGCCCCGTACCTGCTGCCGAAGTGCAGCGCGATTTTATAAGAATTTTGAAAAAAAATATGATTTCCGAGAACAAGCACCAATCTAATTCTTTTGTTATATTGTTAATTAGAAAGCAAAACTATGCGGGCCGTATTTGCCGTATCCATGCGGTGCTGCGGACAGTCCGCCATACTGCTGAGAACACGTCGTTTTTTTATACGATGTTGAAATGTGTACATCAAGCTGATTTTTGTAACATTTTTTTTCGCGAGTGCGCGAAAATAGAGTGATAGCATGAAGTATGGCAGGCACTCAGACGTGGTATGGCCAATGCCATCTAGATGTTTATATTTAGATGGCAATGGTATGGCATGTTCATATTCGTTGATAAACAATTAAAAACTTCAATTCAAATTCAAAAAATCGCACTACATTTTTGCAGAAGGTACGGGGCGCCAAACTGGTGTTTCGGTCTTTCTTTTTTTTTCACAAAAGTCTCCGTCGTGGTGTACGTCCTAAGTACATTTCTTTGCTGGCTCCCGATCTATATTGGATGCAGTTACTAGGAACAAGTGCATATTCAGCTGAGCTACAAAGATCCTAAAATTCATATTATTACTTACTTTACTTGATAATTGAATTTTCAGTTTTGCCTTAAATTACATGCAACTTGCCACTTTGAGCAAGTAAGCAATGTCTACTTAATATTTGAAAAATATGTTTATAACACAATATTGTAAAGTATCATTGCCCAGTAATCAGTCAACAAATTGTACAGTATGTATTTATAAAACAATTGTAATATCTCTCGCCGCTCTCGCCCCTTTTCGTTATCATTTAATTTAAGTTTGAAGTTATTTTCATAGAAAAGCTGTCAATAAATCAATAAAAGGTTCTATTTTTTCTGTAATAAAACAAATGACTTGACAATGTGTTGTTAGTGCTACCTTAAAACAGTTCTTTTTGTTTCAACAGAATTTTCCATTTTAAATAATCAAATACAAAATACAATACAAAAGACAGTTAACACTCGTTTTTTATTATTAGTTTTATTAATATAAACAAATTTTACAAATTAAGTTGAGGAATATCTCTCTCAACAAACTTTTAAGTTAAAACAAGTTTTTCTTTTATAATTTTACTTCTAGCTTGAAAATTATCTCCACCAAAACGAAAATAACTTTGCTGTCAATATTGATAAAGGATCAAATTTGTCTTAACGCCCTACGTATTCCTCTTTCCCTAATGTCAAACGTTCTATACTAAAGCGAAATTGGGTGTGATCAATTATGACCCAGGAAAATTGTTCTTTTACACTACATTAGAAATTGTTTATTACTGCCATCGTTCTTGCGTACGTTACTAACCAATATTTTTTCTTTTTTAGTTCTTTAGTTAAACCACTAGTGCAGAGGGTTGCAGCTTGTTTCGCTTTTTCGTTAATCAATTCTCTACAATAGCTAAAACTTCTATTTGGCTGGCATATACGCTTTATCCTTTTCTAGTCTAGACTTTTCGTCTAGGAGCTGAATTATTCACATGAATTTTTCCTTGAAGTTCAAATTCATCTGTCGTTGGTCTGTTTTCGTCTATTATTTGATAGTTAGTGGTTTTATTTTTAGGTTTGCTATTTTATATTTACGTTTTTCTCAGTCCATACTTATCTACAACAGAGCGTAGTATGTAAACGCCAAACTCAATTTAATGAAAGTATTTCACAAAACGGGTACATACTTTAAATTTATAGAAGGAAAATCAATGCGGAATAAAACATCATTTTAGTAGCATTGGAAACGCAATACATTTTTCGAAGGATAGATTTTTCTCGAAACTGCACAGTATTACATAAAAAAAGTTGGGTGTAACAACTTAGACATTATCAATATACGTTTAACTTACATGTTCTCAAATTCTCGTGTAGTTACCGATCTTAAATAATTTTCGTTGTTTCAACAGCATATTGAAAATGTTACTGCATTTGAAAATAGGTACGTCTCTGGTATTCTACGAGCAGGTATAGGTCAAGTTATTTGGCTCAAAACATCTTTTTAATTTATGTATATACAGTTGAATCTACAGAGCTGATTGCAAGAAACGTTTTTTCTCTGAAGATGATATGATAACTAATTTGTTAACTGTTCTTCAAATGGAAATATAATTTCTTATCGATGTGAACTCATCTCACCCTAGATTTCTACTAAATAATTCAGTTTGCATTAGATATTAGTATTACCTAGGCCCTCCGTGGTCGAGTGGTAGAAATCCTACCTCTCGTTCAGAGGGACAGGAATTCAAACCTCGGTTGCGACTAAATTTTAAAAATTTAGTACAATCGTGTTTGAGCTCCTTAGGATAAGGTATGAAAGTTGTATGAGTGATAAAGTATGGGAGAGCGTAGTGTACTTGCTACAATAGCTCCATTACCTCCGTTGCACTCCCATAAGAGTTTGTGTAACCCCGACACTGCAAAATGCGGTAAAAAGGGAATGGATGGATTAGTATTACCTAGAGATTTTCGATGTTGGGTATATATAAGTCTGAAGATTTTTCAAGCGCTTATTACAGTGAACAAGCACGTTCCTACAGTACACCAGGATAGATAGAATCCGTTTAGACTACTGTACAGTACATGTAGAAGTGTACTGCAGTGTTATTAATAAGCACTTTTACTACGCTACAGCAGGTTTTTCCTCATTTCTAGATTGGGTGTGGTCGGACTATGCCCGTTTTCAGTGGGTAGTTATTGTGTTCATTCACACATATATGAGCAAAAAGAACAACATAAAGCAGCTTACGCTAGTAATAAAGTTGTTAAATAATTATTGCTTGAAAATTTCAAGACATAATGGTGTTTTACTGAATTTTGTGATTGGAGATAAAAGAGAGAAGGCCTATGCAGCCCGAATGTTTTACCATAATCTTTTCTCGTACTCTTAGCCTTAAGGTTTGTAGTGTCTCTTCTGCACTTATTTAATCAGTCTTTTGAACAAGTTTTAATAGTAGCAAATCCGTTAAGTGATTTTAGCGTCACTATATATTATATAGTCCAACCATCAACATCGTACGTTAGTTACTGGATCCATAGATATAACCTTGAATTTAAAATTCGGTTTTGATGATTATGTTTAATCAATTCAGCAATTAAAGTATCTCACCAGGACACATTCACAATACAGAAAATACTTATGCCACGAGAAATTAATTACGTTTCAATTAATTTAATTTTACAGTACAAATATTTTTATACAAAAGACCACAATTATTATGAACTATAAAATGTTAACTAAAATATATAATTTCTGAGACCTTGCAGATCTTTTGAAATTCTAAGATTTCAGAAAAAACAAATGGCGATATCAGAAAGTATTTCTTGTAAAAATGGTTGATAATCAGATTACAATTATAAGCAATACTATATAAATGCAACAAATGTCATACGTCTTTTTATTTACAAAATTTCTTTAGATACAACTTCGATATAAAACAAAATAAACAAAAACACAAAAGTAAGTATAATTAGAGAAGTAGCGCTATAATCTTTCTGTTTTTCTTTTTTAGTTTTCTTGTAAATATTTCTTCTTTTTTACAGGTCTGTTACATATGTAACATAAAAATCATGCTTGATTCTGCATGTTAACTGTGTGTACTTGACAAATCATGTACTAAACCTGAACAAGAAAAAAATGCAAAAAATATCTATATAAATTTTTCCCAATAACACCATTTCATTGACAGTAAGGCTATATTTACCCTGGAATTGGCGGTCATTTCAACTGGATGTTCTTTTTTTCTTCTAATTTTTGTTGTCATCTACTTGGAGAGTAAATTCGCAGTCTGCATTTAAAAAATGGTGTTGCTTTACATTCTTTTCTATTTTCTTTAGTTGTTTTGAGAAAATTAGGCGTATCGAAATTTTATTTTATAAATTGATATGTTAATTTCTGTAGTAATTTGTACTGAAATGTTTTGTGCAAAAACAAGCAGCTAATATAATATGTTTCACATTTTTAAACAACCAAACAGAAATCTTGATATTTTATTAGTTGATATGTTATTGCATACTCATAAACTTTAACAATAAAAAAGAAGGAATAAGTTTTTACGATTTTATTAAGAGTATTATTATTAATTATAGTTATTATTATTGTTATCAATGTTATACTTTTAGAAATGTGTCAGTAGAATAGACAGCGATGTTTGCTTATCAATGTTAAAACTGTAAACTTTATTGCAGACCAGTTTTGGACGAAGGAAAAAGAAAAAAGAAGTAAGATTTTCTAATAAAGAAAGCTCAGAAAGCCACCTGCTTTTTAGCTAAAATAATGCCTCTGACGATTACGACTTTTAACCAAACTGCTAGGTTTTTGAAGTTATATTAACAGAGAGAGTATTTTCATATTTTGTATAAGAAAATCGTCAGCTGCATTTCATATTTTTTGCAAAAACCTAAGTTCAATTTTTAATGCTTCTTTAGTATTTTTTTACGTTGGCTGATAATATAATCGAAAGTTGACAATTGAAAAACGCGAGATTTTAAGCCAATGTAGAAAAACTGAGAAACGACATTTTATTATATGCGTTAGCAACACACGCCTTCGCAAATAAAATAGGGCACTATTAGTTATCATTATTGTTTAGAATGTTAGTAGAATTGAAAAAACACTGTTATAGTTACTGTTGTCAAATATTTCTTTTGAAGTATTTTAGAAAAAAGTTTTTTTTTGTTATACTATCACTTGTAATTTGTAAGTATTAATTTGCAACTGTGATATAGCATTTTATATTTTTACAATATAACTGAAAAATCATCGCGTTGTTTTACGGAATAAAATGAGTTGAGTGTCGATTACATAGATTTATATATTTTAGATTTCATTTCAAAACTAAACTAAATGTTTTTGTTGGCAACACTAGCCGTAATTATCTAATAATCATATTTTGTTTCTATTCGTATGCAACACATAAAAACAAAATGGTGTCGCCGATTTTAATTTCCTAAAATAAACTTGGAAATTACATGCTGCTATGTTCTAATAATAATAATTAAAGCCTTATAATTACAAAGAGCATTTTAATGAGAACTTGTAAGTAATTTCCCTAATGGATTTTGTTGTAAACTATAACAAAATTGCAATGTGAATTCATTACTTAGTTATAAAGACATGCGAGAATAATATACAAATTGTCTACTACCTAACCTATTGATTGTTTCTCAGAGCTTGATACATTCACGCCCTCTATCAGTTAAATCTTTGATTTGGTAATTGTTTATGCAATTTATAATAATTTTAACGCGTTTGTCAGTTGAAATAAAAATATACTTCTCACTAAAGATATTGAAATGAATTGGAGTAATGTTCCAGTAATGGAGTAATGAATAACCACGATGTTACATAGAAACATAATTCAACTGACTATGATAAATCGATTATTCGACCATTATGTTGGTGGATTACGCACAAACCTACTAAAATACATTACAAATGCATTAGGGTACTAATTCATTAGAATATAACGTATGTTTTCTGGTTGATTGTAATCCTATGGATACTAAATATGGATAATCACGCCACAGTTTAATTGTAAAATATTATAAATTAAAAACTTATAACAGTGACTTTTAAATAACAAAATTAATGCAAAGAAATTTAATTTCATATATGTTAATTGAATAATTGAACATAAGAGCTTATTGAATAAGAGTACGTTCTTTTAATAAAAGCATAATTATACTGTTTAGAAACACCTAATAGTGTCTATGAATAACAAAAGATATTAGATATTTGGTAAAAAGAAAAAATAATTGTGGGTGACAGATACGTTCTCGGTTCGATTTATTTGCTTTCTTACTTTCATTTTAAATACCTATCATTTCTTTACCATCTATAATCTGTCTACAGATATCTTTAAATACACTGCCCATAAAATTGGAACATAAATTCAGAATGTAATAGTATCAGTATATTTATTAATTGTAATCATCATCATCATGTAACCGCCCATTTATTTCAATAGAAACAATTTTTTATTACTCCGAAAACAATTTATTCTTCTTTTTTTGTCAATGTTGGCGGTTTTAAAACAAAATTAAGTTTTTGAGTTTATAATCTACAGTTTTTATTATTTTTAAACATTTTGATATGTCAAATAAGCAAAGCTATGTCTCCTTTGGAATCTCACAAATTATAAATTTTTAGTACTTATGGTAATATTCGGTGTAATCATAATGACCTAACAAAACCCAATAATTAAGTTTTCAGTAAGTTTCAAGTGCATAGTTTGTCCATGATAGCTTTAAACTCAGGGGGTAGGTATATACTACATATACGCATTACCCAGAGCCTTCTGAGCCTGGAACTGCACCGGGTGACGTCACGATAGTATAGCTGAAATTTCTGCAGCGTTTCGTAGCCGCAACGAACGTTTTCACAAAGCCCTGCGAAAACCATGACAAATGTGAAAAAAATATATTGAAATTTCCTATCTAAATTTCCTATAAAACGCAAAATAATAGTATATATGCCTATTTCCTGTCGTTTGGACGTGGGAAGGTGCAAAGGTATGCGTTATTCGGATACTTACTTTTGCAGGAAGTGGCGATTCCCCTTTCGTATATCCCAAAAAATGTACCAAACCAAAGTGATTTTTTCAGGAACGTATTATATGCTTTAGCGTATTTTTACAAAAAATAAATAACATTGTAAATATAAACATATAAATAAAAATGAACATAAATCTAGTAACAGCCAAATTTAGAAAAAGGAAACGACTCTTATCAATTTAATAAATATAATATATCAAATAATATCGATTTTAACAATGATTAATCATTAGACTTTTTTCATTGTATACACTAAAAGTGTGATGTAAAACACATACGAAGTAATTAGTTATGTCCTAATTGAAAAGTTATTTATTTAGTAATTATCTGTCAAATAATACAGAATTACAAAATCGTTTCTTTTTTGAACGTGATTGTTAATTATTATTACATATGTAAAAGCATAACAAATAGAAATGCCTTAATAGGAAATAAAAAACAATAAGAGAAATATTTTAGTAAAAATAATAAAAAAGCAACTTAAAAAACAACAACAATCTTTACCCTTAATTATCAGTATCGTAAATAACAACATAAAACATACGTTTTCTCTGTTCAAGAACTACATACAAGTGATAACATTTCCCAAACATATTTTATAAATAAAATTAAATTAAAAAACAAAATCAAATAAAAAGGCATGCTACAAAATTATAACTACGAGTAAACTCTTGAGCCCCTATTTTAGATTAAACTATTTTGGTAATATCTTTGAAGAATTTCTGTGCTTTCTTCTTTGGGCCGTATTATTTTCTTTGCAGTTTCATGTCATTTTCTATTTTAGAGTAATTATTAAGTAAATGTTACAAAATACATTGTAGTTTTTGATACTGTGTTTTGAAAGACTTATTAGTGTTGAATTCCCACTTCGTATTCGGGATTTTCATTAAGGATAAAACCTTAAAGTTCTAATTATTTATCTTTAATGCTAGTACTACAATAATTCTCTTACGTGATTTAAAAGTTAAAAAGGTATATTTATTATAACATCATTAAAAAATATTTTTCAGGTTTATTAGCAAATTTAAATATTGTTACACGGTCTGTTTTGCTGTAATCACTAGTGCAGCGTGGTACGCAACAACTTGACGGCATCTTCTAAAATAAAAATTCTAACAACATAATGCATTAGGTAAATAATTATAGAATTACCACATATATTTACAAATGTTTGCCTTGCAACAAAGGTATGTTTTGGAGACTTCGTTAGTCTGCCGGCTCTCACGCAGTGTGAATAATTTAATCCGCTCATCCACTGTAACTATACGTCACAGCGGTAGTAGGGATACACTTCCAGGCTCGTTAGATATAGAAGGCTCTTGTGCTAATTCAATCTTTTAAAAATTTCTTTGGCGATTCATATAAATATACGGTATTCCAGCATTTCAATTCCGTATGAACATTAACCGTCAAAGTTAATATAAAGAGGAAAATTTATTTCTTGCAGGTAATAATCCTCTTAATAAAATAAAGGCGAGGTGGTGTAACAAAAGACTCTCGCACCTTATTACACTATTCGTCAATTAATCAATAATGTCGGATTAAAAATACCTCATTTTATGAAAAGCCGAATTGTACCTGTTGCTTGTTATTACGCAGTACCGGAAGAATAATCTCAAAATAAAATTAATTACGTAAGATTTAAATGGTCATTTGATAGTCCTATACAAATATATAATTAAAATCTTGCTCTAACTGATTACATTAATAAATGCATTACCATTTATTAGGTTTACTAATAGTAAATGAAGGATGTCTTTGAGTGGTTGAGATATGGAATTTGCGCAAAAAAAACTGCAAGTACTTGTTTTGTTCACTTTACGTTTTTCTTAACAAATTATTTTGTAAAATATGGACAAGAAACAAAGAATTAAAACAGAAATATCGAAAGAATAATGGTTTTCAAGTTAATTAGTTTAAGAATGTTTTCTTCAAGATTATTAGACTGAAACGTAAATTAACATAAAACTCTGAAAAGCAACATCTCTTTCTATTTTTTGGGTTAAATATGGCATGATGTAATCAAATATTAGGTATTTCCTTCACAAGAAGACACTCTCGAGCAGTCTAAATGTCTAACTAACATATCTTTTTACAGATATCACTGTCATTCATTGAAACTACTATCCATTTTTTTCTAGAGTGTTTTGCCTTTGAAAGCGTATTGCTCGTAAAGTACTGAACCAAATTAAATATTTCAAAAACAAGCAAACAGTAAATTTATTTCTACATACAACAGTAAAATAATATATTTCTAAATCATATACTTTTGTTTTTATCGGACGATACGTAAGAAAAGGTATCCATTTTTAGTGACAATTTCATTAAAAGTAGTTTTTTTTTCAGAAAATATATGCCATATATCTATGAGGTTTTTGTAGGGGTTTTATTTAAGATTTATATGAAAAAATAACGAACTATGTTTTCTTGTTTATTAATAGAGCTAGCGTAAAATTTTTTTCGCTAAATTAACATTTTGTGTAGTTAACATGTGTAGACATTATTTTCTTTAAAATAATGTTTCTAATTTTAACAATAAGAATGCTGTAACAAAAAAAAAACGATTTTTAGTGACAAGTGGTTTGAACAAAAAATCTTTTTTTTCCTTATTGCACTTTCATTGTTAAAATTAGGAACAATTTTTTGAAGAAAATAATATCTACATATGAAAAGTGTTAATTTAACGAAAAGAAATTGACGCTATCTCTATTAATAAACAAAAAAACATAGTTCGCTATTTTTTCATATAAATCTTAAATAAAACACTTTTTTGTCTGAAAATTAATAGCATAAGAACCACAAGGTTTCTTTCTAACCCCTACAAAAATCTCATAGATATATGGCATATACTTTCTGAGAAAAATATATTTAATGAAATTGTTCCTAAAAATGGGTATCTTATATTACGTATCGTCCGATAAAAATAAAAGTATATGATTTAAAAATATAATATTTTACTGTTGTATGTAGAAATAAATTTACTATTTGCCTGTTTTTAAAATATTTAATTTGGTTCAGTACTTTACGTTCAATAGGCTTTCAAAGTCAAATGACTCTAGAAAAAAATGGATAGTAGGGTTGCCAGGTTTTCTATGGTTGATAGGGGTCTCCTGTATTTTGCCAAAATCTCTTAAATTCTTACTTCAAATATAGGAGCAAAATCTCCTATATGTTAAAAGTATTTGGATATATGTATTAAATAACGGGAAGCATTAAAAAAATAATATTTTAAATATAGTTCTCTTTTTAAAGGATTTAGATGAATACATTTATACCACGATATTGCACGTGCGCGTATATTCTCAATCCATAGGCAATATATATTATAACATATAAAGTAGTATGCACTTCTATATTACTTCATTTCATATATAGTAATGTTAACCACAGTAGGTTTTGCTTTCGTTTGTTAATAATATATATATATATATATATATATATATATTTTAATCTCTTATAAGATTTAAGACTTACTCCTATAAATATGAAAATATATATATATATATATATATATATATATATATATATATATATATATATATATTGCTGTAATATCTCATTTAAAAAAAATATAGTATTTTGCCCGACATTAACAAATGCCCCGCGTTGACAGCGACATAAATAAATGCAGTGATATTGATTAATTAATTATAATAAATTATTTTTAAAAATTTTATTATATATTTTGAAACTGTGAATAATTGCCGTTTAATCGTAGATAATTACTTTATAATAAATTGATTTTTAAAATAACTGAACTTTGGATATGCTTTTCAACTTCCCTCTTTTATAAATTCTAATATGATTTGAAAATACCTTTTAATAGATTTAATATTGCAATGGTTATATAAAATTAATGTTACGTTAGTTCTTGACTAACTCAAGTTTACGTAAGAGAGTTGGGCGCCAGTTAAATAACTTAAATTAACAGAATTATATTTAATAAAGACTCATCTCAGGGTGAATGTGGATTCTTGTGGTATTAAAAAAAATATACAAATTGAAATTTAAAAACGCTTTTAAAATTGAAATCTTAATTAATTTTTAACTATTACTAAATTGTTCAAATCACTTTATTTCACTTCACAAACGATAGTCTTTTCTTCACCAAATGCCAATACAAAAAGGAAATAACTTCCTACCTTTTTATAATATTTCTTCTTTCCCTTTTACTATAGATGTCCTCTTTCCTTTTACTATAGATGTCCTCTATCCCATACCATTGGCAGAGTAGATCACTTTATGTTGACCCAGGGCTGGTCTCCAATTCCGGTTGACTTTCTTCCTTTTGCATGGATTTCCCATATAATTTCATCCAAAACTTGATTTTGGTAACTCACTTTTGTTTATTAATTTCGGGTACAATTTCCCTTTTTCGTAGAATACTTATAGTTGTTTTTTGTGTTTAACTAAATAAAACACCAGTTTATGGTTTTAACGTAGATTTATTATCTTGCTTAACTTTAGCAAGTAATTTATCTTAAAGGTGGTTCTTTATAATCTTATACACTTTTACAATTTATACTTTTTACACTTTCGCCGTATTCAAATCACCAACTAACTTAACTTGTCTATTTTAAGACTAAACTATATAAAATTTTACAATATTCTCAACCACGACTTTACTCTGTCGCTTTATATTCAGACTGCTCTTTACTCTTTCGTCGTTTAACAGTAAGTGTCTTTTATCTTACACGACTTTACACCGTTGCTTTCTATCAGTAAGTGTCCTAAAACTATGATTTTCTTAACTTATATACTATTTGCTATTTACATAATCGCGTTACCTAATTTGACGTCACCTTATCATCTAATACAATGACCACACTATTTACAACATATAATACATAATAGCAGATTAATACTCTTTATAAAAGTGACACATCTATTACAGATTAATTACACAATACTTAAAGAAATACTTAAAAACCTTAAAGAATCACATAACCCGTCGATATACACATTTACAATTATACATAATTGAATTACATCATAACAAAAACTTGACAACTGGATGTTACGTACACTTAAGTAATCGGTGAGTAAGCTATTTGATAATAAATAAAGAAACATGTATTATTTAACCTTATTAAAAAGTACACATTGGTTGTGTAATTAATGACACACCATTGAATAACTTAAAATTATTTTTAACTGGAAAAGTTGATAAAAATATTTCAAAAGTGTTAGTCTTTAACAAAGATTTTAGATTTTCACAAAATTTTCAAAATTTTCCAAAATTTTGAAACTACCATCCACAGCATTTAATATATATATATATTTTTTTAATCTCTTATAAGATTTAAGACTTACTCCTATAAATATGAAAACCCTAAATAAAACAAACGTGCAAGGGGGATTATATTGCATTTCTTGCGAATGTACTACTTTTTCCACTATAAACAATATTATAATATGATAATAATGACAGGCATGGCAAATGAAAAACAGTTTAATGAGGTTTTCGGAAAACACTACCGAATTTTCTGAGATGATTTTATTGTAAAAACCTGTAATTGCCAACATAACATAATATTCTTTGGGGCCAAATGAAATGTGGGTACGGTTCCGGTTCCTCTTCAGAGTAACAAAAACATAAGGGTTCGAGTTCCGATTCCGATACATGCTTTGACATAATAAAAATTCAGGTTCCGGTTTTCAAGGGCGTCCCCAGCGGTGTGCGAAGGAGTGCACGGCACACGGGCAGCCGAATTCTGGGGCAGCCAAATGAATTTAAAATGAATATACTACCTATATGGCGACAGGCAACAATAACAAATTCCAAATTAAAATTATCAAAAAAATAATATATGATGCTATTAAAATAGTTGAGGTTTTAAAAATGCCAGATTGTATTATACGTACTTATTTTTCTAATAAACGTATTTTTGTTATAGTATTTGTTACAAGTTAACATAAAATTTAAAACTGTTGTCTGATCTGTTTTATTACTACGAGTATGATCAATTAAAGTGGGGTGGGGTTCAACATACAGTGTGGAAAAAAGTATGGACTACTCCTAATAATTTGGTAGTCTTCAGGTTTTATGGAAAACGCTCGAACACGTCAATTTAGTTTTTCAGTTTCCCACATACTGATGGAATACTTTTGTTTTTTTATTGACATCTGTCAAAAATATGACGTTATCGACATTTTTCTGAAATGACAATATACGGCATGTGATACATCACTTAAAAGTTCGTTTTACTCAGTATATTCCTAGATTTTTGTGTGATTCTGTCGTGCCGTTTCAAAATGGCGACCGTTGAATTGTGAAAATTATCTTAAATTAATTCCTAGTAAATGAATAACTCTTTCTTGTTTTATCAGAAAAAAGCAAACTATCAATCACACTAAGACAGTCCTAAGGCTTTATCATTCAATGCCTGCCCTTACATTAAGTTTCTTGGCCTGAGCTTGTTTTTAAATCCATGGTGGAAAAAGAAATTCGATATCTCAATGTCAGTGGCGTGCGGTCCATGGAAGCAATGCTTGCCTTGAGAATTTATTAAAAATAAAAACAATGCTAACAAAAATAATTTTGTAAAATTATGGTTATCGTTTATTTAAATTGAAATATTTATCAAATTAAAGCTCAATATCAACTATGTACAGCAAAAAGTATAATTATTTAGAGTACTATTTTGAATTAGGCTCATTAAACTTGCACGGAAAGGTAATACCGATTCAAATGTGATACATACACTTGATATAAGCACTGCTTACAAATGCTCTTCTCTTAACCTTGGCGTGAATCAGCGAGCGTGGGGTGTTATAGTAGACGGATGCTGTTAACATTGTTTGGTCGTTATTTTTATTGTGCTTCGTTCCCAAATATTTATTTATTATAATTTGGTTATTTGTTCGATTTAGTGTTACTTAAGTAATGTAAATCTGCGAATGAGACTGTATTTTGTCGCATTTTATTATTTTAATTTATAAGTTGGATTTTTTTAAAGACAAATAGTTCTATTTAATTTGCCTATATGCAAGTTTAAAATTGCATTATCGTCACGACTGCAAATCCAACTGCTTCGGTGAAAGGTTCGAGTACCTTCGATATAGCCGAATCGGGACGATTTTTTGTTCAGTTTGTAAATTATTAATAAGGAATTCTTCGCATACAGTTTTGGAGAGAAATTACAAATTATTAAGAAAGGCAGATCAAAACTAGATCTTTCAAATTTAACAACAAAGATTAAAACCTGTACCGGTATTTTGCTAAGAAAGACCGGAAAATTGATACGTAGTAGTAGTTTTTTTTAAATAAAGAATGATAGTCAACAAATTCCATAAATATAAAGTGTAAAAGTGCTTCTTTGAAAAACTTTTAAGCTTAATAATTATAACACTGTTTTTTATTGTACCTAGCAGGGGCGGATCCAGAGAAGTATTTTGATGGGGAAATCTTTGGAAAAATAATTGTTTTAATAAATAATAATTAAACAAACATTATTTGTTTCTATTCTATGTAAACTTATTTCTAAATTGGGGGGGGGGATTATTCCCTCCCCGTTAATCCGCGCCTCTACCTAGGTAGGTATATTATAATTAAAATCGTGGTTGCTTCCCTAGACTAAATTCTCACCGCACGCCACTGCTCAATGTCGTTGCAATAGTAGTTTTGGTCATAGTAAGCTTAGACAAACCAAACACAAACAAAAATTAACGTCAGTATTGACAAGTGGTAAGGTTCGAACATTAGTAAGATTTAACTGTCATTGCGTTGTATTCAAAAATTCCATTTTTAATAAACCAAAAATGTCGCTCAGTGAAAATGACCGTATTGAAATTCTTATGATGGTTGGTTACGGAGATCATCGCAGATCTACTAACCAGGTACTGAACTCTTCAATCAAATTCATGTAGACCGAACGCCGATTTCGCACTCCACCGTTTGCAATATTTCAAGAAAATATGAAGAACATGGCCATGTTAAAAATTTACCTAAAAATGGAAGGCCGAAGGTAAATGAAAATATTATTTTTAGATTTTTTTCTTTGGTTCTTTAGTTCATAGGTGAATAATAAATAAGTTTTTTGTATTAAACGACGTTTCGAAGGAGGATTTCCTTCTTTATCAAGTTTATTTTCATCTAAAAACAATTTAAAATGTATAATTTATAAAATTCTATGTATAAGTAAATAACACAGTAAGTTAAAAACTTTATCTCATCACAAAATATACCAGAACACTTTAAACTTATTTCATTAGACGTCACATCATTATATACAAATATCCCTAATAATCTTATCATCCAAACAATTTCAAATAAATGGAACATACTTAAAACTTACACAAATATACCTCTTAATGACTTCATTGATGTTATAAATTTAACTTTATCATTTAATTACTTCCAATATAACGAAAATTTCTACCAACAACTAGAAGGTTGTGCTATGGGTAGCCCTATATCCTCCACCATTGCACAACTGGTTATGGAACATCTGGAAGAGCAAGTTTTAAACACAATAGATTTTGACATACTTTTCTACAAACGTTATGTTGATGATTGTCTGATTGCTGTTAAAGAAAACTATATCCAAACTCTACTCTATTTATTTAATAACTTCCATCCAAAACTCCAATTCACCCTAGAAATCCAAAACAATAACAAAATAAACTTCCTCGATTTAACATTAATTAATACAAACAATAAAATAGAAACCATTTGGTATACCAAACCTACTTGGTCAGTCAGATACTTAAACTATAACTCCCATCATCCAAAAAATTACAAGAAAAATGTAGTTATAAACCTAATAGACCGTGCTATGAAACTCACCGATCCAAAATACAGACCTGAAATTTTACAAAAAGTTAAACAAATCTTAATAACTAATAACTATCCAAAACAATTCACAACCCCCCTTATAAAACAAAGAATTCATGAATTATACAATAATGTAACGAGTGCAAGGCCTCGTCCTGCTGGTCCGGCCGTCAATGGGTTGTAGAACATTCTAGAGCCGCAGCGCAATAAACTCGACCTTCTAGTGTATTCGATATATACCGGTATGATCGAGCGACTTCTAGAACATTTACATGGGGGTATATAATCGACTACGCGGATAAAATAGGGGCAGTCAACAGCGAGTAATTAGATGGGTATCACGAAATAAATAGTAAATGTAAAGATAAATGTTGTATTAGAAATTCATTATAGTTTTAGTGGTTTATAATCATAGCGTTAATTTATAGTGTATTCATTAGTGTTTGTAAATAAATATTTCTTATTAAAAGACGATTTAAACAGCACTTTTGTTATTATTTTAAAAAGAACGTTACAGTGTTGTCAGGTGTGGAGTTTTAAAATAAATAAAATCGCGTAATAATTAAATAAAGTGCTGTGAGAATAAATTTTTAGTGTTAAAAATAATTTCAACAAACAATTAAAATGGTGATGAAATTGTTAAATGATCTCTTAGTGATAGATTTAAAACGGGAATTGGACGAGAGAGACTTGGATAGTAATGGAAAGAAAGAAGTTTTGATAAATCGGCTAAGAGAATGTCTTTTAGAACAGAAGGAAGATCCTGAAAATTACCGCTTCGAGATACCTAGACCTGCAATTGATACTAATTTGTTGTTAAGTAAAATGGAAGAAAGTTCTAGAAAAGCCGAAGAGAATGCTAGAAAGCTAATGGAAAATACTAAAGTGCTGGAACAAAAAGTTTTTGAAAATTCTAAAATGCTTAAAGAAGAATTACTTGAAAATACTAAAGCACTGGAAGAAAAAGTTTTTGAAAATACTAGAATGCTTAAAGAAGAACTACTGGAAAAGTTTGAAGAAAGTTCTAAAAGGCTTAAAGAAGAATTGCTGGGCAATGTCAAAGTGTTAGAAGATAAGGTTTTCGAAGAATTGTTGGAAAATTCCAGCGCGTTAGAACTATTAGAAATTAAATTGGAGAAACAAGATAGGGTAATAAAGATGGTAGAAGGGAAAAATAGCCCAAATGCAATTACCACCAACAACTAAGAAAAACGATATGACCGAAATGCTGGAAGATAGAATGAGGCAACTACGGTTTCCCTCAACTTCTGAGTTTAATGAAGTAAAGAAGCAATTTAAAGAAGAAGAGGGTCCTGCCGTAGGGATAAAAGTAAAACCACCCACGTTCGATGGAAAGATACCTTGGTCCACCTACTACAAACAATTTGAGGCGGCCGCTGTGGCCAACGGTTGGACACGCAAGGAAAATGCCGTTTCTTTAACTGTGGCTTTGCGTGGAGACGCGTTGAACGTCCTGTAAACAATCCCAGCAGGACAGGAAAATGATTACCAGTTGTTAGTTTCTAGATTGGAGATGAGATATGGAGACGCGCATCTACAACAGGTTTATCACGCGCAAGTAAAGAATCGTGTCCAGAAGAATGGAGAAAGCCTTCAGGAGTTTGAAGCCGATGTTGCGCGGCTTGTCCGATTGGCGTACCCTACGACACCCGATTCATTTCTGGGACAACTCGCTGTGCAGACCTTCATTGATGGGTTAAGAGACGGGGAAACACAACAATCATTGAGACTGGCACGACCAAGAACAACTGATGATGCGCTTGCTCACGCCTTAGAATTTGAAGCTGCAAAACAAGCGCCCCGAGGTCACGGGCGTGTTCGGGCCGTTATGGAAGAAGAAGAAGGTTCTAACGATCACCTAGAGGAGTTAGTATTGAGAGTTCTTCGGAAGGAAGAAAGCCTAAGGAAGAATCATCAAGAAGTTCGAGGGCCCCGTTGTTGGAATTGCGGCGAACAAGGGCACATACGACGTCGTTGCCCTGAACCAAAACAAGTTCAGCAGTCGGAAAACTAAAGAGGGTCGACGAGAGGGGGCGAACGTTGACCTTGAGTGAAGATGCCCCGGAGATCACCATCCATGCCGTAACATCAAAGAACAGTACCAGCAGTTTGTTCGTAGATGGGAAGATTGTTAATCGAACTACTCATTGATACGGGGGTGACAAAATCAATTATACGCCCTGACGTTCTACGAACAAGTATGAAGCTGTTACAGACAACTACTCAACTCTGTACAGCGACGGAAGAAGTAATACCAACACGCGGAGTGGTGAAGATGAAGATTGGCATTGGAAGTGAAGAACGTGATCATGAGGTGCTGGTAGCCGACATCATTGACGAATTCATCTTGGGAATGGACCTCCTGAGAAAATTTGGTTTTACATTGGACTTGAAGGAGGGTGTTTTGAAGGTTGGTAACGAAGAACTTCCGTTGCACCCACGAGAAGATCCTGTCGTAAGGGTTTTGCTGACTGAAGATGTGATATTGCCGGGTCAAAGCGAGATGGTTGTCGAGGCAGGTTTGGATGGAGATCTTCGGGTAGGATGTGTGCGAATGATGGAGCCTGTTTGTGATAAGAAGATCCATAGTGGCGTACTGGTGGGAAAAGCGCTGATCAAGGTTGGAAAGACAGTACCGGTGAGGCTTATGAACGTTAATGTGGATCCGGTGACATTGAAGAAGAGTACCCTTGTGGGACAGTATGTGCCAGTATTCCGAGTAGCCAGGTGTATGGCTGATGTTCCAAAACCAGCGCCCAAAGACCATGGTGGAAAATTAGTGGGTATGGTTACTAGTTCGTGCGAAGACCTTAACAGAACGGAAGTGAAAGAGGTACAGGGTTTGGTTCACCAATACCAAGATATCTTCGCTCTTGACGATAGCCAGAAGGGACGAACAAATATAGTAAAACATAAAATCAATACAGGCAACTCTATGCCTGTCCGTCAGTAGCCGAGGCGTCTACCTCTTGCAAGGCGAGCAGAAGCTGAAAAGATTATTACCGATATGGAAGAACAAGGGGTCATCGAGCCATCCAACAGTCCATGGGCATCACCGGTGGTCCTGGTCAGTAAGAAGGACGGATCAACGAGATTTTATGTGGACTATCGGCAGCTCAATAACGTGACCAAGAAAGACAGCTATCCCTTACCACGCATCGACGACACGTTAGATACCCTATCTGGTTCACGATGGTTTTCGACTTTGGACTTGAAGAGTGGTTATTGGCAAGTTGAAATGGAACCTGAAGACCGGGAGAAGACCGCGTTCACTATTGGTTCCGGACTATGGCAGTTTACAGTTATGCCTTTCGGTCTATGTAACGCTCCGGCCACCTTTGAGCGTCTAATGGAGACCATCCTGAGAGGGCTGTCGTGGAAGACCTGCCTGGTATACCTAGATGATGTGATTGTAGTCGAAAAATCATTCAACGAACATTTGAAAAATCTAGAGGAAGTGTTCCGAAGATTACGTGGAGCCAATCTGAAACTGAGTCCGAAAAAGTGCCACATATTCAGAAAGGAAGTGAAATATCTCGGGCACGTCGTATCACAAAATGGAGTGGCAGCCGACCCCGATAAGATTCGTGCAGTTCAAGAGTGGCCAACACCGAGAGATAAACACCAAGTTCGTAGTTTTCTTGGGTTATGTACCTACTACAGGCGTTTCGTTCCTGGGTTTGCCAATATAGCGAAGCCCCTGACAAGGTTAACTGAAGATGGGCGCGAGTATGTTTGGAGCGGAGAGTGTGAAACAGCTTTCCAACAGTTGAAGCGTGCCCTGACAACAGCACCAATACTGAGCTATCCACGGACAGAAGGGAAATTCATACTTGACACAGATGCAAGTAATCTGGCCATTGGGGGTGTACTTTCTCAAATACAGGATGGACAAGAAAAGGTTATCGGCTATTTTAGTAAGGTTTTGTCGAAGGCCGAAAGGAATTATTGTGTGACCAGAAAAGAACTATTGGCCGTCGTGAAGTCCGTTGAGCATTTCTACAAATACTTGTACGGACGGAAGTTTTTATTGAGGACGGACCATGCAGCGTTGAAATGGCTTCTACAATTCCGTAATCCTGAAGGCCAGGTCGCAAGGTGGTTCGAACGATTACAAGGATACGACTTTGACACCGAACATCGAGCGGGCACTAGTCATCGAAATGCCGATGCTCTTTCAAGAAGACCCTGTCCAACGGATTGCCGTCATTGCTCTCGTTTGGAAGAGAGGGTTTGCCAAGTATTAAGGACTACCATCGTCAACGACAATTGATTGCCGGAAGAATTGCAACGACAGCAGGAGGCTGATCCCGAACTAAAAATGGTACTGGAATGGAAGCGCGTGGGAGAAAGGCCTGCCTGGGAGGCCGTCAGCCCTTTCAACAGAACGTTCAAAGCATATTGGGCCTAATGGGAGTCCTTGAAGGTGGAAGACGATCTCCTGAAGCGAGTACTGGAGAGTGAAGATGGCACCACCATTAGGTCTCAGTTCGTGGTTCCAAGAAGCCGAGTGGCTACAGTATTGCGACATCTCCATGACGGTGCCTCAGGAGGATACTTCGGTGTGAAGAAGACTTTGGAGAAAGTTAGAGAGCGTTTTTATTGGGTCAATTGTAAAGAAGACGTGAAAGAGTGGTGCCGTAAATGCGAACTATGTGCCACTGGTAACGGACCCTTGGGGAAACGAAGAGCACCTATGAGTTAGTACAATGTGGGTAGTCCTCTGGAAAAGATAGCTATAGATATTGCCGGACCATTTCCCGAAACCGACGATGGGAATAAATACATCTTAGTAGCAATGGACTATTTTACCAAATGGCCAGAAGCATATGCCCTACCAAACCAGGAAGCCGCGACTGTTGCTGACGTACTAGTCAAAGAGTTCTTCAGTCGCTTCGGAGTGCCAATGGAGCTGCATTCGGATCAAGGCCGCAATTTTGAGTCTGTACTCTTTGGAGAAGTCTGTCGATTGTTGGGCATTCGCAAGACTCGGACCACACCGTTACATCCGCAGTGCGATGGAATGGTAGAACGCATGAATCGGACAATGGGCAAATATTTGGCCAAGGTCGTCTCCGATCATCAACGAGACTGGGACCAATACCTGCATTTGTTCCTAATGGCTTATCGTGCATCGGTCCACGAAACAACCGGTCAGTCACCAGCGTCTGTGATGTTTGGACGCGAGTTACGGTTACCTTGTGATCTGGAATTTGGGTCTCCACCTATAGAGCAGGAGGTAGCCGGGAATGATTATGTCATCAACTTAAAGAAGAAGTTGGAGGATATTCACAACCGAACCCGAAACAATAGCCGAATCTCGAGTGACCGAATGAAGACTTTGTACGATGTGAGAGCCAAAGAAGGAGGGTTTCAACCTGGACAGCTGGTTTGGTTATACAACCCGCAAAGACGTCGGGGCTACTCGCCAAAGTTACAGCGAAATTGGAAGGGCCCATACCAGGTGAAGAAACGAATAAATGATCTAATCTATCGCGTCCAGAAATTGCCGAGAGAGAAACCAAAGGTGGTACACTACAATCGTCTGGCGCCCTATGAGGGAAATAATGACGCAGTCCCGAATCGGGAAGATGAGGCTGAGGTGGCTATCAATACCGTAAGGCCTGAAGATGATCAGCCAACATTTAGAGAATTTATGGCTGCGTTTTCTGGAACTAGAAAAGCGCGATTCGGAGTCACGACTGAGATGCAACAAGATCTCTTCCGGGTCCCTGGTGATTATTCCATTGCCCACTGTGTCTCCGAGGATCTCCGTATGTTCAGGGGGATCGCAGTAGTGTTTAGAAATAAATTTGGACGGCTGAATGAACTTCGAGAACAAAATCCCTCTGTTGGTAAATCCTTACGCTTGCCTCATCATGACCGATCCATTTACTACTTGGTAACCAAGCAGTTTTACTACCAGAAACCGAGTTACGCCGACTTGTGGAGGCCATTATGGAATTTGAGGATCGAGTTGCTTACCAGGGGTATTAACAAATTGGCAGTTCCCAAACTCGGCTGTGGGCGGGACCAGCTGGATTGGAGAATCGTTAGAAACATGCTGGAAGTTATCTTTAGAGGTACGGACGTCAAGATCTTCGTCTGCAGTTTTGACCCACAGCCCGCATTAAGGCCAACGAAGAGTGTAGACTGTTACTTCTACCGTAATGGAACGTGTAGTCGAGGTGAAGACTGTCGATATCGTCACGACCCTTTCTACAGAAACCAGGGAATAAAACTTGTTCCGGGACAGAACAGTCTTGAAGAGGGGGGCAGTGTAACGAGTGCAAGGCCTCGTCCTGCTGGTCCGGCCGTCAATGGGTTGTAGAACATTCTAGAGCCGCAGCGCAATAAACTCGACCTTCTAGTGTATTCGATATATACCGGTATGATCGACCGACTTCTAGAACATTTACATGGGGGTATATAATCGACTACGCGGATAAAAGAGGGGCAGTCAACAGCGAGTAATTAGATGGGTATCACGAAATAAATAGTAAATGTAAAGATAAATGTTGTATTAGAAATTCATTATAGTTTTAGTGGTTTATAATCATAGCGTTAATTTATAGTGTATTCATTAGTGTTTGTAAATAAATATTTCTTATTAATAGACGATTTAAACAGCACTTTTGTTATTATTTTAAAAAGAACGTTACAATAATAAAAAACTAAATGAAAATCCAAATAAACAAACTACTCCAAATACCTTTATATCTGTACCTTACATACAAAACTTATCCGAAAAAATTCAAAAAACATGTTCCAAGTTTAATATAAAAATTTGCCATAAATCATACAATTGCCTAAATAACCTTATCACTCAGTTAAAAAGCAAAATTCCGCTAAAAAGGAAATCTCATATCATATACTCAATACCTTGTAATAATTGCTCAGGAAATTACATAGGAATGACCAAACAATACCTAATAGAGAACCGTTTAAGAGGTCATAAATCTAACATAAATCAAACACAACAAACTGCCTTAACTAAACACATAATAGAAAAAAATCACACATTTAACTACAATAGTACAAAAATCCTCACTACAGAAAAAAATTACCAAAAACGAACAATAAAAGAAATGATCTATATACAAAAAGATAAAAATAACATTAATTACCGAACTGATACCCAATACTTAAGTCACATTTATACTAACCTGCTAACAATTTAACTAATACCTACCCTAATTTTACTCTTCTGTTTCTTACCATATATGTCCATAATACTAAATGAATTAACCTTTACTTCAGTCACCAATACTTATTTCCTTCCACTTTGAATTTTTATAAATGATAACATTCACACAAAACAAACTAAACCATTACTTTCTTTCCTGTCAAAATGACAAGACAAAGATCAACTTGTTTCAACAAATAAACAACATGTTAATTAAATAACTCAATACAAATAATAACATATCATAATAATTAGCCATCCATCTACGGTACGTACCTTTTTTATTTTTAAATGTCTATTGTCTTTATTTCATGTTATTTACTTATACATAGAATTTTATAAATTATACATTTTAAATTGTTTTTAGATGAAAATAAACTTGATAAAGAAGGAAACCCTCCTTCGAAACGTCGTTTAATACAAAAATCTTATTTATTATTCACCTATGAACTAAAGAACCAAAGAAAAAAAAATCTAAAAATAAAATCCACATGGTTCAAGAAAAAACAACAAAAAATGAAAATATTCAGCTTGACGTGCTATTGGCTGTTGAAGAAAATCCGCATAGTGCTAGTCGGCAACTAGCACTTGATATGGGAATAACTCACACATCTGTGCAAACAATTTGGCAGAAAGAAAAATACCACCCGTACAAAGTCTGCCTGGTACAAGAATTAAATGAGGATGATTTCGACCGAAGACTGCAATTCTGCGAAATCATGCAACCAATTTGTAATAAAGATGAAAACTTTGCCGCAAATATTTTATTCTCAGATGAAGCAACTTTTTACCTCAACGGTATTATAAACAGGCAAAATTGTCAATATTGGTCCAAAGAAAATCCACATTGTATTCAAGAAGCTCAGTGTCAATTACCTCAGAAACTTAATGTATGGGCCGGCATATTGAAAGAGAGAGTGTTAGGACCATTTTTCTTTGAAGAAAATGTTACTGGTGAAGCCTACTTGAATTTTTTGCAGTTTGAACTTTTGTCAGCTTTAGTCACTCTTTATCCTGACCACAATAATCCCGATTTGCCCAGTCCAGAGATTTGGCTGCAACAAGGTCACCTGATATATATATATATATATATATATATATATATATATATATATATATATATATATATATATATATATATATATATATATATATATATATATATATATATATATATATATATATATATATATATATATATATATATATATATATATATATATATATATATATATATATATATATATATATATATATATATATATATATATATATATATATATATATATATATATATATATATATATATATATATATATATATATATATATATATATATATATATATATATATATATATATATATATATATATATATATATATATATATATATATATATATATATATATATATATATATATATATATATATATATATATATATATATATATATATATATATATATATATATATATATATATATATATATATATATATATATATATATATATATATATGACCTCTTTGGACTTCTTTTTGTGGGGTTATTTGAAATCATAAGTTTTTTAAATAGACCAAGAGATATTGATGATCTAAAGTGCCGCATAAAAACGGAAATACGAGAAATTTTACCAGAAATGATACGAAATGTTCAAGAAGAATTTGTTTCTAGACTTGGGCACTGTCAAGTTGTCAACGGTCGTCACTTTCAGCATTTACTGAAATAAGTTTTTGCTATTATGTGTTTTATCCTCAACACATCATTCTTAGTTTATTATTATTTTATGATTATTTGATTGTTCTTTGTTGTGTTCATGTTTTGTTTTATTTAATTAGTACGCGTTGTTCTAGTTTAATTGATAATAAAGCCATGTTCAATAGTTTGCTTTTTTCTGATAATCAAGAGTTATTCTTTTACTGGGAATTAATTTAATATAATTTTCACAATTCAACGGTCGCCATTTTGAAACGGCACTACAGAATCGCACAAAAATCTATGAACATACTGAGCGAAACAAGAGCTTTCAAATGATGTATCACATGCCATATATTGTCATTTAAGAAAAATGTCGATGACGTCATAGTTTTGACAGATGTCAATAAAAAAACAAATAAATTCTATCAGAATGTGGGAAACTGTAAAACCAAATTAACGTGTTCGAGCGTTTTCCATAAAACCTAAAGACTACCGAATTATTAGGAGTAGTCCATACTTTTTTCCACACTGTATACAAAAGTTTGGGCAGCAGTAATAATCTTTGCACCAGGGCAGCCAAATATCTAGGGACGCCCCTGCCGGTTCTGGTACGACACAAATATCGGTTCTTGCGGTTTTTCAGGTTTCGATTCTGTCCCTGTCGGGGCCTTTAACGAGGTATACACAAACTCATCGATATGTAATCAATAAAGTAAATTATAGTAAAAGTACTGGTAGAGTTATTGTCCGTTTAAGGATCGTCATCCAACAGCAGCGTCCAATCACTCATGAATAAATATTATTACTTACATACACACATACTTAGTAAAAAATACAGCAACGGATAATTGCTACATTAACAAGCGAAAATCATAGATGACGTCAGTGCTTTACAAACCGTGCATGATCGAAGCAACAAAATAGGCAGGCAGTCTTTAAAATATTTTAAAAACAAGTTTGGAAATCCTTAGTTCATTGTCTTTAGAATAATATTAAATTCGGGCAAATTTGCGTTAGAAAACCTAAAAAGATCTTTTTTTCGGTTCTAGTTCTGATTCCGGTACCGTATTTACTTTGAGAAAAAAAAATGAGTTGAGGTTCTGTTTCCGGTACAACACTAAATATGGGTTCTTGCGGTTTTTCAGGTTTCGGTTCCGGTTCTGTCCCTGATTCTAACAGATGCTCTTTTCGACAAGTAGCAAATAATATACATAATATCTAAAACATAGCTAACTGCGTATCTGTACTAATTGTTATAATTAGTCAGTAAAACTGGTGTGGTTTTGTCTACATAATAGATTATTATCTACTTATTTTGTGATATATGGAGGTACCCTATCAGCTTGTGCTTGCCCATATGAAAGTAGAATCAGTATAATGTGAAATAATTAATTCTATAAAGAACAAATAATTTACGCTATAAAGAGTTTAATTATTAGAAGTGCAACAGGTGAAATTCACACAGTGTTTTTTCAGTTTTACTTATGCGTTATCGCATTGCATTGCAACAAAAGTATTACTAATTTAGATATTATTCTAGGTCAGTTTTATTAAAATAACTATGTGTTCAATTTTAGTTTGCATCTCAAATTAAATATTTTGGAAAATGTTGTTTTAGATTTAGATTTAATTTCATATAAGATTTAGAATTGTCACATAGTTATTGCCCTTTACGGTCACAGTATACACGTTGTATACAATATAATATAAACAATACTGTGAAATATTGTTTATTTAAGGTTTTTGCGAAGGCTTTTTAATACGTTATCAAGAACACTAGCTGCAGCAGTGCTTTATAGTGATGACTGCCATATTATGGGTAGATAGCCACTTACACCTAAATCACGTAAAATAGTATGCAGGGTTTTTGTAAAAACTTCTTAAGTGTTTCATTTAGTATAACTCCCGGTGTGTGAGATTTCATTAAATTCCAAATTAAGTAGAAGCAATAAAAACAAATACCCTGTATATATAAACGATTTATACAAACACACAATTTTAATAATGCACATTATAATATTATCGATTTAACAGTTATATTCATTACTCGAGCTTGTAACACTAGCAAAAAATACTAACAGTACAAAATAACGATCCTGAAATAACAATAACAGTTTACCTAACACGGAAACACTCTTCTTTTATACATTTATTATATTTAAAATTGCATGTGTATATCTACTGTTACTGCAAACTTTTGTGAGGCTTTGCTTTTTTCACAAAACTTTTCTCTACTTTTTATTTATACTTCTCTCATTTTCCTTTTTAATTAATAAAACGATGCAGAGAAAAATATCAATATTTAAACACGTAAAACGTAAGGGCAAATTAAAGTGGGCACGAGCTAATTACGGGGTCGCTTTAATGGATTTGAATATGTTTACCTACGTTTGGGATTAATTTAAGTGAAACTACTTCGACTCCTTTAGTTTGACCTTGCGTGATTATCTAAATTAAAATGATTATTTTAATTTAGAATATGATATTTTCATTTTGTTTATATCTGACATATCTTAATATCTCTGAATAACAATATTATTTTATTCATAGTATTATTCTAAAAACTAAAGGCTTACTGTGTTGATCTTTTCTAGCAAAATAGGACATCGAAAAGTAACATAAATCGTTTAAAATATCATATTTTTAATAAAACTAAGCATTATTTACTTATTTTCGATATTTTAGTGAGTACTTAAGAAAAGTCTGTAGAAGACCTGCATTTTTAAAGATTCGACAACGCTGCTTAATAATTAAAGGCGTATATCCACAAATGTTTAAATAGTTGTTAAACCTCATTTTTCTTAACAATAATAATTGAGTACTGTTGCTTAATATATTTATTGATATGATTGACTTCTTATAAGTTGAAATTTCAAAATTGGAGTTTTTCATTTGAATCGGCCATATTATATTTTTAACTGAAGTGGTTCTTGTTGTGTCTAGTTAAAAAAGTTCGTTCCCGGAGCTGCTTGTTCCCAAGATATGTGACAGTTCCTGTAGTTTGTTATAAACATGGTTGATTTGACTGCTTTTAGATACTTATATTAAGTATGGACAGTTGCTATTCATGAGCTCAATTTTTATGAAGACTTTCCTATGTAAATTAAATTATTTTTGTGAAATTTATTCAAAAGGGCAGTTATATTTTGCTGTTGTGCTGCTAGTCATGCCATTAACTTACTTACTACTTAGTAATGCAGTCCATAGTAGAACATTCGTTACATAAATTATGTTTGTAACCACTAGTCCCATAGTAAATAAATGCATCAAAGACATCGACCAATATGTTTAGCTGAAGCAGATTGAGTATCTAACTTGATGACTAAAACATAATAATAATTTTTTTGTACTCCTACATGTAAATCATGTTTTCTTCATGCTAAAGTTGAAGAAAAGATATATTGTACAGCTTAAGTGGAATGCCCATATCACCCTCAAACTTTGACATCATGCGATACAGGCATCATTTCCACTCACGTTCTACAAACTACTATCATTACTACTTTCATTATAAGTGTGTAATAACCCCCCCCCCTCCCTGAAACATGCAACATCGTTTTTTTGTAATAATTATATTTGATTTAATATGTTAGACCCTCCTGAAAGAAGATTCTGGCTACGGGCCTGCTTCACGTTTTGACGTTTGTAGCAATTTGTCGTGTGCAATCCTACCGTGTGTTTTCACACTACATGCGGTTTACCAACGTTCTGTATGGTTACAAGCAGTGGATACGCGCCTTTAATATTTCAGTAATAGATAAAATTATGCCGACTTTCAAAGAAAATACGTTTATTCTTGAAAAAAATTAGAATGCACTTAGAGTACATGTTGATTTGCAAATACAAGACGTGGAAATTATTAAATATTGAAGATTGTTATTAAACAATCCTCAATATTTAAGTATTAACTTAACCTCACTTTCTGTATTTTGCAGTTTTTAATAATAACAAGTATTATTTTGAAAGATTGTTGAAGTTTTCAGATTAAAATAACTTATTAAAAGTAACGTAATAGTTTCCACATAAATCAACACTTGCTAGAAAAAAGATATTTGAAGCAAATTTTTAAATGATCATTATAAATTCTAGTCTTATTAAAAATATATAGTACAATAAATTATAATCACCATAATATAGGGAATTAAAATTAATAAGAAAAAAGTTTTTTTTTAATTATAAATCGTCTCTTGATTTAATATAACGTTAATAGTTGGACAAGCTTTTAATTTTGATTGAGTGAGTAGTATGAAATATTTTATTGCATTAGATTACAGTCAGATTCAATACAGTCATTCATAAACTTCAATTCAATTGAAGTTTATGTTTGATTTTGTACATAGATAACCTTCATAAACAGCACAGTGTAAGCCTTTGAAATTTGCATTTATATTATACATAAAATAAAACACTTTATATTTTGCATTTGAACACGCAGCGAATCATATATTAATTTATTTTTCATTAAATAATTTTTGTCAAATTTCAAACAGATTCGGTATGAGGACGAGGACGAAGATGAAGGCCCCCAACCTGATCAAAGTCTGGAGCAAGGACTGCCCTTGCCTGTACGACTTCAAAGCAGTTTCCCGCCAGAATTGGCTAGTACACCACTCGAAGACATCGACCCTTTTTACAGTAACCGAAGAGTAAGTTGTAATTGGTCTTAGCATACAAAACTTTAAGTGAATATTTCAGATTGTGTTCTGCTTTTCATACCAACTCTGTACATATACAACAAATATAGTAGTTTCCTAATTTACATCCTTCCCATTCATGAATTGAGTGATATGTTTTACATTTGTATCATCTGGAAATACGGAAATATAAATATTCTTCGGAATATAATAGAGTCCTTTGCTAATAATTCTAAATAGAAAAAAAGAATATTCTAAAATATTCTTAGAAGTACTATTCGCTCCTGTTTATTCTTCTCAATGTCCTAGACAAACTTGCTTTAATTCTATCCAAGTAGTTCTAATTCTATTTCTTGTAAAAATATTGCACCAATTCTTTCTACACTCAATATTGTTGCATTTCTGCGAGTAATTTATACAATCAGTTTTAAAATAACATATCCAGCAGCAGATGATCGTGCTCAATAAGCACCGCCAAACTTCTTGCTCCATTGCTATTAAATAAAATTTACTTCTAGTCTTAACAAACACATCAGCTTCATGAGCATTGGTTGATATATCAATCTGAATACTAAATGTGTTAATGAATGTAAACATTTTAAAACTTAACATGATAAACACACTGTAGAACAGTGACAGTGCATCAGTGGTATACATGCCAAAATTGTTGATACTCCCCAGTTCTCTCGTACTTGCACCTTTTATTATACAAGTTCCTCAATACAAAAGTTCATTCTGGTACTTTTTTGTTTTTATACATTAGCACTATACAGGGTGCCTCATAACAAGAACATCAAACGCGGCAGGTAATTAGACATCGATAAGACAAACAAAAAATCTCCGAAGCGTAGTTTTCGAAACAAATGCAGGGTATAATGTTTTTAGGTCACACAGTAGAGCTTGTATGATCTTCAAAATAAATAAAGTAAAGGACGTTTTATGTTTTGTTATGTTGCTGATCTTGCAACCTGAAATTTAATCCTTTACAATACAATTTTATGAAGTCAGTCCGTCAGCTGATAATTCGCAGAATGCTATAATTAAAAAAAATATATTGGTGTAGGTCAAGTCTGTAAACGATGATGATTCACAAAATTTGCCGGACATTAAATCTGGAGTTCCCCTTACTAAAATATTTAGTAATTTAATTAATGTAGTCAAACAAAACATCATTCGATCGAGGCACCCCCCTATTCGCGGATATTATAACCTAATAAACAAGTAAATGAAGTTGGGCCGGCGGTAGATGAGTGGTGTCAGCGCATCACTCGTGTTCCAAGGGTCGTGGGTTCGAATCCCACTTGGGGCGACTGGATTTTTCTAATTGGAAAATTCCGCCACCTCAACTATGGGTATGTGCATTCGTGTTGCATGTTAGATGGGGAACAGATGACCTTAGCAGTTGGTTCCCCCGTAGTCTAGGCGTGAAATTAAAAAAAAAGTAAATGAAGAACCTGGGTCAACGCGTGATCAACACTTGTGTAAACAGATAATATGAGATCAAATTTCAAGCAACACTCTGATATTATCCAAGCTGTTAAAAATGTCAGCGACGTAGGGTATGACTAAATACGGATAGGGGCAATGGATGTTCATTTTTATTTTACTTCTCTTCTTAAAATTAACTAAATTAATGTTACTGTAATTAAATTACATTTTTAAATTTTGCATTTTTGATGCCTCATGATTTTTGTGACACAGATTTTCATTTTCTTGTTTAGGTTAGCATCAATAATTAACAATAATTAGTAAATTCCATAGGCAATTGAAATTCGATGTGGGAAAACTCTTCCCAATTAGTTGTTGTTAGATTTAACCAATTTTACAGTAAAAAGATGCAAGGTCAGTATTGGCGTATTAAATAAGATTAAAATCTCGTAGACAAATGTCTTGTAAAAATTAAAACCTTAATACACAATTTTGTATATTTACGTTTTGTATTACAATTAGTCACCATTTGAGACGTGCATTTTAGTAAAACAAAAACCACTATGTCAACAAAGCGAAGCAATTTAATTTGCAATAGTACAATGTAACACAACTGGGCACTTGAAAATGGTGGGTTTGGACTAGAAAAATACACAGTGAAATGTGATATCATCATGTTTGTCTGGCTTTAAAATTTCAAACCTTGCACTTACATATACAGTTATTGGTCAAAATTATTAAAAATGTAGACTTTCTCTAATCAAAAAACTTTATTAAGATTTTTTGTTCCAAACATTTTTAAATAATCGCTAAAGCAAGCTGTGAAATATTTTTAAAATAATATTGATAATAATTTGTTTATTTGTTTATTGACAACCACTTCATATAAAAAAAAAAAGTTTGTGTACAATATACAACAATGACGCAAATTAATATAAATGAAAGAAAAACAATTTTGGACAAGTAGTGCAGAATAAAAGAGATTTTTATAAGACAGTTGGCTAGAATTTACAATGTTGGCCAGAAAGTGACATAAATTGATTAAAAAGTTTGGGAAGACTTTTAGTTTGAAAAAGTGCTGAAATCTGGTCCTAAAAATGGACCCTCTAATCCAGGATTAGTTAGTAAGGTGTTGAGAGTAAATCAATGTTGTCAGTACGCGATACTGCGAAAAAAGCAGAAACATTAATAGGAATGATTCAGCGAATAAAGAAAAAGTACAATTTAAAAACGTATAAAAAACAAAAAATCTAAAAGGAACGAAAAACAATCTGTATCTGTAAGAAAACAGACTAGAAAACTGTATGACATCTTAACAAGGAAAAACCTGTAGGTTATATTGTACGATTAGACTTACTGCAAATTTGATTATAAAACATTGCCAATACTCCAGTTTTACACTACTTAAAAAAATGCACGTGTGAGCAAGAAAGGTCTTAGTATGGCAAGCCATATACAAATGCGGCATGAAATATAGCCCCTTATTTACTCAAGAAAATTTTAATGCAGATTTATACTGAAGAGAATGTTTCCAGAAAGACTGTCGCCAATGATTAAAAAGCATACAGTGCCTACTTTATTTTGGACAACCCTAGTTGCATGTCATTATGCAGCGGCCACTAAGGAATGGTATAAACGGCATAAAGTCAATTTTATTTAAAAGAGCCAAATCCCCCAAACTACCCTGAAGCAAGTCCTATTGAAGATATTGGACTATCATTAAACGACATCTTCCGAAGAACATTGGAGCTGCAACTACCCTAGAAGATTAAAAAAAAATTGAATTAGGTCGCCAAAGCAGTCACAAAGGAAGTCCTCCCTAGCTTAATACGTAGCCTGAAAAAGAAAGACAGAACTGGCAAATTAATAATAATTTTTTACATTTTTGTAAATTATAAAATTTTCTAGATATTAAAGTGTTGCTTTACTATAAAAATATTAAAAGTATTTTATAATTATAAAAGTCAACTTTCTTTTCGATACAGTCCTTAGTATTAGTCTACTATTTTAGAGGCTATTATTATATGGTGTCTATAGACTATATTATTACCTGGTGTTTATATTACTATATCTACCATTCATCTAGTACTGAACAGCTTAAGTGACACCAAAGCAAGTACAATATATCTGTGGTAATTGACAAAGCGAATAACTGAATGGGAAATAATAGAAAAAACCCAGAGGACGGACAACATTCAAGGGAACTTACAAACAAATTATTCTGTTTCAATTTGTCTTATTATTTAAATTAAATATAATTGCAATAGTATTTACTGCTATTCAAGAAAAGTAACTATGACTAACTAATATTAATGTGTTTTTCTTACGTATGTGGAAAAATAGTACTTTTAACAGGGCCGGCGGTGGACGAGTGGTGTTAGTGCATCACTCGTGTTCCAAGGGTCGTGGATTCGAATCTCACTTGGGGCGGCGGGATTTTTCTAATTGGAAAATTCCGTCACCTCAACTATGGATGTGTGTATTCGTGTTGCATGTTAGATGGGGGACAGATGACCTTAGATGTTGGTTCCCCCGTAGTGTAGGCGTCAAATTAAAAAAAAAATAAGTACTTTTAACAACAAGAACAGGTACAGTTAGTGCTGAATTGGAAAAAGAGTATTATGAAAAATATTTCAATGAGCGAATAATACATAATAGGGTAAAGTTCGTATATTGTACAGTTGCGATCATTCGCTAAGGAACGATGAGAAAATCATGGTAGCTGGTTTTTCAGTTTTTTGTACAATGTAAATGTGGGTTAAAAGACAGTTACATATGTTTGGTTATGTATTAATTCAAACAAATAACAATAAAATAATATTTAGATTTTATAAAGTTTTAAGTTATTACTGTTATTTAATATTTAATTGCAGCACCATATGCTAAAATTACTTTTTGCAGGCGAGACCTCATTGATAATACTGTACGGTTTATAACATCCTCATCCAAATTTTCCCATTCATTGTTTATTGCTTCCCATAATTCTTCAACATTACGAGGTTCAAATCGTTTTAATCGTAAACTATTTACGATAATTAATAATAGAAACGCTGTAATTCGGCCAGCTTTATGAACTGTACAATTGTCATGTTGAAAAATGAAATGATCACCATATAATAAATTTGCAGATGGTAACATCACATTTTGTAAAATTTCTTCATAAGCTTCACTCGTAAAACGTTTAAACCCTTTTCATCGGAAAATATAACATTCGCCCAGAAATCATCTTCATACCCTATGAACTGGTTAGCAAATTCTAGTCTGCGTGCTTTATGATCGTCACTGAGCTCACATTTTGCAGCAGCTCTTCTGCATCTCAAACCGCTTTCCTTAATACGTCGTCTTGCTACTGCAATGCTACCTGGATAATTTGTTTCTGCTACAGCCTTTACTGCTATTATTAAATTGTTAGTAGCTTCTTCATCCCCAACTTTTCTTCCAAAGTGAATTCTTCTATTTAGGTGTCCTTCTTCTCTCCATTTTTTTATAGTTATTAAAAACTGAAGTTTTGCTTATATGAAAATAATCTGCGACCCTTTTCAAAGACCATCCATTCTCCAACAATGTTATTGTAGAAATTTTTTCAAAATTATTTGAGTGTCTTCGCATTGTGACAGATTTGCAAATGTCATCTATAAAAATAAAAAGGTGACACTGATGTCAAGGAAAAACGGCAAATTTACAGCATGTTATATTCATCGTTCCTTAGCGAATGATCGCAACTGTACCTGTTTTACAAAAATGGCTGTAAAACACTTGAGAGAGCAAATGAGGAGCAGACTTTGAAAATGTGTTTTGTCCAATTTATGCAATTTTCAAGAATTTGAGAAAACTGTCATTTAATTACGATACATGGTGAAACCAAGATTTAAGGATTATAAATTTATGAAAAAAATAAGCATTTTATTAGCTTTGTTCTCAAAAATCAGCAGTTTCAAATTTGGCTCAAAACACCAAAACTTAAGAGGACATAAGTCATTTTGTTTGTCCAAGACGGACTAAAGTGTTTTTGTGTTGAAAATATATAGAATAATACACATTTTATGGAACATAATCTTTAATAAATATCATTTTAGTTCTATTTTTTATAGTATAGGGGTCTGTAAAATCTGAAATTTTATAACATATATGAACATTTCAAATAACGCGAAATTTTAAATATTTTTATGAAATGATGAAATAACAGCACTAATATAACAGAAAAATACTTAATTTGTTAAAATAATATTCATACCTACTATTGTTTTAAATCAATTTACAATTTAAAACTTAATAAGTCTTTTTCTAGAAAAAACATTTATGAATTATGTAACACTGTGTAACGCTATCAAAGACTCTCCCCTTCCAACATTATGTAATTTAAGGATAATCCCCTAAACAGACATTAAACATTTCAAATATTTATTTTTACCTTTAATTTACACTGTGAAATACAACTTAAACTGAGCAGTCAGACATACAAAATGCAGTACGTCCTTATTTTATGGATAAAATGCATTTTGTTTGTCAGAGTTTGGTGGGCAAAACTCATTATGAAAGTTCAAGTAAACTTTGCAACGCATTTTAAAGAGGATGTATGGGTTTAGATCGTCAAGTTGTTATTAAAAGAGACACAGATTTATACAAGCTATGAAATACCATCACTAACGAAAAATCTCAAATTTTGAACAAAACACGTTTTCAATCTGCTCCTCAACTATTAAATGACAAAAAGTTTTTTTTTTGTAAAATTTAGTGAATTATCTAACAGTTACATGCCACGTTTGTCTAAAAAATGCAGCATGATAAGAAAAAATGAATGAATGATTTCTAGATGTATTATGAGTGAATCCGATGACAGGAAAATGGAGTGTACACTTGTACACCTCCAAACATCGTGGAAGATGCTTACATTACATTTCTTAATTTATTGTCAGAGATTTCACATAAAAAATATAAATGCGAGTATAATTTATAGGTTGAATATTTTTCTTAGCTTTTGGTGTTTTATTATTTTTTTTGTCATTGTAGATAAAGTATAGTGTGTAACGCTGCCACGCACAAGGGAATATAAACAAAAAAAAATAAATGAACAATACACGAGAACTGATTCTTAGTTGCCTTTATTAATTAACTAATAAATCACATAAAATATAGTACGCTGGAAAAAAAAGGAAATAAAAAAAAAAACCATACAGTTAATTGAACCCTGGATCTTTAGACAAGTTAAATGGTTATGTAATAAATAATTACCCCTAGGCAGCTGCCCTGAAGCTTACACTCCAAACGTAAGTCAAGATGTTTTCTAAATTGTTTATTCCTCATAAAGGAATTAATTGTATGGCGTTAAATACTGATTTTTGAAATGGTTAAGTACATTAAAATTCGTTAATATTTAAAGAAGTTAAAGAAACAAAAAAACAAATGAATAATTAATAAAACAA
This sequence comes from Agrypnus murinus, assembly GCA_929113105.1. NCBI lineage: Eukaryota > Metazoa > Arthropoda > Insecta > Coleoptera > Elateridae > Agrypnus > Agrypnus murinus. The sequence continues at coordinate 129,472,605 of OV816023.1, read as the reverse complement.
CTACAGTCAATTCACTTAGCTGGCTATACTGTCTAGCTTTCCCTCGTTCTTGCCGCGTAGCGACGGGTGGATTTGATGCTCTCGGTACCGCTTACACGTAGGCGAGAAGATCTTGGTATCGCGCCCCAAGGCGATTGAGATCAACCAAGGCTTACGACCCTAAAAATCGTAGAAAACCACAAATAGGAATATTGTAAGGTGAAAGATCGCTGATTAAGACAACACTTACCCTAATAGGGGTGAAGATATGATGTTCAGAAAAGAAAAGGGGATTGAGCTCTGGTGACTCGCAGAATCCTCCCAGCGGAGTTTTCTATATGGAAATCACAACCACACAGATACTAATACTTCTTCGATAGGTTACAAAATTAATCCGACTTTTCCACCTAGTCGAGGGTGGCTACTTCACGCACCCCTAAATCTGCACACGAAGAAGAGACGAGTCCCAAAACTATATTCACCTCAAAGAGAGCATTTAAAACAGAATAATCCTACAATTCATTCCACCAACAATAGCGCGATAACCGATAAGGCCAGAACTTGATAAAGAAACACGCATTTCCAACTAATGCAAAATTTATAAACTATCCAAATTTAACAAGGTCGCCATGAGTGCGAAGAGGACAGAAAATTAGACGGTCAATAAATTGAAAACAGGAATAATATTCGTTTTATGAATTCAATTATGCCTAATAAGAATGAAATTGTTTATTAAAAGGAAATAACCGTCACACTCCCCCCCTCCTTCGAAGGAAGTAAATTCCCAAGAATTTACTGACCAGATTAGAATACATTCGAGCACATCTTAAAAAAAAAAAAAATAATGAAAACCAAAACCCTACCCACAACAACCAATTTACTCCAAGACACAACTTGCAGCAAATCTGACCAGATTGCCAGGAGAGTGTTGCTTTGGTAGCGGCAATTGTAGAGTACATCCCATACCGACCACGGTCGCCTGCCGATGGTAAGGCTGCGTCGTCCGTTGTGGCCGTCCAGTGGCCCAAAACACAATCAGTAGCAATGTACCTACAAAGACCGGAGCCAGATCAACCCTGTTCACCAACAAATCCGAACAAGTTGCCCCGCCCCCACACAAACCCCAGACAACACATTCATGGACTAAGGGGCCATGGACCCATCCAAAAACCACAGAAGACCCAACCCCAAAAGATATATTACCAACCCCCAAAAACACAAAAGACAATACAAGCTGTTCCAAGGTAGCCCACCTGCGCACAGGGAACGCCAACGGCAACAGCCACATCACGATACAGATGTCAATAGAAGCACAATTAGAGAGGGAGAGTAGCACAGCCACCCTTGCTCCGAAGAGAACGCCCGAAAGCAATCTCATCTCGGCAAGGAGCTGAACCACCCCCCAAACCAACGGCCAGTGGTTGTCCTAACACAAAGGCATTAGAACAACGAAAGGAAGAAGAAGAATATAGGATAGAAGATAGAACAGCGGAAAAGTTAAAGGCGAAAAAGGGACATTCACACACAATGGCACACCTACAAAAAGAGTACGTCACAAATAGGAAGAAAAGCAAAGCGCAAGAAACACAAGACCTTGATGGACAGGTCGGGACACTTACTCAGAAAAAAAGAAAGGTGAGCAAGCCCCCCACAAAAATGCCTACCAGACACGCCCAACCATCCGCCCTAAATATTGTTATGAACAGGTTTCAAATCTTGCACATGCCAAGTTCCTAAAGAACGTTCATTATCATCGACCAATTCGTAAGTGCAAGTACCTATTTTTCGAAGAATTCTGAAAGGGCCAACATATGCTGGGGACAACCCTGCCTTAATTCCTCGAACAGCATCCGACAGCACCTTGTTCTTCTTCCACACTCTATCCCCTGCTGAATATTGCACCGGCCTTCTTCGAAGATTATATACACGCCGATTTCTTTCTTGCGCATCTTCGATTCTACGCCGAACTTTTTCAAACAGCTTCTGGAATCCTAGAGTTCTCTTCTGAACATCACTGTCAGGTAACTTTCGGTCACTTTCGTCAGAGAGCATATATTGATAATATCGTCCATCAGATATATAGTTTCTACCAAAGTTAATATAATAGGGTGAGTACCCAGTAACTTCACTTTTCGCAGTTCGTATGGCGCAACCAATTGCAGAAAGATTTTCATCCCAAACCCGATGATTTTCTCCAACATAACAGGATATCATAGTTTTGATGATCTTGTTGTAACGCTCTACAGGATCGGCCTTTGGATTGTATTTTGCTGTATAATGAAGTTTGACATGATAGTTGTGGCATAACGTCTGAAATTCTCGACTGCGCATTTGTGTACCATTATCGCAAACAAGATACTGCGGTACTCCATAAACATTGAAAACGTGATCTTCGACATAAGCAGTAAGAGCTTTGGCCGTAGCGGAACGTAGTGGGTGCAAGAGTAGATATTTACTAAAATAGTCGGAAATCACCAGTAGGTAAGAATAACCATGCTTGCTCCTAGGAAAAGGACCCATGAAGTCCAAAGATATCATTTGCCAAGGTTTGGCTATCTCAGGCCGAGTACCCATAAGACCCGCAGGTGACTTCTGTTCCGGTTTATGCTGAGCACAGACGGAACAATTCTTAAGGTAACGAGACACATCGTTACGCATCTTGGGCCATGTGAAGCGTTGATGTAGTTTCCAATAAGTCTTATAATTACCTACATGACCAGCTTGAGGAATATCATGATGTTCGAAAATGATATCCTTTCGTTTTTCTTTGGGTACAACTATTTTCCAGTAGTCGTTCTCTTCCGATAACTCGGGTGAACTACAACGAACGTGTTTATACAGGATATTCTTCTCTACCCTCCATTGGGGGTACTTATCCGGTCGGCCTTCGACTTTAGACATCATCTTCAAATACCAGGGATCGTTGGTTTTTCCCAGATGATCAAGAATATCAGACGACTTCACAGCCTCGACTATAGGTACCGAACGGGACAGAAAATCTGGAACAATGTTTTCGCGTCCTTTTCTATGCACAATCGTGTAGTCAAACGGCTGAAGTCGTAATGCCCAACGGGCTAATCTTCCAGTGGGATCTTTAATTTTGTGTAACCAGGCTAAAGACGAGTGATCACTCACAACAGTGAAGTGACTACCTTCCAAGTAGTGGCGGAGTTTCTCCACTGCCCAGATAACAGCAAGACATTCCCGTTCAGTGGTACTGTAATTTCTCTCGGGTTTAGACAGAGATCTGGACAGGAAGCATATTACTCTCTCTCCATCTTCAAGATTTTGAGTCAGGACAGCTCCTAATCCGTAGGCGGAGGCATCCGTCTGTAGTATGAACGGCGTATCAAAATCCGGACATGTTAACACAGGTGCGGAAACGAGGCTACTCTTGATAGTATTAAAAGCGGCTTGACATTCTTCGGTCCATATAAAACGCGTATTCTTATGAGTCAGCTTCGTAAGTGGCGCTAGAATGGTAGCGAAATGAGGCACGAACCGTCGATACCAACTTGCCATACCGATGAATCTTCGAATTTCCATGGGATTCTTAGGAGGTGGGATTGCCAAAAGAGCCTCCACTTTAGAAGCATCCACATGAAGACCTTCGGAGTCGACAACATACCCTAAATATCGTAAGGAGGGTCTACAAAAGTGACACTTGTCTTGGCCTACAGTAAGTCCTGCTTCAATTAATCGGTCGAATACTTTGGCTAACACGCCCAAGTGGGTCTCGAAGTCTGATGAGATAATGATGATATCATCTAGATATACAAAAACGTGAGGTTCCAGGTCTGCTCCTAAAACTCTATCTATGAGCCTTTGCCATGAGGCTGGCGCATTAGTCAACCCAAACGGCATTCGACGAAATTGATAAAGTCCTCGTCCAGGAATGGTGAACGCAGTATATTCCCTGCTGGATTCTTCGACTCCAATCTGATGATATGCTGACTTAATGTCCATGGAACTCAAAAATCTTGCCCCTTTAAGCCTATCTAAAATGGTTGAAATATAGGGTAAGGGATAAGCATCCTTCTTAGTGACTTTGTTAAGGACCCTATAATCCACACAAAACCTATACTTTTGATTACCGTCCTTAGGGACCAATAAAGCTGGTGATGACCATGGGCTGGTGGAAGGTTCCACAATCTTCTGTTCCAGCATTCTATCTAATTCCTCGTTTAAAATTTTCTGCTTATAAGGCGAAACGGGATAGTACCTTTGTTTGATAGGTACCGTACCAGGTTGAACTTCTATTTTATGTTCCAACTTTGTCGTATAACCTAACCCCGACTTCATTTTTTCAAACTTTTCTCCTAGCACTTTATTCAAACTTTCTTGTTGGACAGCTGTCAAGGTTTTATCGTCTTGGATTCCACTAACTTCAACTTTAGCAACATCTCCAAAACTCCAAACGTCTCTTCTCAAATCTGGAAGAACATCCATCGCCATCCAAAAATCTGCCCCCAATATGAGATCACTAGATAGGTTCGGCACCGCCAAAATATCTAGAACTTTCACTTTGCCCAAAAGGCAAATCGGAGCGGTAATAGTACCAATAGATAAGGAGGAGTCTCCATTAGCTACCTTAATCTGAATACAACGAGTAGTATCCAACGAAAGCCCTAAGTTAACCAACTTCTTAATGCCGGAACTGCTGACCAGGGTAACACTACTACCTGAGTCTAAAAGTCCTAACATCGGCTGACCTAGAATAGTGACTTGTAGATAGGGTCTACGATCTCCATCAACGTGAGAAAGTATGAATTCGACCATACCTTGACGTCGTACGAAGTCCGATGACATAGAGGTGTACGGATTAGAATTAAAATTTTCGGCCTTCCGGAGTTGATGAGTCACTAATTGGCCTCTTAGTGACTCCACTTCTCGTTTCCCGAACTGCACGAACAAGTTCTTAGGGTTACTCCTTTAGTTCCACAACGAAAACAGGCTATTTCTTTAGGTTGAGGACATTTGGATCTAAAGTGTCCAGGCTTTTTACAATTCCAACAAATTATGGTCTTTTCGGAAGAAGTTGTAAGCAAGTTATTGACAGGCTTCGATTCAACAAAAGACGCTTTTACCTGAGTTACAGATCGTTTATACGCCAATTGCGGTTCTTGAACACGTTTAGGATTCGATGGGGGTGGACAATACTGCTGGGCTCGCCAATAGGAATCTTCTAACTTCCTACCTAAATGTAACAAATCATCGATTGTTTGCAAGTCGTATAAAGCCAAGGCTGTATGAAGATAAGGCAAAAGGTTTCGTCGGATCAAATCGACTTGTTCTTTCTCCGTGGGCTTTTTAACCAGTTTATCAAATAGACTCTGCATTCTGGTAACGTAAATCACAAGCTTTTCTTCTTCACCTTGCGTCCTTCTTCGAATTTCTTCCATCAAAGTCAATTCATAATCCGGAGGCAAGAATGCTTCTCTTAATTTTACTACCAAATGGTCCCAATCAAAGAACGTATGTCTTCGGGCTCTAAACCACAGAAGTGCATCACCCTTAAAAAATTCAGAGGCGACTTGAAAAAGTTGCTCCTTGCTAACCCTTCTCGCACGAGCTTTGTCTTCAACATCTTCGATGAAAGCGGTGACACTTGAGCTTCCCTCAAAATAAATATTCCATTTCCCAAAAGACCAATAAGGCTGACCTTTTGAAATAGTTTCTTGAGGTAGTGTACCAAAAGGACCAAAAATGTCTCTGGGTCGATCATCAGGCTGATTTCTCATTGTTGAGTTTCCAGGAAGAACAGGTCCCGGAAAGCAACCAGGAATAGTCATGGTTGACGTGATTGGATAACGTGGTCCATTAAAAATGGAATTTACAGTTTGGGTTTCCTTCCACAAAGGAAGTGGTTGTGGCCGATTACATTCATTTGTTGCTTTGGCCCATGAGGAATTTCCAGGAAGATTGGAAGAGGGTGCGTTAAGAACTGGAAATACCGGAGGAGTGGCTACTCGGGGAAAATGGTAATTCTCCTTATCAGCAAATGTCACTCTCGATCCCTGTGGCAGCTGAAAATGAGTGGGAACCTCGTGTAACAAGGATGTTGGTTCAGGAAATTCTTGTACAGAAGAGCCTGTTAACCCATCTTCTGGTGTAAGAGGAACAACAGATCCCTCCAAATTGAGTAAATTATTTACAGGAACCTCCATACTCTGATGCTGACAGACACTCGACCCCGTACCTAACTGATTAATCTCGGTAGATGTTTGAGGCAAAAGTGGAACTGGATCGTCCAAAATTGAAAGATTGTTAACTCGACGCGATAGCTTAGCAATCTTGAAAGCATCTTCTAAAAGTTCAAATAAATGTTGGCAGTAAAACTGCAAATGTTCTTTCTTGCGTTCGGTAGCAGCTGAATTTGGTGTAATTCGCCCCAACCGGCTGTCCACATGTAGAAGTCTCGTGTTGATTCTCTGATAGTCATTATCGGCATTCTCCCTATCCAACCCGTTGACCGCTTCCGCTAAATCATCTAATTTAGAAGAGCAAACATTTAATTCGCTTAAGGGATCTAAAAGAAGATCTAACATGGCAAGAGTTCCCTGTTGAACTTCCAATATAGCAGTACGCAGTAGCTGTCTCTTTTCCCGAACCGTCTCACCCGGTTCAAAACCCCTAATCATTAACTCATAATTCAATTCATCACTCAACAGACGATTAATATCCATGACTGGTCAAAATATATACAATTATAACACAGCAAAATTCAGATAAAAAAATAATAATAAGAGAATAAATCAAATCAAGCAAGATATAAACACAGTTAATAATCAATAACCAATTTATTCAATAACCCCCCCTTCCTAAAAAAACTAAAAATACAAAACAAATAGGCAGAACAGTGCGCATCCAACAACTGTATACCTGTAAAAAAAATATATGCCCACAGCAATAAATACGATGAAATTGCAAATCGCTATAAACAAACCAAATTCGATGTAAAAAAATATATAAAGCAACTACAAAAATACTAGACCTAGATCTACGCCTATGTGTAACTAATAAAAAAAAATCAATGGGAAAAGTTACTTTTAAACGTTGGGCGCCAATTTATGCCACGCACAAGGGAATATAAACAAAAAAAAATAAATGAACAATACACGAGAACTGATTCTTAGTTGCCTTTATTAATTAACTAATAAATCACATAAAATATAGTACGCTGGAAAAAAAAGGAAATAAAAAAAAAACCATACAGTTAATTGAACCCTGGATCTTTAGACAAGTTAAATGGTTATGTAATAAATAATTACCCCTAGGCAGCTGCCCTGAAGCTTACACTCCAAACGTAAGTCAAGATGTTTTCTAAATTGTTTATTCCTCATAAAGGAATTAATTGTATGGCGTTAAATACTGATTTTTGAAATGGTTAAGTACATTAAAATTCGTTAATATTTAAAGAAGTTAAAGAAACAAAAAAACAAATGAATAATTAATAAAACAACTACAGTCAATTCACTTAGCTGGCTATACTGTCTAGCTTTCCCTCGTTCTTGCCGCGTAGCGACGGGTGGATTTGATGCTCTCGGTACCGCTTACACGTAGGCGAGAAGATCTTGGTATCGCGCCCCAAGGCGATTGAGATCAACCAAGGCTTACGACCCTAAAAATCGTAGAAAACCACAAATAGGAATATTGTAAGGTGAAAGATCGCTGATTAAGACAACACTTACCCTAATAGGGGTGAAGATATGATGTTCAGAAAAGAAAAGGGGATTGAGCTCTGGTGACTCGCAGAATCCTCCCAGCGGAGTTTTCTATATGGAAATCACAACCACACAGATACTAATACTTCTTCGATAGGTTACAAAATTAATCCGACTTTTCCACCTAGTCGAGGGTGGCTACTTCACGGCACCCCTAAATCTGCACACGAAGAAGAGACGAGTCCCAAAACTATATTCACCTCAAAGAGAGCATTTAAAACAGAATAATCCTACAATTCATTCCACCAACAATAGCGCGATAACCGATAAGGCCAGAACTTGATAAAGAAACACGCATTTCCAACTAATGCAAAATTTATAAACTATCCAAATTTAACAAGGTCGCCATGAGTGCGAAGAGGACAGAAAATTAGACGGTCAATAAATTGAAAACAGGAATAATATTCGTTTTATGAATTCAATTATGCCTAATAAGAATGAAATTGTTTATTAAAAGGAAATAACCGTCACAACGCATGCAAAAACGCCAATTTCACACTCGTCTCATGCCACAACTTTTTCACATTCGTGAGAAATTGACACTTTTCTGCACCTGTAACACAATATACTATTCCTATAGATAACAATAAATATATGTTTCCACATAATACATACATATGTAGGTTAGGGTGGTCCTTATTTTTTGATTTTTAATTTTCAAAATACGTACCCTCCAACCTTTTTACATTACATGAAATGAAGTTATCCTAAAAATTTCAAGTTGATCAGATCATGCTAACCCGGCACGCATTAAGGTCAAAGTTCAGCTATTTGAGGCTGTTTTTCACAAAGTGCGTATTTTCAGTGAAACGGTTACATCTACGAAAAAAAGCTATTCTTCCTTTTTTGAAGGAAATTTAATCTACTATAAATTTGGTTCGTACATCATTTTCGAGAAATAAACTGTTTTTAAGTTATGAAAGTTAAATCAAATGCAGTAGTTTATGGGCTGTGCAGTGACATATTGAAAAATTTTATATTACTCATTTCTGGTGCTTTTCTTCAATACTTCCGACTACTAGCATATTTTTAGATGCTTATCTAATACTTCTTACTGGAAATTATTATTAATATATAATAATAATAATTGCTACTACCCATTACTTGGCGAAGCAGGCCCTAGAAGCTATGAAGCTTGTGCTGGGGGAAGAGGTGATTATTACTATTACTCTGGACCAACGTGCGGCTGCAGCCGACTTAACAGATGGTATGGCAACTTAGAGACCGCAAAAACTCCTTGCAGAACGCCTCAGAAATATGGTGGCGATAAGTTTAAAATAAGATTTTTCTCTCTATCTTTTGCTCTAGAACACAAGTAACATTTAGTCTTCCTGTGTTTAAAAACTCAACTTTGTCTGTTAATTCCCAATCGCAGAGAGTATCATAGACTGTTGGAGATACTTCTTGCCCTGTTGTTGCCAGTTCTGGAACCGCAATTAATTAATCGACACTAATTAAGCCAATCTATACTTTAGATTTTCCAATTAAAGCTGGAAGTAGTTTTGAGTCTCAGTGAATGACTACAAATTGTAAATATATTTTTAAAAATCACACTTTTATTTTGTTAGGTGTCTGTACGCTAAAATATTGTCTGTATTCCCTGATGGAAGATCTGTTTATGACATAGTCATTAGGGTCTATTGATACGGCTTCTACATTTGCTGACAATATGTGACAGGTATCCTTGTCACTTATTTTACATCTATCTAGCGCTGATAAAATTCATGCAGTCAAAATTTGTTTCTTTATCATTTTCTTTGCTCTTAGTAGTAGAGTCCATTTTAGCACCTAAAGTCCCATGCTTGATATTGATTTCATTTCTTTCACTCTCTTCATTATCTGACGCTTCTAAAGTTAAAGGATCGAAAACCTCGTCTAAAAAGATTTACTTGCCTATTGAAAACATTCCGTGAATTTCACTTTTTAATCTTACCTACATCAGTGGATTCAGTTTCTTCTCTTCTTGACGGTTCTGGTACGTCTAAATGCATCTGCCTGTCTGCTCTTTTAGTTTCATTCTTTTTGGTTTTATTTCCTTCTTTCTGTATTCTAACCTCTTTTCATGAGCAGTAGTATCGTATCTTTGTAGTTTAAGATCTTCATCATTTCTAGTGCATTGGCACGTGTGATGTCAAATAAATCATCTAGTTCTTCAAAGATTTTTTCTCTTTGCCTGCAGAAATCACTTTTTTGTTCTAGTTCTTATCCAATTGCTGCCAGGGGGTGCATACAATTTTTTCAACTTTTTGTCACAGTGTAAATAATTGTGTTGCAGAATTCGTGCCTTTTTTCAAATCACTGATCTACCACAAACGCAGCACTTCCATTCAAAGAAACTAAACGGGCAGTTACAGAAATATTCTTATGATCCAAAGTAAGTATTACTGAAAAGAAACTAGAATATATTTCTTATCAGTTATTGCTGGTCCACGTGAAAACTGAAAACACTAGACTTATTCCAGTTTCCATAAATGTGAGTGAGAATTACCTGCTTTGATTTTTTTGATTTAATTTTGTTTAATTTGTATAACTGCAAGGATTGAGAAAGTAATAAGTACTTAGAAAGAAGAAAAAAGAAAAGCAATTTGAGAAAACCCAATTGCATTGTGTAGTTTTTATTACACAACAAACAGACCACTGTAAAATAAATACTTGTCGGCTGGTTATAATGTACAATGGTTAATGGAATAATCCGCATATAGAAATAATCTTTGTGGATAAACTGAGTATTCCAATAAGTGAGTTTCGCGTATTTTAAAGACAACTCAGCCTCTTCAAAACCAATACAGCAACCTTTCACACAAATATGGCTGGCTTAATATTTTATATCTGTAATGATGAATTACAATTATTAATTATTGATGACATTACCTTATGACCCATATGTAAGTATAGTATTAGTATTGTAGGGATTAGAGTGCTCTTCTCTCACCCAAGCGGCCCGGCTCGACTCCCGGTAATGGCAGACCTGGTTAAGGCTTTCTGCAGTTTTCCTTAGCTGTAACACAAATGTGGGTTTATGCTATACAATCTGTTAAGTCGGTTTCAGCAGCACGTCGGTCCAGAGTAATAGTAACAATCGCCTCTTCCTCCAGCACAAGCTTCATAGCTCCTAGGGTCTGGTTCGCCAGGTAATGGGTAGCAGCAATTATTATTATTATTATTATTAATAATTTCCAGTAAGAACTATTAGAAAGGCATTAGAAGTATGCTAGTAGTCAGAAGTATTAAAGAAAAGCATCACAAATGAGTAACATAAAATTTTTCAATATGTAACTGCACAACCCGTAAACTACTGCATCTGATTTTCCTTTCATAACTAAAAAACGGATTATTTCTTGAAAATTATGTAAGGACCAAATTTATAGTAGCTTAAATTTCCCACAAAAAAGGAAGAATATCTTTTTTTCGTAGCTCCAACCGTTTTGCTGAAAATAGGCGTTTTGTGAAAAACAGTCTAAAATAGTTGAACTTTGACCTTAATGCATATTATTGCCTTAATGGGTTAGCATGATCGTATCAACTTGAAATTTTTAGGGTAACTACCTTTCATGTAATGTAAAAAAATTGGAGGGTACGTATTTTGAAATTTTAATTTTTTTTCTTACCGATACAAATAAGGACCACCCTAATGTAGGTATATTTAATCAATGAAGTTAACTAATGTGTATGTTGTACATCAAAGAACGATACCAATTAACTTATCTTCTTGTGCTTATGTCATCTATTTTTACTTTACACACTTTACTTAAGTATATGTGGAGATTTATAAGCAGTTGGCTCTAGCTGATGAAAGTTTAAGAAACTCGAAAAACAGTATTGAAAAACTATTAATTGGGAATTTCTTTAATTTTATATATTTTTTATAATGATATAAATGTGATATTTAATGAATTTTTTTCATATTAAACTTCGTTTAGATATAATGGAAATGAATGAAAACTAAGTTGGAAGTTCAGTATAATTTTTCAAAAATGACAGTTTTCACAATGTTTATAGGGAATGAAGACGATTGAGGTGAAAACATACTATTATCACATCATGTCAGCTCATGTGCTCTCACTTAAAATATAAGACATGGAAAATGCAGCAACCTTTGTGACTGTAAACGTTGCGTTTTAATATATATATACAGCGGTCGTATTCGGTCACTATTTTACATAAAAGTACATATTTTTTATAATAGTACATATTTTTAGCATTTAGTCACTAAAAGTACATATTTTGTTAGCAAGTTTTAAATTCCACTATTTTACAACCGCGATTGTAAAACGCAAGCCATTTTGGACGAAACTTAGTAAGAAAATAAATGCAAATTGCGCCTTGTCGTGCAGGTAATAAGAACCATTATTGTTTAGCGTAGCGCGCTATTAGCAATTTAGAATGTACTATTGAAAAGGGTATATTATATTGCCTGATAAACTTCAACCGTGAATACAAAAATGCATTATCTTCGTAACCGCGGGATTTGAACTCAAGTCTTCTGCGTCACAAACTCAATTGCTAACCCACTGAGCTACAAAGGCTTTTAAACAGTTCGTAAAGATATATGGAATAAAAAAATCGAATTAAAATTGAATGGAACAGTTGTGGACAAAGTATAGTATTCGACTCGCATATAATGGCGAGTATTGGCTCAGCCGATTCTAATAAGCTTAAACTTCTCATAAACTTCGCCCTAGTGATTAATAGCCATCATTATATGCTTGTTGAATAATATACTATTTTTTTTTATAAACTACATACATATTTGGTACATATTTTTAAAAAAAGTCGCTAAAAAGTACATATTTTAAGAAGATTTAGTCACTATTTACATATTTTTTTCAATTAACTCTGCTACGATCGCTGTATATATAATCTGACCCTTTTTATACCCGTAGGTGTAAGGGTTATTGACTCTACACTTCACTTTATAAACTGTTTCCACTTGCACTTGTCCTTTGCTAACACTGATGCAGTTTTTTTATCAGTTCCTCTCTGTTTTAGTATATTCTCAATATTAACATCCCATGATTTAAACGGACGACCTCTTGTTCGTCTCTCCTGTCTTCTGGCCTCCCACACTTTCGTAGTTGGGTCTGTCTTTGTCCATGCGTATTAGATGGCCATACCATCTCAGTTGTCCTTTTTCTATCTTCCTCCTAATCAGTTGTATTTCTAATTCTTCTCTCACTACTGTATTACTGATTCTGTCTCTTTTCGTAATTCCTTTCACTCATCGTAGGTACTTCATTTCCATACTTTGGATTTTGCTATATAGTCTTTTACTGAGAACCCAACTTTCACACCTAAAGGTGAGTATTGGAGCATAAATTGATTTATATACTGTCATTTTCACTTTTCTAGATATTTCTCTCTTCCCAATAAAGTATTTTTTAGTGCATGGTATATTTTTGCTGCGTTGTTCGTTCTCTCCAATATTTCTAGTTCTTGGCCTCCATCTGAAGTCATATGTACTTCTAGGTATTTTATGGCAATCGACTTGTTTTATCTTCTTCCCATCTATTAAGATGTTCACACTTACGTTTGTGTTTGCTTTATCTATCACTATGACCTGCGTCTTTTCTATATTCATTTTTAGGTTTCTTTTTCTCAATGCGATATTTCAACTGTTTAGATTCCTTTGTATGTAGTTCTTTTTCATTACTTGCGAATATCGCTAACTCATCTGCGAATGCGCATTGTTTTATCCACACAGGTTCGAGTTTTCTATGTCCTATGTATAACTGGCTAGTGAAAGCATCGGTTTCTTTTATTATCTCATCCATAATTACGTTAAACAGCAGTGGGCTTAAAATTCCACCTTGTTTTGGTCCTTCTTTGACTTCGAGTTTTTGTGATTCCATGTTATCTGTTCTTACATAGTTTTTGTTGTTTCTATATAAGCTCATCACTACATTAATTAGTGTTCTGTTTATTTTCTTTGTTCTAGGCATTCTTGTACTATATGTCTGGATACCCTGTCAAAAGCTTTTTCTATATCAATTAATGCTACGAATATTTTTTTGTTGACCTGTTTGAACTTCTCAGTTAATTGTTTGATTGTAAAGATGTGGTCCTGGATGCTACAATATTTTCTGGACACCCCCATTCCTCTAAGCTTTTTCTTGTCATTTTATTATAATAAAAACTTAAAACTAGGTGTGCAAATGCAACCTTCTGCTGCAAGCTTGATCATCTATGTCTGATCAATACAAACTCGTTTGAACTCCAACTTTTGTTTGAAGATAATTAGTTCATATGTTCAATTTAAACTTATCATCATTTTTAAAATATACTATCGTGTAGTTGTTTTGATAATTTATATTGATTTTATTGCTCAGATGAGAACGAAGCATTCAAATAAGGATACTACGTATTCATCATTACCATTATTTCTTAAAATTGAATATAATATATTATCGAATTATCCAAGAGTTGAATATATGCATTTTGAGTACAGAATCAATAAGATAATCAAAATGAATTTAACATTTTTTTTGGATAGATTACATTTCAATAATCATTTTGAAAATACTTATTTGTTTCTTTTGAGTTGCGTTATGCTCAAGCTAACAAGAATTGTACTCATTTCAAGTGATTCTGACAAGTAATTTTTATTACTGAATTGATTATTTTTGTTTAATCATTTTAAGAATATTTAATCAAATGAAGAAGAGCGTACTATTGTTCCTAGTTTATATTTTGATTAGTTAAATGTAATCAAATAAAGTATAGATTTTTCTGTGTGTACATAGATCTTCCTGAATAAAACCCATGCTGTTCATTAATTATAATGTTTTTAAATTTTTTTTGGAATAACCCGCTAATTAGCCTATTTAAAATTTTTGGAATGCAAGACTGTATAATTATAATTATTTTCTTTTTCTTTTGATCATAATGTATACTTATAGGTCTGTAATTCTTTACATCATAGCTATCCCTGATTTTATTCACAGGAATAACAAATGCTTGCTTCGAAAATATAGGTAAACTACCAATTCTGAGTGATTTATTATATAACATAAAATGGGTCCAGTAATTTAACTGAACAATCTTTTAATATACTTGGTGGTACTCCATTAGGTTCAGTCCCTTTATTATAGTCTAGCTGATTAAGACATTGCAGAATCTTCTCTCTAGCGACACTATGAGAATTAGTACATAAAGAGGTATCAAAATTAAAATATATATCGTTAATATCACATTCTTTATAAACATATTTAAAATAATACTACAAAACATGTTAGCAATACCCTCATCATCGACTGCAGACTCATAATTATAAAACGCTTTACATGGAACAGTTTTAATTTGATTGCCTTTACTTCTAACAAAACTTCAGAAATTACTGACATCCTCAACCATGCTTTTTTCTAGCTAATTTAGATAGTTAGTATGGCAAGTTCTAATTAGATTTTTACATTTGGTACCAGTGGTGTGCGGTGAGAATTTAGGCTAGGGAAGCAACCACGATTTTAATTATAATACACCTAGGTACAGGCGCGGATTAACGGGGAGGGAATAATCTCCCCCCCCCAATTTAGAAATAAGTTTACATAGAATAGAAACAAATAATGTTTGTTTAATTATTATTTATTAAAACAATTATCTTTCCAAAGATTTCCCCCTCAAAATACTTCTCTGGATCCGCCCCTGCTAGGTACAATAAAAAACAGTGTTATAATTATTAAGCTTAAAAGTTTTTCAAAGAAGCACTTTTACACTTTATATTTATGGAATTTGTTGACTATCATTCTTTATTTAAAAAAAAAACTACTACTACGTATCAATTTTCCGGTCTTAGCAAAATACCGGTACAGGTTTTAATCTTTGTTGTTAAATTTGAAAGATCTGGTTTTGATCTGCCTTTCTTAATAATTTGTAATTTCTCGCCAAAACTGTATGCGAAATATTCCTTATTAATAATTTACAAACTGAACAAAAAATCGTCCCGATTCGGCTATATAGAAGGTACTCGAACCTTTCACCGAAGCAGTTGAATTTGCAGTCGTGAAGATAATGCAATTTTAAATTTGCATATAGGCAAACTAAATAGAACTATTTGTCTTTAAAAAAATCCAACTTATAAATTAAAATAATAAAATGCGACAAAATACAGTCTCATTCGCAGATTTACATTACTTAAGTAACACTAAATCGAACAAATAACCAAATTATAATAAATAAACATTTGGGAACGAAGCACAATAAAAATAACGACCAAACAATATTAACAGCATCCGTCTACTATAACACCCCACGCTCGCTGATACACGCCAAGGTTAAGAGAAGAGCATTTGTAAGCAGTGCTTATATCAAGTGTATGTATCACATTTGAATCGGTATTACCTTTCCGTGCAAGTTTAATGAGCCTAATTTAAAATAGTACTCTAAATAATTATACTTTTTGCTGTACAGAGTTGATATTGAGCTTTAATTTGATAAATATTTCAATTTAAATAAACGATAACCATAATTTTACAAAAGTATTTTTGTTAGCATTGTTTTTATTTTTAATAAATTCTCAAGGCAAGCATTGCTTCCATTGCTTCCATGGACCGCACGCCACTGTTTGGTACATAATTGTCTAAATTGATTGTAATCATTAAAGTATGTTCGAGAAGGAAAGTGCACACTTAATAACTACGGTCACAAAAAATGTCAGACAACCTGAAAATATTTTTAATAAACAGATTTAAATTGTATTGTTTCGTGGAAAATCTTAGACTTACATCTAAATTAAATGTTTCTAAAGAAATTTCTGATTTTTCTATGAACACCTTCATTAATTTTTCCACACCAACAGTCTTCATCTTGTTAAAAGCTTTATTCCATATTTTTCTGAACTGATTGAAGTTTTCTGCAACTTCGCCACCTTTTTAAGACAAGTACATTGTTAGCACAAGTACGCAAGGACAGAAACAGTATGAAGCTGTGGACCTGGTAATGCACACGTATCAATTATCATGTATCATGATTTAGAAAAAACGTTAGAACAAAACAACTAAATATACAGTAGGATATCTAAATTTACAACCTGTAAAGGTAGAATCCTGCGTATTTGCTGATGATGTAGTGCTTGTTACAAAAAGTGGAAAGGAATTAGAAACAAATATAAAAGCATGGATAAACGTACTAGAAAAATATAACCTAATCGTAAACAAAGAGAAAACCAAAGTGATTTATTATTACTAATAAAGAAGAAAAGCTTAATATTAAATTAGAAATGTTATTAAATTATAAAATAAAAAACGTTTATATTTGAATTAAATGTTAAATATAAAAGTGTGTACAGTAGAAAAGTGCATTTGCAAACTGCGTAAAAATTTGGCCACTGGTCAGCCGGTTGTTAAAGTTTTGGCAACACACCACTGCAAATATCTAAGGAATACCAGATTCTAAAAAGAAAAGCGTTGTATAAAATAGTTATTTATTGTACTAGTGTGTAATATTAGTGTAGTAATTAGTTACACAAGAAAAGATTAGCAGCAAGACCGTCAGGTCGAGTGGCTAATTATTAGAAGAAATGCGTCATTATTAGAAGATGTTGAATAAATAAAATTATTATGCTGGTTCAAAAATTCTGAATTGAAAAAAATTGCTTTTGCAATTACACACAATTTTGGGGGTGTCAAAATTACTGCTTACAGCAGAAACTCTTTATCAAGAATAATTCATTTCTGGAAACTGAGAAGCTGAACATCACTATTCTATATAACATGTTGATACTACCCAAGATTGCCCTCATCTTACTCCTTTTCATAGTTGCTATTTGAATTTCGCTGAGTAAAGATGTGTCGTCGTGCTCCGTATCAAATAACAACAGTGTAAACGGAAATAAAACGTTGTAATAATAATTATAAAGTAGGTCAAAACATGATCTGCATACCAAGTGTATTAATGTGCAATAATTGTGTTATTTTAACATAAAATGTTTAAAATAAATAAATCTCCACTTAAAATTAGAACAAAAGAAAGTGATTCAAATAAAAATCCTTTTAAAGGAAGTCAAAAAATTCAAAGATCTCCTTTAAAACAGAGATCGAAATCTATTACATCTCTATATAATGAAGCAGGATCACCATTAGTGACCCAACAAAAAGAAATACAAAGGGAAATAACCATGCCGCAAGTTAATTTATCCTTACCGAGCTCCGTAGCAGAGACTGCATTAATAAAACAACTGCATCTTCAACTCAAACAGGCCTTGGATGAGATTAAAGCACCTAAAGACCAAGTTGCATTGTTGCAAGGTGAGAAAAAACGTTATAGTCCGGCCAATTCCGATGAGGAAGAAGAATTAGTTTCCCGGGAAACAGAATGGCTGCTTCCAAAAAATAAGAACAAGAAAAGGAAAGCAGCTGAGTTACCGGAGAAGAACCTTAGCTCCACCCAGAGTAAGCCAACGCTGGCTAAAGAACAAAAACCTCCTCCAGTTGTAGTAAGTAATTTAGAAAATTATTTGGAGCTCAAACAGAAACTTTAGACAAGTAATCTGAAGTTTAATGCAATCCTAATGAATAATAATCAACTAAAAATCAATGTTGACACAGCAACAGATTATAGAGGGTTAACTCAATATCTAAATAATTCTGATCAGGAATGGCATTCTTACGAGAACAAGCAGGAGAGACTGATCAGAGTTATGGTTAGGCACCTGCACCCTACTTGCGATTTAAAAGAAATCGTTAATGAACTGCAGCAGAACAGTTTCAAGATAAAAAATGCAGAAAATAAATTAAAGAAAACCAAAGATTGCTATATCAAGCTCCCTCTCTTCGCGCTAACATTTGATAAAACAGAGGATATCAAGAAGATCTTCGAAATTTAGCATTTGTGCCACATGAAAGTTAAAATTGCGGCACTAAGAACTAGTAAATTAATACCGCAGTGCAAAAGATGCCAGAGATATGGGCACACGCTAAAATACTGCAAACGTACCCCCATCTGCATTAAATGTGCAGGGAATCATCTAACAGCAGAATGTACCAAGACTGGGAATGCTCCTGCCAAGTGTTCTAACTGCACTGAGGCACATCCCGCCAACTATAGAGGGTGTATAATCACCAAAGAGTTGCAAAAGCGGAGAGATAACGTTACTAAAACTAGAAAACCAACTCCTATAGCAAGGACATTCGCGCCTGCTAAATTGAAGGCAGGTGTCTCATATGCACAAGCAAGTAAGTCGAAGCAGGAAGAACCTAACTCTACCAATCCTAAAACCGAACCATCTATGATGCAAATGATGCAGAATATGATGAAGATGCTGGACAGAGTCAATGAGAGACTCGACAGGTTAGAAGCCAGAAGTACTGGTGCTATTCCCAAAAAGAAGTAATCCATGGACCAACAAGACTTAAGAATAGCTACATGGAATGCCAATGGCATCCTAAAGAGAAAACAGGAACTTGAAGTCTTCCTTCATACCCAGTACATAGATGTGTGTCTGATTTCAGAAACGCATTTGACTGCTCAATCCTACCTAAAAATAAGAGGATATAGATTATACCACACTATTCACCCCGACAATCAAGCTAAAGGCGGTAGTGCTGTATTAGTCAAAGAATCAATTAACCACTACGAAGAATGTCATCTACAAAGGATAGAATTCCAGCTTACTATGGTATGTATTAAGTCCACGAAACAAAATTTAAAAATAGGTGCAATTTACTGTCCTCCAAGGTACAATTTAAAAAATGCTGACTATAAAATGATCCTACAACATCTTGGCGAACGTTTCATTTTGGGTGGTGATTACAACGCCAAACATGTGGAATGGGGATCGAGATTGACCACAACAAAAGGCAGTGAACTGAGAAAAGCCATGAGGAAACTTGGATGCAACCTCCACTCCTCAGGTAAGCCCATGTACTGGCCTACGGATCCCAACAGAATCCCTGATTTGCTAGATTTCTTTATTACCAAGAAAGTTTCACCCAATTTCATATATGTTGAAGAAAATCTGGACTTAGATTCCGACCATTCAGCAGTTATATTAACACTGAGTGAAAGGATAATTAAAAAAGAAGCCCGCCCCATGCTCGTAAATAAAACCACTGACTAGGAGAGGTTCAGAAATGACCTTCAAGAAAATATAACGAGAAGATGAATACTCGGAACTAAAAGAAATTAACGCAGGTGTACCTCAAGGTAGTGTCCTAGGGCCTATCCTCTACCTGCTATACACCAGTGATATTCCGCATTTGGGCGATGTTAAAATTGCAACTTTTGCCGATGATACGGCACTACTCGCAATAGGTCAGGAACAGGATGTGTCCACCAGTACACTACAAACAGCTAGTAATACAGTACTAGAGTGGATAAAACAATGGAAGATCAAGCTGAACAAGCTCAAGTCTATCCATGTAATCTTTACGAACAAAAGACTAGTTGATATACAGCCACTAGATATAAATGGTACTTTAGTACCATACTCGAACAATGCCAAGTACCTTGGCATGACGCTAGACGCTAAGCTCCGATGGAAAGAGCATGTAAAGAAGAAAAGAACCGAACTTGGTCTAAAATATAAACAATATTATTGGCTCCTTGGAAAAAATTCTAAGTTGGCACTAAATAACAAAATCCTAATCTATAACCAGATCTTGAAGCCGATATGGTTATATGGTATGCAGCTCTGGGGTTGTACCAAAGCTAGCAACATTAAGCCCATTCAGACCTTCCAAAACAAGGTTCTGCGTAACATGGTCAAGGCTCCATGGTACGTCCGCAATAGTGACCTTCATCGGGACCTTGGCATTCCAACTGTTCAAGACGACATTAAAAGGTTTGCTAGCCTCCGGCTTAATCGCCTCTCCCGAATTACTTCCCCTCAGAGTACCTTCCTCTTAGACTTACTCCATTTTGAACTCCACCCTGACTTTTCTACCCGTTATTACTATAAAATTCTACATTGAATTCGTATTTCATATGGTTAATATACAAGCTTTCTAAACTTTGTCAGTCATTTTGCCTATGTTGTTCCTTAAGACATTAGTTCTTAGACATTTCTATTCTACTTTTTCATCAAATATCCGAATCTGAAAACAAAATTTAAAAATTTTTAAAAAACTGGTACTCACAGAGACAGACAGACATATCAGCACAGTAAATACTATGGAACTCAACTGAGAATTGTTGGTGATATGATTTGTGAGCAATTGATGCAAATGATGGTGTAATAAGCAGGCAGTGGGAAAATATTTAGTTCCAAAACGTGTCACAGTGAGCGCTGAAATGAACAGTCAGTCTTGGACATATTGAAATGCATCAATTACATATAATGCTTTTAAATTAAAAATATAAATAATAATTAAAACATCACAAAACTAAAAATCTACAACAGCACTAAGATTATTTAAGTTCAACAACCGGAAATTACTTTTTTGTACTTGAATTGTAATGGGAGCATATGGGAGAAATCAGTATTTTGCTAGCTCTGTCCAAGGGCCGGGCAGTGATCTACATTCCATTTTGAGAGGTGGACTACTCATTATACCTTAGCTAATTAATTTGGTTTGACACAAGGGGAACATTCACAAAATTGGCCTAAAGTGCTGTGTGTGTTAAAAAAAACTTGTTCTGCTCTGTAACCTCAAGCGCCTTAACAACCTTATTCGCTGGTGGCCATCAACATAAAAATTGCCTTTTGTTTGTTGCTGGTTTTATACAAAGAGGTGATGAAGAAGATGATTGTGATGGATAAGTAGTAGGAAGTCTGCAGGAAGCAAAAAAGAAATTTTTTGTTGACGGGCAAATAAGAGAATAATGTTGTTAAGGCACTTCATGCTATGGTGTAGAATAAGATCTTTTTAAATTCTTGCTTGATACATACTTCGGAGTAAATTTTATGAATGTTCCCTTTGCTTGCCAGCCCCTAAAAATGAATTGTAGGTCACCACCACACACTGGTCTAGAATGCAAAAAACGTGATCGAAAATCAATATTCCAACTTTCATGTACATGTTTCAAATTGTTATAGAGTGGAGTTAAATGTATGAACTACGATGTTTCATGTTCAAAATGCATTTTACTTTTTATAAAAAAATCACAAAACGCGTTCAAAGGTGTACAAAAATAGAAAAATGTTATGAAAATAATTTTTTCTCAAAAACTCGTATCTTTGAGTGTAAAGTATAAACTTATACAGAGTCGTAAAACAAAGTACATAAAGAATAATTATTGTTCAGTATTTAAGCTACAAGATCACATGAATTCAATCGATTAGGGTTACAATAACATTTTTAAAGAACCCTTACTTGAGAGTCTGCAATTCCATCCCCGCAACAGCAAATGTAGGGCTACAAATCGGAGGAACGATCAGGAATAAATTAACTAGACGTTTTCATAATTTACAAACATTGTGGAAAATACCGTATTTACTCGAAAATAAGACCCCCTTTTTTTCCTAGATTTTTGCTCTAAAATGTGGGAGGGTCTTATATGTATATGGTAGTTTTGATGTTAAGAGTTTAAAAATAAAATTACTATAATTCCTATGATATAGTATGTCCTGGATAAGTTTAAGGCTAATATGAACTTGGTAGTTTTAAGATGTAACTCTTAAAAATTGAATAGATGGATACTGTGAAGACACTGTGTTCATTTAAACACTACATTATCATTTTTTTGATGGTGTCTAAGTGAAATGTGTTAGTTTTTTATGTCTGCAATGATACCTAATTCATAATCCAGTAAACCAATTTTGTTAACGTGCTACATATACATAGCTACTTTAACAACAAAAACATCAATTTTATTTATTTTTAATGTTTAACAAAAGCATATAAAATAGCAATCATGTAACGTAATGTTTTTTAATTTTCAGAGTTTTATAGTGATCAGTAAAGGCAAGGACATATTCAGATTTAGTGCGACAAATGCAATGTGGATACTCGACCCATTCAATCCTATCCGTCGAGTAGCCATTTATGTCCTAGTACATCAACTTTTCTCTCTCTTCATTATCACAACCATTCTTGTTAATTGCATACTCATGATTATGCCTACTACACCCACCGTAGAATCAACTGAGTAAGTAACATTTAGAAAATATACCCGCCATTGCCTCGACAAGCAGTAATTGACAATATTGCCTTTTATTTTCAGAGTGATATTTACTGGTATCTACACGTTCGAGTCTGCTGTGAAGGTGATGGCTAGAGGTTTTATTCTTCAACCGTTCACCTACCTTAGAGATGCATGGAACTGGCTCGACTTCGTAGTCATAGCTTTAGCGTGAGTAGCTTAGCTTTAGAAATTAGATTTAGTTAGTAGCAAGATATTTCCAGTTTGGAATCTTTTTATATTTCCATTTATTCATAAAATTTACAAAACCATACAAATGTTTTATTTAAGCAGATGTACAGTGTGTATCGGAATTTAATATATTGATATTACATTCCCATTAAGGTTAGTGTATTATATAGGAGGAATGAGTTCTAAAAGGAATAGATAAAATAAAGGAATAAATAATATCTTTATTCCCAGTAATCATTACAGTTGTTTAAAGTTAAACAAGAAATATGAATACAATGTAATAAGAGGAAAATTTATAGGGAAATATCATTTATTTAGTGAATTATGAATGAAGAAATTATGCGTTATCTGACTATAGAAATCTTGGATTTATATTGAGTTGATTCGGTCAACAACATTGTAACATTGTATGTTGATTGTGTCACTCAATGACTTTGAATAAAGATTACTGTTTACTTCTTTATCTTACCTGTTGCTTTTTAGCGATCTTTCCTTTTCTGCAATACGCCACCCTTAAATCATATATATATTGTACATTGCTATTATTTCTAACACCAGGACGCTTTTCAAACTGTAAGTGGGTTATTTTTTGTTAACTTGAAGTTATTTTGAAAAGAAAATGTTTAATCAATTAAATTAATGAATATTATTAATATTGTATCAATATTAAATGCATAATTAACATTAAAAATAGACTTTTATGAAGTACAGAGCACTTTCGTTTTATACATTTTTATTTCAAGAGAAATTACTGCTTGAAAAATTAATCCTACTTTATATAACTAGAAACACAGAATACTGAGGTACTAATGGGTGATCATAAGCTTCCATATACAATGTATATGGAACGATATTAAAAGATAGTGTCTTATTGATAAAGAGTGCCATATTTTTATAAGTGTAGACTCAAATATATTACTTAATTGTTTTCTTTAGAACTATTTTGTCACAAAAGACATTATGACATTAGTGGTTGATATCATGAAAGTGCCATTCATATATTGGATATGGCTTTAGGCCAAGTGGCCACTAATTTAGTAAATGTCTAGTAATATTCCAGAGATAGTTGACTAAGAAGAATTACTTGAGCATACTCAGTCTTATACATAAAATATCTACAAGTATTTTGTTATTTTCAAAAAACATTGTGTATTACAGTAATTTCTCTTGTTTTATATAAAGTTTTAACACACTATACTTACACAAATTAACGATTTGCAGTTTAAATCACTAATGCTTTTACTACTCAACTAACCTATACTTATGTATACTATCTGGTTTTTCTTTTTTTTTAAATAGAAAAATTAAATAAACTTTCTACTTCACAGCTATCACTTGCTCCTTCACTATTTGGCTTAAAAATGTTTGTTTTTAAATAATTATCATAATACAAATTTTACAAGTGAGTTTATTGTGACTGTTAATGTTATCGACCTAAAGTAGAATCGAAAGTAGTTGACATTCGTTTTTAGAATTTTCTTTACGTAAATGTAAAATATAGAATATTAAAACAAAATCCAAATTAGACTAATAGAATTAGTGATGATAATTTAGATATATTTTGTATAATTACGTTTTTCTGGTAGATATTATTAGTACTATTTTAAAATCTAAGATTTGTAGGAAAATTGCATCATGTTGTATGAAATGTGTCGGTAGTAAACCAAGTATTAAGTTTTAAGTGCTTCTTAGAGTAGGTAACAATATTTTCGGTAGTAGCATTACTGTAAACACTTAAGTACTTAACTTTATAATAATTTTTAAGCAATTTTTCTGAATATTATTGATAAATGTTGCAGTTATGTTACAATGGGTATAGACCTTGGAAACCTAGCTGCCTTGAGAACCTTTAGGGTACTTCGTGCTCTAAAAACTGTTGCCATTGTGCCAGGTTTGTATTTATGATTTATAATTGTTTTTCATTTTATGCAGACTTATTTTAAAGATGAAAGAGAAACAAGTTTATAGTTAAGGTCTATGCTTCCAATATTAGAAAATAAAGAATATTTACGATGGGTCATTCTTCAAACAAGGGAATTTTTGCTAAACTAGGCCAGTCCACAGAAATTTAAATTGAAACAAACATAATTTGTAGATATTTAATTTTCTACAAATAATTATAGATCTCACCAGTCAGCGATTTTCCTAAAACATGACTTTATACTGAACGCTCTTTTCAAAAAACAAAGTTTATCAATTAACTAGACTGCAGTTAGGGAGAGAAGTGTTCACATCAAAGCATATTAAGTAACATTCACAGCCATTTATAGATCTTTGGTGGCAACTGTGTAAAATTAGAAAGCATTAACTAATTAATTAACCAATGCCTATGCACCAATAAATTTGCACTCCAGGATTGGACGAACTTGGACAGCTACTGGAAATAGAAATTTACTCAAATAAATAACAAGTTTGCATCTAGGGCCAGGGGCATCCCTAAATACTTGACTGCCCTTGTGCAAAGATTATTACTGCTACCCTCATATATGTTGATCTCCCCCCCTTTGATTGATCATTGCGTGACAACACTAAAAGGCCTAATGGCCCATGGCTTTGATGGCATGTTTCCATGCCTTCCTATCTTTGGATTTAGTTTTCCAATCTGTTAACCCGTGTGTTCTGATATCTTGTTGTACATCATTCTTCTTCTCTTCTGCTTCTTTTTCTAGGCATATTCTTACTGGATCTTCTTTCTCCATCCTGTTTATGTGTCCCAACCATCGTAGTCGGCATTGTTTAATGACTGTAATTAATTTAGTTTCTTGATATAGCTCTTCTATTTCTTGGTTGGTTCTTTTTCTCCATTCTTCATCCACTTTTATTCCCCCAAATATTTTTCTTAGTATTCTTTTTTCCCATATACCAATCTTGCTTTCATATGCTTTTGTAATCACCCAGGTTTCTGCACCAAAAGTTACTACTGACCTTATTATTGTTTTATAGAGCTTTATTTTTGCTTTTCTTTGTATGTTTTTGTCTTTTAGTATTTTGTCTAAGACTGCTGCACATCTCGTTCCCAGCATTAGTCTTCTGTCTATGTCAGAACCTTGTTGACCTGTGCTTGTTAGTTCCACCCCTAAATACACTACTCTGTTGACTAATTTGAAGTTATATACTTTTCTCGTGCTTGTTTGGAATGACAGTAATTGATTCTCTTCTTGTATTCTATTTCCGAGTATTGTATACTTGGTTTTATCTTCATTTATTTCTAGTCCTGCCCTCCTTGCTTGTTCTTCAATGCTTTTGACTATTTTTTTAGTTCTTCTTTAGTTCTAGTTAATACTACTAAATAAATAAATAAATTTTATTTACGGAATCTTCCATTTTACAGTTGAGTTACACATTGAGTTAACATTATGAAATCAATTTACAATTTAAGCCCACACTTATAACAATGTTAGTACTATTATTTACTAAATCTTCCATTTTACAAACGTTAGTTATATAATCATTACAAAGTTTTTACATTTATTAATATTCAAATTAGTTTTACAATTTTAATTAATTAATTTATTAGGTATCAAGTTAAATATTATTAATGTGTTTTAGTTGGGTTTTCATACCATGTAACGTTCCATTAAATAAATCAATATGATTATGTTTATTGGCCAAACGAATCAATTGGTTAATTGCAAAATTACGTAAATAATTAGTTCTTGAAGTATCTTCAAAAAATGTCTGTTTTGTCCTTAATGTTCTAGCGGGAACATAAAAATTTATTAATTCCAATAATTTTGGGCAGTTTATATAATTATTTAACAGTTTGTATAATAACATTAAGTCCATATAAGATCTCCTGACTTGCAAAGATTCTAGATTCAAGATGAGTGTTATCGACTCATCAGAAAAATCAGAACTGCTGTTTGGTATGTGTAAATAGTAAGCAGATAATCTAAAGAATTTATGCTGAATAGATTCTAACCTATTTATATCTGTGATTTGATAAGGAGACCACACTGAAGAAGCATATTCTAGTTGTGATCTGACGAGTGTAATATAAAGTAATTTGATTGTTGAGACATTTTTAAAATCCGTAGTAAATTTTTTTATAAATCCAAGCTTCTTAGAAGCTTTATTAGAAAAATATGAAATGTGAGGTTTAAAGCTTAATGCACTATCGAAGATAATACCAAGATCCTTCAACTCAGATTTAACTTGCAGGTTTTCACCATTAATAGAGTAATTATACAACAATACTTCTTTACTTCTGGAAAAACTCATTCTGTAACATTTAGATATACAGTCAAACTTTCATATTATGAACTTCTATATAGTGAATTTCTCTATATAACAAATTTTTGTGCTGTACACTGCCCTTTTAGAAAAAATACATGTAGAAGTGTTTCTAAATAAGGAAGTAAAATTTCTATTTAAAGAATTTTTTAGGCCAAACTAAAATAAGGTTTTCCAGGTAAATGTAATTCTGCATCAATCTTTCTTAGCAGCAGTAAAAGATTATAAATTTACCCATCTTCCAAGAAGCCTGCACACATTTTTAAAAACCTGTAATCCTTGCAAAAGGATTTTGTAAATTTGTTTAAATGGAAATTCTAAGAAGGATTAAAATTGTCATTAAAAGGTTTACAACTGGTTTATCTTTACATTCTTACTTTTCCAGGGATTTCCGAAAATTTACCTGAATGAGAGTTCTAGGAAAGATTAAACTTCAATGCATTATACACATTGTTACTTGTCTAAATGGAGATTCCATCCCTCTAAGAAAGATTAAAATGCAATTAGCATTTACGTAAAGTTAAAAACTTGCATTGCAAATTGTTATTTTAACTTTAGTTTTGTGAGTGAACAGCTCTACACTAGAGTACAAAAAAAATCAAAGCGAAAGTTTAACCATTATTGAGAAAAATCAACGTGTTGCAGGAAATTGATAACTGTATACAAAAAAGACAAACATCGCGGCTAGCGGCAAAGTTTGGAATTCCTGCCAGTAGTTTATCGACTATAATAAATAATCGCCAATCAATTTTAAAATCAGTTGGTGAACTTACGGCAAAACGTGCTAAAACCTATTTTTACAAAGCCGTAGATGAAGCAGTTTTCAAGTAGGTGCATTTAATTGGCGACAAAAATGCACTATTATCTCGACAATTAATTAAACACAAGGCATTACAGTTTGCAGAATCACTCAAATTAAAACGAAAGCATTAAAATAATATTTACAAAAGGTGATATTTCTTTATAACGAAATTTCCCTATAGCGTTTTTTTTTTTTGATTTACCGGCTTCGTTATATAGAAGTTCGACTGTATTTATAACCATTTTATTTAATTCACACCAGCTGTTCAATCTTACTAAATCCTCTTGAAGGTTAATACAATCGGCAATTGATTCGACTACTTTAAAGATCTTTAAGTCATCTGCAAATAATAAAATATTACTATTCGAGAAGCAATCTTTGATATTATTGATGAAAAGATTGAACAACTGAGGCGCTATATGACTACCCTGAGGGACTCCAGATGTTACTATTATTTCATAAGATGTGTATTCTTTTATCCTGACAATTTGTATTCTATTAGTTATATAACTACTTATCCAATCATACAAAGATCCGGTGATACCGTATGCCAATAATTTAGCCAAAAGCAGATCATGATTCACATGATCAAACGCTTTCGAGAAGTCTGTATAAATAGCATCAACTTGTTGAAAGTTCTTGAAAGCGTTTGATATGTAGGATTGATATAATAGTAGGTTTGTTGAAGTAGATCTACCCGGGTAAAACCCGTGTTGTTCGTCGATAATTAAATTATTTGTAAAATGCATTAGTTTATCACTGACTATGCTTTCTAATAATTTTGGGATACAACTTATAATAGAGACTGGCCTATAATTCTCTACATCAGATCTATCACCATTTTTGTGAATAGGTGTATAAAACTCGATTTCCAAATTTGAGGAAAGCTACCTGTCTCAATAGATAATTTGAAAAGTAAATGTAAGGGTTGTGCTAGACTAAACTTTAAACTTTTTACAAAAACTGGCGGAATGCCATCTGATCCAAATATAATCCGATAAATCATCGGCATAGGCTAGTACTTGGTGGGGTCCTGATATAATATTTTGTTTTAAGTTTATTTTTGTTTCTTTTAATATATTCTCTAATACTATATTGAAGATTGTCGTGGATAAAGGGTCCCCTTGTTTCAGGCCTGATCATACTCGTAGTAATAAAACAGATCAAACATTATTTACTGATGATTTGGTTGAGGAGAAACAGTTCTAAACAAACTGTTTATCCTTTTCAACGACGAATAATTTCAACCATTTTGTTAAATAAAATACCAACACAACTTACTAAGACACTTAAATGAATTTGAAATGAAATGAAGTAAATATTTTAGAGTAAACAAAATTTTGTTGTCAATTTCCATGGCAATCTATTAAACAAAAATAGATTTTTTAGTTCAATTCTAATAATGCATTTATTATTCAAAACTTTTTAACCAAAACTTGGTTTAATGATTTTCAGTAATGACCATAGGCAGTTATGTGGTGGCCCGAAGGCTGTGGCTTTCATTAAAATAATTTAATGAGGCTGAGCCCTTATTAACATGATTAATATATAGGTAATAACAATTCTAAATTGAAAATCTAACAAAGGGAGTCTACAGTCTACTTGTCCGGCTAGGTTATTTTTGTAATTTTTTGCAAGAGGGTAACAAATTATTTCAATCTTTGATGAAATCCACATATACAGCTGAAAGATCGTTTTTTGCATTACGCATACTAAAAGCCTATTTGCAAAGTACTATGACACAAGCACATTAAAATAATATGACAGTGTTGAATAGTCACAAAAATATTACTAAAGAATTAAACATAGTCAGTTGCAAATATCTTGATTGAAAGAAGTGGTGCTCGAAGAAAAACGTGTTTTGTTCTAAATAAGAACCTATTATTTTAAATACATTTCAAATATTTTGTATGAACTGTTATTAGGATTATTATATTATTGGGATGCGTCACAAAGCCAGTTGATATAATAAGGTATCGTTATGAATGCGAAAAAGGCAACATTAACAATCCATTGGCTGTCAGAAGGCACTGATGAAAAGCAGAAATGAAACTTTTTTAATCTTTAATTCGACAGTTTAGCAATGCAAAGAAGTTTGTCTGGCTGTCTTAATTTGCGGATCTACGTGACTCACCTGCGTTAAGCTTATAGCTACGGTCTCCTATTGGGCAAGGAATTGAGATAGGTACGCTTAATTAGCTATTTACTCTCTTAAGTGAGTGCTACCAATTCTTACTGGTGGGAGGGATGGATGGATGGATCTCATCCATCAAATGCAGAGGGTCAAACTCAACAGTCTCCTTCTACAGTACGCAACTACACCAGAGAAAGCACCTGGCGAAACAGGTGATAAACCTTACAAATTACTCTTCGTAACGTGTGTTCACGTTCTATGTAATGTGTGTAATGTTCTAGGATCATCCCCAAAACTAAGATATCCCTAAGACCAGTTTAGCCATAGTGAGAGACATAATGCCTGCAAACTGTACAAACACTCCACATGTTGCTATTACGAAATTGCATTTTACCGTGTTGTAACTAGGTCATGGTGAAGACGGCGCAACTGCGTTTAGAACGCAAATTTGTTAATTGACTTCTATTTTTTCATTATATTTTAATATCACAACATAAAGTCATTTTTATTTTGTTATTAAAAAATTATTTAAGATACAGTACATTTTCGATTATCCAGGAGCTGATTAAGTGGGTTAGTAAAAGACTGGGTTTTTTTATTAGAAAGTGCTTGAGAAAATTCTGATCGAGATTTCCTCATTTAAGGGAATTTCAATGTAAAATTATTTAAAATATAAAAATGGAAACAAAAGCCGCTGATGAGCTCATCCGTGTTCTATGAATGTTTTATATCGTGAATTATTATTGTACAACTAACAAAAATTTTGTTATTGTTCATTTAGTCAGTGCTTAGCAAAAAATTCTTTTCTATAAAAAAGTGAAAAAAAATCCTTCTATATTTTTATATATCTTTCTATATGTTTTTATACTTTATACAAAAACTTTTTTTCTATAAAAAAAAAAAGTTAAAACTATTTAACATGTAGCAAAAATTGTAGTGTTTTTTACAATTAATTTGATATTTAAAGAAATTGTTCCAAATTAGTTCAATTAAGCTTGTTGTAATTCATTTGTCAGTTTATAATGAATTTATATTTGATTCATATTTTTGAATCTATGAAAACTGAACTAAGTTTATGTTGTTGAAATTAAGTTTCTTACCAAAGTTATAGAAATATATAAAAAGAGAGCCTTCGAAATTTCAATTGCTTAGGGCCCCGTAAGTTGCATCCGGCCATTCATTTAGTTATACAATTTACATCACAACTCTAAACTAACCAGCCCTCATTAAAATTTTAAAAAGTCTGCGCCTATGGTAATGACTTTTCCGTTTAAACAAGGCCTACTATGTTTCTTCAATTATAATTGAAATGTAAATAATTATTTGCATTATTTTCGATCATAGTAGGCTGGTGAATTATATTAAATGGGGTTTCTAATTACACACAAACCTCTTCTATGGCTTTCTATACCTGATAAGAATTTTGAATTGATTCTATTATAAATAACAAAGATATAGGGATGTCAAGTGTATATTTCCTGTACAGGGTGTCTGAAGCCACTCAGACCATGCAGAAATTTAAATGGGAAAATTTAATAAGATCAGAGTTTACGGTGGCCTCCTTAACTTGAAATATTGATGTAAATGTTATTCTCAAAAACACCAACTCTCACTGCTCCAATAAATTATTTTATAAATGTCAACTATCTTTTTAGATTGTACCAATATAAATTAAATAATATTGAATCATGAAAAAATAAGCTAATATGTGTCACCATAATTAACTTTTTTCAAATTTTAAAATAACTGTTAAATTACTTTGCCACTGTCAACAACATATATTGTAATAATAAAATTTTGCCTATATAGTAATATTTAATTTTAATAGTTATTCTTTTGTTTGCAATAAATATCACTTTGTTAAAATTTGATATACCTATTATAATTCATTTACCTTATTTATTTGTTCTCATGTTAATTTGTATATGTCCTGGGTCATTTCAGACACAGTGTACATTTACTATAATGGTCTTATTAAAGCCGCAACACAGCTTTCCCAGCGAGTGTCTCTTGAAGGTTTTAGAGTTGAAAAATTAGTACACTACTATGAATTTTTAAAATATCCCACTTTGATACAATATACTTACAAAAATAATGTCTAAATTAAAGAAAGTTGGTTGTTTTTCTAATTTTTATAAAACTCAGAAATTCACTTCGTAGGTATTGTAGGTATAGTAACTCAAGTCATTATACGAAATTGCTAATGTTTTGGTTACCCAGATTTTGTTGCTATTGAACTTTTTGTCCAATACCGCATGAACAACTGATAATAAGAATGTAGGTCGTGCTCAGAAAGATATACTATACGTCTTTAGGCATCATGACAACTTCATAAAGTCATTCAAAATATGTAAGTAAATACGGCTGTTATAATTTGTAGTAAAGTGAATACGTTTTTGAATTCTTTTCAATAAACAACTGCATTGAGAGCATCAAGATTTCGTGAAACAAAAATAATAAAAACAACTGTTTTAAATTGATGTCTACAGTCTACGCTTATTATTTGGCATTTCTAACCTCCTTCTTCTTCTCAAATCCTTTATGCCCAATATGAGCGTCGGATTTCTAACCTCAAATATCTTAATAACATCATATATTATTTTTTCAACAATTTTAATTTGGAATTTGTTATCACTGCCCGATACCATATAATAGTGTATTAATTTTAAATTCATTTGGCTGCTCGTGTGCCGTGAACACCTTCACACACCACTGGGAATGCCCCTGTCTAGGGCAAAAGGAAACTTCTGTTCTGTTCTGTTCTAAACCATTTTGTTACATATGAGGAGCTAAGCTATTTTTAGTACTGTTAAATAGTGGTAAGTTCTTCATAGGTTTATGCAAAAGCTGATTGATGTTCATTAATTATTTTAAAATTTTTTAGTATGTGTCCAAGACTGATATTGAAAGTATTGAATAATAAACTAGATATGATAAGGTTTCGGTAAGATGGGTTCTCTGATGAGAGAGAACTTAGTCAAACTTTGAAAGTTGGTTTGGGTACATTACTGTAATCCTGACAAAATTAGGTCTGTTCCTCTCATCAATCTTCAGCGGAAAAGCTCATGATAACCGTCTTTTAGAACATATACAGTATCCTTATAGTAGAGTATATTGATTATAACACCTTAAGGCGTTATAATTACTGCAATCTTACAATAACACTCTAAAACAGCTGTATTGTTGTGAAGAGTATTCCATGTCCCATTTCATGTCAATGAGATTGTTTATAAAACTTTCAAAATCTAACCAATTCTATAAGAATATTACTTCATTAAAGGCCTTAACGCTGGCGTCTGTCCCGTTAAGTTTAATTCTGTAGCTAAGGATGGCGCTGCGATAGAAATTTTTAAATTTAATCCATTCGTTCATATTCGGGTTAATATTTCGCTTAACAAGGACCTCCTACCTACCAAAGTCCTTATTAAACTTGTTTCCTTTTTTTCTGCGTGAATTCGTATTTATAGAATGCAACATAAAATGATTCAACTTTAAGTACGGGTTTGTAATGGAAAGAATTTAATGTAATTGATACGAGTACAGTCGTACATTTGAATAGTATATTTCAACTTAATGTAAACAGCAGAATTAATTAATATTATCAACTGGATTTGACGACAGCATCATCATATATACAAACGACAGCTACCCAAATACATTCTTTCAACTGAGCGTAGATGTAGGGGTAACGGAGGGTACTCCTTAAACATAAGGAGTACCTTATAATTTCTATTTTATTTCGAATCAAATGTAATGTTATAAACATCATTCGGTGGTTTATGGTGTTCTAAGGGATTTTACTAAACGCATCTCTTGTAAATAATAACTAGTAAAACTAATACCCTCAATAAAGTTTATTCGCCCAATTCAAGAACGCATAAAAATACAACAATATTACATTTAATCAGAATTTTTTGAATTTCTCGGCGCGTTTCTATTCCGTCACGATATATGTGAATTGCAATCACGCGTATATAAGGACGACTATATTAGTATATAGTCAATTTATTGAGTGTGTCGAAATCCACCCGAATTAAAATTGTGTAATCTATACATCAGCGTTACAATGACAACAGTCACAAAGATAAAAATTGGGCAATTGTTAGTAAAACAGTGAAACAACTTTGTGAAGCCAGATACGCCTTTTCTTATTATGATTATTATCATTAATTTCCCCTTCATCAAGAAGCACAACCATTGCTAATTCATCAGTATTAGTAAAGAAATACCCTGCTATTTTCACGGGAACAGTACAAATACTATCGACGTCAAACTTTATTGCCCGTAGGCCGAAGTTCGTATTGAACACGCTCCGTCAGGTATAAATTCTCATATGCTTAACTGTCAGCGTGTCCCGTGTCCATGTCTAAATAGACCTTTACTTAGGCTAAAACTGCTAAAAGGCTTCCTTGCAAACCTATAAGTATAGTAACAACCATAGACCTAACTATCTTAAATTTACAAAGTCACGAAAAGTAAATAATAACGGAAGAAAATTCAAATTTTCTTTGTATTTACATACGTTAATTTGTTTAGATTTAGTTAAGTCTTCTCCACCGAGTATTTCGTTCGTTAGGTAACAGAGTCTAATACTTTCAAAATTGTCACCAATGACCAAGGAACCTCTAATCAACTGGGACGCGCCAAAGTACAAAACCCAGAACGTCAAGACAGTACAGTAAACATTATTAAGAGGAATTTATTAATGACAATTCCATTTTACTGACATTTAAAAAATTATAAAATCTAGATATTCTATTTTAAATTATCATAAATATTAACACGATTATTAAATTTAATCTGTCAAAATTACAATCACCATTAAAATACGATACAAGAAAAACAAACCCCTAAAAACTACGTCATCAACTACCGCATATCGACGACATTTTGGTGTTGTTAACGCCATTTATATTTATTGGCGCGTCCCAATAGAAAACTGATTATTCACATTTACGAGGCCGGATGGGAAGTCTGGCAAAAATGCATCATAGGTCGTCACGATCGCAAATCCCAGATGACATTTGTCAATACCATCTGTCAGTAGGCAATATTAATATTTGCAAACAGATACCTATGCTATTTACTTCAGTTTTAACAGCCATTGAAAGCAGACAACCTCTCGTATTTTTGCAAATTTGGAAAAAAAGTTAATTTCGTGTGTTAATTAACATTATTTTTGCGTGGATAGACCATTACGCAAACCGAAAAAAAGGTTGATAAATATTATTAGGTTCTTCACTATCGATTAAAACGATTCACAAGTGGTGAACTACTTATTATTGTTGTGGTCGTACAAACACAAACGACTTCTCTGGACGGCCAAATGAGGCCACCACACCAGAAATGATTGACAAAATTTATTATATGGTATTGCATGACCGCAGAGCAAAATTGCGCGAGATAGTTGAGATAGTACGCATGTCAGATGAACGTGTACGAAATATATTACTCAAACGGCGAATATGATTGCAAATTTATTGGATCGTTTCATGAAGACAATGCACATGCCATGCCCGAAATCCCTGAATTAGGCTTCGAATTACTTCCACATCCAGAATATTCTCCAGACTTAGCCCCCAGCGACTATTTCTTGTTTCCGAACTTGAAAAAATAACTCGGAGGAAAGAGATTCGGCTCTAATGCGGAGATCATCTATGCAACCCTATTTTAAAGTTGAAAAAATACGTATTATTCCGAAGGAATCGAAAAATTGGAAAACCGTCTTGGTCTTGTAGGGTACGTCATCAGTCACAAACAGAAGAACGCGTTCTGTCTTTGGTTGATGGTCTAAGAAGATATTATCGAAAGCTGCTTCACTGGTTGCAGAACTATTCAAGAGTAGCAATTGAGGTGTATATTCTTTCGAAGGGACTAATCTAATATAGCCATTTCATAAGTTTTTACACCAAACTTAGTTTATTTTAAACTTAACTATCACTATAATCAAGGTAATTACTAAAAACTAATGTGTCACAAAATTATTAATAATAATTAAAACTATCATTATACTAAAAATACGATCAATATATCGATATAATGTACTATAATTAAACTGCAGCTATAGACAGCATTTACTACGCTGTACAACAAAATTGAACTTGAAAAGAATTTCCAGGTTCTAATACACTGCTTCTAGAGGTTTTTAAGATGCAGATTATGAATCTGTTATTGGTTTTTTCAGGTCTGGTCAAATTTTAGTTATATTCCAATTTGTTTTCAAATAAAACCCGTTCTTAAATGCACGAGAACAATAGGCAAACTTTTACGTTTACCAGGTAACAAGATTTGTTACCTGGTAGTGATTAAACACGTTTTGGTGCAATTTTTGTTCTTCGGTACAAGAACTGCCATTGCCGCAGCTTATTACCTGGTTACAGTTAACTCGTTACCGGTTGTTAAGAATCGGCGAGATTTAGCGTTTACCAAGTAACATAATTATTACCTGGTGGTTATAAAAAACGTTTTGGTGCAATTTTTATTCTTCGGTAATGAGAACCGGCAACGCCGCAGCTTATTACCTGGTTACAGAGATCATTACCCAGTAGTTAGGAATATGCGGGTTCTAGCGTTTACCAGGTAGATAGGCATGGCTAATCGCTCCGTAATTAATTCAGACTTCATCCGCAACCACCCATCACAAAGAGCTGAGGACACTAGACCAGTCCAGATGAACAAAAGTTATAGTTACCACGCCCGTCATTTCTATCGTTAGGTCGAGTCGGGGTACCCTACTTATTATAATTACAATAGCCTAGTCAAACACTATACAAATAATAGCCAAATTTAGAGAAATATTGGAGAGGAGGGATTATGAATTCATATCTGACTCGGTTTACATCTGTTACTTTGGATATTAAATCAAGGCATGCTAAATCACTACAGTACCAAGCACTAAAGAAAACAAACTGTAGAACCGAGAAGCATCAAAAGATCAAAACTATCAATCCTGTTCATGTGTTGTATGTATACTATTCTTCTATTGGTGTTTGCATTAGAAATCACTTCGTGAACAAACCATTTTGGGTTACGACTCATGAGGCATGTATGTGTTGGCTGCATGATACGTGAATGACATCGAAACAACAGTATTTGACCTGACCCAAAAAAATCAATAGCAGATTCGTGATTTTCATACCATAAAGGTATATGAAAACGTGGAAATTTATTTTGTGTTGACCGTTTTTGTATGAAAGTGTTTTCGGTTTGTTTTTATATTTTGAAGTTTATGCGTAAAATACATAATAATTAGACTATTATTGCTATACTCATCTAAACACAAACGACTCTTTATGGCCCACGAGTCTCTTTATGGTCCGACTGGCAATAAAAAAATGTCACTTAAATATCAGAGCTACTTCCTGTAAAACTTGATTTGTTCATAATATAATTTGTCAACTTACCAACAATGAAAATAAGCTGAAACTAATTATTTTGGAATATTTACTATAGTAACGTAACTTCGAGTAACTACGTAGTCATTTAATTTTGTTTTTGCACGTCCTATATATATAAGGCTCTACTTTAGTCCCCCAAAAGAGGGAGTAAAGTAACACTTTTACTCCCTGAGTGAGTAAAGTGTTTCCATGACAACAACAACAACAAGTAAACAACAAAAAAAAGTAATCGCAGTACATGTTAGGATTTATTATCCTGAGACTATGTTATTTTGGCGTTTGCAGAGTTCAATTGTCAGAATGACATGTAACGAAATTTTCCGAAAAAATTTTCGAAATTTTGAATTTTTGAGATTAAGTCCTTTAGGACGTGCAAAAAATAGCATATATACCACTGGACTAAAGTGCCTTTTAATCCCTCATGTGTTTATTTTCCTCGCTAACGCTCGGAAAATAAACTCACATTCGGGATTAAAAGATGCACTTTAGTCCCTGGGTATATAATATATTATTTTATTATACCTGACTCATGATCTTGGTATATCGTACTCTTAAGCGTGCGAAATAAGGCCTTTAAAGCTGCCTAGGTAACAAGAAATTAACAACAATGTTAAAATAATACACTCTACAAATTTTGAACAATACAGCAAATTTATACATAGCAACCAAAGAACAATTCTTTTTAACCATTTCTATATCAACCATTAATGATGCAGATTATTTAGAAAAGGTATTTCAAATTACTTTTTTTGTTACAATTTTCAGATTGTAGTGTAGGTATAATAAAAAATAGCGTATAATACACGTGTATAAGAGCCTTTAAAGCAAGCACGACGGGCTTAAAAGCACGAGGCGAAGCCGAGTGCCTTTTAAGCCCGTCGTGCTTGCTTTAAAGGCTTGCTTATTATACACTTGTATTATAATATATTATTTTTACACAATTTGAGATTTGAGATAAAAACTTAATCTGTGCATCAAATAGTGTACGTATAGCTGGCGTAACTTGCTTTTATGGCCCTACGCATTTTCCGCTTCCGGCCATAAAAAACTCTTTACGCCCTTAATACATAAATAACTGTTGTATCTGCAACCTAGTGTCATAGTATTATAACGGTATTATGTATTCATACATATAGTATAGACTATAGAGTACTAACTATAAAAAAAACCTGTCATTGGAAAGTTCCCAAAGCTTTTTTCTTAGAAACCCTTAGAAGAAAAAACATTTGAACATACGCTTTTATAAACTTTCAGGTTCGTTGTGGGAATGTCTTCATAGATCAATCATCTTTGATCTGTATTAATAATAATCAAATAATAGTGTATAAAATTATCTGTACACAAAATAATGTATGGTTTGGAAAAAATATTTGGTTTCTGTACGGGATACCGAACTCGCAGATTGGCATACTACATTTGTACATTTGCATATTACAGAAAATTTGTTAATTTGAAGTCTGATTATCCGCCCTCTTCACAAATATTTCATTATTAAAGAATACAAATAATGTTGGAAAGTATTAAGTTATGTTCTTTAATCACGACTAAATCAACTGATAAAAAAAATAATGAATTATTATTTCAAAATTATATTTCAAATTCTGTTATTAATTTACTTAAAACATATTATACGCACGCCTATGGTTTTCACCGTTTCTTATCATTCAACCTTGCATTCAACAAATAATAATTTTATTATCCGTACACCACCGCGGTAGGAGGTGCTAAGAAAGATGAATTATTGGATGACGTCAGGTGATTAACAGTTAATAGCTTTTTGCCGAACAAACAAACCACGCCTTTCAATTTTGGACTCTTGAAATGCGGATAAAACTAAATTTCGAAAGATATATAACTCATAAAAAAATTTTACTTGCAATTTTAGGATCACTATTGTAATAGACATCACCTGACATCTTTTCGAAAAAAATTTCTTTTTTATTTTTTTTCTTGAAAACTAAAGAAACTAACGGCTTGAAAATACTTCATGCCCGAGAAAATGTTGTCATATATTGCTATAAAAAAATACAGCATTCTAGGTTATACCAGTTTCTATAAATTGGATCCCAAAGTTTACATGTACTAGCATAGGCAGACGCCAGTCTTAAGTCATGAAACAACTAATTAATGATACAGTTAGTCTTTCTGAGTGTATCAGTGAAAACTGCACTATTTTATTGCCGAAAATAAGTGAGATATAAGTATTTTAAAAAATTTTGATGATGTATTTTCTACCAATACAAGCCTCTATATCTGTATATATCTGTATACTGCATTATTTATGTGCTATTAGCTTACACATTACACATTGTACCATTAGTTGTGTACTAATTTCTATTTGTAAAATAATGTGGCTGAGAAAATTACATTTGACTGTTTTGAATACAAAAAGAATCAATTATTCCTAAAATTCATGTGCCAAATTTATTGTTTTCATACTTTAAAAACGAGATATTTGTCACAGGCATATTCTGGTTGGAATTAATGAGATTCATTTGCTGCATTTTAAGGAGTCGAAAACTTTCTTTAGATTTAGTTTGTTAGCAAACGTGATAATTGCGACAGGGTTTGTATTAAATTCCATATTACACATTGAAAAAAGCTAGTACACAGTTGTGTGCTAAATTTTTATTAGGAAGATAATATGGCTGGGGGAATTACAGGACTGTCACAGTATATATAACAATTAGTAGGTTTACTTGTGTGAGGCACCTTTGATGTTGTTAATCCACCTTCGAATATCACGCCCATAAACGAAGAAGTGCACCAAAGTCTATCAGTCGACATCACCTGCAGATAATATCCAGTAACGTATTCAATAAAATACGAAATAGAATTGTTTGAATCAACAAACTTAATTGACGCCTTTGAACAATTAGTTTGTTATTACCTGAACTTAAATTAACGTACATAATTGAATATTCATTTACAAAACGAAAGCTTTATTATTAATTATATTTCAATATAATTATCTTTTTACTACTTTTGGATGATTTAAAATTTCTGTTAATGTCTTTTAAAGTGTAATACACTCGCAGTTGAGCGTGTAAATGATATACTATATTATTATTATATTTAAAATTATTGCACGAATGTAGAAATGTTAATGATTTGAAGAGGGATAAAATGTGTTTGACCACATTTTCATTTACACAAATATCTTGAAAGTGTTGTTGAAAAAGTATTTCCATAGATAAAATAAATTAAATAAAACTCAGGTTTGCATGTATGTACCGATAAACATTTTTTATCAAATAACCGCATATATATTGAATAAAGTTTTTTCTAATTTATCAGAAGCTTGGTAATCTTTGTCAATTAAAACAATCTGCATTGTTTCCTGATTCTGTGTTTATTCATTTCGTAATAGGGGACACTCGCATTGCACAATTGGAGTTATACGGGACTGGCTAATTTGATGTGCTTGGTCGCGTGTGTGAAGTATAACTGCTCTCTATGTACTGCCGGCACATGCCAGCTTGTTGTGTGGTGGATGGTAACTATTTGCGAGAGTCACGTTACTGTATGTTATTTATACTGTGGTACTGTATTGGGTGAACAAATAAATTTTGTAAACTATTAAAAATGTATTATCTGCACAATCTCTATAAAAATATAAATTGTAAAATGGTTTTAATAAGAAATACCAAAATATATTGCTTTAACTACTGCAATAAAAGCTGGAGTATCCCGTCGAGCAGTGCAATCAGTTATTAAGAATGTAGAAAACTTTCTTCCAATTCAGCAAATGAACGGTCAAGGTCATTCAAAAGGTACAGTATTCGAAATGCTAGAAAAGAAAGTATTACATGTGTTGCAAGGAAACAAGTCGATGCTAAGTTGCTGTATACCACAGTTTTAAAGGATTCGGAATTTGCTTAGATTTGGATGATGAATCTTATTTTAAAATAGACTTCCATTAGACGGGACCACAATTTTATACTTGCAAACCTGGTGATTTTTGAGTAAAGCAGAAACATCAATTTCCATAGAAAAATTTGGCCAGAAGATATTGATTTGGCAAGTGATATGCCAATGCGGCAATTGAAGCAAGCTACTTTTTACAACTGGCACAATAGATAGCACAATGTACATAAAAGAATCCTTTGAGTATTAAGTATTATAAGAATTAAATGTTAGAAATTGTATTACTCACATTGTACAGTATAACTAATTCTTTTTTTTTTTATTGATTATGAAACGCAGATAATTTTTTTTCCTTATTTTAATAAAAGTTTTAATAATTACAATCATTAACTCTGTAAATAGAAAAATACTTTATCATGCTTTGAACTAATTCCATTGCATAATGGCAAAATATGTCATTTAGCATCTCAGTAATTATCCATTGTTCCTGTTTTGAAGAATGACCCATATACATTATAAT
Organism: Agrypnus murinus; assembly: GCA_929113105.1. Lineage (NCBI taxonomy): Eukaryota > Metazoa > Arthropoda > Insecta > Coleoptera > Elateridae > Agrypnus > Agrypnus murinus. Next base: position 129,430,706 of record OV816023.1, on the reverse strand, counting down.
AGGTATCCCAAAAGCTTTGGAATCATTCTTGGCTCTGAATTAACAGATGATCATGACTAATTGTTACATCAGAAAACAATAATGTCATTTTGCAGTTTGCTAATGGCAAATTTAATTAACATTAAACAAACTTAACATCATAAAATCAGTAAAATGTCCCTAAATCTTATACGTTGGAAATGTTATCCGTTTAAACTAATATAAGCTTCCCGTTTTCCTTTTCTGATCTAGAACTGATCATGGCTGTCTGTATTAATTTAGAGCAAATCTTCATTCCAAAATTTTGAAACACATGATATATACAATAACTGAAATTGCAACTAGCTTGTTTTGCTTTAGGCTTGACAAAATATCGATTTATTTTTTAACTTAATGCCATTGTTTTTCATTTTAGGCTTAAAGACTATCGTTGGAGCAGTAATAGAATCTGTAAAAAATCTTCGTGATGTGATAATTTTAACTATGTTTTCCTTATCTGTATTTGCATTAATGGGTTTACAAATTTATATGGGTGTTTTAACACAGAAGTGCATAAAGAGATTTCCAATGGATGGTTCCTGGGGTAATTTAACAGATGAAAATTGGGAAAGATTTGTTAGTAATGACAGTAAGTTTTAAAACATGATGACTGTTATTTAAATTTATTACAATATTCTTTATTTATTTTAGCTAATTGGGATGGAACTGATAACAATTACCCACTTTGTGGAAATTCATCAGGCGCTGGGTAAACTATATTTTCTTTCAGGTCTTTTTTTATAAATATTTTGTTAATATTTTAAGGCAATGCAAGGAAGGTTACATGTGTTTACAAGGTTATGGTAAGAATCCTAATCATGGTTATACAAGTTTCGATTCGTTTGGCTGGGCATTCCTTTCTGCCTTTAGATTAATGACTCAGGATTTTTGGGAGAATTTATATCAACAGGTGCATATATGTTTTGTCTCGTTTATTTTGGTTTCTTCAAATTCAAATAAAGATCGCATAATATAAATAACGTAAATATTTGATCTTTTTGCAGGTGTTGCGATCAGCAGGACCATGGCACATGTTGTTTTTCATTGTTATCATATTCTTAGGCTCATTTTATTTAGTGAATTTAATCTTGGCTATAGTAGCTATGTCATACGATGAATTACAAAAGAAAGCAGAAGAAGAAGAGCAAGCGGAAGAGGAAGCAATTAAGGTACAATATAGCAAAACTAAACCAAAAACAAAATAAAATCATCCAAACCTATTTGTCACTTCTTACTTGGATTGTTGTTTATTTCTCTAAAGTATGTTTATGGCAATAATTCATTGCTAATTAATATTATAGGAAGCAGAAAAAGCAGCGATGGCAAAACAAAATCTGCTAGATAATCCTCCACCTCCACCAGCAACAACTGTTACTGATGTAGGTCCAAATATTGTGAATTCTCCTTCTGACTTCTCATGTCACAGTCACCAACTTTTCATTGAAGAAAAGAATGGTCATAATGGCAACAACAGTGAAAAGATGAGCATTCGTTCGGAAGGATTAGATTCTGTGAGTGAGCAGAGAAGAGCTCCTAGTAATCTCGCCAAGATTCGGAAAGTCAGCGCTGTAAGTGTCTTGATATTTATTAAAATTCCTTCTGAAATTAGATGAGCTTTTTAAGAGTTTAATCGTTTCAAAATTTAAAAAAATTATGTGAGTAGAAATAATAAAGATCATGACAGTTATAGTGTTTCGACTTGAATTTGTCTAATACTGAATATTGCATTTCAATATAAGGCAAATGCACACATTTTACTCTCTTTACACAACACTTTACTGGAATGCATACTCACAAGTTTTTTTTATTTTACTTATGGTAGTGTAGAAGTATTTATTTAGCATTTTTTATTTTCATTTAATTTTGTATCCCCACACTGGAATAGTAGCTCATATTTGTTATGACTTAAGTTGTTTTAGTTAAGCATAATTTTTAAAAAGCTCCAGATAGATATAAGCAGGGATGTAATATTGAAAGTATGGTATTCTACACAGTGAGTATAATACCATTCTTCACTTAGTACAAATATTAGATAACAACACCTCACGCATGTATAGACCATGTCCCGTGTGCAGGCAAGTCTCAGTCTACCTGGGTCACCATTCAACTGGCGGCGTGGTTCGCGAGGTAGCCATCGTCAGGCTCGGCGTATGGTGGCCCCACCTGGTGATCATAAACCTCTGGTTTTATCCACCTACCTTGATGCCCAAGAACATCTGCCTTATGCCGACGACTCCAATGCCGTCACCCCTATGAGTGAAGAAAATGGTGCTATGGTTGTTCCCATGTATTATGCTAATTTAGGTAAGATATTTAAGAATTGTAGATAATATATAATAATTGTTGCCCATGATTATATTTTGTTAAAATATCATCAGAATTATTGTTAACAAGGTGTTAGATTCTTTTGATTCTAAAATAAGCTTAGCTTTTAATCAGTTTATATATCCTAGCTCAGTGGTTCTTAGCCTTATCAAAGTCACAAAATATGTACTTAACTATGAGAAAACATGAACAATATTAAAATCAAAAACATTTATACTTGATAAATTTCAAATATTAATCATTTATTTAAATGTTGAGAGTCAACTAGTCATTCTATTTAAGTAACCACGCTGTCCAAAGATAGTTGTGGACTGTAAAACAATGTATTTTTGTTGTTAAAAAGAAATTAATTTACTTTTTTAGATATATTTTAAGGAAATCTTTAATGTTATCTTATCTTATTAATGTTTACCTTACCCTCCAATAAACCGATGAAAATGAAAAAATGAATTAAAGATTCATTGAAACATAACTGGACCATTCAGTTATTACTTGCTTTGTGGCATAATAATGATAATAAAGTTTAAAAAATAAATAAAATAATTTAAAACTCTGAGCTCAAAAGGCCTTGTAACAGTTAGCACACCAAAACGATAGTTGTGATTTTTTTCAATCTGTTCTCTCCTTGAAGTCTTTCCTGAATACTGACTTTCTATCAAACCAAGAATATTAAATTGTTAGTTGATCTGCAAATCAACACAAAAAATGAATTAATAACCTAAGCTGTTAAATAACATTTAAAAAAAAATGAATTAAGTTTTAAAAATCAAATCAAGGCATCAATCTTTCATATTTGCATATTTCTTTTGAAAAGTCTGAGAATAACGTATGTTTCATAAGTAGTTGGACACATCTCAGAACTATGTAACAAAGAAGTAGTTCAAGAAAATTGAACTCCTATTTTAAGTTTAAAGGTAGGTATATTGTAGCAAGAAAAAGTAATAGAAGGCAAACTAAAAGTTTAATCTCTATCTTTGTTCCAGCTTTTTTTTTAATTAGAAATAATGTAGCATCGCATTTCTTAATTATAATAAACTAGCATAACTCCAATTGAAAAATCAACGGTTCTAATCTGGTTGTGTCAGCTATTACTGAAGTAGGAAAAGACATCTATTTAGAAATGTTGAGCAAGTAACGCCGCCAGCAATCTGCGTGCATACTACCATACTAGCCCACATCATTTGTAGGTGCACTCAAATAATTACAATTAACTTATGTCTCCGTAAAAGCTGGTGACTCTCGAGAATCAGAGGGTCATTTGAGAGTTGAATAATGAGCAAAATGTAAAAGAAATAATCAGAAAAATTCACAAAACAAAGAGAAAATGCCTTACGCTATGAAAACAGTAACAGATAAAGGTGAACGAATTGTAGGTCTCAAAAAGAAGTACAAGAAAGTCTGGTGGCATACAGGGTGTCTCAAAAATAACGAACAATAACAGAGAGGGTTTACGAACGTCCAAGGTAGAATCTAAAACTGAAGAAAAAAACTCTACCTTGAAAAAGATGTTTTTAAATTTATAAAAAATTGTTTGCGATACTTTTTTCTAACACGGTCCTGTTATATTTTGCATCAATTTGTTAATAAATAATAAGTAATCCTACATTGGGATAGTCAAAACATTGTAAAGTGATATGTGTAGAGTTGAAAAGAAATTCGGAGAAGTCGATTTAAAAACATGAATATTTGTCAAGGTCAAGTCTTTATAAAAACCATGACATATCACCATAATAAGCATTTTGTTATAAATTGCATAGTTGCAAAAAAGTTCCAAACGTTTGATGATAGTTCATCAAATTAATTATTTTTATTATCAAGAGCTTATTTGAAGGTGTTTTCTGTTTTAAATAAAATTGATTAATGGTAAAAATTGCTCTTATTTGATAAATCGTCATTTATTAATTTACCTACTTTTAACAATCTTTATAAAAAAGGTTCAAAATGTCGCCCATTAGACCACAAACAAGCTTCTAAACATCTACAGAGGTTTTGTCGAGCACGTTGAAGGGAATCTGTCCAACAAACAAATGAAGAATCTGGGTCAAATCAATCATGAGGATGACAATGCAAAATGCATCGCGAATCACGTGGCGATAACGTACTCCACCCAAGTAATTTAACTGATAAGAAAGATAAGAGGTAGCATGAGTAGGGCCCCTTTTTAATTGTAAATAAGACGAGTAGTAAATAAATATCTGTTGCCCTATCCAGTCATATCGCACGTCGCTGACATTTTTAATAGCTTAGATAAGATTAGAGTGTTGTTTGCAATCTGATCTTATTTTATGTGTTAACCAGATGGTGATTACGTGGTGACCTAGTTTCTTCATTTGTTTGTTGAACGTAATTTTCTTATATAACCCAATGCTTTTAATGTTATTTAAATTAAATTCAACCCGCACAGACGAATAAAAATTATAATTTAATTTAATTAATTAGAATATCAAATATTATCTTTAAATATAAGATGTTTTAAGCTGTTATTAGACCTTGAATTTATTTTAGAATAAACAAACTGCAACATGAGCAAAATGGACATGTGTTTTAACTACGAATTCAGGTATTTTGCGGCATAGACAAAATTGTGCTGTATTGACAAATTTCCAGTTCAACACCAAGTCAAAATTTTTGTTTTGAGTTTATATGACCAAGTCACTAGTAAAAGTCATTTGCACTATAAAAAAAATAGATCAAGTCATATATACTCCTTAAAGCTGCCCAAGTATAATCACCCAGAATGATCATGTAAAATAACGAGCTTTTTAATACAAGCAAAAATGACTATTGGTCGTCTCACGTTGAGACTACAGTGCGTGTTCTTATGGACAACGGGGTTGCCAAACATCTTGCAAGCAACTTTTAAAAACACTTTCTAAATATTGTAGTTGTAACTGCATAAACCTTTATAATCCCTATTGTTCGAGCAAGTTATATTGCAGGTAGTCACTTCTTCTGACAGCGGTAGTAAAACAAAATTTCAAAACTTGCTGTTCATCTAGTGTGCGTATAAAATCTTTTATTAAGTATTTTTGAGAGAAATCCTCGAACACGTCGATTTTTATCTTAAAGGTGACATATTTTAGTGTAATCGTTATTTGTAGATCGTCTTTTGTTTCCGAGTTATGGCGATAACGAAAATCTTTTTAAATGGAAACCCTAATTTTTTATGGTGGATTTGGAAAGATAATGCAATGCGATTTGAAGTATTTTTATTCTTCGCTCTTTTTCTTGGAGATTTTATTCCATCAGGTGAAATACTTTCTTGGCATACTGAGAACAAAGTTTTTTCGCTAATACCTGTTTCTTTAGAAACTTGTCGAATAATTACTGATAATGACTGCCGGGTCTCAGTAAGACGATATTTTATCAAATTTAACAAAATCTGTTTTTCACCAACTTTTAGTACACAACCCATTCTGTTTTTAACAATATCCGCCATACTTATGTATAATGTACTATGTACTACTACTATATATACTACAATACGAATAGTTACAACAAACAACACGACAATGTTAGCAATAGTTACAACCGTTAAAACCCAAACAGCTAAGCGAAGATCTATAAATGCACAAGCTATCAAAATTTGAAACCAAATAATTATTTCTGTATTAAAAAATTTGCTTATATGCGTTCGGTGACAAATAATAGTGCCGACAAAAAAACGTTATACTATAATTTCAGTAAGTACAAACTGTATTATGTAGTTCCACGAAGTAAAAGTAGAAAAAACCAGAAGGCTTTATTGTTTACTAAAATCCTTTGCATTTGCTGCTAATCTTAAATTTCCGTTTTTTCAAGTTTCTTTTGAAAAAAGTTGAACAAATGAATGATTTTATCATGATTCATTTTACCGTTAAAATTGCGTTTGGGACTTCCTTTATTTACCTGTGAATTAAAAGATTAAAAAGATCATACAAAAGCTAACCAGGCGTTATTTTTATTTTGAAAGAATTTGAGGCGAAAGAATTAAACAAAAAAGTATAAGTAATAAAATATCGAATATTTAGATACATGTACTATGTAACAATCCCAAGTAATGTTTAATAAAATAACAAATACATGTTAATAAGACTTTCTTTTAAATTCTCCTTTTGTATGGTTACGATTACACCTTTTCGGTTACTGTTTTCAAAGGTTTAGAACTTCTGGAATCTTAATCCACATTTCTATAGATTCATACAGTGAAATAGGTGGCAACAACGAAGCACAAACTCCCTTAAGAAATACATTGGCTATCTTTCCTTCGCTGTAGTCCCAACATGAGACAATCAATAAGTCCACTTGGACACTTTTAGATGTAGGCAAAAACGAAAGTTATTGTTATGCCTTAATAATTCTGCCCCAAAGGTTCGTAGAGTTCGCGATGGCACAGGTGTTAACAAAGAGTCCAGCCGCAAGTACCATTTTAACATAAACAACGAAATTATTCAGGTGTGTAAAAATTTATTTCTAAAGACTTTGTGTATTAGCCATGGTCCTGTCGATCATGCACTCCAAGGAATAAATGAATCCGGAGTATCTGATTTGCCCAATAAAACGGCTCACATTGAAAGCTTTCTGACTATGAAATCCTATTATTGTAGAAAAAGTAGTAAGAGGTTCTATTCAGACTCACACTTGTCAATTAGTAAAATATATGATCTATATCTAGATGATCGAGTGGTACAGAGAAATGAATGGTGAACATGTTTCGGAAATAACCTACCGAAGAACATTTTGTAACAACTACAATATGGCATTCTTTAACCCTAAAAAAGATCAATGCGAAATTTGTGTGCAATTTAAAAACAAGACCATCACTGAAGAGAATTACTCTGAACACCTACGACGAAGAGATGAATCGCTGCGAAAAATGCTGATAAAATTCGAGCCACTGAAGACAATCACTTTATTAGCGCTACCTTTGATTTACAAAGCATACTTCAGATACCTTCCTCTGATGTATGTGCACAATTTTCTAGAAAAAGGACACTCGTACATGGAATTCGATTCTATGCACAGTGCCATAGAAAAGGCCAAAAAGAATTGCGCAATTTACGCCATGAACGATTTACTGAATGTGTTCAAACTAGCACGCTCCAGAAGATTAAAAAACAAAAAGAGTAGCCCTTATTTCGTTGAGGAACTGCGATACCAAGATTTTTTGGATTTAAAGTCTTTAGCTTCAGTTTTTTTTTTAAATCGAAAAAAGGACGAAGCTGGTAATAATGTGTCGTGGGTAAAGATAAAAGTTTTGCGTTATGAGAAAAATAAACCAGGTTGTATACTTTTTAAGTATAACTACAGCAAAACTGAATTTCATGTACTAAGAGTTTTTGGTTATTTCTAAGACTTATTTCGCAAAAGAGAGAAAACTGTATAAAAGACGTAAGAACATATCGTGGAGCTAATGGGGACACAGATCACTATCTAGTTATGGCTACAATAAAAGAAAAAATATCGACTGAGAAAAAGCACGACAAACAGAAGGTAAAACTCTGGAACACACAAAAACTACATAATGAGGAAATTAGACAACATTTTACAAACGAGATTACCCAAATGTTACAACAACAGGAAATAAACCAAGACACCAGCATAACACAACAGTGGCACAAAGTAAAAGATAGTATACAAAAAACTACTGAAAAAGTAATAGGGTGTAAAGATAAAACCAACAACAACGATTGGTTTGATCAAGAATGTGCAAGGGTCATAGACGCAAAGAATAAGGCAAGATTAAAATGGTTAGCTGGCAAAGTAGAAAAAGATAAACAAACCTATAAAGACTTAAGAAGAGAAGCCACCAAGTTATGTAAACAGAAGAAAGAAGATTGGTTAAATAAAAAGGTAGAAGAACTGCAGAACGAGTACAACAGTAAAAATGCAAAGAAGTTTTATCAAAAAATTAAAGAAAGAAAAATCAAACCAACATTAAAAGCAAGAGGCTACAGAAATAGTAATGGTGTAACACAATATGGAGAGGAAGAGATAAAACATACTTGGAAACAATATTTTGAGAACATATTAAGAGGTGAAACACAACACATTATAAGCACAGAAGAAATAGATTCAAATATAGAAAATATAGAGGAAATATAGATTTCAAAAATGCTTTTGACAGAATTAACAGAAAAATTATGCTTGTAGAAATGCAAAGAATGGGAATACCACAAAAACTTTTAAATTTAATTGAAATGACATTAAGGGAATCATTAGTAGCAGTGAGAATTGAAAATCAAACAACAGATAAATTTGAAACATCTGGTGTAAAACAAGGAGACTCATTATTATTTAATCTGGTAATAGAGAGCATAATTAGCAAAATAAACATGACTAAAGGGACAATAAGAACTAAAAATGTATAAATTTTGGCATACGCCGATGATATCGTTATAATTAGTAGAAATAAAAGAGAATTAATAACAACATTTGAAAAATTAGAAAAAGAAGCAAAAATAATGGGATTAAGAATGAATGAACAGAAAACAAAATATATGAGATTCATTAAAACAAAACAGTGTCAGCTAAAACCTTTAGAAACAGCATCATACAAATTTGAAGAGGTAGAAAGATTTAATTATTTAGGAATGATAATCTCAAAAATGCAAAATAGCGAAAATATCAAGGAAAGAATACAATTAGGTAACAAAGCTTATTACGCCAACAGAAAACTATTAACGAACAGAAATTTAAAGAAAAAAGCCAAGCTTACAATCTACAAGACACTAATAAGACCAGTTATTGTCTACACAATGGAAACAGCAGCCCTTACTCAGAAAGAAGAGGAAGATCTATGTATATTCGAGAGAAAAGTGCTTAGAACAATATTGGGACCAATAAAAGTGACAGAAACAGAATTCCGAAGAAAAATGAACTTTGAGATAGTAAAAGAAATGGAAGGGGAAGACATAGTGAAATATATTAAAGCGCAACGTTTGAAATGGCTCGGACACATAGTCAGAAGTGAAGCAGACAGAGTTATCCAGATACTAATGGAATGGAGACCAGCAAAATCAAGATCCTCAGGAAAACCCAGGTTGAGATGGTGGGACTGCGTGATGGTAGACCTAAGAACAATGAAGATTATGGGATGGAGGTAAAAAGCGAAAGATCGTAAAAGATGGCAGAAGATTACAGACAGGACCAGAACATGCAACAGTCTTTAATAATAGAAATGGGGACTGATCCACCCCATTATAAGGATCATGAGCAGCCTTAACCGTCTAGGTTGTTGTGCTTATAAGAAGAAGAAGAGTTTTTGGTAGAGGAAGACCAGCTGAAATTCCTCGAACTATCTTGTTATTAAATAAAGCAGTTTTGCCAATTCCGGTAAAGAAAGAAAGAAAATGGTCTACTTAAGCTATGCTCAAATAAAATTATTCCTCCTGAGTATCAACAAGAAAATGACTAGTGATACCAGAACCAGGGAGTTTTGAGAGTGATGTAGAAGAGGATTCTGATTAATTTTAAGTTAAAATGTTATTTTTATAATATGAAACAATATAATATTATATCTAAGAATTTGTGAATTTATTTTGTCCAATTTTAATTTAGAATATTTTTTACAACAAAAAGTGCCCAAGTCATTTTATTATCAACATCTTTTCAAAATTCTGTATTTTAGTAGGTTTAGAACTGGAGAACTGCTGTGTTCCCCTTACATATAGCCTAATACCTCGGCGACTATAATAGCCCGTTGTTGAAAATGTTACATTTAATTCAGTAATTGATGCCCATTTATTCTGTTTGAACATTCGGCCAATTAAGTCCGAATGTGCAAACTCTCTCCGTTTTACGGTTCCCTAGGGGATTCGAATTGAGATACGCTCAATTAGCACGCAATTGCTAAGCAATGCTACCAGTAACTCACTGGTGGGAGCAAGGTTACTATCCATCCTGTACTAGCTCTCCAGGTTAGTACCGGAGGGATAAACGTGCTCACCCGTCGGTACCATCTCGAGAGATGGTACCTCGTCCAGCTTCGGACTTTCCCCCAACTTTAAAAGTTGGGGACCACATGCCCGATCGAATCCAACCTCAAATGTGGCAGGACTTGGTTTTTAAGCGGTTTTGCCACCCCAAATCTATATACAGGGTGTCCCAAATATAAAGGATTTTGAGTTAATGGGTAACATATGAATAATGGAAGAAGCCAAAAATGCATAAAATTCCGCACTATCTCAAAAAAAATGTTTTACTAAAAATTTGTGGGCACCCGGAAAACTAAGCAAACTGAAGACGGCCCTGGTGTCTGGTGAAGCTTAATAATAAATAGTATGCTGATCTCATTCTATTTAGTTTATTCCAAGCAAAAAATGTTTACTATTTAAACTGTTATTATAGTAATAAAGACATAAATGCGTCCTAAATAAAGATAGACTAAACAACAGTGGCCGGGTGTTTTGTTATTTTTCTTACAACTAATAGTAGGTACATGCTGAAGTAGTATAGGTTGAAAAACCTCAATGAATTTGAATTGTATTTAATCTCAAGACATCGTTAGAAATAAGTAAATAAAATAAAATCAATTAACAGTTAGAATTGCTATAAAACGAATTAAGTATTAAACAACATACTTGATATTATAAGCAGCGTGACCATCTGTTTATATCAACACAAATAAAGCATACCTACAACAGCAGATCATATTTCGACCTACTAATAGGTAATAACAACTTTATTTACGTTTAAGACGTCCAGATATCGTAAATTACTTTTGTACGTGACATACAATAACAATTTTTAAAAGGCACGCAGATCTACAAATGGTATCACATTTTTAAAGTACATTAAGGAAGGTTAGTGTTACAGAGTCGGACTTGAAAATCAATGAAACTTTAAAATTCATTTTCTCGAAAACTATTCAGTTGAAGAACAAACTTTATAAGGAAAATTTGCTCTACTCCATTCCACCAATCTACCATTAACTCAAATCCCTTTATTTCTGAGACATCCTGTATATCCTACCATATTATAGGCTTGGTGGGCCCTCGACAGAGTTTCGTTTGCAAGTCTATACGTTATAGACTCCCCTTGTATGTACCCTTATCAGGTGAAGTTGTCTTGAGAGTGAGAGGCTATGATACCCCTTTTCGCTTCAACTCGCTTTAAGGTAGAGGTGGTTCATATTGAACCACAATACCTGGTGGCATGCAGTTTCCCATTGGTCCAGATTTACCCCTCTGTCCCGGGATAAACCTCACTTTGATTCTCCTCCTTGAGATTCAGTCAAACAGCAGGATACTCATTGCTCCTTGAGAGACCTTTTCCCAGGCGCGAGTCAAATCCACCCACACCGGTTCTCATGTTAGCAGAGCTTCCTCCGCAACGTTTATGAGTATTCGTCGAGAACACTTACATGTATCTCTACCACACATTTGGTGTGGCTTGTGGCAATTGTGGCTCGGTTAGTTGCGGGCGGGACTACCGACCAAGGAACCCGGGTTCAAACCCCGGCCAATATATCACTGAATTTTTAAAAATCGCTTCTCCCTCGGAAGGCAATGGCAAACCACCGAGGTATACTTTGCCCAGGAAATTTCCCTGAAATTAATAAAAAATCCAAGTACTATGTACTTGGGGTGGTTCGGAGTCTACCTTAAGCTGTAGGTCACCTATACTTGTGATCACTGAACACGCACAACACAAGTATATGAGGGAAATGCCAACGCTCTGCAACAGAGCACGGCACGCAAAGAAGAATCAAAATTTACACCATTATTATACAATTACAGTCAAAAATTCGTTAACATGCAAAAGTTTCCTGATTTTACACAAGACTTTATAATTAAAACACATTTTACTGAAAACTTAATTTTTGACTTGGTCAGTTTTCGCAGCAAGCCCACGATATGTATGTGTACATTACAACACAAAATATAAATTAATAAATTATAGATGGCTATTATAAAAATAAAAAACTTCAATGCAGTAGCATAGTACCATAGGCGCTAACAGAAATTTGTTTAGAGGTGGTGGGAGCAAGCCTAGAATAAACGGCATATTATACAAAATTTTCAATAAAATTTAAGTTGTTCAACTTTCAGGGGAGGGGGCAAGTTCTCCTCCTTGCCCCCCTTCTGGGTGCCTATGCATAGTACTTAATATATAAAATAGCTTAAAATCATCCGGAAAATATTTGCCCAAACAATAAACATGTGTTTATATTATTCAAGATGTTTTGGTAATTTACCCTGAAAAACATCTATCCCATAAGCTCTGAGATGTGGGCCTCAATTTTGCCTAATAAAAGTATATACATTATCAAGCTGCTGCGTGAGTCAGCGAATGCATCCCGATGCATGAACTGAGGCTTGGAATTTTGAGCCTTTATTCTGTTTGCATGATGATAGTTTATTGCACGCATATGCACGGTATGCGCATATATAAATACATTTTAATATAAAATAAACTTATTAATAATAAAAAGAAATTTAGAAAGTATTTTTATAATTTATTAACATAACATTAAAAAGTGATTAGCGATAAAATATTCAATTTCAATTTAGATTTTATTTAGTAATTATTTAGTTTTGTTTAGAGGAGGCTCAGCCTTAGCCTGCCTTACCTGGTGAACCGCCCTTATTCAAACTATTTTCATCAACTCCCAACACATACAGAATGTCCTATCTAGTGTGAGGAGGAGATTATATGTTATGGTGTACATTTTGTAGGGTCTGATCTTTTTTAAGACAATCAAAATACTGAAATTACAGAACAGCAGGTACTTCCAACAAAAAATTTTATTTCTTTAAGTGAGACCAGTTTTGTTAAAGAGTTACATCTTGACACAATATGTTTTTACAAAAGGTTACCAAACAATGTAATATGGCAAGAAAATGGTCATTATGATTCACACATCCATTAGATTTACCATATGACTACTTTCTGTGGGTTTGTGGGACAAATCTTCAAAGCAGATTCTAACAGCATTGGAGAACAGATGGAAGGCATTTTTAAACAAACAGTTGTAATCTTTAAAAACTGAAAAGTATGTACATCATTCTTACTTGATATTAGCCATTAAACAAAAGATCGTCCATCAGTATTCTATGTGTTGTATAAATGTTCTATAGTACTATTTAATAAGGTATGTACAATAGTATTTTTTTGTATTAAAACTTTCACAAATTCATGTAGCACTTGTGACATGTTCCTGGAATACAGGCTAAGGACTACTTTCTCTAGCCTTTAGATAAATCACATTGAAACCAAACGGAATCTACTAAATTTTCATGGCCAACCATTATCTAAGATAAAATTGAAAGGATTATTTATTATAGTAGTACTATATTTCCTAACATACTTTTAGGTTCACGACATTCATCTTTTACATCGCACATGTCACGGATGTCTTACACTTCACATGTAGACTTATTTGGTGGACTAGGAGGAAATGGTAAAATGAAAACAAAGGAGAGCCATTTACGATATATATCTTCAAAGAATGCTCCCGTGGCAACAACAAATTATGCAGAGTTTAATCACAAACCTGTTCGTGGAGATTATGTGAGCAAAAAATATAGTGTAGTACTATGTATTTATGTAGATATGTCTCTTAGTAAAATTTTAGACTATAATATTTACATAACAGTTTTTTTTATCTTTTCATATATAGGTCTATTAATAATGATTAATAACTTTTCTTTAGAATGGACCAATGGGATTGTGTGAAACGAAGTTTAAGCAGTTAGACAATCCATTTATTGATAGTGGGCAGAGACAAACATTAGTTGATATGAGAGGCAAGTTTTCATGCTCCTATTAATTTATTTTCATTTCCAGTTTTCTCATGATAGTTATATTTTATTCTTGTAAGTGTTGAAGTTTTAGCAAATGTCAACATTCACAGATGTAATGGTTCTCAACGATATTATCGAGCAAGCAGCAGGACGACAAAGTGAAGCCAGCGATCATGGAGGTAAATACAATTATTTTAATATCCCCAACAGTAATTCCCCCCCACAACAATCAACACACCATCGCAATTTGCTTAACCTAGTAATATTACCTAGCAACTGCACGTACATATAGTATTTCATATGGTTGCTAGTTTTGAAAATGTCAAAATTCATTTCATAGTAATTTCATATCAGTATAAATCAATTTTAGCAAGCTGTAGATGTAAACATATTTAAAGGACTAAAATGTGAAGGATACGTCAAGATATACAGTAAGTTAAATAAAAATTATTATTCCGCATTAAATCAAAAGTCCAACACGCACTTAGAAATTTTGAAATGACCCTTGCACTTGCTTAAGTATTAAAACATAGAATGTTAGTACAAACATTCGAAAGTACTTAATCATCACAATTCATCTTATTAATCATCACAATAATTATGTAGAAATTTGAACCCCGTAATTCCTCAAATTGTTCTTAACCGATTGAAAATGAAAAAGCAATTACGATGGTGTTTTTAATTTTATCTGCATAAGCAAAAATACGTTTCAAATTTATAGCTAAAATTACGATTTTGTTTTTACAAAAAAAAAAACTTTTGAGCACTGTCTTTTATCAAAATAGCTACATTAGCTTAGTAATAGCAAAATCGTAAATAAGTTGCCCAACAATGCAACATGAGACCTGAAGTGAAAGTAACTTAACCAGCGGTTAAGAACGGCTGTTGCACTGCTGTCACCTGCACAAAACCTCTTTCCCCAAAAAAGAGTGTGTCAACTTCACCTTTACTAATACTTCGTACAGTTTCTGTTTATTATTTCCCAGCCAATGATGATGAAGAAGATGAACCTACAGTCAAAGAACGTTTATTAGAAACTACAATGAAAATGATTGATTTATTATGTGTATGGGATTGTTGTTGGCCTTGGCTACAGTTTCAAAAATATGTATCCCTCATAGTTTTTGACCCATTTGTGGAACTATTCATTACACTATGCATCGTAGTTAACACCCTCTTTATGGCTCTTGATCATCACAACATGGATAAGAATTTGGAGAAAGCTCTGAAAAGTGGAAATTACGTAAGTTTCTAATAATATTTTCTAATATATGATATTTATTAGGCTTTTAATTGCAGTTCTTCACTGCCACATTTGGGATTGAAGCATCACTCAAATTAATAGCGATGAGTCCAAAAAATTACTTTCAAGAAGGATGGAATATTTTTGATTTTATTATTGTGTTTTTGTCACTGCTTGAACTTGGATTGGAAGGTGTGCAAGGATTGTCAGTTTTACGTTCTTTCAGATTGGTAAATTAACGGTCACAAATCAGATTAGTATGTCAATCATCACATTTTTAATTGTTTTTTAGTTGAGAGTATTTAAGTTGGCAAAATCATGGCCAACATTAAATTTACTGATTTCTATCATGGGTAGAACAATGGGTGCTTTGGGTAACTTGACCTTTGTGTTGTGTATTATTATATTCATATTTGCTGTCATGGGTATGCAATTATTTGGTAAAAACTATACAGGTAGGTAGAGCACACTTAATAATCCACCAATTGTAATGGTTAGCAATAATTTGTATTATTGTTCCTAGATAATGTGGATAGATTTGAGGATCATACTGTACCAAGATGGAATTTTATAGATTTTATGCATTCATTTATGATAGTATTTAGAGTACTATGTGGAGAGTGGATAGAATCTATGTGGGACTGTATGTTAGTGGGTGATGTATCTTGTATACCATTCTTCCTAGCCACTGTTGTCATTGGCAATCTTGTGGTATGTACATACACACAATATTACTACAATTAATATGTTTTTATTACATAATATTATAAATATTATTATTAAGTCAAAAATGAAATAAAGATGTATATTTTTTAATAGGTACTGAATCTGTTCTTGGCCTTGCTCTTGAGCAACTTTGGTTCAGCTAATTTATCCGCAACAACAGCTGATAATGATACTAATAAAATTGCAGAAGCTTTTGAAAGAATTGGGATATTTATAGATTGGGTGAAAAGTAGTGTAATGCATATTTTAAAATTGATCCGGTTCAAACTCACCAATCAGATATCTGACCAGCCGCCAGGTGAGGGACCGTCCAACAGTTGGAACCAAGGTTTTTATCCAATCTGATCGCTTGCTGGATTTGCTTGCTGATCAGCTGTAAAGCTTTTATTGAAAAATACACAAACACATATACATATACAATGGTTTCATTCAAACACCGATCATATTACATGTGTAACACTAAAAATTACAACTAAAAAGATTATCTCTAAATAAATTTGTTTTTCTACTTACAATTTTTAATGTTACATGTTTTATATAATCAATGTTTTAATGGAAGCATGACATACAATAAAGATACCAACACGCAAACCTACACACAACCACACACACACACACAACAAATACATTTTGTTTGGCATGGTTTTTGTAGATGGCAGTATAAAATATGTTGCTTGAATAAGTTGGCAGTCATTGTAAACATCAGATTGGCAAGTAATTCATTATAATCATAGAATAATTGTTCTGATATAATGTAGAGATATTATTTTTATTTTGGACATTTGTGTCATATATTTACTATTAGTTTCATTTTAGCGCACGTATTTATTGATTTTGCTTCAAGTATTTTACACTTCAACACAAATACATGCAAATATTCAGTGGTGATGATTGGATAATGTCTAGTATCTCAGTTTCAGACATTACAGGTAAATGGCTAATGAGTGTATAGCAATATCAAAAATTCTTAGGCATGATAAAATCATTTTTTAATTTCATATTCATAAACAAAAATAAATTTAGATATGGCTTCCTAGATACATGTCCTCATAAACAATATTATTATTTGTAATAGCAATATCCTGTTTATTCTTATTGGTAAGTTTGATAATAGTTATTGCTGTCATTTGTTGCTTATACAGCCAGATATGCTCTGATTGGATAATGCTCTTAAGCTAATTTAAAGTTAGATATTGGATGTACAATGAAAGAACGCCTCAACTTGCACATGTCAAACTTATCATTTGACATACAGTGGCATAATGTGATTAGCAAACAATCCAGAAGAATACAGGTGAAAGGCAACTTGTACGCCCCTGATATTAAGTAATACTTGCAATTTCTGCTTTAAGGCTAAGTATACACTTTTGTGTCTAGAGAAGGTCTATAGACCAGATGTCAGTGTCTGTACACCAATGATATACCATCGAGAGCAGTGTTGCTAAATGAGACATTTAATGTAAACATAAACACAATCTAGGGTAGTCTATAAACTAAGTGTTGACACAAAAGTGTCTACGTGTATACTTAGCCTAAAGATACTTCTGCTATTTATATATGATATGCTAATATGTGATTTGAGAAGTATCTGAATGATAGTCATCCATAGGTTTAAACTGCTTTAGATACTTTACCCAATGAAAGCACATCTGGCTGAATACGAAATACATACCTAACAGTATTAATTATAAATGATGATTTATACCTTTATAAGAAATAAATTGTAAAGTAAATTGTTAATATTTAAAATAAATACATATAAAATTGAACTTACTTAAAATATGATTTTAAAAATCTAGGAAATCATCTTCGTTGCAAAAGCTAAGGCGGCTGTATATGAAAGAAAACTGCTGCATTTCCTGATAGCTTTTTTAATTAATTTTTTTAGAAACTTCCTTATCTTACTAAGAAAAATTAATCATACATGTGATACAAGAAAGACTACTGTTACATAAAGACATTCTTAGTGTGGATATTATTTTTGTAGAGAATGTAGATATCATTTATAGATTATGTGAAATAGTTTTTTTATTTATGTTATTAATGCAAGCTTCTCAAAAAGTAGAGATTTATTCCAACTGTTAATATACAAAAGTTGTACAAAAATTTGAAATACAATATAACAAAATCTTTTATTATTGAAAATGTAAGTCATATTTTTTAGATACTCGGGATGGTGGATTAGAATTACCCGGAGATGGAATTGTAGCAGATGGTATCATTAAGAAAAATCCCAAAGATAGACTTGAAGTTACCATTGGTGATGGCATGGAATTTATAATACATGGTACGTTAATTTCACACTTCAAATGTAGTAATAAAATATTTATGTAAAATAATACTTTAGGTGATCCTAAAACAAATTTAAAACGTGGCAAGAATAATTTAAATAAAAGCAAAACAATTGGAAATTCCATATTAGAACATGGAGACTTTATAGGTCATTTAGAAGATGATCAGATAAGTAATAAATCATATGGGAGTCATAAAAATAGATTCAAAGATGAAAGTCATAAAGGTAGTGCAAATACATTAGAGCCAGATGAACAAGAAGAAAAACGTGATGTAAGCAAAGAAGAAAGGGGTATTGAAGATGGTATGTTGATTGAAGAAACACATTATTAATCAAACAAATCAATGTTGACACACTAGAAACTTGTAATTCCCTTACATCAGTTGTATTCCTTCCAAAGAGATCCTTGCTTTTCTTCCAAATGAAAGGTCTCTAATTAAACTTGTGAAGAATACCTTCAATAATAGTACCATGTGTTATTAATAATCTAGTAGTAAGGGATTAGTATGTTCAAAGGTTATAGCCAATAGGCGAACATCTACATGTTATTTTAATAAGTGGCTAATGTAAATAATCAGTGATTCAAATAATCGGAACCTACTGTAGTACATTTCTAGTGGGTAACAGCGGGAATTCGTATGTGGCCTTTAGGAGGGTCAATCAGCGAGCAGATTAACCTGTTCCTTCCTGACCACTTGGCAGGATACAACATTTGCTGTTTGCTAATAGACCCTTCTAAAGCATGTGTGTTATCCATCACTGGTGGGTAGTTATTTCTAGTAGAGTAAATATCTAAACTATTTGATAATTTGTGATAAATGACATTGTGCCTACCAAGTAAATCTCCTTGCAATCTCTCTACACCACATTCCTCCATTCCCAACAGTAATAATAACTGGAAAGGTTTTAAGCTAAAATTATAATATATGTGCCCCAAAACCATCTTCACTAAAAACTCAGCTCCACTGAAACATCTATGTATGCAATCAACACTGTTACCTTTTAGCTATCCTAAAGCAATTCTCAGTTCATGTATGGAAGATTTGATTGATTACCTTGCCTATCTCTTACAAAATTAATTTACCATTGCATGGCCGTTGCCACTGCAGGGCAAGTGGGGCCGTGGCCTTTATCTTAATAGCCTTCCTTGATTCCCTTATTGCATACATTGTAAATGATTTAAACTGTGTTCAAGAAATACAGAACACTATATACGCAGTTAAATCAATAATTTGGTTCTTTAGGGAAAATGTTAAGTGGCGACAACTAGTATCACATATTTCATTGCTATTTGAAAAATAAATCGATTAGAATATTTTCAGACAAAGTTTTGGTCATTTACTCAGCTTTGCAAACTAGTGTCTGGCAGTGTACAGTGTACTTTTGATAATAAAACGAGAACAGCAGTTTCTCGGCTATTTACAATGTCTTGTTCCAACTTTATAATTTCGTTAATAATTACCACACAATATTTTTCTCGACTGGAACATATTGCAAACAAACTTCAAGCAGTAGGTATTGATTTACTTTCTTTACTTAAAAAAATGTATTGAAGATTTATTGACAGCCTTTCAAGAAGATCGAGAAGATTCAGTTACAAACTTTTCCACTTTATTTGAAGATGCCTAACATATAGCGGACATACTTGGTGTCGAAATTAAATCCCTCATAACAGCAATAAACAAAAATATAAACCTAATATACCTGCATCATTGACTGAAGAATATTACAGACTGGCAATTTTTATGCCTTGTTTAGATTCTTTGTCAATCATCATCATCATGTTTTTCTGCGGATTCATCGGTAGCTTTTTCGATATCGCTATTACATCAACATTCAAAACAGTTTAGTCATAAATAAGGAAACTACTCAAACTTTAGCTGCAAGGTGTAATTTAGAGAATTTCAAGGCCGGGTATGACTCTTGGACCGCTATCTGGAAAGATCGCAAGATTTTATGACGCCTCAGATTTTTCTAAATTAGCCTCAAAAGAATCTTTTACATTATTTTCCCTGAATACTGAAAGCCATTAAGATATTTTTAACTATGCCCCCAACAACATTACAGTAGAAAGGTCATTTAGTACGTTAAGACGCGTAAAAACATGGCTAAGAACTGTTATGATGGAATGCAGATTTTCAGGACTGCGCATGCTAAACATACATAGAAACAGAATTGAAAAAAATAAAGAAAACTTAATAGCCAGCACTATTGAAGTGTTTGGTTCAGACCGAAGAAGACAAACTTTTGTTTCAATAAAGTGCTTTTTAATGTGTTTTTACGTTTTAATGCATTTAGTTATGTCATATAGAATTTTATTTATTTTGCATTTTGGAATAATATTTTATTTTGCATTTTAGAGTAATGTTTTATTTTGTTTTATAACGTTCTGTTTTGTGGTTTAGAATTTTTATATTTTATAACTGATTTTTTATAAGGTTTATGTTTATTAATAAATACTCTTTTTTGTCCATCTGTTTCCCCCTATTTCTTTTCCTGATGATACCCATGTGCCATTGCTTTAGATATATAAATCTTGTTTATATTTGATATTGTGAGCTAGTTAATATTTTACTGATCAGAAAGTAGGGAAAGAAACTTAATACTAATTACTACTAGTATTACTTAATAGATTTCTTGCAGAATTATAACAATAAGAACTGAACAAACTTTTAATTTTTATTTTAGATGAAGAACCATGTGATTGTCAAGAGCAGTTAGCAGATCTAATATGTGTAAATCCAGATGAAGTTATTTTACAAGACTATGCCTCAGATTGTTTTCCAGAAACTTGTTATAAGAAGTTTCCAGTATTTGCTGGAGATGAAGATTCACCCTTTTGGCAAGGCTGGGCAAATCTGCGTTTTAAAACTTATCAGCTCATAGAGAATAAATATTTTGAAACTGCAGTTATTACAATGATTTTGCTAAGTAGTATGGCTTTAGCTCTTGAAGATGTATATTTACCACAACGGCCAATTCTTCAAGATATTCTGTACTATATGGATAGGATATTTACTGTTATTTTTACATTTGAAATGTTAATAAAATGGTTAGCTCTAGGCTTTCAAAAATACTTTACAAATGCATGGTGCTGGTTAGATTTTGTTATTGTCATGGTAAGAAAAGTTGTAAATAAATTTCAGAAAACACATAAGTTTAATTTTGGATATTACAGGTATCGTTAATAAATTTTATTGCCTCTCTTTGTGGTGCTGGTGGTATTCAAGCTTTTAAAACCATGAGAACCTTACGAGCCTTAAGACCACTACGTGCCATGTCACGGATGCAGGGCATGAGGGTTTGTATACCTTAATTAAAATATTTTGACTTGTTTCAGAAAAATGTTAATATTATAAATCATTACAGGTTGTCGTAAATGCTCTTGTGCAAGCCATTCCATCTATCTTCAATGTACTGTTGGTGTGCTTAATATTTTGGCTGATATTTGCAATCATGGGTGTACAATTATTTGCTGGAAAGTATTTTAAGGTAAATTACATAAACTATTTTTCTAGAACACAACTATTCATCTACGGAAAAGCTCAGACACAACCATAACCTACCGAGACTGTAAAGACTGATTATACATATAAATATTGAAATCATGCATTTTGAATGTTTTAATTGATTTATCGGTTTTATTACAGTGTGTAGATGCAAACAAAACAACATTAAGTTATGAAATAATACCAGATCGCAATGCTTGTGCTGCTGAGAATTATACGTGGGAAAACTCTCGAATGAATTTTGATCACGTAGGAAAAGCATATTTATGCCTCTTCCAAGTAGCAACCTTCAAAGGATGGATCCAGATTATGAATGATGCTATCGATTCCAGAGAGGTTCGTAGAACATTTGTTTAAAATAATAATGAGGCTACTGATATTGACATATTTTAGCAGCAAGATAAGCAGCCCAAGCGTGAAACAAACATCTATATGTATTTGTATTTCGTGTTCTTCATTATATTTGGTTCATTCTTCACACTTAATCTATTCATTGGTGTCATTATTGATAATTTCAATGAACAGAAAAAGAAGATAAGTATAAAAGAGATTACCTAGCAGACTTCATTCAGTCTTCTCTATCTCTTTCTTAAAATGTGCCCTTAATTATATTTTTCATATGCTTATAAAATTTTTCTTTTGCACGCAGGAGGATCACTAGAGATATTCATGACTGACGATCAAAAGAAATATTACAATGCAATGAAGAAAATGGGTTCTAAAAAGCCAATGAAAGCTATTCCCAGACCAAAGGTATGCTGTTGGTGATATATTTTTTTACATTTTTATAATCATACTTTGTAGTGGAAACCACAAGCCATAGTTTTTGAAATTGTCAGCAACAAAAAATTTGACATGATCATTATGCTATTTATTGGATTGAACATGCTGACCATGACTATGGATCACTATCAACAAGCACAGACTTTTACAGACATTCTAGATTGGCTCAATTCGATCTTTATTTGTATTTTCACCACCGAGTGCCTCATGAAAATTTTTGCATTACGTTATCATTATTTTACCGAGCCCTGGAACTTATTCGATTCAGTAGTTGTTATACTGTCCATACTGGGTATGTTTTTAACACAAAAAACACTATAAAACTTAATTTATTCTTATGTTATCTAGGTCTGGTACTCAGTGATATTATTGCAAAATATTTTGTATCGCCTACATTACTTCGTGTAGTACGTGTAGCCAAAGTTGGTAGAGTGTTGCGTCTGGTTAAAGGTGCTAAAGGCATTAGGACGTTATTGTTTGCATTAGCAATGTCGTTACCAGCATTGTTCAATATATGCCTGCTATTGTTTTTAGTAATGTTCATTTTCGCTATTTTTGGAATGTCTTTCTTCATGCACGTCAAAGAAAGAAGTGGTGTGGACGATGTCTACAACTTCAAAACATTTGGACAATCCATGATTCTATTATTTCAGGTATATATGCATTTTTACTTTAACTGCATGTAAGGAAAGATAATAGTTGTATTATAACATATAATTATTAATAACTAGAAATTGACAAATTATTCAAAATTTGCTTGCTAATTTAAAGCAATCATCATTACAGATGTAGTGACATGTATTTGTCAAGCTGTGTTGTACGACAATTATAATAGTTTTCATTATTAGGTAAAAATTAAGAATAGATACATATTAAGATAATGACAAAAGAAAAGACTGGGGTTTAGTTTTTTATTGGGTCGTGAAGCAAACTGGCCAAATTTTTCATTTGTAGGACCAAAAGATAATTTCAATACAAAACCTCTCAATTTTAGTACCAAGCTACTAAGTTCAGTTTAGTGAAGATTATACTGTAAAGACCAATGTTTGTAAAAAAACTACCTGTCACAGGTACTGATGCTAATATTTGAATATTTACCATTTGTCATATACCCAATGAAGAAGTTGGCAGGTTTACATTGGTTTACTATTTTGATTGAAGTTTTCTCTAGAATAAAATTAAAATGTTAAAATAAACATTAAATCATATGGTCTCTCCCTGTACAACATCGTTATGACATTGACTCGGTAAGCATTCTGGATACCAGTGTTGTTGAACTGCTAGAAATAACCTACAGTTAATGTTTCGTTCCATATAGGGATGCAACTAATTTCATTTGTCTTTTCTCTGTAACCTTAAATACATGTAAGGACTGTCCCAGAAAAAAACGACCACTAATAGGTAGCTGTAAAACAAAACACAGATGTCAAAATTTATTAATTTGTACTTTATCTTGTTGCTGTTAAGAAGGTAAAAGTGATGCAGCATAATTTGGTATTTTATTGAAAATGGCACATTAAGCAGAACAGCGAAAATTAATTGTTTCCACACACATCATCCCAAAATGTGTCATACACAGTTGCCAAAACTTCTTAATATTCCAAAGACTAGTATTCAAAATGTTATTAGTGCATTTAAAGAAAGGACTACTGTTAACCGGAAATCTGGATCGGGAAGAAAAAGGGGATCATTTGATTAAAAAGCCCAAAGGAAAGTGAAAGGAATGTGGTTTACAATTCAAAGGTCTCGTCACTACAGAGGAAATATTAATAGTAATATTTATATTGAAGGATGTTTAAGGAAACACCTATTACCCCTGATAGAAATCCACAATAAGTCTGTGCTATTTCGGCCTGATTTGGCCACTTGCCACTACAGTAAAACGGCTGTACAATTCTACGAAGAATTAGGCAGAATGGGGGACATTGGGTTCAAACAAAACGAAGCCTTGGAAAAAAAACGGAAAAGAAGAACGAAAGAAAAACGATTTTGAAAAACAAAGCAGTCGTAAATGACCATAACACAAGCCAACATTATTAAATTTTTTTCTTGATGCCGGAAAACTGAGAACTGATTTTGGATATATTTGAGGTGCTGATTCCAAACATACCTGGCTTTTTTTCGTAGCAGCTCTAGTTTTTGAGATACAGGCTAATTGATTTTCGTTTTTATAACAGGCACAAATCATGAAATAATGGTATCTTTACAGGAAACGTGGTATTTACCTAAAACTAGATTATATAATTAGGCAATTAGAGTTACTTGGTATTCCCGATGACCGGTCCTGAAAAAGATTAAGTATGAAGAACATCAGCGGATGATTTGTGTCGATCTAAAAGTGGTAAACTTCCTCCTTGGACAGCAAAGTGGATACACAAAATATCCTTGTTTTTTGTGTCTTTGGGACAGCAGAGTTAAGGATCAGCACTGAGTTAACAAAAATTGGCCCCTAAGAAACGTCATGGTTCCAGGAAAAGAAAACGTGATCAACGAACCTTTGGTTACGAGAGAGAAAATCATATTTCCACCTTTGCATATCAAGTTGGTACTTATGAAGCAATTTGTGAAGGCGTTAAATCGAAATGGACTTTGCTTTGGGTACTACTTAATACGTAAATTTCCTGGGATGAACATGGGAAAACTGAAAGAAGGCATATTAGATAGCTCTCATATAAGACAGTTTATAAAAGATCCACAATCTACCGCAGCAATGAACGAGATTGAATCTAATGCTTGGTGCTCATTTGTTAAAATAGTACAAAATTTTCGTGGCAATAATAAAGCAGAGAATTACACAGAATTAGTGGAAAATATGGTTTCTAAATTTAATATTCTCGGTTGTAACATGAGCATAAAACGTCACTACCTCCACAACCACTTAGATCGATTCCCACAAAACCTATGTGGTTACAGTGAAGAACAGGGGGAAAGATATCATCAGGACATTAAGATGATGGAAGAACAATATCAAGGAAAGTGGGATACCCACATGATGGCCGACTACTGTTGGAGTCTGCAGCGAGACTGTCCTACTAAACTCCATGCTAGAAAATCGTATAAAAGAAAAATTTCTAAGTGATAAGCCACGAATGTATATTTATCTACTTTGTGAATTAAATACTTTACTTTGTAATCTTTGTTTTTAAGGAGCCTTTGTCGCAAATACTAATACTTAAAAATAACCGAGTTAAAAAAAAAGTTGATTTTTTTCCAAAAGAGGTCAATATAGCGTACCACAAAAACTAGATCTGATAGACTAAATCTGACAGTTGTTTCGGTGTTCATAGTTTTCTTTAATAAATAATTTTTTATAAATGATGTGTTTTGACTGTCAGAATTTTGTTAGTGGTCGTTTTTTTTCTGGGACAGCCCTTAAATAATATAAAATACAGTATTTTCTTCATGACTATGTTGCACAACCACTGCCATATGCCTGCTGAAAATATGCAGTATAGTGAGGAAGTTCAGTTTGGTACAACATTACCATGCCGATCTATCAGATCAAAACAAATAATTCAAACACATATAAATTTCAAAATTCATAGAATAAAATAATCTTGATAGAACATTATTGATGTATAATTTATTAATTTAATAGTTTATTATTACAAATCATAATTATTGTAAAGAAATTTCAATTTAAATTTTACAGTGTTACTCTACATAAATCCCATCTCTGTTATTATATAATCAATTTCCTTCAAATTTTCAAAAAAAATTTGTCAGTATTACTGATTCATATTTTCAACAGCAGTTGCAGTAAGCATTTTTCAACACATCAATTGCATGTTAAGCTCTAGTTTCTATTAAGAGATCGTCACCAAAATTTCATCGATGTAGCACAGAAAAGTTTGTTTTGCTATCTTTTTTTAAACAGTAGTGAACTTTTTCGTGCTACATTGTCGAAAATTTTTGTGATGATCTCTTAATAGAAACCAGGGCTTAAGTGTTGGTCATTTTAAAAATAAAACTATAAAATTAACAGATTTAGACTAATGAAGACATAGGCTATTAACTAACAAATCAATTAACACTTATATTACATGTAAATGGGGTTATAGTTGTCAGCTTTTGAGAAAAAGATTCTCAAGACACAAAACAGATTCTGTCCTACAAATTCCTGATTTTTTTTGTTGAAAATCGTGCAGAACCACTTAAATTCTAATATATTAAATAAAAAATTCTAAAAAGTAAAGAAGATAAGTCGACATTCTAAGTATCTTTAAGGGTATGACTGCAGTTTTCTTGATTGTATACAATAATATGCCCAATGGTAATACTTATTTAAAAAAATGATCAATTCATCAGAAAATTTTACAACATTTTAAAATAGATCTTATGGACGTGCCAGTTCACTGTTTGAATAAACCCCTAATCTAAACTTTTAATCATGCTGGACTTTAGTTATGTCTGAGATACATATGCAAATGATAATTTAAAGGTATTAAGCTTTCAATTAATAGACTAGGGAGCAAAAGTCTTTGACCAAAGAATATAATTAAAAGAACACATAAAAAGAAATAATGGTAATCTTTAAATAATTTAACAAATTACATTTTGTTTATGAGAATGAGAGGTGTATGTAGAAGCTATCATACAGAAATTATGTTGCAATTAGTGGATAAAGCTGTAGCCTTAGATTCCAATGCCAAAGATCCTTATTAGGATCTTTGGCATCTGTAGGTTTAAAAACAAAATTTGTAGACAAGAGAAGGTGCGATGTGAAACAAGAAAACTATTAACTTGTATGAAATTGAATGTAAAAACCATCTATAGAATTATTTACTTCTACTGCCCGTAGTTTTTGTAAACTGTACAGAGTAGCGCTAATGGAGACACAGCCACCTGTGTCATGAAAATACAACGTGCTGACACTGCTAAACGGAGCCCCATAGTACACAGAAAATGTTATGTTAGTGTATGCTATTATTATTTCTCGTGTTTGCAGTTATTTTGAGTATTACTTAATAACATTTATAAAAAGAACACAGAATGGAATTTATTTAAACTATTATCTATTGACTTGATAGTTGTGAAGTAAATGTCAAAAATAATAGAAATAAATAATTTCATAGATAGCTTGTTAATTTCATGGCAACCCTGATCCAAAGACTTTTTGATCATACAATATATATGCAGCATGTGCGAAAATGCTCTTGTCAAGTGGGAAATCTTTTTATTATTGTTTTTTCAAAAAAAAGTAAGATTTTAAAAAAGTTTTGTTTCACATAAAACCTCAAATGTTGCCATTAATATTAACCTATCGTATACATAGCGATAAAAATATTTTGCCTTTGATTTTAATGTTTGCATTTTTTTAATTTTACTTTTTTTGAGCAACATGACATGGTTTGTGTATACAAGACCATTAATAATTTTAAGTTAAAGTAAAAAATATATTATGTAAAAAATCTTTTTACATAAAGTGTTGAAATGTTGAACAATAAAGAAAGTAAAATTAATAAAAACTGCAAACATTAAAATCAAAGGCACTCTTTTTTTGATCACCCTGTATACGATAGGTTAATTTTAATTTTACAATCTGAGGTTTTAAGTGAAGCAAAACTTTTTATAGGGTGACTTTTCAGTGATTGTTAAAGATGTTGAAACATGTAAGTAAGTGAGTCCATGTAAGTGAAAAGTGTGTCTGTGGTAAGGGTGAAGTACAGTTTAGTGACTTTTTCTTCGAAAACCAATAATACAAAAGTTTCCTCTTTGGCAAGACAATTTATGCACTTTTTTGGTGATTTTGATTTGCAAACAACTTATTTGAGTGACCTTTTCCTGATTTACAAATTTTCAATTCTGCAATTTGTAACGAGGCAACAATTCATCTGCAAAATTGTGCTTTTTAAAATGGCCATTTCAGAAGTTACATAATACGATGTTATTACAGAACGATACACAACAATTTGCATACTTTGCTGTACCACGGGCGATACAAAAAATGCAGACATCTTAAATGTTCTATTACGAATTAGGGTTTTAAGAAAGTGTTGCTATGATACGGGAATCTTAATTTAATTGTTGAATTTGTTTGTTAGGACAATGAAAATTACATTACTATAGTTTAAACTAATAAAATAACATTAAAATCGCTACCAAGACTTGTCTGCATTCTTTATGTTGCCTGTGGTACATTAACACATACATTCTGACATCGCACCATGTGCATTGAATTACCTTACAGTAGTAATGTTCTAGCTGTTTAATAACTTTAATGTTGACTTGGCACCAGAGAAAAGCAATTGAATCGGTGAGTGGAAGAAAGGTTTAAGTTTAAAATTTATAATTTTCAGGAAACTAATATAACTGATTAATTTGCAAACTAATTCAAATACAACTTTACTATCCACAGATAAGTTATACCTATGGGTCTAAGTAATGATGTGAACATAACTAAATTTTTGTACCATTACAAACAAATTTTGTTGTTAGATCAAAAACAGTTTCTGGACTTTATCTTAAACTTATTAAATTTAATTCTCATTAACCTAACAAAACGTATTAATGTATTAATTGTGTTTATTTAAACAAAAATACATTCTAAAAAGTCAGAGAAGATTGTGTATTCTAAGACTACTGTAAAATCTTTTTCAGGTCCTCTTATTTTTTTAACATAACTTAAACTTAATTACTTAACTTAATTACAGACTTAACCCGTTCTTACATTCATCCGTGCCTGTGTCGATGTGTTATACAAGCTCAACTGTATGCATTACTAAACCATTTTTTAGCTCAATGTGTAGAGCTTGAAATTTAGTCAATAGCATGTATCGTAACTAAATTTCGTCATTTTTGTACTTGCTCCGTTCTGCCACTCACCAATTCAATTGCTTTATTACTTGTAAAAAGAAGAAGACTCAGGTGAGTTCAATATTGGGTTCACAGTATTAATCAAAAACAACAAACATTGCTCCAATACCTCTTCTTTCTTCTTACAGGCAGATAGCGAGAGTTGCAGTTCTTATAACTTTTTTGTTTATTATTGTGATTTATCGGTCAAAATAAGTCATTTTTCAACTTTGATAATTAGTCTTTCTTCTATTTTCTACATTCTGCATATGGCAGATGGAGTGCAACTGCTGCCTGAGTCATAACATCCGGTGACGTACATTACAGTGCCAGAAAGGTTTGCCCTTGACGTACTTGTTGGAATGTTTCTCATTACAATACATGCTGTTTCAAATACACATATCGCTGTATGGGAACTTACCTTGTACCACCGAGTCAGTGGAATGTCCACTTAACAGTACTACTTGTCTATTTCTGTTTTTATTTCAAATGATGGTTTTAACATGGGTTGCTACTTGTCAGTTAGTTTTCAGAATTTTGCCGTATTCAAAAATTTATTTTGCTCTCAAAAGTAACTTATTGCTTTAAAAAATTAATTTTCATTCTACAGGGTTCTTTTTTATATTTTTTTACATGTGATCTAAGAAGGAGTACTTATGTAGAATATGACAGATATTAATAATGCTATGTTAACTTTTTTAAACAGTTTTCTTTTATGGATGTAATGGTACTATTCTAAGACAATTTACAATTAGATGAACAGACAACAGAACTAAATGGATTGAGTTTCCCAGAAAATAAAGCCATTGCTATAAAACTATCATAGCTGCTCATTTCAGCAGAGAAAAGTTGTTTTCATATTTCGTCCATAAGTTTCCATATTTGTTCAGTACATTGACATTAGTCGAAATTATCAGTGGTAATAAGAATGTTAACTCATTTAACTAGCTATTAGCAAACTGTCTAAAACTTACACTTAATCGGTTTTTTTCTCAAGTTTTTTCATGCAATTCTTCATTAATTCAATCGGGGGTTTCCAAAGTTATAATGAGCTGCTCATTCAATTTGCACCATGGTGTAATTGATATAGGCTTTTTTCATTGAAATATTGTGAGCCATACTTGAGGTTCTTGTGAACTCCCTTAGGAAACCCTTGATTTTAATGAATAATCACGTTAAACTTAATTCATAATTTATTTATAGATGTCAACTTCGGCTGGTTGGGATGGTGTGTTAGATGGTATAATAAATGAAGAAGAATGTGATGAGCCAAATCTAGAAATAGGAGAGACTGGTAATTGTGGAAATTCTACTATCGGTATAGCGTTTCTGCTTAGTTATTTGGTCATCTCATTTCTTATCGTGATAAACATGTATATTGCTGTAATTTTGGAAAACTATTCGCAAGCAACAGAGGAAGTTCAAGAAGGTCTGACAGATGATGATTATGACATGTACTATGAAATCTGGCAGCAGTTTGATCCAGAAGGAACTCAGTACATTCGCTACGATCAGTTATCAGATTTCCTCGATGTGCTCGAACCTCCACTTCAAATTCATAAACCTAATAAATACAAAATAGTGTCTATGGACATTCCAATTTGTACAGGCGATATGATGTTCTGTGTAGATATTCTAGATGCGCTTACTAAAGACTTCTTTGCTAGGAAAGGTAATGAAATTCAGGAAACGGCAGAGTTAAGCGAAGTACAACCTAAAGCTGATATTCCTGGTTATGAAACTGTGAGTTCTACTTTGTGGCGACAACGTGAAGAATATTGTGCTAGACTAATTCAAAATGCTTGGCGTAAACATAAACGCCAGCGTTGTGGCATAACAGAACAAAAAGATGAAGCTGATGGAGATGGGGAATTAGAAGCCAGACAAACAGCAGTGCTTGTACAAAGTGATGGTTTTGTGACCAAGAATGGTCACAAGGTGGTGCTCCATAGCCGTACACCAAGCCTTAGTTCACGTTCAGCAGACGTATGAGACTGGCCCCGTCCCTCCCCAGCCGAGCATTAAATCGTTTCTGCGACAGGCTGGCTGTATCGTGTGTTGTTTTATTTCAGCTGTTTGAACATCTATCTTGACAAATACACATACATCGAATTGTAGAAAATTAATATAACTAACAAATGATCCTAGATAATATCGATGACGTTCGTTATATTGTTAAAGAAATACAGCTGAGATAAAATTTACTGTTGTCGAATGGACCTGTGCTGTGTAGTTTGATGGAGAAGATACCTTTTACTAATTACTATCAACTGCTTTGCTGCTCATATTGCTATTAATTAATATAACCATTGAAATGGTGTGAACAAGACTGGAATATCTATAATAACAACCAAACAATAATAGTTTTATGAACAGTGTGTATGTGCACTTTTGAGCACTAGGTATTTACATATTTCTCCATAGTTTATGCCGCTCCAAAAATTAACACTTACGGCCCAGCATAAGTACTAAATTTTGGATAAGGCTAATTGTGGAAAATTAAGAAAATCAATCTAGTTGCATATAAGAAGCCAGTTGATAAAAATCAAACCTATATCAATTTTTTTAGTAACAGAGTTTTAGTATTTATTTTATAAACTGAGTAATTTGAATTATATACAACATTTAAAAAGTATTTACACAATTTGAGATGGTAGAACAGTAGGATATTACATGATATCTTTTAGATTTTAAAGAATTTATAAGATCATTTACTATTTTGTTTGAAAATCACATTGCTGTGGTTTAATTTATAAATAATTAAATACTCCAACTCATTGAGTATAATATAGCTGTAATACATTAACACTTACAAACATGTTTAAATTTTTACTTACAATTAAATCCTTACGGTTCTAATGTCACAAATTGTTTGTTAATATATTATTGCGGAAGTAATACATTTGGAACATAAATTTTATTGAACAAGACGAGATGAGATATTTAAAGAAGAATATTAATACTAAACAAAAGCAATGCTGGGCAAGACTGCGTCTTATTTTATTACCTCAAGCTGATTGTTTAGAGAACTATACTAGATTATATTAACAATTTTAATGATTATTCTATAAATAGATAAATTTTATTAAAAGGCTTAAATTTAATTTATAAGATTTAGGTAAAGATATTCAAAATGTGACCATCATATGCAGCTCCATTTTAAATATTTTTTGTGTAGCAATTAACTGTGTAGGATCTTTTAACAAATTCAAATTGTTTCTTTATTCATACGTGTAATGCTAACATTCTGAATTATTAAGCCAGCTTGCATTATTTTTCTAGGTATTTAAAAATTTTCCTTTCTTAATTAAAAAAGCTATTTAATCTTGTGTGTTAATAGAAATAAAGATATTTAATCACATTCTTTATGTAGCGTGTACAAAAAGGAGGAATTAGAGGTTGCAAGATTTATTGGAATGACTTGTAAATAGCGCAAACCTGTGAATTATTTGTTTATCTTGTCCACAGTATGTACAGAATGTGTGTGTCTGTGATAAAGAGGAAAGAGTCGTTTTTTTTATCTTTTATGTTATAGTTTTTTGCTAGATAATATTCCAACATTCTTTCAGTTTATTAGGTCTCATCTTGTCTTCCCTTAGAGTAATTAAATGTGCAAATTTATAAACTGCAATTTTGGTTCTGCATTTTTATAAACAATATATTATAATTAAAATGTTGTATATATTTTAAATTAAGTATAATCACGTTATTTTGGGAATTAAAGTGTTGTTTGTTTTTTTACAAGAATCGAACAATATGGGATTGCACCCTAAAATATGGTAAGAATTGAATAAATATTGGGAAATCCAAATTTCCAATGTTTTAATAAAACGGCACTTTAAACTAATAAACGTAATTTGTAGTTCTGAAAGTAATTGGTCTTATGATTACGTTATCATCTTGAAATTAAGATATAAACTAGTAGAAATACAGTTGCAGTAAATAATTAAATACAGTCACATAAGTCTCATGTTTTATGAAAGCAACATTTCCCAAGTTGCTTTCAATTAATTCTGTATATACTTTATTATTATCCTAACTCAGTACGTAATTTTATGACCAAAGATTCAGTCACAGAAACAAAACTTCCAGCCATATTCAAAGAAAAGTGTATATTTCTAATTTTGCTAAAGTTGTTAATGTTTCGATTTTATTATTACTAATACAACATTATAGATAGTCGTATGCACAAATAAATATAATTAGCAAAAGTATGCACTTTTCACGAAATGGCCTTAAAAGAAAGAGTATAAATATTATATTCTAAATGGGTTGAAATCGATGAACTGAAATAATTAGTAAATATTATTGCAATGTGGACAATTTAAAAATCACATTCGTCGAGTTATTTATAAAATATGGTGCTTTTTCAATTTGCTATTCTTCAAGCTGTCTTCACATGCTACATGGACTGCAAATGGGGGAGGGGCGAAAGGGCATTTGCTAAAATACACGGATTTTGTATGCCTCATATGATATTGTATATTGTAAGTTTGTATGTGTGACATTTTTTTGGCACTACTTAAAATTTAAAACAAAAGATATTAGAGATAAATATTTACATTTGCACATGTGTTTTATATAATAAAAGTTATATGGGCTTGTTACTGTTACTAATATATATTTTTGCTTTAATATCTAATGAAAAAGAAAAACTTGACACCAATTTGTAATTGTATTTCAAAGAATTGCGAAACTTTAAGTGACACAAACTATTTAATCCCATTATTCAGAATTAGTGTATTAGGTTGCTTCACCATACTCATCTTGGCTGGAATATTGCCATTTACAATCAATCTAATATTCATCTTATAATACACCATTCGCATAAAAAATGTCACCCATACCCTTGCGAACGATTTTGATTCTAATAAGAAATTCAGCGCATTTATTATTATACATAATTAATTAATTGATTAATTGTTTGATTGATTAATTAATTAATTGATTGTCATTATATGTTTAAATACATGGTGTTATAGTAATAATTATTCCGTTTTTAATCTTATTATTGTTATAACATTTCAGTCAAGGATATCCTTTTTACTTCAAAAAAGAAATCATTGCCAGATTTAGTTCCGATAACTCTGTTGTGATTCCCAAGCAACCGAATTGTCAGAAAAAATATTAAAAGCCTGCTGGTTTCGGGCAAACAATAAAACTTTCCTTCGACTGTAATGTAAAAGTGATAATTATTATATTTACGCAACAAATCGCTATTATTATTACTTGTAATTAAAATTATTAATTATTATTATTAAAATTCCACCGCTTGTTTAAATGATTGCTGTCGAACTTTTAAGATTTTACAATATTAAAATAGATTTTAAAAAGCAAATGAATAAACGCTACAATAAAAAATTGTTCAGTGGAAATGCATATGTTTCAAAAGTGTGCTGCATTTTTAATACCAAATTAGTCTGCACATAATATTATTATTGAAGAAACAGGCTCCGCCGTTTTTTCAATTTCCTGCCGTTCGTTAGAATTCTACCATCGTAATAATAATATTATATTGACTTTTTTGTGCCCCGTGCTAATGAATTTATAAATACCTGACCAGTCTTTCAAAGGTTTCTATGTATTAAATTGCATTTTTGTGTTGTAACTTCAATTAGTAGTGAAATTATTTAAATTTTTTATTGTTAGAGATTTAATAACGAAAATAATTCAGTACATAGAAACTAAGATTGATCTATTTAAAGAAAAAAAATAATGCACATAATAAAGCTGATAAATAGTTTTTGTTGCAAAAATGTAAAGCAGTGGTGAAATTCATAAATTCATTAGACAAAACACGAAAAAGGACATGCATTTTGCACATGACTGTAAACATGCTTTTTTACATTTTATGAAAAACAATGTTGATGTACACAGGCATATATGTATTTTAATAATAAATATACATATAGATGTGCTACAACTACATTTGAAGAACTCATTATGTAATATAATAATCATAGTATTACAAACATATATACATACATAATTTTTCTAAGCAATCGTTGTTTTTAGGGTAGCTATTGGTATATTAAGATTTAGTTTGTAAGCTTTGCGATAAATTAAAGCGATGATCTCGATTTTAAGTCACAACATTATATATATATATATATCTATATATATATATATATAATATATTTACATTCAGAATATAATTTAATGTAAAATATATATATATTTATATATGTATATATGCATATATATAAACACCGAAATTATTGAATTCCTTTTTAAAATTAGCTTGTTTTTAATCAAAACATGCTGTAATTGAAAGAAGAGATAAACAACCACTTTATTCTACAAAAAGAGCTTTATATTTCAATTAAAATAAAAACCATTTGAAATAAATGTTATTTTTTTATTTCTTGAAAGCTTGAAGTACAGGTAAAGTATAAAGCAGATCCACCATGAGGAAAACAGAACTACCGAATATATTTTATAGGTACTGCCAAAGTTGTCTACATAGATTTCATATTAATAGCAGCCATGATGCTTTATGAGCTTTAGACAATAATATCTTGTTTTACTTGTCTGATCAGCTGTGCTATGTAATGTGATACTGTTTACTTCATATTGACTATGAGAAAGGTATTGGTGTTACATAACTGCATCAATATACTATAATAGGAATACACCTTATATCTTATTTTTAAACACAATTTTTAACAAACTTAACTAAATAAACTTTAATAAACTTAATCAACTTTCTAATTGGAGCGTTCATGGAACTAAGACAGGGTATTGCAGATTTTATTTGTTTAATTAGCGAAGTCAAACATTAACATTTTTTTTATTCTTAGAAATTGCACTCTAATGATCAATGGAAGTGATTGCCCTTTGTTGGTAACAGCAGCCTCGCCATGGGGCCAATAAATATAATTATATTGGAAGATAGTGTGGATGATTCAAGAGATTGTTATTATGCTAGAACAACTTGCAACATCCAGAACATCCAAACATCCAGAAAAATCGAATTATGCCAAACACATTTTGGAACAGAACCACGCAATAACACCTCAAAACAACATTAAATTCTTACATTTTTGCAACAACAAACACAAATTAGACATTTTAGAAGCTTTTGAAATATACAAACATAAACGGACAGTACCTTTAATGAACGAACAAACTGAGCTTAGTAATTCTCCTTTATTAGAAGTGTTAGATATTTAGTTTTTGTCTGTATTGTATCTAGTTACCTATTTTCTGTATGTATTTATCCTTAGCAACGTGTTTGTTTATCAATCTTATCTACCTTTGATAATGACAATTTAATGTCGAAACAATCTTGTCAGGTTAAGATAAACTAATAAAACTTGTGAAACTTTGAATTAATCTTTTAATTTGATTATATTTCATTTAATAATTTTTAACACTTTTAAAGGGAAATATTTCAATTTATCTCAAATTTATCTTTGTACAAAAAATTGCTTTCAATATATGAGGTATTCTTTTACAAATCGAACACATAATATGGGGTAACATTTTTTATTTGCTTCAAAAAATGTTTACGCAAATTAACTTTTCTTGATGTAGAAAGGCATTTTTAAAAATGGCACTTTATTTTAAAAACGCAAAAGACTGAGTCCAAGTTACAAAAATGAACACAGTTTACTGTTAAATACAATAAGATATTTATTCGTCGTGAATTTACACAATATGCACTTGCATATTCACTTAAATACTATTATATAAGTTCAACTTGAAACTGTTAATAATGATGTTCAGAAAGACCGAGGTAAACAGTAACCCTGGCTACCAGTTTCTACGGCTTTCTGGGTGAGTATGGCTGGAAGGAAGGTAAACAATGACTCTGGTTATCAGTTTCTATCCCAAGCCCGTGGTAACTCAGACTAATCTGTTCCACAAACCTCTGGTTTTTATATACTCTTTTTGTGGGCGTAAAATCCTTCAGTTGAGCACACGTGGCCGTGGGTAGTGTTTTTGCTTCTTCTAGCATTCTTCAAGTTTTCTGCAGTTCTGAATACTGCAGCTGCTTCCACTTTAGTATATGTGGGCGCTCGCTGTTCGCACACGTGGTCGTGGGTTGTGCCCTGAATACTGCAGCTGCTTCCGCGTTAGCAGATGTGGGCACACCGTTCGAGGCGTTATCTTGCATGTGTTTATAATGAGGTCACACTTCTCTTTAATAATGAATAAATGTTAACTCGCATTTCCTATACAAATAAGCAGACACATATTTCGGTATTTTTTATCCCGTGAATATTTTCGAAAATACAAATCTTACACAACTCGTCGATTATGCCCTTTTTCAAATCGCGATAACTCCTCTTCTGTTCATCGTATAGAGTAAAGTATGTAGGTCATTTTCTAGGCAATGGAACGATATTTATTTTAATATTAATTAATATTATATTTGTTGTTAACCTGTGATTGTTATAAACAATTTAAATATTGTTTTTCATATTTAGAGTAAAATTTTTGAGTTTAAAAATTTGAAAAAAATACCATCGTATTCCTCGTCTCATCTTATATAAAAATCATATTTTTATGGAATGGTCAACCAATTTCATCTATATGGAAATAATTATTTCGTACGCAGTAAGTACTTTGCGGCGTGGCGGCTACTTGGGTCGCTCGTTCGTACTGTATCTGTCAGTGAGTATGAGAGAAACGAAACGAAAACTAAAAATATAATAATCGACTATTATTTATTATAATTTATTAAAATAATAAAAATAAATTATAAAACAATGTATACTTTCACTACTTTATTGTACACTAAACCCCTGCCCGTACCTCATAAGATTAAATTATGAACAATAACCGACGCCCTTTTAGGGAATTTCCATTGTCATAGAGATTCACTGATTGAAATACCCTATGATAAGGCCGTCCACTTTAGGATAAGGCTGATGTCTTTGTTTCAGCTAGAAGAGCCAAGATATACTGAAAACCTGACCGTTTCTTTTAGTATAGTCGTCTTTCCCAAACCATTGGCAGCGTATGTCACCTTATGCTGTTTCAATGCTGGTTTCCAATTCCGGTTCAATGGCCTTTGGATGGACTTTCCATATATCCAATCCATCCATCCAAAACTTTCCACAAAGGAATAACAATTTTGATAACTCACTTTTATTTATTTTATTAATTGCGGGTAAATTTCCCTTATTCGAAGAATATTTGTTGTATTTGTTTTATCTGTTTAATTAAATAAAACACCAGTTTATGGTTTTCACGAAGATTTATTCACTGGCTATAACTTTAGCTAGTAATTTTAAATTAAATATCGCAGGCGGTTCTTTATAACCATATAAACACTTTTACAATTTTATAACGACTCTACACTTTAACGCATGCATTTTATGCAGTTGTCTTGAAAATTCAATCCAATAGAATATGTGCAAATGAATAAGAAATATATTATTAATTACAGTTCTGTTTAGGAGTAGGTACATACTTACCTTTTTTTTAATAATGATTGTTTTTTCGGGTTTTCAAGGTAGTCATAGCCACTACCTTTTTGTTTTAATAAAAAAATCTTTAGTATACTTCAAATATTTATTACAATGAAATAATGAATAAAAAATAATTTTTATTACTGCATGCTTTTACAGTGGGAAAATCGCCTTCGTATATACACGTTTAATTATAGGATTTGGATAATTCCTAAAGCCACTGAAAAACATACAGTGAGAAAAATTATTCATTATTTCATTCTAATAAATATTTAAAGTTAACTAAAGTTTTTTTTAATTAAAACGACAAGGTAATTACTATGAGTTTCGTTGAAAGAACATTAATTTTGATTTAGTCGTTTGTTTTTTAACTCTTACAATCTATATACAATCATTAATTAAAAAAAAGGTAAGTATCTATTTACCTAACTCCTAAACATAACTGTAATTAATATATTTAATATTAATTTGTACATATACTTATACTATCGAATTGAAGAGTCAAGGCAACTGAACAAAATTAGGCAACAGGCGTTAAGTCCAGGATGTTTTGAGTGATACTCGGGGGCTACACGCTAGTTACACCACTGGCAACAGCCTACCATAATCGTGCATAATTGATGACATGCCTGTCATCTTTTCTAAGGTAATGGAGTTTACCTACTACCTTTCTACAACTTAAAGTTGTATAAAAATGTTTTTGTTTTACACAAGTACCTTTCGTATTTTACAAATTATGCTCATCATTGATTTAAAAAACTCAAAACATAATTTTTCTGAAGAATCATAGCTCGTCTGCTTTTAAAATATCAAGGAAACAGCATTTAGTATCGAGCAACATTGTCACCATTTATGATCAGTTTTTGAGGACAGTTAAATTTAAAGAATGATTTAAAATTAGTAATAAAACAAAAGATATTAGAAAAATAATCATTTATTGCGAAAATAAAGTACAAACAGCTATATCTGAAACAATAGAGAAATTATTGAGCATTTTTAAAATTTTTAAAACAAAGATTTGAGATACATTTAAAATTTTTCAGTTATGATTTTCACATCAGTTTTTTTCAGACGGGAAAAGAAGACAATAAAATATGAATCATCATTCAGTAACAGTAGTACACAAGTTTTTAAATAACATAAAATAAAATTACCTTTTGAGTAAGCATTCATCAGCATACCCTGTAAAAAGAATTTTAAGAATTACAAT
The DNA here is from genome assembly GCA_929113105.1 of Agrypnus murinus. Lineage (NCBI taxonomy): Eukaryota > Metazoa > Arthropoda > Insecta > Coleoptera > Elateridae > Agrypnus > Agrypnus murinus. The sequence goes on along the minus strand of OV816023.1, from coordinate 129,390,659 downwards.
GTAGAAATTTGAAAATATCTGGAATTAAATTGAAATTTATTCCAAGCGATTTCAAATTTCAAGTAATATAGCAAGGCTACCACACTGATATGATAAATATACACGTATCAGCTCTAGAACTTGCTAGTACTTATAAACTAAGAAAAAACAAAATAAAACACAATCGAGGAGAAACTGCCTTTATTTGTAAATTAATAAAAACATCTTACAACCCCCCCTCAAAAATGGAAAATTGTGTAATAAATATAAAACTTATTTTTGGGAGCTCTGATTGCTTGATTTGCTGTCACGCATGCTTGCAGAGCGACGTCTCTTCAATTCCTCTTGCCTACGTGCTTTAGATTCCTTCTTACGTTGTGCTAGCAACTTGGCGTAATTGTCAGCTTGTTCTTTGCGTCTTAAGCAACGCTTCTTCTTAAGTGCCAAACGATGTCTCTTGCGCTAAATATGCAAATAACAGTTAGAATTCGTTTGAGAAATTAAACTAATAAAATTGTCAACTAAAACTTTGTTACTGAAAGTTGTTAAGATTAAATAATGAGATATTTTAATCTTGCTAACAACAGTAATATTTTTCCATGATCGTGAACGTTTCAGAAATTATATTAACAATTTCGAAACTGCCTGAGCATGGATGAAAGAATATGATTAAAGAATAGCGAATAACAAAAGTAGAAAGTAATTAAAATTAAGAGATTCGCCAAAGCTTGGATTTTGCTTTGGTATTTGGTACTGTTAATTTCATTGAATTAGCTATTTGTTTAATTAGTATAAAAAATGCATGTTTTTGAGATGAATGAGAAAGTTGCCGGACGATGCGTTAGCAGAGTCTGGTAATCTTACGAGTCCTAAAAACGCATCTTTTGTATGAATTAAACATACTATTTTTTCTCCAACCGCTTTTAACTAGTAAACTACGTGGGAGGACTGTTTAGAACAAACAACATAATGTTAAGCTACTTTTTGTATTTACTGCAACTTAGTAAGGAATTCTTGTTTTCGGGTTGAAAGGGACAATTTCAATATAATATACAGTGAAACCTGTAAATCAAATACAGTGACCACCTGTTTAAAATGACCCTCTGGTCATAATGACCACTTTTTCTCAGTCCCTGCGAAAATCCCATTACTTTAATGTAATTTATACTGTATAAACTGACCACTTGTCTTTTGTGACCATTGACCACATTTACCTCAAATATTTGTTTAAAAATGTTTGTGTAATGTGACCATTAGCCAAGGGATTACTTTACTTAGGGCCGATCTATTCACCTCCTTGTAAATTTATCTGCTAGTTAGTTGTCATGGATACCATTGTGGGAACAATTGTAACTATAGCAACTCACTTCCAGATAAATTTAAAAGGAGGTGAATAGATCGGCCCTTACAGTTATAACTAATCTTCTAAAAGTTTAAATAGGCATGTACATGTAAATTGCATTCAAAGAATTTCTAAGAATGCATCTAATCCCTTGATAGTGACCCGTTGGGTTCAGGTATTTCCAAGTTTTAAGACTTTATTTCTGCTTCTGAGAAATTCATTACCTGCAAACTTTCACATTAGTAACCCTTGAATAGTTTTAAAATTGTTTTATAAAATCAGTCTTGTTTCATCTATTGATTGAAACCCTTGTGTTAATTAGTGCGATCAAGATGACTTCAAAAAAGTTTACAAAGAACTAAATTTGAAAGAAAAACAAAAGGTGTTAGTTTTTAGAAAACCACAGTGAAAGAAAAACAGCGGAACATTTTACTATACAGAACTGCCCTGGAATCCTAACAGAACTGTACCATGCTAAAAATAATATTAATGAACTAATCTGTGCTAAACATATGATCTTGAGAAAATCTACGTACTACGTACAAAATAAATATGTACCTATAAGTAGTATGTACATAACACATATTTATTGCATGTAATAAGTAGGGTAAGTGCTCTGTTGAATAAATATATATTGTACATATACATTTTTTAGCATTTACTATAAGCACAAAAACTCAAAATACCTACCCATGTAATGAATATCGCATGAAAATAAAAATTGTTATGTATAAGAAATTCACACTTTTACAAAGTGACCACCTGCTTAAATTGACCATTTTGGGTCAATCCCAAAGATGGTCACTTTAGGCCAGTGGTGGCGAACCTATGACCCGCGGGTCAGACACTGACCCACGAAGGCTTTTTAAATGACCCACGCGTTGATTTTTATATCATAAAAAAGAGAATAGGCAATCGAAAATATTAAAAAATTAAAATATAAATATCTAATGTCGAATTTATAAAAAATATATTTCCGAGTGGACGTCGGCTAACTGATTTTCTATCATTTCTAATATAAAGATAGTATCTGAAAATAAATAACAACAGATTCCACATTAAATTTATTAACTTTATTATACATACACATATCTGTAACTATATATGTGCTTTTCTTTATTCCTTGTTCATTTAAATACTCAGTGCAGAGGCACCACTGGGCATGATGTCACCTGGTGCGGTAATTCATGGTATCACTCCACTGATATCAATTTTTTGACGTAGACCTTTATTTTTTGCCGTTCACTTGCAAAAATAAAAGTTGTAAAACAAAAAGGAAACGTAAACCTTTTTAGAGGATTTTAAAAGTGAGAACCAAAAAAGGGTTAACTGTCAAGTTTTTCTGTTAACAAATTTTCGGTGTTTCCAAATTATTGGAACCCTTTTTACCCCCCCCCCTCCAATAGACGCCACTGACTTAGTGACCCACGGACTGGTATTAAAAAAATAATGAACAAAATTTGACCCACTTCTCAAAAAGGTTCGCCATCACTGCTTTAGGCAGTTTCTACTGTAATTAAGAAAGACTCACAAATGTGTAGTCTTCACTCTCGTTTTACTCCAAATTCGAAGAACTTTTGACAGGCGACGGAAGTGATTACTTTTTGTACAGTTGCTATGGTAACCAGAGTGTCATATTTGTGGGGTTGGAGAAAAACAAAATTATGTCACAAAAGGAAAACATTGTTCGAAAAAATACGTTTCCTACTAAGCATTTTGCTCTAATAAAATAATATAAAATTAATAAAAAATTAAACAGTATTGGATTATAAACATAAGATGTCAAAAACTTAATTAAGAAATGCTTATTAAAAAACTAAAACGTAATATAATAGCATTAAAAAAACATTTCAGTATTTAGTGATTCACGGTGCATTTTGCATTTTCGCCCTCGTGATTTATTAGGCCCAGATCTTTCAATTTATTGTTAAACTTTTAGTCGGGACAATATATGTAACACTCCCTTTGCATCATCGTCTAGACAGGACTTGAAAATAAATGCTTGATGTGCTAAAAATTAAATAAATGCTGATACACATTAAATATTTAATTTGTTTTGGTTAAACGCTAAATAATTTAAAGATAGAAAAAATAGTTTTTAAAATGTACTCAAATAAGTCAGATTGCGACAAAAAAATCCGCTTCGGCCGGCCGAATACCGATGCAAAACCGAAGCTTCGGTGAATCTTTAGTATTTGGCCAGCCAAAGTGATTTTTTTTCTGTGGCAATCTTACTTATTTGAATGTTTTTTTAAAATGATAGAATCAGCATTTGTTTAATGGGAGATTCCAAGAACCGCCATACATGAATATAGTATGTTTTAGGCCTGTATTATTTTAATTTAGTATATTTTATAGGACTTAACCGATACATCGGCATCATCAGGGCAAGAATTCGAACATCGGCAAAATGTATGCTGATGGTGTCAACTTATTTTCTCTGGTAAAAAAACAATCAAATGTTATCTTGAAGTGGAAAATCAGTCTTTGCTAGCAGCATATTCAGTTTGACAATATTAATCATTCTGTTTTGTATTTGCACGTAAGACGTGAAGTTGCATGTCGCATATTTCCCTTGTAATATTTAGGGTAATAACGGCAAAAGGCAACTTTATGTCTTATTTTATTTGTTTTTTTAATTATTTTGTTTTACTTCAATTAATTTTAAACTTCGGCCAATGTTCATGTATAAACATCGGCAATACCACAAGCACAACTTTGCAATCGGTCGAACCCTAATATTTTAGTAGTATATCACTAAGGCAAATTACGTAGGGAACGTATTTCTCAGATGGCAATGTTTTAATTTTGCCGGCATAATTTTCTATTCAATAAAATTAATCAAAACTCAAATTTCTATTCTATATTCGGCGCTTCGTTAAATGTTAATGGCCAATTATTCAGTGTTCCGGGATTCGGCCAAAATCCGCTTCGGTGCATCACTAATTAAAATGATGCACTGCAAACATATAACAAAAATGCATTAATAAGTTGGCATGCCTAAATGATAAGCGCAGTCAGAAAATCTAAACGATAACAAAGCTTATCCAATGTCGATGAAGAAAGACAAAGCAAATAAAAGGAAATGTTTGTTTCAAAAATTAAAAAAAAGTCTTACTTGCAAAACAGCAGGAGTAATCAAACGTTGAATCTTAGGTGCCTTGAAGCGTTGTTTTTTGCCTTCTTTTTGAGGCAATGGACGTTTTACAACATACTGTCTAACATCATCTTCCTTGCTCAAATTGAATAATTTACGGATGCGAGAGGATCTTTTTGGACCCAGTCTACGTGGAACTGTGGTATCAGTAAGCCCAGGGATTTCCTATATCAAAACCAACAATGGTTAAAAAATGAAATACTATTTTTTTCAAAAAATCCATCACCTGCTCTCCTTTGCGTACAATAACCAAAGCTAATACACTCAAATTTGAATCTACAATACAACCACGAACAGATTTGCGTTTCCTTTCTCCAGTACGACGTGGTCTGTAGCAAGAATGCCCTTTGGATAATAACAAACGTACTCTTCCTAAAAAACACAATTTTCATTAATAAAATTATCAAATTCTATGCGAGATAAAATTTACCATTGGTAAGAACTCCCTGTTTCATGGGGAAGCCTTGTTTATCATTACCACCGGTAATACGAAGAACATAGCCTTTCCATTCATCGCCTAATGGGTCGGCTTCAACTTCTGCTCCCATACGTTTTTCATAGAAAATTCTAACCTTGTGTTCATCCACAACTTCAAATAGTTTCTGGCATCCCGTAGCGGGAAAAGACACATTCAACTAGAATAAATAATTAGTCACTAGTTGTCATTGATAAGTTTCCAAAGAATTTATATCTTTAAATAAACGTGCTTGCATACAATCCGTTCAAATATAACAATTACTAAATTAAATGAATATCTGTGCGATGCAATTCAACTTTACAGATCTTCCAGTTCATATTTATTTCCCTATTATTCGTAATTAGGTTGCTAAGACTAAGAATGAAACTAATACTTTCACAATGAATTTAGCGATTTTTCATTCTAATTAACACCATTTACTTTATTAAATCTTCTATCATTAGTTTTTCATATTAACGTCAACATGTGAACCATACGCAAATCCAACAAAGTTGCCTTGAAAAATCCACTTTTATTTTAGTCATCCTCACACGAAACATTTTTCTATTTTCACAAATTTATAAACCGAAGTTTACATTTTTGTTTAGTGGCGTTAGAAATTGATGTTAACTTATTTTTAAGTGAACACTTGTAATCGTTTTAGCGAGTTACTCTTACCTTCATGATTGCACACTACGACAACCACATGAAAAAGAGGGTAACCAAAACCGCGTCACAGTAGCCGGTAAAACAGGGAATACTACATCTACTGAGAAATCTATTTCTAATTATAGATATTATTATTGTTGTAGTAGGAGGTAACATTTCCAAGTTCTTTTCTCATACTAACAACTAATTCTTATATAGTTCAGAATGTATACATTGCATGTACGAAACAAATACTACAAACATACCGTCGCCATTATTGCATATTGGTGTATCTATTTTTATGCAACTTTACAGGAGCGCAGTTTAAATGCTTATAAAAACTTTATTACAGACGATATGAACTTAATTCTTTGAAATGCTGTAACTAGCGATGTTGTTAGCAGTGTTGTAATGTATCTAGATACAAGTATCTAGATACAGTATCTAGATACTTTTATGGTACCTAGATACATATCTAGATACTTTTAAAATTTTGTAACTGTATTTGGATCTAGGTACATTTTCTGTGTATCTGTGCTATAGTATCTGTGTATATGTCTGTGCAGATACTATTTTCATATTTTTATAATTTTATAATAGAAAAACTACCATAAACGATGTGTGGAACTTTAAGTTTGAAATAATTTAATAATAATAATAGCTACTACCCATTACCTAGCGAACCAGGCCCCAGAAGCTATGAAGCTTGTGCGGGAGGGAGGGGCAATTATTACTATTATGCAGGACTTGACAGATGGTATAAGTACAAATCCCACATTTGTGTTACAGCTAAGGGAAAACTGCAGAAAACCTGAACCAGATCTGCCGGTACCGGCAGTTGAACCCGGGCCGCTTGGGTGAAAGACCTGCACGCAGGTCTCTACACTACCAAGGCTTTAAACCGACAACATAATAAAACAAATTTTTTATTATGTAATTTCTTTAAAATACTAGATGATAGTCATCTCGTTAAACAATTAGAGTCACTACATCTAATCAGCCATGCCAAGTTGACCTATCAGTGTACTGCAAGCGACACTATATGGCAAAGGAAGTGTGAAATCTAATAATTCCTAAATTAAAATCGCATCTTGCGTATTTGACATATATTACAGCTTGGGGATGTCACAATGAAAACTACGTAGAAAAGTCTTTTAAACTAAACGTGGATATACTTAAATTCAATGGGGATTATATAATTAACCATTTCGTGCTTTTTTCGCCCCAAAATGGCGTTGTGATCATCCTGATCAGCCAGCATGTCCTAGCTGACTAGATGTAGTGACTCGATAAACAATGAATATTATTACAGAATGATGATATCACCGATTGTGAAGTGTGAGGAAGACGCACTCTTCCAATGCGTTGCCAACTCTGTACCATAATTTACAGCTTGTATCAACTTGGTACGTTGGTAGATAGGAGGTTAGTTGGTGGTAGGATGGTAGATAATAGTATATTGTGTTACAAGTGCAGAAAAGTGCCAATTTTTCACGAGTGTGAAGATTTTGCGGCATGAGACGTAGTCGAATGCCGCAATCACACGAGTGAGAAATTGGTGTTTTTGCACGCGTTACACACTATACTTTATCTACGACTACAAAAAAAGTAATAAACCACCAACAGCTAAGAAAGTTTTTTAACCTAGAATTTATACTCGCATTCATATTTTTTACGTGAAATATTTGGCAATAAATTAAGAGATGTAATGTGAGCCGCTTCCACGATGTTTGGAGGTGTACGAGTGTACACCCCAATTTTCCTTCATCGGATTCACTCATGATACATCTAGAATTTTAAAAACGACAAAAGTAAACATTAAATTTGTAAAGACAATAGTAATAATACGTTCACAATTTGTATAATTTCAGTCAATCTACTATTTAGTACTTACAGCTAAATAATCATACGTATGTACTCGTTTTCAAAAAATAATTTATATGTACAAAAATCACAATCCAATTGTCAAGGTTATTAACCTCTGCGCAAAATGTCAAATATTCTCGCAGTATATAGCAAATTATAAATGTTTTCAATGTTTTTATTGTAAGTTAGCAATAATAATAAATAAAATTACATTAAAAATTATATAATAATGTAAAACATTAATTAATTTTACGTTTTAATTAAATAACAATCATTGTAACTTTATATAATGAGAAAAAAACATCATTGAAAGGCGTCTCGGTAGCTCAATGGTTACGCTGTAGCTACTAACCGAGCGATCCGGGTTCAATTCCCCGGGTCTGACCTTAGTTTTTTTTCTAGATGGATTTCCATTCGAAATATAATTTAATGTAAAATATTAATTAAACAAAATAAATTAACCTTTATCTAAAATTTAGAGCATTTTATATTTCAAATAATTTATAATATTATAAATATTGCAAGTGGTGACATCTATGGCGTTTTAATAGAACTACTAATTATTGAGAACTCCTTCCTCACATACTTTACCGTTGAGTTTGGAGATTGTTTGCAATTGGTCGTTTTCACGGTTACTAGATTGTGCGGAATATGTAACTTTCTATGGTGGTGTTAGATAAATATTTTTTCTCCTGAATTTGCACACACTTAACCAATCTACATAGTGCAAGCAGCGGTTAAAGCAGTTTTATTTCCAGATTTCATTGTTTTTCTTTTTCGTCACTACAGTTTTGGTGATTTATTTAAAGTTTTTTTTAAATTTTACAATATATCAGTAGTAAGTAAATGTATGTTCAAGACTAAATCTCCCCATGTTATTCTTATGGGATTTTCCTATTGAGGACAGGACAATTTAGTTAGGTTATGTGTGTCAAAACTTGGCGTCCTTCCCGCTAGATGTCAGCATGGGTGTGGCGTTGAGTGTTTAGGCGGGAAAAAGGTGAATGTGATGCTTGTCCGTGATTGGTCGGAGCGAGTTGCCGGGTAAAAGAGGATGTCGCATGTGTCGCTAGATGTCGCAGTGGGGCGTGTCTTGGCGGGAAAAAGAGTAAATGTCATGGCTCGTGTCGTGGTCAAGAGAGAAAGAGGCGTTGGCGTAAGAAAGGGGTTGTTGCGTCACACCTGGCGCAAGATGTCGCCGTGCGTGTGAACGCGGTCGGGCGGCCCGGGTTAATTAGAAAAATTTGTCGGGGCGTTACGTGGCTGGGAGGGGAGGTTGTTCCAGTGGTGCGACGGCATAGTGGTCCAGTGGTGCGGTGGACCAGTGGACCAGTGGGGCTTTGAAACTGGTTTTGCGCGCGACCTCGATCGAGGGGGTAGGGGTGGACTAGTGCTCTAGCCCCCAGCGGCCAAGGGAAACTAGTGTAGTATTGCTTGTGAGATCAACATGTGGATGATGTATAGTGCTCAGGATTATCCCGTGGTGCGATACGCCGTTAGCAGGGTGGAACGTTTATTGAGGCAGTTAGAGGATACTGCTAAAGACGCTATGCACGAAGCGGTTTACGATTGGCAACAGACGTATGGCGGTTACGAATATTGTATGAAGCTTCACGGAACGTATTTGAAGGGGATGGAGTTGTGTGAAGCGTGTTTGCAAACGGAAATCTCGTTGGAAGTTCTATATGAAGAATTAAAAAAATTAGATTTGACGCATCATCTGTCTGATGAGATGAGAAAGTTTTTCAAAATACCATTCATCGATGATGAGAAGGCGAATGCGGCGGAGGAGGCGGGGGATGATGACGTCGACGAGGTGGAGGGGAAGTATGATTGCAGAGGGGAGCGTGCGAAGTGAAGTTTTTTTCCCCAATTATATTAATAGCCTTAGTGAATTTGTTGAGTGAAGACGTTTTTTGTAGTAGGGCAAAGATAATGACGATGAGCGAACCAAGTTTGACAGAGATTGCATCATCATCAACGGAAGCAGCAGCAGCAGCGATGGATGGCGTAGCAAGATTTTTTTCCCGTCTGAATAATATTGGATCGGCAGTTCAGAAACCGGTAAAGAAATTGAAAGATCTACCTGTAGATCGGGAATATCTGATGTTAGACGTTCGAGCCATTAACACGAAAACGCATAGTCGCTCGTTGCTGGTAGAACTGGAAGATTTTGTGTTATTTTTACCGAAAAGAATAAGTGATTATTTAACTAATGAAAAATAGCAATGTTAAACATGTGCACGTGTTATTTGGCTTATCGAGGACAGAAACTTGTACAAGATTACGTCATCGATGACGGTGATGAGGAAGAGGCCGGTGAGGGGGTAAAGAAGCAAAAATCCGCTCCTAATTCGTTCGCTCTAGTGGAATTTATACCGGTGTTTCCCGAGACAATAAAGCAGTAGTAATCGAGTACGTCTCAAGTGAAAAATACGCGCATCATGTTATTGTCGACGGTGGCCTTGGTGTTGTCATCGATTGTTGCCGACCGTAAAGTGCTTTACATAGCTCATCGGGTCGGAGCAAAAGAGGCCTACGTAGGGTTCTATTTTAGCGAAAATGACGATACCTTCCCTAATGCCCTGCCATCATCATCTCCAATACCGGAGGTGTGGAATAGAATGCAAACAGAATATGTAAATAGTACCTTCGCATTTTCCTATGCACTGGGGGCCTTTCATCAGCGTCATCGAGAACGTTTTATTTGGATCAAATTACGTTATCTGTATCAAAATGAAAGCTGGCAAGAATCAGAATGGACACCCCTGTTGTGGAATAGAACGAATTCCTCGTCACCGGTAGGAGGAGGAGGTGTGGTGGATGGAACTATTAAAGTTTTGTTAATTTCAAATAATATATTTGCCCTTGTCATAATATTGATGGTTGTATTAATAATTTTAGATTGTTTACTTACTTTACTTTGTAGATAATTGTATGTAAAAATAAAAAAATAAAACATTACTCTATTTTATTTCTTACATGGTTAAGTACACATAAATAATACAATAATTATAATAATAATAATAATAATAAAAAAGAAATTATTCTGTTTGTTTGGTTAATTTGTCATTTTGAGACAGTGCGTAATATATTTGATTTACATTATTAATAGCACACCGACAATAATTGAGAATATGTGAAAAACATGGTGGTTTCCAGTGACGTAGAGGAGCCATCTTTTCAAGGAACTCTTCTTCGGACATCCGATCGTCCAAGTCTATCACCGGCAACGTCGTGTGATTTCGCAGGTAATCGGATTTAATTTTACCCTTACAATATGCGTTGTCGCGCGACGTGACGGCACTTAAGATTTTATCGATTTCTCGCAAATCTGTATTACCGAAGGACCATCGCAATCCGTGATGATATCTGGTGAGCCAGTTGACGGTGGTCTGTTGCGAAAGTGTCAATTCATGAAATGGACACGGCGGTTTAAAGACATAATGAGCTGTTCGTTCTCCGTCAGTAATGGCCATTTCTTTCGGAACAAAATGGGGTGCTTCGAAGCCCTGCAAATCTATTATTATCATCGTTTACAGGGTGGTAACGGTGCTCGTAACTGGTTCGTACGATACTATGGTGTCGTGAAGTAATAGAACGTACGCGTACGTGTTGTTAGCGAACGCTGTGCTCGCTTCGATCTCAATTTTAATACTAACCGTCCCCGCCTTTACACTCTCGTCCTGTTTCGATAGATCGATGACGTAGAGCGGGGATTTAAGAAATTCGCTGTATCTCATGAGAGGGTGGGGAAAATGAGGGTTGTTTCCGTAGTAGGATGACTGAAAGTCGCAGTAATTTCTGTACGCCTCCGTAAATAAGTTTTTATTAAAGTCCAAGTTCATGCGTCTATTGGGGTGAGCCACCGAATCGATATAGACCGTGATATTTTTTATGTTGGCGTGATTGAAGGTGCTCGCGTTTTCTTTAGCAATATTTTCCTTGTTCACTTGAAATCCCACGATTACATGATGAGGTCTCTCGAAGGCTTTCACGGACCCCAATTCTATAACATCCTCGCGTCCGCTGCGTAACCCGGGTATGATGTTAAGGGTTCTTTTTCGGAAAGGGATCGTGATGAATTTGCCCTTGTCGATTTTGTTTAGGAGTCGTAACTTGGCGGCATCGCTCGACCTGAAGTGGGGCACTCGCTATTCTATTTTGCTGAGGCTAATGTTCCCATCGCTTTCTGCACTTTGACTACAATTTGAGTCTGTACGAGCACGAACCAAACTTAACTGCATTTTGGACCATACGATTAACTTATTGTAGTCCTCGGCTATTCCAAACCACAATGATAAGGGTATAAGGCATGAGAACTTCTTGTCCGTACTCTCGATGGAAATGGGAAGAGTAAAGGGATCGGCACCTCATCCGGCGATCTCGAGCGATTTAATGGTGTGCTTGTTGTAAGCTGCAAGACCCCTCATGGTGGAGGTAATTTCCGGTCTTCGTATAGACTCGATCATGGTATCGTTCAGACTTAATTTGGCCTCTTCGAACAGATGGGAAATAGCGTTGTTGACTAGATTACATTGTTTTGTGGGGTCAGCAACTTCAAGTTATCCTTCCACATAAAGGAAACTCTCATAAATGCTGACGAGCGAATCTCGTTGTTCCACCGTTATGGTGACTAATCGCTAGATTTGAAGTTTTCCGCTCGAGTCGGGGGCGTATGGGCGATCCATTTCTGTTCGATAATATCCTCATCGAGTCGGATGTCGTCGAATATGTTTAATTTTTCACTGCTCATCACTTTTTTTCAGAACTGTAAATCCGAGAGATTTCAAAAAGTGAACGTCTTGAGGTTTTAATCGTTTAACGTACAAACGATTAGTGACGCGTAGATCGCGAGCCGCTCTTTTATAATGGGATATTATGTCCTCATTCATCTCCGTTTTTCTCATTGCCATCTTATTATTATTACCAGTAGTAGTAGTAGTGAAGTCTAACCCCACTTTTTCTCTCGTTCTTTCTTTTTAAGCTCCAATCGTATAGTAGCGTCTTCGTGTCCGAAATTTAATCGTTCTCCGTTTTGATTCGTGAGTAATAACGTGATATTATCTATTTGATCCGAAACTACTACTGGGCGATATATTACGTTTATAGGTTTTTCGTTCACTTGTTCCCCCGGCTCCACGCCCAGCGCGAATTCGTATATTGTATGTACCGGGGTGTCGTTATAATGTGCGCCTCCAGTTATATTACAATTTATTCCTATACTACTGGCCGGAGATATTTTAACGGGTAAATCCGATTCGTGTAATACGTCCGCTTCTAAAACTTCGGGGGAGAAGCCGAGCATGCGTCCGATAGAGTCGTCGGGGCGAAAATCAATGACATATTTACTTTTGATTTCACACTTTAAAGTGTTCGTATTCGGTTGCAGAGAAAATAGTTCTTCCTGCTTGAGAGTTTCATTATTGGTCAGCGTCAATTTTTTCGATATGTACTCATTCAATGAATTTATTTCATATGCCCCCTCCGCTATGAGTAGCTGTCTGTTTTTTTATCGCCCGGTTTGCGCCAATAGATCTTATTATTGCCTGGAAAGATGTTTCGGAGAGCGTTGTAGGTCCAGTAACCTATTAGTCCTAACGTGTACTCGTAGTCGGCATTTAAGGCAACCGGCGGATAATAGTTAGTACTCAGGTAACTGCTTGTACCCGTTAAAGTGAACGTCTCGAACATGATTAAACGAGAACGCGTCACATACCCTCTTTTTATTTCCTCAGAAATTGCAAACACAGATGTCCGCAGTTGTAGGAATTGTAATTTTGATATCGTTCCGTGTTATAGGTCATGTTTCCGGCATTTTTACCGAAATAGTTTACAAGTTCTCGCGGCGGCTTTAAATTTCCAAATCCGTCAAAATATTCAATCAAGTTGTTGCGTTTCCTGTATGCCACCCAATGCGACCCTTTCCCCATTGTCGAATTCAAATTGACTATTACACTTTCGTTCTTCCAAGGTCGCGAAGGTAATCCATCGCGCATAAATGCACCTCGAAAATGGGGTATACCTGCGGCATATTTGTAGATGTCAATGTTGGTGAGAGGACGCCGAGGCAAATTTATTAGTTTTTTGTCTGCTTTTTTCGTAAATAGAGCCCTCTGCCGCCGCTTTTAGGTTTCTTGCTCAAGTACAAACCGAGGCCTGATTTACTCGGCGACCGGTGTTTTATAATCATACTTTCACCTTTTCCGATCGCTATACCCTCCATCTTCCTATTATGATCCTTCATTTTCGCCAATTGATCTTTAGCGGATTTTACGTCTTTCACGGCTTCAACCACCTGAGATACGCCCCCGGCCAGCGAGCCAAGCGCAGCGAGTCCTCCAAAAATGGCCGGCAATAAGGGAAGTAGACCGCCTTGTTTTACCGCCCCACCTGGAATAGGAATTACTCGAGGTTGTCTCACACATCTTCTACCCCCTGCTTCTTTAACGGTTCTTTTCGCCCCACCCACAGCTATTTTCGCAGCTTTCGCGATAGTTTCCGCTTGAGCACCTTTTACGGCGTTAAGTCCGGTTTTCACGATCCTACCGAAAGCGACTTTAGATTGTATATTACCGCCGCCGCCTCCTCCTCCTCTTCCAAGCCCCATTCCAAGTTTTCTTTTAGCTTTCATGACGTTGGTCACGAGCCAAGCGTTTGCTTTCTCCGAAACACTGGAATCCTTTGCTTTAACCTGCTTCCAGGCTTCTTTTTCGAGAACCGCGTCCGCAAGATGTCTCGATTTCACGTCCTGATGACTCGAATAAGCGATATCGTGCTCCTTACAAGCAGCGTCCAAGAGATTTACGCCGGGATCTCCGCGTGCTAACCTTTGCCCCAATCGTGTACCGGGACCGCAGAATCGATACTCCGGAAGGTGTAGTTCGACGGGTAGTTTATCTATAAGCTTGTTTAAGACACCTCCGCCTTCGTGCACGATCATTTGAACGAATAACTTCGTATCATGCGTACAAGCTTATTTATAACATAATCTCCATTTTATATTACTTGCCGGATATAGCGGAAAAAAGAATGAAAATCGTACGACAACGTGAAAGGTTAACCGTACGCGATTTGGAAAAGGAGCTGCTCATGGACTCTGGGGCAAAAGTTGATGGTGCTAAGCATAGAAGTTTATTCCCATCCTCCATCAGGTGCTTGATAGTGGGCCCCTCCGGTTCCGGGAAATCAAATGCGATGCTCTCCATCTTCATCAACCGAAGTATACGTTTTTAAAAGAAGCGCTGAAGCGTGTAAAAGGCATGGGGTATTTTACTTTTAGCGAAAACGAGTCCGTCATGATGCCCGATGAAGCGCGCCCTAACTCGATTTTCGTGTTTGACGACGTCAGCATGGACAATCAGAATCCGATGCGCCATTTCTTCAGCATGGGAAGACATCACGGTATAGACAGTTTCTATCTCTGTCAGTCTTACACGAAAATTCCTAAACATCTGCTACGCGATAACGCGAACATGTTATTGATTTTTAAACAGGACGACTTAAACATGCGTCACGTTTACGAAGATCATGCGAGCATCGATATGTCTTTTAATAAATTTCGGGACATGTGCACTCGGTGCTGGAAAGACAGTCGCTACGGATTTCTAATGATCAACAAGGATTGTGACGTCAACAACGGACGTTACAGAATAGCTTTCGACGGTTTTATTAAATCCTAACCGCTATAAATTCGAAGTAATTTAGCTAACTCATCTAGTCGAACTAAAGTAGCGATCGATATTGTAACCTTATTATGGGGGACAACATGGCAACCGATAGACTTCGTAAAAAATTAAATAAGCATTAATTCAAGTTGCTAATGATATACGAAGGAAATTTAAAGCCTTACAATCGGGCGCACAACTTAAAGAAATCGCTTTTGCTAAAGAACAGCAGTATCTAGAACAAATTGTTCATGCTAATCGCCTCAAGAAACATACAGTAAGACAGCAAAACTGTTTATCAGCAAAAGATTATAATTCAGAAAATGTAGAACACGAGGAAAATTCGATATTACCAGTGGAAATTCTAATTCCATTAATGCTTACTGGTTTCTACATTTACCAACAATTTATAAATTTCGAAAACGTAAATATAGTAGTGATGAAGAATATAATGTTGATTTTAATATCTATAAAAGAAGAAATCATGATATTGGCAGAAGGTCAGAAACATTTATAAAAGATAACTACAGAAAATTCAAACATTTAAACAAATATGGATCATCATTTGAAGGAGGCAAAAGAAGATCTACCAGACATCAAAAATAATTCTCTTTTTTTTAGCCTCAATCTACTAATAGTACTAATCAAAAATATTTCAAAATTTCAGATGTCTATATGTTCGCCATTAATATTCAAAATTTACAATTTTTATTCATTCATTCAACATTACAAATATAAATATAATAAATTCATACATTGTATGTATTCATTATATGTGTCAATTACATTTAATTACTCGTTGATTATCAATTCATTGTTTTACATTTAGCAACAAAACACTACTAGGTCTATTCGACTCTTGTTGAAATCAAAGAAGTCGAGTGCACCAACGTACATCTTACTACTACTTAATTTAATTTAATATTTATATAATAATATTTAAAATAGTTTCATTAAAAAAAAATTTTTTTTAACCCTTCTTATTAAAAAGAAATTTATCTATAATACAAACCTCATTGGTAACTAGTGGTTTCCAGCAATCAACATGTTTGCTCCCATGTTAACTATATCAATTTTCGCGACTTTTTCTTTTTCAACATATGCTTTGATTGCATTCGATTGTGTCAGCGAGAAAACAAATACCAATTCGAGATGTAGCAAACTGCTCCGATTAATCAAGTGACTTCACAACAGAAGATACAAAAGTGACAATCATTTAACGCAATGATTACAAGTTACAAAAAGTTTTCACATGTTTGGTGGAAATCACCAGACACATTCAGTATTGTGGTATGTACAATCACACTTCAGCAGTTACAGCAGGCTTATCAGCTTACAAACTATGTTACCAGTAACCTTTTATATACAGAAAAAATCTACAAACAAGGCATTGGTACACTCGGTACAGACTCAGTTTACAACAAATGTCTTACTCATGCAGCCATATCAAGAAATAACTAAATGTTACGTATAGGTTACTATACGTCGCAACAAGTCATGCTACAATGAACTACAAATAGTGGTCAACAACATGTCCACATTGGAAGATTGCATCAACTCATACCATGGAAGGGTTACAATTGGATCAACCCATATCAACTTTGTTTCCAGGAAGCAAGATCCAAGACGTATATATATATATATATATATATATATATATATATATATATATATATATTTTTTTTTTCTTTTCTCTTAATAATTCAGTCTTTATTTAAAAATTTCGCTATATTATTACTAACTTTGAATAATAGGTAAACATGGGAACCAAACAGTATATTTTTACTTACTCTTAATTTTTATTTAGTAAATTAATATTTTACTAACAATTTATATTCATCTTTCTTTATTATTATTATTATCTAAGTAAGTTACAGTTGACTTTAAACATTTTTACTTTGTATAGGTACCATATAAAGATAAGCCATAGAAACCTTTTGGGATCAATGTCTGCTTCATTGCTATCAGCCACTAGACCAGCCCAGCTACATGAACCAAATGAAACCAGTATCATCACTACAGCCTAGTAATCTAATCATACCTAATTGATACTTATTAACCCTACAAGATTTCCATAAACCAATCCTACTTTTTTTGAGAGGCACCTAAATCTGTGGCGACACCTCCCACTACACAAACCTATCTCCATTAAACTTCCTCAATTATGAAAGGCTATTGGTTTCACATATGACAGTCCAGCTCCAAACGTTCTTTGTTATCAGTAACACCTGGACATGGACGGCTCCTGTGGAGTTCCTGGCACTTTGACAATCGAATCAAACACAACTTATTAAGGATTAATGTTTGACCTTGGTGGTGGGGTATTGTACCCGAATGGCTACATTGATTTATTATAATTAGCTACATGATTAGTTCATTAGTTTGTATCATTTATTCTTAAACTATTTTAGCTAAAGTTCATATTTACTTAGTTCTGCAAATCATAATTTCATTTATAATAATATATTTATTTAGGGTTAAATAAACTCAAAGATACAACTTATTAAAATTTAAAATTTAGTTTTTGCATACCTAATATGAAGAAATTGCAAAAATTAGTTTTCCACGGGAAATAGATTCTAAAACGTAAAATATTTCCCTTTTGCTAAAACTTTGCAATTCTATATTTTATTCAAAATGATGATTCTTTCATATGTGATAAGGCGACAGCCGACAGGCGACAGCAGATGCAGGAATGCAAGGTATGCGGAATTGCATTTTTCTAATACTAACCAAAAGAAAGTAAGTTTTGTCTTAGGGTTTATAAAACACACGTACACTGTTAATTTAATTAAGTCCGTTTTGTCATCTATACTGTTTTCCAAGTCTCTTCCTTTTTACGTAGGATTTTAGATTAAGACAGTTCTGATTAGGTCCTCAAGAAAGTAGGAACTCACTTTCGGTTTAAATTTTAAAATTTTTATTTTTTTCAATTATTTAAAGTCAATATTTTACTTCTTTCTACGTGAAAGTAATAAAACGTCAATAATTTATGTTGGTTGTGAATAATGTTTTAAGTTGGTTTACTAATTTAATTAACAATAATAAATAAACTCGTCTTTAATTAATAATTATAAACTGTGTTTATATTATTTGGATTACCTCTCTCCCTTTCTTTAAGAAAGCGAAATTATAAGGTAAGTGCACTCTTTTATTATCTAGCCTAGCACTTCAATCCCTGGCCTCTGACGACGACGCTATCAACCATAATTTATACTTAAGTTTTCAGCTTCGGGGTACGTGCGGAGAGGGTTACAGTATACATACATAGCACATCGGCAGAAGATGGTTTCTAGTATATTTGAAAAGGAAGATAAGAAATAAAAAATTCAGATATATTTTATAAAATTATAACGTTGAAATTCACAACCCATTATTTGTTTGATGGTCACTGTTTAAAACCAAGCTTCTCCGTTGTTTGGTTATCACTGGTTTTCCCTTTCTTTCGGTTTATCGTGAAGTCGCTCCTGCGCGTTTGAGCTCCCTGCTCAATAGTAGAGTGAAGTAACGAAATGGCTGGTTTTTGGTACTAGAAGTTGGATGTATGAGATATCAAGAAATTGGTTTTAAATATTAATTCGCTTTAACGGAATAAATCTCACATTCAACAGAACGATCGCTTGATTATTTATATGCGATCAATCGTCAAATTGGACGGATTACGTTCTGGTACAAACCATTTTAGGTAAATCATTTTAGTTAAAACCTCGTTGCGCTAAATCTCACAAATGTCTTTTTATTTTAGGTACTATTATTTCCCTAGCCGTCACCTTGAGGGAATTGTATTGTAAAAGACCTTTCAGTTTATAGAAAGGTAAAAATCTTCAAATATTTAAAAATAATACAATATACAGGGTGATTTCTTTGTAGGTCTTTTTGTTTTGGGTTTTGTTGTTCGTTGGTGTATTCTTGTTCCTGCCCGTCTGACCGTGTATTTTAATTGGAAGGTTCTTCCCCTTTGTGTCCGTACCTACATCTATACATATACCGGGTCGGAGAAAAACAACCAAATATCGAAGGGTGAAGCGAAAACCCCCTAAGCAAGGCTTTAAACATACAGCCGTGGGTCTTCGAATGGTGGGATGTTTGTCTAAGTTTGTATGTATTATGTGTCATTTTATTTATGTATATGTATATATTTATTCAATGTGTTTACAATTTATGCATGCATGTTAATTTTAAGGATAAAACGAGATCTCGAATAGTGGAATTGTTGTAGGGTAGTTTTAAGTACAACCAACTGTGATACAAATCACCATTCACCTTTTTTTTTTGTTGAAACATTACATTTTTTTCTATCTGCACAATAGAAAATAGTTGCAAGTAAAATAAAGCCCTACTTAGAACGTTTACATTTCACTACGTGCGTTTTATTTATTTATTATTTATTTATTTGTATGATTTTAATATTACTTTCCAGTTCGTCATTTGTAAGTATATATGTACGGTACGACCAAAATGTGGAAGTTGCCCATATTTTAGAAGAAGATCTATTTCTTCGTTTGCCTGATAAGCTTGAAGCTTTAGTAATAAGCATTGTTTTTAAACGAAGTGGCGCTTGTTTTTTTAATCTTTTATATCTTGTATTACCCCGCCCCTCTCCGACTTATTGGGGGCTAGCTGGCAAAAACTAAAGCAGTGTTATTTGGATCAAGCTGATACTTCCAGCACAGCTACATTTTGGTTGGTTAAGTGTTTCGTTATATAAAAATAGCCTTTGTGTTTCTGTAGGTTATAGTAAATTAGCGCCCATGCGTGAGGCCTTTTGTTGAAAATTCCACTTTGTTAAAACCACTTAAGATTTGTTGTTCTTGCATGTTAGGATATTTTTGGGGAATATAGTTTGCCTGATAGATTAAGTATTTAGTAATTTAGGATAAAGAACCAACTCCAGGATTGATTTTGTAATTTGTTGTATTCTTGTTACAAGTTATTTGATTAGTATTGATTATTAATCTTATTATAAATTGGTTATTTGTTTTGTTAGCCTTGATTATTAATTAGTTCATTATGGAACGGAAGATCCATATAGATAGGTTAAGTAAATCAGAACTATCTTATGAGTTAGCTATTAGAGGTCTTCCTGACTCTAATGTTGATAGTATGCGAAAGTCTCTTCGACAGTTGATGAAAATGGAACAAGATCAGTCCGTACTTGAGTTACCAGCTCATCCGTTTACTTTTGAAGAAGATTCAGATGCTATTTCTACAGCTCTTATTGAACTTAATACGGCTTTGGAGTCATTTGATGATAGTGTGGATTCTAATCCGTATAAAAATTGCAAAGTAGGTTAAGTCACCTATTAGGTAGGGCTGCGGCGATGAAAGCCAAAGATGAGGCTTCTGCATCAAAGCGGGCCGAGTTCATTCAATCCATTCTTGGATTAATGAGCGATATTCACGATAAAGCTTCAGTACCACAGGTAACTGATGAAGTAGCTGTTCAGTTAGGGTTAGGTTTAAGCGTTGGGGAAGCTATTGTTAATTCTCCTGCGGGCAACCCAGCAGCTTCTTCTACCCTTGCTGCTCCTGATCCTCCATGTGGTCAGCCGAAGTCTGTACCAGTCTTTAAATGGGGACTTGATAAATTTGCAGGACATGAATCTAAGATTTCTTTAAATGCTTTTTTGCAACAAGTGGATGAGTTGTCTATTGCTCGGAATGTATCAAAGACCCAGTTATTTGCATCTGCTTTGGATCTTTTTAAAGACCAAGCACTTTTGTTTTATAGATCTAGAAGAAATGAAGTATCTGATTGGGATTCTTTGGTTAAACTTTTGAAAGAGGAATATCTCCCTTTAGATTATGATGATAAGCTTTTAGAAGAAATTCGTAGGAGAACTCAAGGTCCTAATGAACCGCTAGGGACTTATTTAGTAGCTATGGATAATTTATTTTCCCGATTATCAACAAAACTTTCTGAAGGGATTAAATTAAGATTACTGTTAAAGAACTTAGCTCCATTTTACCAATTTCATTTGTCGTTTAAGGAAATTAATTCTATCTCTGATTTACTACAATTTGGTAGGCAGCTTGAAGCTTCAAGGTTGAGGGCTGACAGTTATGTTCCTCCAACTAGAAGGAAAACCGACTTAGAGCCAGATTTAGCTTTTGTTGAGACTGCTAGTAATTCCAGTAGTGCTGCTTCAGATGTTTCATCACGGTTGTGTTTTAATTGTAGGAAAACAGGACACGTGCGTTCTGCATGTTCTTCTCCCTTGATTAAACGTTGTTTTGGTTGTGGTGAGATGGGGGTCACTAAGACTTCTTGTAAGAAATGTTCTCCTAGGGATAATAATTCGGGAAACGGTTTTAATTCGGCATTAATGGGTGGTGTTAGTACCGAGTCTTCTTTTCAAGCAACCACTGTCTTATTAAATTTTATCCTTGCTCATGCCGAAGGAGATGAACGCCCGTATTTGTCTATAAAAGTTTTGGGTCATGATTTGTTAGGTCTTTTAGATTCCGGTGCTTCTCGAACTATAGTTGGTAAACCAGGTTGGTCGTTTTTATGTAGTTTAGGTTTTGGTGCTGGTTTATCTAAGTTTGGAGCGACTGATTGTCGTGTAGCAAATGGTCAAACTGTGAAGAGCATTGGTCAAGTTGATGTACCGATCCAACTTCAGGATCGAATGCATATTATTTCTATTTTGGTAGTTCCGGATCTTCCACAGACTTTGATCTTGGGTATTGACTTTTGGAACCTTATGGGTATTGTTCCCAATTTGAGACAAGGCAGTTGGCGATTTGTAAAAGATTCTGACAATTCGTCTGTTGAACTGGAATCTATTGAGGTTATGCCTCTTAGTAATTCTACACTTACTTTTGAACAGAAATTGGAGTTAGAGAAAATTTTGAATGAGTCTAAAGCACTTCCAAGTGAGATGTTAGGTTGTACGTCTAGGGTTGAGCATGTTATTCGTACAAATTCTGAACCGATTAAGCAGAGATATTATCCGGTTAGTCCGTTTATGCAACGTCTTATCGATGAAGAACTTGATCGTATGTTGAGCTTAGGTGTCATTGAACCGTCTTCTAGTGGCTGGTCCAACCCAGTCCTAATGGTCAAAAAGAAAGATGGGACCTACAGATTTTGCATAGATTTTCGTCGTCTTAATCGTGTGACTGAGAAGGATGCTTATCCTATTCCCTATGTTAGTGCTACTTTGGATAAACTTCGAAATGCCAAATTTTTGTCATCGTTGGATGTTAAGTCTGCCTATTGGCAAATTCCTTTATCTGAGGATTCCCGTAAATATACGGCTTTTACAATCCCCAATCGTGGCCTTTTCCAGTTTACTCGTATGCCTTTTGGGTTACATAATGCCCCTGCAACTTGGCAAAGGTTTATTGATAATGTTCTTGGTCCATCTTTGGAACCATATGTTTTGGTGTATCTGGACGATATAGTCATCGTTACAGATAGTTTTGAAAAACATATTGAAATATTAAGAGAAGTTTTTAATCGATTGTCTTTGGCTGGTATCACTTTAAGTTCGGATAAGTGCAAATTTTGTGTTCCTGAGCTACGATACTTAGGTTATGTAGTTAGTCAGAAGGGAATTCATGTGGATCCTGAGAAAGTTCAGGCCATTATGAATATTCAGCCTCCTCGGAATGTGACTGAAGTTAGAAGTCTGATAGGTTTGACTTCATGGTACCGTCGTTTTGTACCACAGTTTTCTGATATCATTCAGCCGTTGACAACCCTTCTTAAGAAAGGTGTCAAATTTTATTGGTCATCTGAGTGTGAATGTAGCTTGCGGACTTTGAAAGAAGCTTTGGTTAGGGCACCTATTTTACGTTGTCCAGATTTTGAGTTGCCATTTACTGTTCAAACCGATAGTAGTGGTTTTGGTTTAGGTGCTGTCTTGACGCAACAGATTGATGGTGAGGAAAGTGTAATATGTTACCTTAGTCGTTCTCTCACTCGTCAAGAGCGAAATTATTCTACGACTGAGAGGGAATGTTTAGGAGTTTTATGGGCCGTAGAAAAACTTAGACCATATTTAGAAGGCCGTCGTTTCACGGTGATCACCGATCACTATTCTTTGGTGTGGTTACATAATTTAAAAAACCCGACAGGTCGTTTGGCTAGGTGGTCTTTGAGACTCCAAGAATATGACTTTCAGGTGGTTCATCGTAAAGGTAAAAACCATTTGGTACCTGATGCGTTATCACGTTCCGTACCGATTCTTGACAGTATTGAGTCAGGTGATGAGCCTGTTATAGTTTCAACCGATAAGTGGTATAATAGTATGGTTGATAGGGTTCGGGCTAAACCTGCTAAGTTTTCTCAATGGCGTATTACTAATGAAGGTTTATATAAATCTATGAAAACCGAAAATGATTCTGATACCGTTTGGAAACTTGTTGTACCTAAAGAAAATAGACTTGCTATTCTTCGTCAAGCACATCATCATCCTACTTCCGGTCATGGTGGAGTATATAAAACATATCATAGATTAACTCCCAAATATTATTGGCCAAAAATGCAAGCCGATGTAGCTCGATATATTAAAACTTGTCAAATTTGTCAAAAATGTAAACCAGATTTAAGACCTCCTGCTGGACTGTTAGTTCCGCAACCAATTGTTGATCGCCCTTGGCAGATGGTCAGTATAGATTTGATTGGTCCTCTCTCGAGGAGTACAAAAGGTTATTCATATGTCTTAGTCATAGTGGACTATTTTAGTAAATTTTGTTTGCTATTTCCTCTTAGGAATAATTCAGCGAAGATGGTTTGTTCGAGAATTGAAGATGAAGTCTTCTTAGTTTTTGGAGTACCTAGATTGGTGTTGGTAGACAATGGAGCCCAGTTTACTGGTCGTGAGTTTCGCACTCTTTGTAGTAACTATTCAGTAAAAATTCGTTTTAATGCGCATTATCACCCGCAATCAAATCCCACAGAAAGAGCGAACAGAAATGTTAAAACTATGATTCGTTCCTATGTTAAAGAGAATCAGCGTTCTTGGGCAGATGAATTAGCAAAGATTGGGTGTGCCCTTAGAACTGGTCGTCACGAGACTACTGGTTACACTCCCTATTTCTTAACTTTTGGTAGGGAACATATTTTAAAAGGCACTGATCATAAAATATCTGATAAAGTTCAAGATCTGCAAGTTGATCGTTCGTCTGCTACTGTTATTCCTGATAAATTGCAGGGAGTTTTTGAGGTAGTGCGTAATAAAATAAAAACTTCTTTTGATCGCAATAAACGTTACTATGATCTACGTAAGCGAGATACTCAATTTGTTATTGGTGACAAAGTTTTAAGGAAAAATTTTGCTCTTTCTGATGCGAGTAAATATTTTTCACATAAACTTGCTCCTCGTTATATTGGTCCTTTTACCATTCACAAAAAGGTGTCTCCTTGGACTTATATTTTAGCTGATGAACTTGGTAGGGAAGCCGGTAACTTTCATGCCAAAGATTTGAAAGAGTATGTTCCGAATCATGTCGGAGATTAGGGTCATTTGGTTGTTTTTTTTTGGGGGAACCATTTGGTGGTTTGGGTTCCACAGAGTTCAGCGATGGTTGGGGCTGTCCTCATTTGGAGCGTTTAGTGATACGCTCAGTTCGACCTAATATCTGTCGACTTGTTAGGGCTTATTAGTTTTTATTTAGATCTTTGTTTTGCAGGTATCTATTTTTGGCTTTTATACCAAGATTTTTGATAGAGCAATTTCGACTTTTGTTTTGGCTTAGCCAAACTATTTTTTTTGTATACCGGATTTGACAATTTCTCTTCTCCTTTTTACCTTCTCCTTCTTTCTTATACCGATTTTGACTCCATATTTGCAATAGCACGGCTTGGGCTGGATCCCCAAGACCGTGGTTCTTTTGGGTTTCTTTGGGCTGAACTCCCTTTTTAACCCCCGGTTTCTTCTTCTCTTGTTCTCTGTCTCAAACGGTACGTGTGTAGTGTCCGGGTGGTTAGTGTTGCTGAGTAGTGCTTCCGAACCTCGGATGCGGGGGTTTGGCGCTGTTCAGTCTCCACGACGTTGGAACTGGCAGTGCCCCGCATCGTGTGTGAAGTTGTGCTCCTCGGTGGCTCGGCCATCTGCCCACTTCACATGTGTCCGGGCGAGCCCTTCTTTTTCACTCTGTTTTCTTTTTCTTCTTTTTTCCTCTACACTACCCTCTCTTGGGTGCGATCAGAGAGTATGTCGGCGGCTCTCTGTTCAGTTCTCTTGTCGGCCATGTTCAGTGGTTCGTGCTGGTAGGTTTTGTTGTGAGTCGTTGCCAAGCCTCGGGCACTGGGAGTTGCTCAGTGGTCCCTTCCCGACGTGGAATACCACTGTGCCCAGTACCGTGTGTGAAGCGCGTCTTTGCAGTGAACCCTGCTTGCCCGACCATTGTTCATGCTTCGGGGTGGAACCTTTTTGTTCCTCTGTTCTTTCCTTACCTCCACCTCCAATTTGTGTTTGTCCTTTGTTGTTTTTTTTTGGGTTTTTTTTGGATCGCCCTTTTGGTGTCCATTTTTGGTGTCATGTTTTTTCTGGTCAGGGTATTTTTCATCCTGGTGGGTTGTTCTTTCAATTTATTTTGGGCAAGTTAGATTTTAGCAAGGCTAGGTTATGCTAAGCCGCGAAAGGGTTTTCGCGACTGGGAGTTGAGGGGGGAATTATAACGTTGAAATTCACAACCCATTATTTGTTTGATGGTCACTGTTTAAAACCAAGCTTCTCCGTTGTTTGGTTATCACTGGTTTTCCCTTTCTTTCGGTTTATCGTGAAGTCGCTCCTGCGCGTTTGAGCTCCCTGCTCAATAGTAGAGTGAAGTAACGAAATGGCTGGTTTTTGGTACTAGAAGTTGGATGTATGAGATATCAAGAAATTGGTTTTAAATATTAATTCGCTTTAGCGGAATAAATCTCACATTCAACAGAACGATCGCTTGATTATTTATATGCGATCAATCGTCAAATTGGACGGATTACGTTCTGGTACAAACCATTTTAGGTAAATCATTTTAGTTAAAACCTCGTTGCGCTAAATCTCACAAATGTCTTTTTATTTTAGGTACTATTATTTCCCTAGCCGTCACCTTGAGGGAATTGTATTGTAAAAGACCTTTCAGTTTATAGAAAGGTAAAAATCTTCAAATATTTAAAAATAATACAATATACAGGGTGATTTCTTTGTAGGTCTTTTTGTTTTGGGTTTTGTTGTTCGTTGGTGTATTCTTGTTCCTGCCCGTCTGACCGTGTATTTTAATTGGAAGGTTCTTCCCCTTTGTGTCCGTACCTACATCTATACATATACCGGGTCGGAGAAAAACAACCAAATATCGAAGGGTGAAGCGAAAACCCCCTAAGCAAGGCTTTAAACATACAGCCGTGGGTCTTCGAATGGTGGGATGTTTGTCTAAGTTTGTATGTATTATGTGTCATTTTATTTATGTATATGTATATATTTATTCAATGTGTTTACAATTTATGCATGCATGTTAATTTTAAGGATAAAACGAGATCTCGAATAGTGGAATTGTTGTAGGGTAGTTTTAAGTACAACCAACTGTGATACAAATCACCATTCACCTTTTTTTTTTGTTGAAACATTACATTTTTTTCTATCTGCACAATAGAAAATAGTTGCAAGTAAAATAAAGCCCTACTTAGAACGTTTACATTTCACTACGTGCGTTTTATTTATTTATTATTTATTTATTTGTATGATTTGAATATTACTTTCCAGTTCGTCATTTGTAAGTATATATG
Source organism: Agrypnus murinus (assembly GCA_929113105.1). NCBI lineage: Eukaryota > Metazoa > Arthropoda > Insecta > Coleoptera > Elateridae > Agrypnus > Agrypnus murinus. The sequence goes on along the minus strand of OV816023.1, from coordinate 129,363,821 downwards.
TACGGTACGACCAAAATGTGGAAGTTGCCCATATTTTAGAAGAAGATCTATTTCTTCGTTTGCCTGATAAGCTTGAAGCTTTAGTAATAAGCATTGTTTTTAAACGAAGTGGCGCTTGTTTTTTTAATCTTTTATATCTTGTATTACCCCGCCCCTCTCCGACTTATTGGGGGCTAGCTGGCAAAAACTAAAGCAGTGTTATTTGGATCAAGCTGATACTTCCAGCACAGCTACATTTTGGTTGGTTAAGTGTTTCGTTATATAAAAATAGCCTTTGTGTTTCTGTAGGTTATAAAATTAAGGAAGTTAATTGTGATTGAAGTAGGAACAGTTATGGTCAGGCACAAAACACAAATAACGCTGACACTTGACATTTGTAATATTTTGTCACGTTGCATTTTTATATCTACAATCATGTATTTTCATTTGAACTCAATGACCCCTCTGCTTCCAGATCAGCATAAACTTTGAGTAACGTCAGACTTAAAATTATATAATGGTCATAGACGTAACTAGGTCTAGGTTTTTTGGGAGGGGGGCTAAGAAGATTTGTGTATCTGCATACCGTATGTTTAATTAGGAAATCGAATATACTTTAGTTGTACATTTAAGTTAAGTTAAATACTTAAAATTACTATTTCTTTTTTATCATTATCGTTATAGTTTAAAGAGTACTAATATACTGAAAATAGTGAAACATTGTTTAAATGAATATGACCTTTAACAACTTTTAAAATAAATGTTTCAAGTGCTAATGTTTCTTCGTAGCGCAGTTAGATGAATCGGGGTGACAATAAACCAAAGCAGCTGCCGCTCCAGGTTTGATTCCAGCTGGCTTTCATTCCACGGTAACATTATAATTTTTTTTTAAATACAAATTTAAAACAAGCTTTCTTCCCGAAAATATTTTCCGCATAATCTTAAAATTGCAATTCTAATCCACAATATTTCACACGACTAAAAACCAGAATTCCATTTGAAATGTTGAAAGATTAAGTAAAAATGATGATCTTGTTGCATTGACAACCTACGTAACTAGGTAGTTAAATACTTTGTTACAAAATTAGTGAAAGTTTAATTACATAATTAGGAAAAATAATTAAATTTGTGAAATATTGTTTTCAGGAAAATGGTCGAAACCATTACTTTTAACCGTTAGAAAATAACTAATATATACTCTTTAATTTTAAAATACGTGCAGTAGATTTCTCAAAAAGGAAAAAGTGTCATTTTGAATTTTGTGTGTTGTAAGAAAATTAAAAAGCTACCTGCTAATGGAATCGAAGATGGGACGACAGCGACTTTTGGTTTATTACCGCCCCGCTTTTAACTAAGTGAGCTACGAAAAATATTCGTGCCGGCGCGTAACCACATCTATCTTAACAGTAGGTTATATTTTTTATATGATTTTTCTTTAAAAAAATAAATAAATGTAATGGTTTTCTCACCATTGTAAGTATATAAGTACTGTTTAAACTTATGACCAGAATGATAGTACTAACTTAATTACATGAAGAGATTTCACAAACGATTTTTTAAAAACACTTAATTCCTATACTAAACGTATTCAATTTCCTAATAAGACACTTTCGTTTCATTTACAAAATTTGATGATTTCTCAAATCCCCTATAAACTTCAACAGTACGTAATACGATGACTGACATACTTTAATGAGTTATAAAACCTTAGAAATACGTAATAATAATTGACTGAACGTTAAATTTATTTTTACAAAACTCTTCTAAACTTTTGTGGGATAGATCTTTTAATTTTAACAACACTTTGGTAATGTAACGAATGCAGAGGTTTTTGTTTTCAAAGTTTGTCAGTCGTCGTATTACGTACTGTTGAAGTTTATACCAGCATTTACATAACTGAAGTTATTACTCCATACTTATTTAAACGTTCATCAAAAGTATTTCGTAACATTTATTTCTGATAATCATCCAAAATATGAAGTTTACTTTTTAAACTTTTTCTTTAAGACGCCGAGCAAACTAATTATAAAAAAGTTTTAAAGAAGCTATTCTATCTTATTTTATTAATTCCTTACTTATGCACAATATCCGTTCATTTATTGATTTGATTTCTCCCAAAGTGGGGATTTCATCGCATATTTATTTGGCTTGTCTCAACATGGAGCATTTTACTGTAATGCAAACTAAAATCAATATAGACAAAGTCATACTTATTTTTGATTATTAGTTTCTTATTGTTTCTTCATTATCTAATCGTTAAATCAAGAAACAAAAGCTATTTGCTGATTTTTGATTTATTTTAATATAGGTACCGCTTTTCTGGTTATTTAATTTGCTATTTGATTACAAAACTAACTACAAAAAATTTCTAGCTCGAATTCATTTTGGCGGGGGGCTAATTTTTGGTTTGGGAGGGCTTAGATCCCCAAAGGTGGATCTGGTGGCTTGGAGAGGGGGAAAGCAGAGAGGGTGGCGTGGCTTATAAAAGGTGTGGCTTGAAAAGTGAAAAGAGGTCAACTGAGAGTTCAAGGTTGTGTGGCTCCACTAGACCCATTTGTTCTCTACTCGTACCAACTTTAACACCTTGTATCTACGAGGGTGCATCAAATGCCCCAAGGTTATAATACTGACCTGTCCCTACTTTATTTTTTTTACATTATATGTACTGTACTGTGAAAAAAAATTTGAACAGTTTAGATCGCGGTTTATGGGTCCTCCATTCACCTGCAGTTTTAACTATAAGTAATTTTACTAATTTTACATATTTCTTATGATAGCAATTGAATATTATCGCAATATAACCAAAGCTAGCTTTTTGTGATCGATAAAAGGCAATTTCCTAATGTACTTACCAATTTGCTGTCTTGCAGACAACTGAAGTTATAGCCAATGATGTCAAAATAATAAGATTTGTTTATAAATGATATTTCAAGCATTAGTTTTACCAAGGTAGAGGGTAGAAGCTCATTGTTTGAAAATTTCTTAATTTTTCGATTTTACAGTACTATGTCTGTAATATGGCATTATTATTATAAGTGAGCGATAATAGAAGAATTTGCATTCTTACCTAATACCTACCAATACCTAACACCTATTAGATCTACTTACCGGTTCTCATATGAAGATTTAAATATGAAGATTTCAACTTCATATTCCACTACTGACAGGTCGCGTCGTACGGGAGTCCAGGCTACAGCAGAATCAATCAAAGCACAATGGGTTGCACCTAAAATGGCAACACTTCACTGGGACTCCAAAATTATGTCATCACTGACTGACAAGTACGCAACAGAAGAGCGACTGGTTGTTATAGTTGGCACTAACGACAAAGTGCAGCTTCTTGGGGAACCTCAATATAAAACAGGAAGTGACGAGGCATGTGGAAATATTATAGCTAACGCCACTGTTAGTTTATTGCAATCATGGAACAGTTGCGATAGTATTGTTAACATGACTTTTGACGCAACTGCTTCGAGCACTGGCCATCTATCGGCTGCCTGTATAGCTATACAGCAAAAGCTGAATAAACCGTTGCTATGGTCCGGCTGCAGGCATCATGTTGAGGAGGTACTGCTTTCTCAGGTCTTCAATGATCTGAAAATCGAGACATCAAAGTCTCCTGATGTTTCCTTGTTTGTACGTTTCAGAAAGAACTTCTCGCTCCTATCTGTCTAACATGCGGTCTTCGCTAGACACCATCAACATGGCTTCACATCAAGGCGAAGCAGCAGCATTCATTACTGAATGTAGAGAGCGTGTCCTCCGGGATGCTGCCACCATGTTGCAATTTGGTCTATGCCGTGATGATTACAAAGAGTTCTTGCAGTTAGGTACAGTTTTCCTGGCTAACGAACAGGATGAAGATGTGTCCATAACCTTCAATAAGCCGGGTGCGCTTCACAAAGCGCGGTGGATAGCAAAGCTACTGTACTCTATCAAATTGTGTCTTCTCGAGAAAGAGCAGAATCAGCAAACTTCCTCGGGGAACAATAACCTCAAAAAGTCAGGTTGACAAAATCCGCGAGTTTGTTCAATTTGTAACACTGATATACAGTTCGTGGTGGATAGCTTGTTCGTGTGTTGCGGATGCACCATGGAATGATTTGTGCCTGTATCAACGTCTGTTATGTTATCAAAGTATGAAATGGTGAACGAGGGCATTTCAAGGAGTGCCATCAAAGCTTTCAAACGCCATTTGTGGTATCTCACTACTAACATGGTGCCTTTGTCACTGTTCAGTACGAAAGTACCGAAAGAAGAACGCCGTAGATTAGCTGACAAACTGCTCGCTATAAGGCCAGGTGATGGTCATGTTGATTCACTTGTGCCAAGCAACAGATTCGGTGCAGGGTTTGGCAAGCCATCGTTTCCAGATGACCTAACTGCCTCAACTACATTGGCTGACCTGGTTACTTCAGATTCGTGGTTTACATTCAGTATTCTCCATTTGGAAATAGACTTTCTATCGGAAGATGTAACGTTGTGGCCTGATTTGCCTTCATTTCAAGCGTCACTGTGTCACATAAAGGCTATCAACGTTGTAAATGATGCAGCCGAAAGAGGAATAAAACTGAGTAGCGATTTCTTAGCATCCAGCAGAGACGAAGAACGGTATCAGAATACGCTACAAGTTGTTTCTAAAAGTAGGGCAGAAATTCCAAGCCTGCGAAGGAAGCAGTAGATCTCAATATGTTGTATAAAGTCACAAACAATTAGTGCTATTTTTATCTTCATGTAGGTGTATAATTACCGTGCTGTGCTTACTAACTGTTCAAATAAACTATCTTCAGTGATATTGACCTTCATTTTGTTCTAGATTAACTATGCAACACTGTCTTAAGCCATACTTACCGATAAACTTATAACTTACTTAACATTGAAATTTTATGCTAACAGAGGACCCCTAAAACGATGTGATAATTGAAAAAAAAGTTACGTATATTATTACTTTGTTATGTATCACAAAATTAAAATAAGGACAGGTCAGTATAAAGTATTTAAATTTTTTGTGGGGCACATGATGCACCCTAGTCTACGGTATAGGTGTGCACCATGTTTCCATATTTTGGAAATATGTAGTGCGATGTTATGCAGCTATGCAAATAGAATGCCTTCATATTTTAATTTTATTATGAACTGCACTCGCTGTATTAAAGTTATCTCTCAGGGTCGCCTTTATTTTTTTTATTTGCCTTTACTAGATTTTTCTTTACAATGAGATTAAAATAAGTATAATCGAGTTTCCAAGTATGGGTTCCTTTCCTTGGAAAATTCAAAGTTTATTTAAAAATATTATAGTACAATGGAATTTTAAGTAACCTTTAACTATTAAGAAATTTCTTTAATGGGAAACTTTGCTTAACCTTGAAACTAATATTTTGACGTGTTGTCCATAACCACACATATGAATTTCAACAATTTTATAAAATGAGGTAAGTTTGATCAGTATTTTAGTTCTAAATGAATTAATTAAATTCTTTATTATTTTTAGGTTATGTGCATCATCTGCTTGAAACTCTTTACAATAATAATGGTACGTTGAGTTAACCTTTAAATTAACTTATAAAATTGCACTTTAACCTTCTGGTAGGACACTAATGCTCTGCTTTTTAATAACACTTTCACAAACCTTTTTAGTTATTTAATTGATAATGCTTCTCCCTTCTTGTAGCACGTTCTCAGGAACCTGTATGTCGCCTGCGCTCTTGAACTGCCCTGGATTTATGAATCTGGTGTAACTGAGGATACGAAGAATTGCCAGACAGCTAAAATATCGTAGGTCAAGAGTACCTGTTTGTCTTTACCTTTATTATTAAAGTAACTATTCTCTTCTTCTAGGATCAAATGAAACTTTGAAGATCCGAAGATTGTATCAGATTCGAACCTCTTTTTGGTAGTGAGTATGTTTCCATATTTTAAAACTTCTTCTTCTGTAAACTCTTTATTTTATTTGTTAGTTGAAATAAATAACACCTTTTACTATATTTTAAACTGCTTTTTATTTTTATTTTCTCATTCTAAAGAATTATTACATCCATTATCCAAAATTTTTCTAACAACCTCCCTAGCAACCACCATTCTTATTACCTTCATATTTTTTCTTTCTTTTTTGTTTTATGATTTACAATACAAAATTAACTTTTTTTTTTAAATGATTAATTATTGTTTCTCATTATTAGATATCTCTATTATAACCATGCATTATTATTGATGGATGGTTGTTAAGGATAAATTTTGATTGATATTTCAAATGGAATGTTATGTTTTGACTATTGTTAAACATGCTAAAAACTATTTTACAACTTTTCCTTAAGTCTAATAACAATTTTCTTTTCAGGTTTGAGCTTCAGATGTAATAACCTATTAACCCAAATACTTCTTTTATGTAACAACAATAAACTAAATAGATAAATCAAACTTGAACTCTGTTTTCATTAATTATTTTATATGAACATCAGATATATGTTATGAACGTCCAACATCACATCTACCTCTTCTCTGTTCATCAAGCAATTTTAAAACAATAATGAACTTTTATTAACTTGAACAACATCGACTTGAGTAAATAATTAAACTCGATCGAAATATCATTACAATAGACAAGTCCTTCATGCTTAAGTCCCGGGATTGTCGAATCGCAGTGTGCTTGCAAACATCTGATTTAAAGCTGACAATTAAAGTGCGTTTTGGGTGACCAGTAAGAAAATTGCCAAAACGTACCAACTTTAACACCTTGTATCTACGTTATAGGTGTGCACCATGTTTTCATATTTTGGAACTATGCAGACAAGTCCTTCGTGCTTACGTCCCCAGATTGTCAATTCGCAGTGTTAAGCAAACATCTGATTTAAAGCTGGCGATTGAAGTGCGTTTTAGGTGACCAGTTAGAAAATTGCCAAAACGTACAAACTTTAACACCTTACTTTCCATTTATTGTTTTTAAACCAATTGCACTTGAAGTCTAATTCAGTATTTAAAGTTTGTACTAGTTTGACAAAATCAGAAAATCAGATAAAATATTTGACAATACAGAAGTAGACTAGTATCATCCGCAAAGAGATGAATCTTACACTTAGATAACACATTTCCAAGGTCGTTTATGTACAATATAAATAAGGACACCTCCTTGATGCATACCAAAGTTGTTAATTTCAGAATCAGGTGTCATATTTTTCACTTTCGTTTTTTGGAAACGGTTAGATAAATAGCTTTCAATTCACCTTAAAATACCAAAAAAAAACATATCTTCTTCAGTGTTTTTTACTTTTGGCATGCAATTAAGTTAGGTCCTCAGTTTATTTAAAACCTATATTTGAATCCATGTTGGATCTTCGTCAGGGTTACATTCAGTGGCGGTTGCTGCATACGTCAAACTCGGGGCACACTACAAACTGGTATATCGCTATCATGTTCGTACACACACATTAAAGCAGTACGAGTGCCCCGAGTTTACGTATGCAGCGACCGCCACTGGTTACATTAACATATGGTGGAACTTAATACTAACACTTTGAGTTGTCAATAACAAAGTAATTTTTGAGACGCATCTGTCACTTGTGTGTGTGTGTGTGTGTGTGTGTGTGTGTGTGTGTGTGTGAAAAGGAAGAAAACAGAAAGAAAAAGAAAAATAGATAAGGAAAAAAAAGAATATAGCCATAGACTTAAATAACAAATACATATTTTACAAACAGTTTAAAAAATATATAAATTATAACTAATTATATCTAACACTAATATTTTTTTTTTTTTTTATTATTATATTATATTGCAGATTTATAACTAGCCGGTTGGCTAACAAACAAATGCGTTCTTAAGTAGTACTTTGACATGAGAGGGAATACCGCCCATTGGTGGCTCCCGTATAATACTTAATACTAGTTTATATGATCGAGTGTTTTACATCTATTTAATCGTCTGGTGATATTTGCATTGTCTAGTAGGTTGAGCACTAACACATTCGGATGAGAATGTATTCTGTTCACGTAGTTTGCTGTGTACCTGTTTATTTCGTCCTTAATCCACGAAATCTTGAGGTCGTTGTGGAGAGTTTGGTTAGAGACGAACCATTCTGCGTTGGTTATAGTACGGAGAGTTTTATTTTGAAACCTTTGTAATATGGCAATGTTCGAGGGTTTCGCGCAACCCCAAAGTTGTATCCCGTACGACCACACTGGAATTATCACTGTTTTATACACTAACACTTTATTGTTTAACGATAGTTTAGATTTTCTTCCTATTAGCCAGTACATTTTGTTCAGTCTTAGGTCCAATTCCTTTCTCTTTTTAGCGATATGAACTTTCCATGTGAGCCGTCGATCTAGGTGCATCCCAAGGTATTTTGCTTCTTCCTTGATTGGAATTTGGATGCCATTCAAGGAGACCGGAGGAGCGGTACCAAGCTTTGTTGCAAAGGTTACAGCTGTTGATTTGGCTTCGTTAATTTTTATGCGCCATTTAAGAAGCCATGTTTGCAAATTGTTTAGATAGTTTTGTAGTATAGCCGATGCATGATTTAGGTCGTTGTGAGAGACTAGTAATGCGGTGTCATCTGCATATGTAGCAGTCACTACTTGTTCGTGTTGAGGTAGATCAGCAGTGAATATTAAGTATAAAATGGGTCCCATGACGCTCCCCTGGGGAACACCAGCTTTAATTTGTTGGAGACTGGACAAGCTTTCTGCATGTTTGACCTGGTAGTACCTTTCACTTAAGTAGGATCTAATAAGAAGGTAGTATTGGTAGGGCAGAGATTGTTTGATTTTATACAATAATCCAGGATGCCAGACTCTGTCAAATGCTTGACTGACGTCAAGGAATGCCGCAACACAATATCTGTTTTCTTCAAAGTCTTGTTCTATCACGTCAACTATTCGATGTATCTGCTCTATGGTTGAGTGATGTTGTCTGAACCCGAATTGGTGATGAGGAATTATTTCTTGATCCTCAATTATGGGTATCAGTCTTCTCAGTATCAATCTCTCGAGAACCTTAGATAGGAGAGGCAGTAAGGTTATGGGTCGATATGATGTAGCTTCGTGAACAGGTTTACCCGATTTCGCTATAAGGATAATTTGTCCGAATTTCCATTGTATTGGAAAATATTGTAGTCTTAGGACGGCATTGTATATTTGAGTCAGAGCCATTATAGCCTTGTGGGGTAGTTCTTTCAGAGCTTTGGCCGTTATGAGGTCATACCCTGGGGCTTTAGCGTTGTTTAAATTTTTAATCGCATTTGTAATTTCTACAGGTGTGAAGTGCTGAATGGGGAGGCTTAGTTGTAATGGAGCTTGTAAGTAGTTTTGAATTTCACTTTCTTCTTCAGGTGTAGCAGCCGAAGGATGTGGTTGAAATATGGTTGACAAGTGAATCGCAAACAGCTCAGCCTTTTCATCGTCTGTTCTTGCCCATGTGCCATCATTTTTACGGATTGGTGGAATAGGATTGTTGGGGCGTTTGAATTTTTTGGTGGCTTTCCATAGTGTGTAGTCATCATGTGCAGAGGGAGAAAGATTTCTGACATATTCATGAAATGTTTCGTTTTTCCATTCATAACACTAATATTTACTCAATTTAAAGTTGTATGCCAAACTGAGATTTGTAGCGATACACGAATCACAAAGAACAAATGCCCTGCACTTGGACGCCAATTGTAACGATAATAAATTAACTCCCACAATGGAACTTTCAAATTGTAGCATTACTTATTTACTGAAACACAAAATAGCGAACAGGTCCGTACTTACTTTACTCTCATCTCCAAGCGATACTTACTGTAGGCATGCCACGACTAAGATCTTTTTTTAGACAAATTGCTGCTCAGGGTAGGTACCGGTTCCTTAAGCTTATAAATTGTAAAGAGAAAAATAGGGGTTACTAGGGTAATAAGGAATATGGGCGCCACTCATTCGTTTGAACATTAAAACGTTAAAACAGGTTAATGTGAATTGATAACTTCAACAAATGATTGGTCCAATATTACCACAACCATGTTTAGTTTAAATCTCATTTATTTATTGATGAAAAATCTTGTATTTGGAATAAATATAAAAACATTCTTGTTAATAATATTCTAGTAGGGATCCCTTTTGGTAAAAGGTTAATTTCTTTTACAACAAAAATCTTTCATGGAGAAATACATATAAACTTCATTTACAAAGGTAACTTACAGAAATGATAGTGACTATCGGCTAATCCTTGTTAAATCGATAGATTTTACAATCCATTAAGCACACAACTTGCACCACACTATAATGCCTTTTTATCACCTTTACAATAAAGGCACTAAAAGTACCTACACATATTACGAATGAAGAACTTTGGATCACTGGTAAAGATGAAATTAACGTTGATTGTGAACTAAAATTTGCTTAATTATGACTCGCATAACTTGACATCAGCCTTTACACAATAAAAATTTATGCATATGATTTTGTTAGAAACGTCGATTATTTCCAGGTTTAGGGCTGACACAAATTTAATTACCCAAAAGGATCGCATTATTAACTCTTTGATGTTCCGACCAGTTAGAAGATTCGGTAATCCCGTACTACTATTATGCAATGGAACAAGGAGAAATGAGGTTTATTAGCTTTAAATTTCAGTATTCTTATTAAATTCCTTTCACAAATCATCAACTTATGGCACACTGGATTAATAACTAATTAGTTAACACGAAGTACTAAACTTCCATTTCTGCAAATGGAACGGTAATCGTGTTAAGCAACTTCAACAACATAAGTATACAATATTTCACGTTAAAACATAGAAAGATAAAAATAGTTATGCCACAAAGTTTCTAGCAGTGCACCAAACCCATGTTAAATCCCATTTAAAACTTTAACCTCTCGGTGGCACGGGTTAATATTGACCAAATGGGCTGAAACTTTTCACATCTCGTTTTTTGACATTTTAAAGAGATCTAGTGGGGGGGGGGAACCTAAAAAATTCTAACTTTTGCAAAATAACGGCCACCCTAATAAACACCCTATTAAATGTTAAAGTGACGTACATTGCACCAATGGGAAAATACTGTCTATTCGTCGCATATTTTATTAGTGTAATAAAAATGTTTTCTAGCGATGGGTTTTGTATCACAAAAAATATCGAAAAGGCAAAATTATCTATCGAAAAGGCACGAAATAATCATACAGCGGAAGCATAAATTTGAATTAGATGTATTTGGTACGTGCTAATTTATCTGTAAAACAACTCAATCTCTTTATTTCGTTGCTACGAACAAATTTATCTGCGTGAGAATGCATTATAAGCATTTTTACAGTTACCTTTAAATTAACGAAAAAAAATTATTATAGTTGGAACATCTTCAATTTTAAGCAAACCATATATATATTCATATATACAAGGCCGTACTAAAATTGTTTTTATAAATGCATTTTCAACTATGTAAAATTGAATCTTGAAATTTTAAGCACGTTACAGATTCTGAACATCGGATTTATGGTTCGTACTACATGTTCAGTCATAAAAACTCTACAGTTTGCATTTTGAACACTCAAAAAATAGTTCCTCAATATCCACTATTAAATATTACAAAAAACAATTATCACATAAATCACAATATCGTATATTTTTAGGTCATGTTACCCTGTGACCTTATTTGCTCTCTTTACACTACCATCTGTGCTAGAGTTAAAAAGTATACTCGCTCTATGTTCCTCATTATTATAAACGAACGTATGAGTTCATGCGCTGTTCACTCCAATTCTTAATAAAGGAACAGATTGGCGTTTTTTTAATGTCTTATACCAGATCAGCAATAGTTGCTATGCATGGTAGTGTTAGCTTGTAGACTTGTCACTGAATATAGCACTAACGAGTTTCTAAGTACACCTCTCACTAATTGTTAGGTTTATATTATATTGAGGCACTAGATGCTTTCTGTTGTTGATTTAATCTGTGCACTTTATTAGATAGTCGTTTTATTCACTTTCACTTGTAAGTAAGTCTATTGGTAGTTTTCGTTTCAATCTTGTATGCATTGATCTTGAGCCCAAATGATAGTGATTTACACCGCTACATGATTGAGGTTATCATAGAATTTTTTGGCTGTTTTAGTTATGAATTCTTGTATGGCGAGAACTGCCGTTTCCCTGTATAATTGCAAGTTTCTTACAAACCAGTCCGCATTAGTTATAATACGATGTATTTTATTTTGTAAAACCTGTATTTTATTCAAGTTTGTTTTGAATGTCGGACTCCATACGCTGCAACCGTATGTGATTATAGGTCTGATTATTGCTGTGTAGATTAAAGTTCCGCATTTTATTTTCAATGTTGATTTTTTATTTAACATTTGAGTACAACATGGCAAGTCTTGTATATGATTCTGTGAGTTTTTTATTAATATGGTAACTCTAGCTTAATCTGGGGTCTAGGTATAATCCGAGATATTTAATAGCGCTGTCTTTTGGGTTCCATGCAATTGGGATATTATTAATGAATATATTAGCTGGATATGTCGGTCTTCGAAGAGTAAAACTTTTGCATTTACATTTGTTTTAATGCACCAGCGCTTGAACCAACTGTCTAATTGAGTGTATTATACCTTGTTTTGTAATCATTTTTGTTATTATCGCTGTATCATCTACGTACATCGCAAAGTCAACATTGGGCTTTGTAGAAATATCCGACATATAAATGTGTTAAATAATATTGGCCTCCAGTATCGAACCTTGTGGTACGCCTGATTTTATTTGTCGTGTTGTAGATGTATACGAGCCGATACTTACTTGAAAACTTCGATCTGACAAGAAAGACTGGGTTATTTGGAGCAGGTATGAAGGAACATTTATTTTTACATTTTGTATAGTAGCCAATCCTTCAAAACTCGGCCAAAAGCTTGTGAAACATCAATAAATGCAACTAGGGTATGTTTCTTGTTTTCAAAGACTCTCTCTATAATTTCTGTGATTCTTAGTATCTGGTGATTAGTGGAGTGGGCACTTCGAAATGAAATTTCAAATTAACCTATTAGTGGATAAAGTTACTTTTTTGAATTTTTTATTTTTTTCATGTTCTATGCACATTAGTGTACAAAATCTTTAAAAAATATTTTTTAAAAAAATACGTTATAAATTCTCTTGCTATTGCATGTCCCTTTTAAGGTACGCTGTCCTCTCTGAACAGTTAAGATATTATAATGATATAAAACTAAATGTAGGTAATTAATACACAGTTTATTAGAAAAATAATTTATTAAACTCGTAAATCAGTTACAAAATATTTTGCTCGTGAAACGTAATTTTGGATGTAACGCAATGTTACATTTTTCACAAATAAACTGACACTTTTTCTTGCAATACCCACACCTTCCGTCAGTCACATTATATATAACTGTGTGACCAACATTATCAAATCTGACGTCATTTAATGGAGTAGATGAGCGACCTTGATGTTGTTTTACACCATAAGATTTCAAAAAAGTCATGGCTGTATATCTTCCGAAATTTAATAAACTTGTTGCATCTGGATTATCAGGTTTTAACTGTTTCATCAGTAACCATCCATTTACCACCGACATGTCTAGTAAATATGATACTAATGGCCAATACCATTTTCTCTGCCGAATTCTAGTTCGGTAAACAGCTACCAATGCATCCATTTTATCCACACCGCCCATGCCTCTATTATAGCTGGATATCATTTCGGCTGAGGTATGTTCTTTCTAGATTTTGAAAGCCTGTCCCAACGAGATACACTTCCCATAGTGTTATCTCCAAAATTGGAAGCGACCGACACCACTTTGTTGTCTTTCCATTGCACCGTATAGAGCGTTCATTTGTAAAAAATTTATAGCTACCTCTACTTTCTTTGTTCCAGGTTTTTTTTTTCTGGAACAGGACACTTTTCGAGTCGATTATCTCATATAGTTCCAGTGGCACAGTATTTTTCAACAGCTAAATAAGAAAGGAGGGGAGATGGTTGCTTTGGGTTACATTCTATAACTAAGTCATTGTCAGGGGGCTCTTTAGGGTTTCTATTCCATACAGATTTTTTATATGAATAGTTAGATGAGGCAGTCTGATTGACCTTCAAGCGCTTTTGCAACAATATAAGTGGCAAATGATCATCAGAGTCGAAGTCGTCATTCTCTTCATCATCGATATTACAAGGTTGATTCAATATTCCACGAGGCAAATGGTTTATATTGCCCGTGTGTTCATCATCTGAAACATCACTGTCAGCTTCTGTATCATTCCCATTGTCCTCAGGCGGCACAATAAAAATATTATTAACTGGCAGGTTTTCACCATCTTCAAGTTCGTCTATGAGTTGTGCCAAAGACAGCCTGCAATTATATGAAAATCAAAGAAAGCCACAGAGGACAGCATCCCTTATAAGGGACATCACGTGTATATCATATTTCCCTGGTAAAAATCGGTTAGAATGGATGTTTGTATGCATAAAGTTATTGTTACATATTGTTACTAAACATATTCTATAAAACTGTTAACCAAAATATCAAACATAATTTTATATTGCATAATACTTACCCTCCATTTCTCGTTGAGTAAAGTGCAGGACCCATTTATTAAAATAACACACTATTTCTTTTTTTATCAGAAAAAGCCACTAACTGCACTTCCATGCATGTATTAGAAACAGATCTGACTGATCTGCAACTTTCTACAAGGCCACCTATTGATAAGACTTGGAAGAATATGGTTGTCCCTTTAAAGGGACGCTGTCCACTAATGGGTTAATTTCAAATTGAATTTGTGGTATTAGATTGTTATTTTGCAGGTAATTTGTAAGGCGATGGTGTATGGCTCGTTCTAGAAGTTTTGAGAGTGTGGATAGTAAACTGATTGGTCTATACGATGTTGGGTCACTATGTTTCTTTCCGAGTGTAGGAAACATTAAGATAAGTGCATGTTTCCATGCACTTGGGAAATAGTTTCTTCGTAAGCAGGTGCTAAATATTGTGGTTAAGAAGACTATTAATTTTGAAGGAAGATTTTTAAGTAAGTAATTTGTATTAAAATTTCCTCATGGTGTAAACGTAAACATATATTTTCCACTTTTGTATCTTCTAAAGGGTATGTTATACATTCGGCATTTTCTAATTCAGTATTAAAGGCACTATATTTTAAACTGTCTCCAAACCACAGATTTGTATTTGACTTATGCCAATACGTATTTCTGTACCGAGATTGCCTTTCTCATTACTGTAATCGTCTAAAGGTAGCATCGTGAAAAAGGTCGTTACCGAATTACGTGTTGACATAACTCAAATATAAATGTGTGGTGTAGCGACACCGTTTAAATAATCACTGTACAACAATTTTCGGGTCATCGCTTTCAGCCAGAGTGGCTACAACGCGAGATGAAAGTAGATCAACAGACTAACAAACCCCTGCGGGGTTTGGCTATATTAGCTCGCATTATTTTTTTATGACCTCCTGAAGTTGGCATGATTTTATGCCAATTTTTCGACTTTTTGCGATGCGTAAATCAATAAAATGGATCAATATAAGAATGAAACAGTGGAATTAAATATTTTAAGCTTGGAAAAATGAAAATGTCCTGATTTATTATCCTTTTAGTGGTTTAAAATGCCCTTTTTAGTTCAATTTTTCGTACTTTTTCAGTACATTTTTCGCATTTTGATCCAACTTTCGCAATGTGATTCGGATTTAATTTTGTTTTTAGTTAATTTACTGGAAAAGCAAAAGGAAATATGCCGGCAGCAAGGCAGGGTGGTTATAGTGGATTATATCGCTTAACAGAGTTAAGTCGAGTTTGCTCCGAAAAGTACTCGGATGGGTAAACCACGAGCACAGTGTACTTGCCTACAGGACTCTGCTGCCTCATCTCACACCCACATATCTACTCTGCGGCTTGGTGCGCCCGGCATCTCGACACCGAAAGGTATAACGGGTTAAAGATTATGTATGTATGTACAAAAGGAAATGAATAAATCGAAATAATTTAAAGCCATCTCCAAAACATGCGACGTACATTCACTGAACGAACATTCATTGGACTGAACCAACGCCCACAATGAACGCATTCGTTGAAGGAACAAATCTTGACGTATGTGTCATTTAGTTTATTTGTTCTGTAAGACGAATATTCGTGACTCTGTGATTTGTTTGTTCTGTTTACGTTTAATCACTCAAGTAAGTTACAAGAGTAATACCCGATGACACGTCCGGGCTCGCTGGTTTTGGCACTGGAATGTCTTCTGCGTGTGGTAATGGTATTTGAACACTTGGGATACTCAAATGCACTTTATTCTTCATTTTTTCTTTTCATTCTGCCACCAGAATTCACACACGCGTAACAATTTGATGAGTCGTGATCAATCGGATCCGTCCAGATCATCGGCATGCCAAATGAAAAACTTTTAATTCTTTTATGCATCCAATTCAAGAGATCGCTGTAACATTTTTTGCAAACGACATTTGGTGTCCGTAGGAAATAACTGGTTGGGCGAGCTTTAAATAACAATAAAACCCCAAACAAAAACGAATAGTAATTATGGAATAGGTCTGGATGTTATATTTAAATAATGTATTTAAAGTTAATGGTCAATATATACAAAGTAAATCGCTGAAGAAAATGTGAAAAGTTTGTGTTTAATTATATATTATCCAGCATCATCCTTACGTTGTAAGGTACTGGAGTTCAAAAAATTTAATTGTGAAGTATATTATAATGATGAATATGTTAGCTAAACATCACTATCCACACGAACTGTAGAGGAAATTTAGTATTTATATACTAGATCTGAAGTAACATTAAGAGGAACAAGTAATAGTTACGCCATCTCTTAGAATCAATGCGATACGTATTCGCATTAATTCATATAGTACTAAAATAAGAAGGGTTCTTTGTTCTACGGAGACTTAAGTTTTCTACAATGTAAAGTTAATGATTTAATAATTAAACTAATAGTGTTCAAATTATATTATCTACAGTTGGTTATTTAAATTCATTATTTTGCGTTTCTGTCTTTTCCATGTTTATTTAGTTAAGTATTTTGTTATTGTTGCTTATTTGTTATTTATTTATAAACTCGACTTTTTAAATAAACGTTATACCTATTAATACAGAGACTAGCCACACACAATACAATTTTACGTGCATTTTTCTTCAAACCTTAATATTATCTCTTCTCTCTTATATTATCTCTTACAGTAAATATTCCAAAGTATTGTAAAACGAAAATTTACCAATCGAATGATGCCCTTCGATACGGATTGCTATTAGTTATTTAAAATTAATAAATCAAGGACCATCGTAATTGCGAGAAACGTGGTTACAATTTCACAACAATACATTTTTTGTTAAATGCTACCTTTCCCGAGATAAAACGGTGTAAAGCAAAAACTAGTAGAATTTAATTAGATTTCTGCAGTGCTTGGAAACGAGAAATATGCATAAATGTGAAACCTTCTCAATTTTCGCTTATGGGATTTACGTGCGTTTCCAACCGGAAGCTCTTATTAAGACTTTAAAATCAATAAGAATCTGTACAAAAATATACAAATTTTTTATTACAGATGTAGCTTCTATTTTCCATCTACGTACTTAAGGGTGCGCTTCATTACGTGCTGAAAGTGTCGTTTCCGACCAATTTTCGTTAGAGTTCACACACCTTCAGGAATGAGATGAAGATTTGCTCGAGGTCTTAAATTGTAGATAAAGGATATACCTAGGGTTTGACATATTTTTCAAGGGTGGATATTTTGTAATAATTGATAGAGAGCCTTTCAAACTTCGGCAACTTTAGATTGTTATTTTCTACAAGTTTAGAAATTCTTAGAAAATTAGAAATATGTCATCCCCTTGGAAATTCAATGGAGAATGTGTTTATGAAAACTGCATGTCGCTATCACCTCTGAATTTTGTGATGAACTCTAACAAAGTGCGCAATGTTCCTGACAGCGATTTATACAGTTACTCCTAATTTTAGGCTACCCAACTGACAATGGCTGTAAAAAAGATATCCAAGCGGAGATAAGAAGTTAAGGTATTTTCCCACTAGAGGCGCTTCATTCGTATTTGTAATTCGAGCAGTTGTGATGTTTATACAAAGAAATTCTGACATAGAAAAAAATATTGGAGATAAATATACATGTTTTATTAGAACTCTATTTATAAGTGTATAATATTTCGTTCATTGTTTGCCTTCTTAGAAATAAATTTAAAATATTTCTATGGAATAGAGAATGGAAATTTTAATTAATAAATATCCTTTTGAGCACATGCGTAACGTATTTTGTAAGAAGTAAGTTTTAATTAGCAAATAGTAAAACTTATTTAAAACAATTTATTGAAACTTTTTATTAATCCTTATTTATTTCACAATTAGTAAATAGTTAAAAAATACAACAAAAATAAATATACAGTATAATATTAAATAAATGGATTTATTTATCCATCGTAAATTTCGCTACAGCATAAAAAATTAGATAAAATAAGTGAATAACAATGCAAAGGTCTTTGTTGTTTCAGTAGTTAATATTTGTCTATGGGGATAGATTAATTTCAGTGCTTGAATACTTTTATTTATGCGAGAGTTTATATGGATTTTTCACATAGGAAGGTATTATCTAGTATTATTCAAACTGACTTAATAAAAAAAGGATTAAAATTATCCGTTATTTTCTTCTAAATTGGAAAATCGTCCAGAAAGTTTCATTTCATATTTTGATATTATTAGCTAAATCTGCTATGCAATTGTTGCTTTACCACTCCTTTAAAGTGTTACAAACCCTATTAAAAGCAGAACTTTTGACTTTTTTGTATTGTCGTGAGTCGAAAATGTCATTTTGTGCATAAAGTGATATCTAGAGTAACACTTTAGACACGAGTGTAATAAGTAAATTCAATAAATAAATTACCATAACAACAATTGATATTGTGGTAATAACAGCAATGGTTGTTCTGATAGATGTTCGTTCGTAATTATAAGCCATTCGATCTTTACATTACAATTTTGTATTTTTATCTTTTTTTAACCCCTTTAATAGGGTTTGTAGAAAAAATAATGTATGATATACGTGTTACAAGTGAATTTAGTTTGTTCGTAGAGATTACTAACTCTGCTGGCACGTCTTGGGCCAAACTTCTCTTTTCGCAAAATAAACATTCACTTTTGACACTTTTCTATCATAAACTATTATTTAATGATTTCAAAATAGTCAGTTATGGGCACTGGCGGATCTAGGGAGTTTTTTAGGGGGGGGCATGGAAATTTTTAACCAAATTGTTAAAATCCACAGAAATGATATATATATATATATATATATATATATATATATATATATATATATATATATATATATATATATATATATATTAAATAATATTTAGAATGCAAATTCATATAGAAAAATTTATCATCGACTCTGCTATAGCTATAGCTATAGCTATAGCTGCCTCCGTAGTGACGTTTGTTGTTGCACTGAAAACTCAGTGTCTTCAGGCCGATACTGCAAATGTGCGGTTGGCTGCTATCAGTGAAACCTTGTGTTGTTACATCTTTCTGAGTTAGTTGCTTTTATATTTATTCCATCTGCTATGCCGTCCTGATGATCACTAATAAGTGTGAAACACGTGTAGACGGCTGCAACTTATGATTTCTTTCTTCTCTGTTGCGCGATATCCCATTATTATAACACTTTCTTGTATATATATATATATATATATATATATATATATATATATATATATATATATATATATATATATGATACTTCACTACTTTTCCGGGTTTCACTCCGCGTATTCACTATTCGGCTCCTAGAGGAACCAGACAATGGTTGACGACGTTTCGGCAAGATCACACTTGCCATCTTCAGGTCACTTCTAACTTCCTTCTGCTTCGCGTGGTTACACGATGTAGACTGACGTCTTGCGGCAGCGGTTGGTCTTTATATACGGTTACGGTGTTGCGCATGGTTGCGGTCGGCTGGTTTTTGGCGCGGCTGCGTGTCATTGGTCTCGCTTGATCCGGTGGCTTTCTCTCGCTTTCTCTTTTATCGTTCTGCTGTGCTGGTTTTCGCTTCTTGACGGTGATACTAGTTATAGCTGGTTTCCAAGCTGATGGTAGTCGCTGTGTATCGTCCCTGGTATTAAGATTGTTCGGACGTTTCTCGATCTCAATGGCTTCTCTTATGGTTCGTCGGGTCTTGTGTTGTATATTCGCTAAAACTTTTGTATTTTCGAAATCTATGTTATGAGATGTACCACTTACATGTTGTGCTAGTGAAGACGTTCTCTCATTTTTGTTGACTGCATTTCGGTGTTCTTCTCTTCTTACTTGAATTCTTCTGTTGGTCTGCCCTATGTAGGATTCCCCGCAGTCTTTACATGGGATCTCGTATACTCCTTGGCTTTCTAGTGGTATTTTTGTTTTGGCGGATGGTAGCATGTTTCCAATCTTTTTATCGGTGTTGAAGATGGTATCGATGTTGTGTTTTCTCAGCACTCTACTTATTTTGTCCGTGGTCCCTTTGATGTACGGTAAGTGTGCTTTGGATACCGATGTTTCTTCTTCTTTTGGCTTTGGGTCCCTTGGTGTTAACGCTTTCTTGATATTTCTGGAAGAGAAACCATTTTGTTTTAATGCCAACTTCACCTGTTCTAGTTCTTGATGTTTATTATCGTCATCAGTCAAACGTTGTGATCTGGTTATTAATGTCTTGACTACTGACTGTAGTTGCGCTGGGTGGTGATGTGACTGCGCGTTCAGGTAGCGATTTGTGTGGGTTGATTTTCGGTATACTGTGTATCCCAGGCTGCCGTCTTCCTTCTTGATTATAGATACATCTAGGAAAGGTAGTTGATTGTCCTTTTCCACCTCCATTGTGAATTTGATCTTCTGGTGTATGTTGTTTAGATGCTGTAAGAAGGTCTGCAGTTTCTCTTCTCCATGGGTCCATATAATAAAAGTATCGTCTACGTATCTTAGCCATAGTTTAGGTTTGTCACTTGCCGTTTCTATTGCTCGGACTTCTAATTCTTCCATGAATAGGTTCGCTATTACCGGCGATAAAGGTGATCCCATAGGTGCTCCTTCCACTTGTTTGTACCGTTGATCTTTGTAGATGAAGTAGGTGTTGTTTAGGCAGTGTCTTGTTAACTCGATGATTTCATTTGGGACTTGGTATCTCCGTTGTATCATGTCTACTGCTTCTTTTACTGGAACATTCGTGAATAAAGAGGTTACATCAAAGCTTACTAGCAGATCTCCAGGTGCCACTGTTATGTCTTTTATACGCTCGATGAAGTGGCTTGCGTTCTTTACGTAAGATTCGGCTTCTTCGGCATAAGGTTGCAGTTGCTTGGCCAGGAATTTCGCTAGAGGTTGCAGTGGTGATCCAATGGAGCTTACGATGGGTCTTAGTGGTACACCTTCCTTGTGGACTTTTGGTAATCCGTACAGCTTAGGGCATGATGACGACTTCTCTCTCGGAATTAGTTGTAACTGTTGTTCTTGACTGAAACTGCAGGCTTTTATTTTGGCTTTAGTGATCTTTTCCAAATATGTTGTAGGATCCGTTGAGATTGTTTGGTATCCAGGATCATTTAGTAAGGTTTCTATTTTTCTTTCATATTCACCCTTATCCATGACTACGGTTGCGTTGCCTTTGTCTGCTGGTAACACGATTACGCTAGTATTCGCCCGTAGGTCGCGTAAAGCTTGGATTTCTTCGTGGGATAAGTTCTTCTTCGGTGGCTTGGCTGTTCTCAGTATACGTGACACGTCTTGACGTATAATTTTGGCGGTATTTCCTGGGATCCCTATTATTGATGCTTCGACTCCGCAAATAATGTTTTCTATTGGAATCCGGTTTGGCGCTACTGCATAGTTAAATCCTTTCGATAGCACGCTATGTGTCGCTTCATCCAGCGGTAGATCTGAAAGATTGAAAACTACTTTCTTTGTTTCAACTTGGTGGTTGATGTACTTCCTGGGCTGTTGTTCGGCTTGTAGCTTCTCAAATTTCTTCTTCTGGTTAGAAGTTGTCAAATTAGCGTCAGTTTCTGCTCGAAACTCCGTGAGGTTATCTAGTGTTGACCATAGAGCTGGATGAATTGTGTTACTTAAACGTAGGTGTAAGTGTAGTAGCTCGATGTTGATGCTATTTAGCGCCCTTCTGGTATCGTGAATTGCTTCTCTTGTCAATGCTAGGCTTGCTCTTCTCAAGATGTTCCTCGTTTGGTTGTTCTTTTTGTGGAACGTCAGCTTCATGGAATTTGGTATTATATTCTCGTCCCGGCAGCGTTCCAGGAATGCGAGGTTGCACAACAGCTTGTTTCTTTTGGATCGTAGCTTCTCCAACTTCTTGACGTCTCGTAGAATCTCCTCTCCTAAAACCCTCCCGTAAAGGTTATTAAATTGCAGGACTGTGTCATGTCGCTCCACCCATCGTGTCTCGCAAAGGGAATGAAGTTGGCCCTGAAGAATATGTTTCAGGACATAATTTCTCTTGGAAGACCCGGTGAAAAATGATACAACATTCTTCATTACTCCCATAGCATTACGAACGGATTGCACAGACGATGATTTAAAAAGGCTGAGATTCAATGCATGACTTAAACAGGGACAACGGACGGACGAGATTAGCATTTTTTGAGCCTCTTGAACAGCACCATTCTGCTTAGAAGTCATGACGCTACAACCATCCGTGCAAATTCCAACACAATCCATGAATGGCAAATTGAGTTTCTTCACTTGGCTTACGACTAATTGTCCCAGAATTTTACCTGTAAGAACAGGCTCCATTGTATCTGGGTCTAGTTTATATTTTTCGGTATGGCAGTCTACAAATCCTACGAAGTCTTCCTTCATTTCACTTCCTTCAAGGTATCTGATTACTAGTGACATTTGAGAAACGTGAGATATATCTGTGGTTTCGTCAAACATTATACTGTAAAACTTGGCAGACTTGATTTTTGATATTATAGTAGAAATAATTTCTTCACTGCAAAAATGTATCAATTGATTCTGGATAGTTTTGCTGATATAAGTTGCCTTGGATGAAGTCGATCTCAAATGCTCTTCTAACATTCGGTCTCCAGCTTCAATTCGAAATCGCAGTAGTTCTCTGAAATATCCTTCGTTGATTCGGCTGGTGTTGAATAATTCTCCATCATCCCTATGTCCTCGAAATGGAATATTTTGCCTTGCTAAGAAAATAACACTTCGAGTCATTGGTACCAACCTTTTTCTATTTTCTTCTACTTGTCTTTTTCTGTCTTCCGATAATACATTCCGTATATCAAAAGTTGGATTCTCATAACAATTAACGAAACTATTTGAACGCAAGATTGCTTCTTTATGATATTTATTGGAATCGTGAACATCCAAGGCACAATCTTTACCAAAAAGTTTGGCAAATTTTGTCACAGGCGTTTGAACCAGACTCTTGAGACACTCTGGCTTATTTCTGCCACTAACTTGGGCAAAGACAACACAGTATTTACAATATAGTCCTTTATGGATGAGTGAATACGATAACCATTCATATTTTGATAAATGATCATGATTCAAATAACGTTTCACGATTCGATTATTTTTATTGTGTTCCGAAAACGGCAACACATGGTTACGAGGCGGATACCAAGTATTTTTTATGAAATTGTATTTCTCATAGTCATTCATTGTTCGACCAACTGCTTTACCTATATCGAAAATATTTTCATTTTCTATATTTTCCTCTGGTAGAAAAGAGTTTTCTTGAGATGATGACGGTCCTGCCTCGCTTTGAATACTTTCAGTTGGTTGTGTTGGTTGTTCAATTTTCTGTTGTTTTTGTACTGGCAAAAAGTAAGAATCAATCTTCCTTTTATTCATCTGAAAAATTAAATAATTCAGCTCAGTTCTCCAGATCAAATAGAAAGTTTCAATGTTTTTTCACCATGACCATGGGAATGTAGAAATTAAATGATTCTCGAGAATGCATTGAAGAATTTACTTTGGTTCTAAATAGTTTTATTCATACAAGTGATTATAAATTTTATACACTGTTTATCGGTTTCGAAAAAGTAGATAAGCTATAACAGTTCTAGCTCAAAATCCCATGTATTTTCTTATGAAGGTTCGTTTTACCATTCAAGGTCATCCGCGGTTCCCCACTCCTATCCCCACTACCCCCGAATGGTAGCCAGCCAATGCATCCACTACACCAACGAGGTAATCTATTAAAGCACTGTAAACTGGTTATAAAAAAAAAAATTGTTGACTAGCGACTACGTACTCATAATATAATACATGTTAGTAATTTGTAGTATTATATCATACGGCTCCCTCTTCCTCCTGCATGTGTCATGATTGATTGATTAAGTAGATGATTATTCCTGTGCTGTGATTGATTAAAGGGTCAACATATAAAATAGGTATAAATTATCATATCTAGAAAAAACAAGTTAAAAATTCAATTAAAGAATCATTTAAAAAAAGAAACATATTAATGGATAAATACTTAAAAGCAATTTAAAACATTCGATTACACAATAAACAGAATTTGTTTGCTAAAGAATCAATTATAATAAGATTAATTAGTTTTTTTTTATATAACTACATTGTTTAGTTATAAAATATTAAAAATTGTTATATTTAGGAATAATAATTTAAAAGATTATTCCTGTGCTGTGATTGATTAAAGGGTCAACATATAAAATAGGTATAAATTATCATATCTAGAAAAAACAAGTTAAAAATTCAATTAAAGAATCATTAGAAAAAACAAGTTAAAAATTCAATTAAAGAATCATTAGATCTTTTACAGCCAAATATGTTTCAATCTTGATCTCAATGCCTAAGACTTTCATTAATTAAACTTTTACTGACGTTTTGTAAAATTGTATATAAAAAAATTGTTGACTAGCGACCACGTACTCATAACATAATACATGTTAGTAATTTCATATTATCAGATATGATATCCATTATCTCAACAAAATCATTAGCAAAGACGTGTTTTAGTTATAAGTTTAAGCGATAACAAAATGATTATAATTTCTTATTGTCAATACATATATCAGGGTTAGATTTAATAATTAGATATACATTTCACCTTTCAAATATAAATTTCATAACAAAAGAATTAGCTTTTCTTGGAAGCGAATTTAAAAAAAAAACAAACATGTAAAAGACAATTTTAAAATATCAATATTTGAAACTCTGATTTCTTGTCTAACAGGGTGGACTCAACCATTTTTTTTTTGTCTCAAGACTACATGTATTGTTAAAGTAAAATCCGATCTCTAAAATATAAACCTTTTAAGTCTTTTAAATATTACTTTGTAGAGCTATGTTCAACAGGTATGCGCTAAATATGCTAATGTCAGCCTTGTACATAAAATATATATATATACTTATATTAGGGTATGAACCCTCTAGAGGCCGAATACAGGCGTATATATTCAGTATATTACCTCATAGTTAACATAGTATTTTATAAAATAATTAGATATAGTTATATTTACTTAGTCGGGTATGTAGTACCATTATTAGTGTATACGAAATGTACTATATTTAATAGATATTATATAAGTTATGTATTATGTTTTAGTAGCGTCGAAACTACTAGTATCAATAAACGTTCTTTGCAGCTCGAACTCGTAGAAAGCACCTCGAACGGGAACTCCATGTAGATCTTCCAACAAGTATGTGATAGGTTTTGTAAATTGAAAACCATGCAAGACTGAATTATTAAATAGAATGTAAAGTAATATTTCCTATGCCTATTGTGAGGTTCTTTGAGTAATTAACAAATTTTGCGGAAAATATTTATAAATATTGTACATTAATAATATTAAATCTTTAGGATTCTAAAATTATAAGCCAATTATGATTATTATCATGAGTCACTGAGATGAGACAATTATTAAGCTTATATGAACCAATCGTGAAGAAACTCGAGAAATTTTTCTTGATACATCTTAAATATTCTTGGATTTCCAGCCCTTGGATTTGAATTTTTAGTACTACTACTGCCATCTATCGGTGACGTCATGTGATCGGTATAGTAGATTCCTCTCTCTCGCTCTCGCTTGGCTCAGGTCCCCTCTCTCGCTCTCGCTTGGCTCTGGTCCTCTCTCTCTCTCTCTTGTCCAGCTTGTCATCATTTCCCGCCATTAGATTTGAATTCCTAATGCCTCAACTGCCATCTATCGGTAACGTCCTGTGATCGGTATAGTAGACTTCTATACGCCTGTAGATAGGCAACCTGTTACACTTTTTATAAAAATCAATTTTGGAGTAACCAGGGTTCGAACGCTCAACCATCTGATTAGAACTCCATAGCTTAGCCCCGAGACTACGGAGCTTGTCTTTTAAATTACTGCATACGAGTTATTTATAAAAATGCTTTCACGTATATTTGATTAAAACCAATTTATTTAAAAATAATTCCCGGAAAATATTTATAAATATTGTACATTAATAATATTAAATCTTTAGGATTCAAAAATTATAAGCCAATTATGATTATCATCATGAGTCATTGAGATGAGACAATTATTAACCTTATATGAGCCAATCGTGAAGAAACTCAAGAAATTTTTCTTGATACATCTTAAATATAACAATTGTACATTAATAATATTAAATCTTTAGGATTCAAAAATTATAAGCCAATTATGATTATCATCATGAGTCATTGAGATGAGACAATTATTAACCTTATATGAGCCAATCGTGAAGAAACTCAAGAAATTTTTCTTGATACATCTTAAATATAACAATTTGAAAACTATATACAGATATTATTACTACACGAGACCCGTAACATCGATATTTTACAGTAGACATCTTTCAAACTGTTTTGAAGAACTGATAATATTAAAGAAAAAAATGATTGATTTTATATAGTATTTTTCAGGAAAACCTTCTTCAGAAAAACCTAATAATTCTTAATTGAAATGATTTCAAAATATGATTACATTTATTTATTTTAAATATAGTCATATACATAGTAAGGATTTTGGTTTTTCCTCTATTGTTAATGGTAATAACCGTACTGAGGTCAAGCTTTCACTAGATGAATTAAACATTTTTATGAGAATACAAAATACAGTGATCTTTTCATGTATCAATCGTTTCCTAGCATTACTTTTAGATTATCTGTGAGAAATTCTATTTTATTTATTTAGTACATGATATGATTTTGTTATTTTTAAACTTTCAACATATAAAATAGGTATAAATTATCATATCTAGAAAAGAATTTCATGTAAAGAAAAATACTCTACATTTATTTATTTTAAATATAGTCATATACATAGTAAGGATTTTGGTTTTTCCTCTATTGTTAATGGTAATAACCGTACTGAGGTCAAGCTTTCACTAGATGAATTAAACATTTTCCATACATTGGAAAGGAGAAATTGACTTAACCAATAGGGAAAAGCTCAAAACAGAGGTATATAACGTTTTATATAAATACAGTGAGTTTAGTGAAATATTTAAAAGCTAGTTTACAATACGTTCATAACATCTATCTTAACATTTGTATTCGTTTTTTAAATTTTTGAAAATGAGTAAGTTTATTTTACTTTACTTATAATATATATGATGTGAGTAAGCGTATGTAAAATGAAAATTACTATTACAGATTCCAAACGAGAAATAATAGTAGATTGGGTCAAAAGCGTTCTTAAGAGGTTATATGCTCACACCCCAAGCAGTGGCGATGTAAGTATACATTTATTTATTTGTAAATAGTCAACTATATATGTAAATTTATTTCAGTTTTTGATACATATACTAAAATCTGATGAAGAGCTGCCTCCCTACCCAGCTGCTACAGCGTGTCTTGTAGCTGAAGACTTGATACATATAGAGGGTTATAAGTATAGGGATGTATACTTATTCGTCCGTCTAGATCATAGAGAAGTCTGGATTGTACAGGTAAGTTTAGTTAATCGAAGGCAATACGTATGAATTAATGCAAATTTCATTTTTTTTTATTATAGAAAAGGAGGCGATTAATTTTAAATAAAATATAATTATATGATTTATTTCTTGTTTTTTTTCGGAACTTAAGTGTACCCAACTGCTTGTATCAATCACAGGTTCTTATCTTACATAAAAGATCTTGAAAGCAGTTTTAAAGAATGTCGAGAACAACAGGGTTAATTAGTTTTTAGGTATTTTCATGCAAAGTAAAGTAAAGAAGAATTAATGTTTTTTTTTTATCACAGAATTTTGAAATAAACTTCTAAAATATAATTATATGATTTATTTCTTGTTTTTTTTTTTCGGAACTTAAGTGTACCCAACTGCTTGTATCAATCACAGGTTCTTATCTTACATAAAAGATCTTGAAAGCAGTTTTAAAGAATGTCGAGAACAACAGGGTTAATTAGTTTTTAGATATTTTCATGCAAAGTAAAGTAAAGAAGAATTAATGTTTTTTTTATCACAGAATTTTGAAATAAACTTCTAAAATATAATTATATGATTTATTTCTTGTTTTTTTTTTCGGAACTTAAGTGTACCCAACTGCTTGTATCAATCACAGGTTCTTATCTTACATAAAAGATCTTGAAAGCAGTTTTAAAGAATGTCGAGAACAACAGGGTTAATTAGTTTTTAGATATTTTCATGCAAAGTAAAGTAAAGAAGAATTAATGTTTTTTTTTTATCACAGAATTTTGAAATAAACTTCTAAAATATAATTATATGATTTATTTCTTGTTTTTTTTTTCGGAACTTAAGTGTACCCAACTGCTTGTATCAATCACAGGTTCTTATCTTACATAAAAGATCTTGAAAGCAGTTTTAAAGAATGTCGAGAACAACAGGGTTAATTAGTTTTTAGGTATTTTCATGCAAAGTAAAGTAAAGAAGAATTAATGTTTTTTTTTTATCACAGAATTTTGAAATAAACTTCTAAAATATAATTATATGATTTATTTATTGTTTTTTTTTTCCGGAACTTAAGTGTACCCAACTGCTTGTATCAATCACAGGTTCTTATCTTACATAAAAGATCTTGAAAGCAGTTTTAAAGAATGTCGAGAACAACAGGGTTAATTAGTTTTTAGATATTTTCATGCAAAGTAAAGTAAAGAATAATTAATGTTTTTTTTTTATCACAGAATTTTGAAATAAACTTCTAAAATATAATTATATGATTTATTTCTTGTTTTTTTTTTTCGGAACTTAAGTGTACCCAACTGCTTGTATCAATCACAGGTTCTTATCTTACATAAAAGATCTTGAAAGCAGTTTTAAAGAATGTCGAGAACAACAGGGTTAATTAGTTTTTAGATATTTTCATGCAAAGTAAAGTAAAGAAGAATTAATGTTTTTTTTTTATCACAGAATTTTGAAATAAACTTCTAAACTTTGTATTCATCGTTAAGAAAATACATTTCATAGAGATATATTTCATCAGTTTAAATTTGGGAAGACTAAAATCTGTTATTATGTATAAATTAGGTTTAATAATATGCTCATATTTTCAATGTTTTACGCTTATTATTTTACCCTCTGGCCTATAATCTTTTCTGTATGCATTGGTTAGTGAGATAATCTGCATGTAATTTTCAACATCTTCCTCCGTAGGTGTAGAACCTAGATGTTTAAGTGTTAGTAAATCAAATAGTCCAGGTGTTCCCTTGAAAAGTTTGTTTTTAATTAGAATATCTTTTCCTTGTATTCCTACCGAAACTGAAGCAAATCTCAATTCGTCGTTATCCTTATGGAGACCATATCTCGTTCTATCTATATTTCTTCCAACTTAAGTGTACCCAACTGCTTGTATCATAAAAAATAAATAAATAAATAAACTTTTTATTGAATCGATGTTTAATTTCTTTGTTTGTAGTTGGAGGTTGAAACTTTTTTTCATCCTATATATCATGCATCTGATCTCTTTAAATTGATTTTTCTCATGTTGATTTGATAATTAATATTTAAATAACTTTTAATTTATAAACAAATCCGCAGTCAAAGGTTCAGATGAAAATAAAAAACAAATATTTTATACAAGAACTTCTATTGAAAGAAGAAGAAAATACATTTCATAGAGATATATTTCAACAGTAGATGATGAATGATAGGTAATCGCTATCTACATGGGGTAAAATTATATACAGTAAGAAGGTATATATAGAAATCGTTTACAAGGGTAGTAGATATAATGAAAAAAGGTTAAAAATCTGTTCAAAATTACATTACTAACGCTGATCAATACCTACATATTACTATTTTTCTGTGTTTCTGTAAGAATTTATTTTCTGTTTTTAATACCGTATGTCTCATTCACCTGTTTCAAAACGTTAATGCCCAGACGCTTGTAAACAATGAAATTAAGCAACATCAACTCAATAAATTAGTTTATTTTTAAATATAATCATATTATATTTTATTTAAAATTAATCGCCTCCTTTTCTATAAACTTACCTGTACAATCCATATCTCACTAACCAATGCATACAGAAAAGATTATAGGCCAGAGGGTAAAATAATAAGCGTAAAACATTGGAAATATGAGCATATTATTAAACCTAATTTATACAGAATAACAGATTTTAGTCTTCCCAAATTTAAAAAGTTAAACAAAATGAAGCCTGATTGGATGCGTCAGAGCACACCTGACCAACTAGTGGATCGACTTCGTTTGCTGTACGCCGAAAAGAAAGAGGGTATGGGCAGTCACAAAACCGAAATAATTTCGATTATTTCTGAACTTAAACAGAGAAATATTATAGAATAAAAGAAGATTACGCAATATCACTAACCTTATATTAGGGTATGAACCCTCTAGAGGCCGAATACAGGCGTATATATTCAGTATATTACCTCGTAGTTAACATAGTATTTTATAAAATAATTAGATATAGTTATATTCCTCCTATATTTATTATTGTTTATTGTTTCTAGCCTTATTTTGTGGAACTCCATAATCATGAAATAAATAAAGATTATTAAAAGTTTCACAGTTTTATTAAAATATACCTGACAATATTGTTTCGACAGCTATGCTGTCATTATCAAAGGTAATATAATTATAAACAAAAACGTCGCTAAGGTAGATACAAAATAGGTAACTAGATAAAATAATAATAATAATAATAAAAATTAATAATAAAAATCATAATTAAACATCTAATACTTCCAGTAACGGAGAATTACTGAGCTCAAGTTGTTCATTCATTAAAGGTACCCTGAGTTTGTGTTTGTATATCTCAAAGGCTTCTAAAATGTCTAATTTGCGTTTGTTATTACAAAAATGTAGGAATTTAATATTATTTTGAGGAGTCATTGTGTGATTTTGTTCTAAAAGGTGTTTGGCGTAATTCGATTTTTCAGGATGTTTATTTTTGTAATGACGTACGTGTTCTTTATATCTTATGTCAAAATTTCGAAGTGTTTGTCCAATATATACCGAACTACAAAAAGAACAATTTAAACGGTTATGCCCGATTTCATGATATCATGTGTTCTGTCTTTAGCATTAAATAAAAATGAAAAAGTGTTAGTGTTGGTTTTAAATGTTATTTTATAATTGTTGGTTTTTCTTAGTATATGTGCAATTTTTTCTGATATTTTGCCAAAATATGGTATAGATATGTAATTTGTGTCTTCTGTTTGATTGTCAATGGGATATATTCTTTTGATAGCTAACCTATAATCTTTTTGTTTAATTAAAGTGTCAATCATGTTCGGATTATAATGATTAATCTCATCATTCTATCAGCCACATTCATTATGCTATCAGCCACATTCAGCATGCTATCAGCCACATTAATTACGCTATCAGCCACATTCATCATGCTATCAGCCACATTCATCACGCTATCAGCCACATTCATTATGCTATCAGCCACATTCAGCATGCTATCAGCCACATTAATTACGCTATCAGCCACATTCATCATGCTATCAGCCACATTCATCACGCTATCAGCCACATTAATTACGCTATCAACCACATTCATCATGTCATCAGCCGCAGTTTTTTAGTTTATCATCACAACTACATTCTGTAGCATTAAATAAAAATGAAAAAGTGTTAGTGTTGGTTTTAAATGTTATTTTATAATTGTTGGTTTTTCTTAGTATATGTGCAATTTTTTCTGATATTTTGCCAAAATATGGTATAGATATGTAATTTGTGTCTTCTGTTTGATTGTCAATGGGATATATTCTTTTGATAGCTAACCTATAATCTTTTTGTTTAATTAAAGTGTCAATCATGTTCGGATTATAATGATTAATCTCATCATTCTATCAGCCACATTCATTATGCTATCAGCCACATTCAGCATGCTATCAGCCACATTAATTACGCTATCAGCCACATTCATCATGCTATCAGCCACATTCATCACGCTATCAGCCACATTAATTACGCTATCAACCACATTCATCATGTCATCAGCCGCAGTTTTTGATACATGTACTAAAATGTGATGGAAAGCTGCCTCCCTACCCAGCTGCTACAGCGTGTCTTGTAGCTGAAGACTTAATACATATAGAGGGTTATAAGTATAGGGATGTATACTTATTCGTCCGTCTGGATCATAGAGAAGTCTGGATTGTACAGGTAAGTTTATAGAAAAGGAGGCGATTAATTTTAAATAAAATATAATATGATTATATTTAAAAATAAACTAATTTATTGAGTTGATGTTGCTTAATTTCATTGTTTACAAGCGTCTGGGCATTAACGTTTTGAAACAGGTGAATGAGACATACGGTATTAAAAACAGAAAATAAATTCTTACAGAAACACAGAAAAATAGTAATATGTAGGTATTGATCAGCGTTAGTAATGTAATTTTGAACAGATTTTTAACCTTTTTTCATTATATCTACTACCCTTGTAAACGATTTCTATATATACCTTCTTACTGTATATAATTTTACCCCATGTAGATAGCGATTACCTATCATTCATCATCTACTGTTGAAATATATCTCTATGAAATGTATTTTCTTCTTCTTTCAATAGAAGTTCTTGTATAAAATATTTGTTTTTTATTTTCATCTGAACCTTTGACTGCGGATTTGTTTATAAATTAAAAGTTATTTAAATATTAATTATCAAATCAACATGAGAAAAATCAATTTAAAGAGATCAGATGCATGATATATAGGATGAAAAAAAGTTTCAACCTCCAACTACAAACAAAGAAATTAAACATCGATTCAATAAAAAGTTTATTTATTTATTTATTTTTTATGATACAAGCAGTTGGGTACACTTAAGTTGGAAGAAATATAGATAGAACGAGATATGGTCTCCATAAGGATAACGACGAATTGAGATTTGCTTCAGTTTCGGTAGGAATACAAGGAAAAGATATTCTAATTAAAAACAAACTTTTCAAGGGAACACCTGGACTATTTGATTTACTAACACTTAAACATCTAGGTTCTACACCTACGGAGGAAGATGTTGAAAATTACATGCAGATTATCTCACTAACCAATGCATACAGAAAAGATTATAGGCCAGAGGGTAAAATAATAAGCGTAAAACATTGAAAATATGAGCATATTATTAAACCTAATTTATACATAATAACAGATTTTAGTCTTCCCAAATTTAAACTGATGAAATATATCTCTATGAAATGTATTTTCTTAACGATGAATACAAAGTTTAGAAGTTTATTTCAAAATTCTGTGATAAAAAAAAAACATTAATTCTTCTTTACTTTACTTTGCATGAAAATATCTAAAAACTAATTAACCCTGTTGTTCTCGACATTCTTTAAAACTGCTTTCAAGATCTTTTATGTAAGATAAGAACCTGTGATTGATACAAGCAGTTGGGTACACTTAAGTTCCGAAAAAAAAAAACAAGAAATAAATCATATAATTATATTTTAGAAGTTTATTTCAAAATTCTGTGATAAAAAAAAAACATTAATTCTTCTTTACTTTACTTTGCATGAAAATACCTAAAAACTAATTAACCCTGTTGTTCTCGACATTCTTTAAAACTGCTTTCAAGATCTTTTATGTAAGATAAGAACCTGTGATTGATACAAGCAGTTGGGTACACTTAAGTTCCGAAAAAAAAAACAAGAAATAAATCATATAATTATATTTTAGAAGTTTATTTCAAAATTCTGTGATAAAAAAAAAACATTAATTCTTCTTTACTTTACTTTGCATGAAAATACCTAAAAACTAATTAACCCTGTTGTTCTCGACATTCTTTAAAACTGCTTTCAAGATCTTTTATGTAAGATAAGAACCTGTGATTGATACAAGCAGTTGGGTACACTTAAGTTCCGAAAAAAAAAACAAGAAATAAATCATATAATTATATTTTAGAAGTTTATTTCAAAATTCTGTGATAAAAAAAAAAACATTAATTCTTCTTTACTTTACTTTGCATGAAAATATCTAAAAACTAATTAACCCTGTTGTTCTCGACATTCTTTAAAACTGCTTTCAAGATCTTTTATGTAAGATAAGAACCTGTGATTGATACAAGCAGTTGGGTACACTTAAGTTCCGAAAAAAAAACAAGAAATAAATCATATAATTATATTTTAGAAGTTTATTTCAAAATTCTGTGATAAAAAAAAACATTAATTCTTCTTTACTTTACTTTGCATGAAAATATCTAAAAACTAATTAACCCTGTTGTTCTCGACATTCTTTAAAACTGCTTTCAAGATCTTTTATGTAAGATAAGAACCTGTGATTGATACAAGCAGTTGGGTACACTTAAGTTCCGAAAAAAAAAAACAAGAAATAAATCATATAATTATATTTTAGAAGTTTATTTCAAAATTCTGTGATAAAAAAAAAACATTAATTCTTCTTTACTTTACTTTGCATGAAAATACCTAAAAACTAATTAACCCTGTTGTTCTCGACATTCTTTAAAACTGCTTTCAAGATCTTTTATGTAAGATAAGAACCTGTGATTGATACAAGCAGTTGGGTATACTTAAGTTCCGAAAAAAAACAAGAAATAAATCATATAATTATATTTTATTTAAAATTAATCGCCTCCTTTTCTATAATAAAAAAAAATGAAATTTGCATTAATTCATACGTATTGCCTTCGATTAACTAAACTTACCTGTACAATCCAGACTTCTCTATGATCTAGACGGACGAATAAGTATACATCCCAATACTTATAACCCTCTATATGTATCAAGTCTTCAGCTACAAGACACGCTGTAGCAGCTGGGTAGGGAGGCAGCTCTTCATCAGATTTTAGTATATGTATCAAAAACTGAAATAAATTTACATATATAGTTGACTATTTACAAATAAATAAATGTATACTTACATCGCCACTGCTTGGGGTGTGAGCATATAACCTCTTAAGAACGCTTTTGACCCAATCTACTATTATTTCTCGTTTGGAATCTGTAATAGTAATTTTCATTTTACATACGCTTACTCACATCATATATATTATAAGTAAAGTAAAATAAACTTACTCATTTTCAAAAATTTAAAAAACGAATACAAATGTTAAGATAGATGTTATGAACGTATTGTAAACTAGCTTTTAAATATTTCACTAAACTCACTGTATTTATATAAAACGTTATATACCTCTGTTTTGAGCTTTTCCCTATTGGTTAAGTCAATTTCTCCTTTCCAATGTATGGAAAATGTTTAATTCATCTAGTGAAAGCTTGACCTCAGTACGGTTATTACCATTAACAATAGAGGAAAAACCAAAATCCTTACTATGTATATGACTATATTTAAAATAAATAAATGTAGAGTATTTTTCTTTACATGAAATTCTTTTCTAGATATGATAATTTATACCTATTTTATATGTTGAAAGTTTAAAAATAACAAAATCATATCATGTACTAAATAAATAAAATAGAATTTCTCACAGATAATCTAAAAGTTATGCTAGGAAACGATTGATACATGAAAAGATCACTGTATTTTGTATTCTCATAAAAATGTTTAATTCATCTAGTGAAAGCTTGACCTCAGTACGGTTATTACCATTAACAATAGAGGAAAAACCAAAATCCTTACTATGTATATGACTATATTTAAAATAAATAAATGTAATCATATTTTGAAATCATTTCAATTAAGAATTATTAGGTTTTTCTGAAGAAGGTTTTCCTGAAAAATACTATATAAAATCAATCATTTTTTTCTTTAATATTATCAGTTCTTCAAAACAGTTTGAAAGATGTCTACTGTAAAATATCGATGTTACGGGTCTCGTGTAGTAATAATATCTGTATATAGTTTTCAAATTGTTATATTTAAGATGTATCAAGAAAAATTTCTTGAGTTTCTTCACGATTGGCTCATATAAGGTTAATAATTGTCTCATCTCAATGACTCATGATGATAATCATAATTGGCTTATAATTTTTGAATCCTAAAGATTTAATATTATTAATGTACAATATTTATAAATATTTTCCGGGAATTATTTTTAAATAAATTGGTTTTAATCAAATATACGTGAAAGCATTTTTATAAATAACTCGTATGCAGTAATTTAAAAGACAAGCTCCGTAGTCTCGGGGCTAAGCTATGGAGTTCTAATCAGATGGTTGAGCGTTCGAACCCTGGTTACTCCAAAATTGATTTTTATAAAAAGTGTAACAGGTTGCCTATCTACAGGCGTATAGAAGTCTACTATACCGATCACAGGACGTTACCGATAGATGGCAGTTGAGGCATTAGGAATTCAAATCTAATGGCGGGAAATGATGACAAGCTGGACAAGAGAGAGAGAGAGAGGACCAGAGCCAAGCGAGAGCGAGAGAGGGGACCTGAGCCAAGCGAGAGCGAGAGAGAGGAATCTACTATACCGATCACATGACGTCACCGATAGATGGCAGTAGTAGTACTAAAAATTCAAATCCAAGGGCTGGAAATCCAAGAATATTTAAGATGTATCAAGAAAAATTTCTCGAGTTTCTTCACGATTGGTTCATATAAGCTTAATAATTGTCTCATCTCAGTGACTCATGATAATAATCATAATTGGCTTATAATTTTAGAATCCTAAAGATTTAATATTATTAATGTACAATATTTATAAATATTTTCCGCAAAATTTGTTAATTACTCAAAGAACCTCACAATAGGCATAGGAAATATTACTTTACATTCTATTTAATAATTCAGTCTTGCATGGTTTTCAATTTACAAAACCTATCACATACTTGTTGGAAGATCTACATGGAGTTCCCGTTCGAGGTGCTTTCTACGAGTTCGAGCTGCAAAGAACGTTTATTGATACTAGTAGTTTCGACGCTACTAAAACATAATACATAACTTATATAATATCTATTAAATATAGTACATTTCGTATACACTAATAATGGTACTACATACCCGACTAAGTAAATATAACTATATCTAATTATTTTATAAAATACTATGTTAACTATGAGGTAATATACTGAATATATACGCCTGTATTCGGCCTCTAGAGGGTTCATACCCTAATATAAGTATATATATATATATTTTATGTACAAGGCTGACATTAGCATATTTAGCGCATACCTGTTGAACATAGCTCTACAAAGTAATATTTAAAAGACTTAAAAGGTTTATATTTTAGAGATCGGATTTTACTTTAACAATACATGTAGTCTTGAGACAAAAAAAAATGGTTGAGTCCACCCTGTTAGACAAGAAATCAGAGTTTCAAATATTGATATTTTAAAATTGTCTTTTACATGTTTGTTTTTTTTTTAAATTCGCTTCCAAGAAAAGCTAATTCTTTTGTTATGAAATTTATATTTGAAAGGTGAAATGTATATCTAATTATTAAATCTAACCCTGATATATGTATTGACAATAAGAAATTATAATCATTTTGTTATCGCTTAAACTTATAACTAAAACACGTCTTTGCTAATGATTTTGTTGAGATAATGGATATCATATCTGATAATATGAAATTACTAACATGTATTATGTTATGAGTACGTGGTCGCTAGTCAACAATTTTTTTATATACAATTTTACAAAACGTCAGTAAAAGTTTAATTAATGAAAGTCTTAGGCATTGAGATCAAGATTGAAACATATTTGGCTGTAAAAGATCTAATGATTCTTTAATTGAATTTTTAACTTGTTTTTTCTAATGATTCTTTAATTGAATTTTTAACTTGTTTTTTCTAGATATGATAATTTATACCTATTTTATATGTTGACCCTTTAATCAATCACAGCACAGGAATAATCTTTTAAATTATTATTCCTAAATATAACAATTTTTAATATTTTATAACTAAACAATGTAGTTATATAAAAAAAAACTAATTAATCTTATTATAATTGATTCTTTAGCAAACAAATTCTGTTTATTGTGTAATCGAATGTTTTAAATTGCTTTTAAGTATTTATCCATTAATATGTTTCTTTTTTTAAATGATTCTTTAATTGAATTTTTAACTTGTTTTTTCTAGATATGATAATTTATACCTATTTTATATGTTGACCCTTTAATCAATCACAGCACAGGAATAATCATCTACTTAATCAATCAATCATGACACATGCAGGAGGAAGAGGGAGCCGTATGATATAATACTACAAATTACTAACATGTATTATATTATGAGTACGTAGTCGCTAGTCAACAATTTTTTTTTTATAACCAGTTTACAGTGCTTTAATAGATTACCTCGTTGGTGTAGTGGATGCATTGGCTGGCTACCATTCGAGCGGTCCCCGGTTCAAACCCTGTTGGCTCCATTGATTTTTATAAAAAAATATAGCGGGTTGCCTATCTACAGGCGTATAGAAATCTACTATACCGATCATATGACGTCACCGATAGATGGCATTAGCAGCGCTAGGAATTCAAATCTTTCAGCGGGAAATGATGACAAGTTGGAAATGACAGATACAAAATGGCGGATATGTAAATGACATTCAAAATGGTGATTCAAAATGGCGATCCAAGATGGCGATTCAAAATGGCGATTCAAAATGGCTATTCAAAATGGCCGCTGAGTAGGGATAGGAGTGGGGCTTAAGTGGGGGGCTTAAGTGGGGGGCCTAAGTAGGGGGCTAAGTGGGGGGTCTAAGTAGGGGGCTAAGTGGGGGGTCTAAGTAGGGGGCTAAGTGGGGGGCCTAAGTAGGGGGTAGTGGGGATAGGAGTGGGGAACCGCGGATGACCTTGAATGGTAAAACGAACCTTCATAAGAAAATACATGGGATTTTGAGCTAGAACTGTTATAGCTTATCTACTCGAAAATATGCAAAAATCAAATTTGTTAATAATGTCAGTGTTGCATATAGGTACTTACCATTTTTTACGATAAATTCAATTTCACTTATCACTATTTCTAATATTCTAATTCAATGAAAAGATCTATAGCTGAACCCCACTAATCTTGTTTGAAGAACAAATGTGGTTTCCGACAAAAAACAACTATTTTCTACTTAATGCTCCTTTGTTTTTGATTCTTACCGCTCACCGCTCACGGTTTACCGCTAAGATGCTTTTTACTAAGAACACAGTCCCCAAAACAATTATTTTTCCTCTATCGTTATCAGTTTTGCCGCCTTTGATTTAGCCGCCGGCCCGACCGGCCGCCTGTATTTATTGCACACATTCGCACTGCATAGAAGAATATTTCTGTTTCATAGTTTATTGTATGATGAACGACTCCAATGAAATATAGAAATCTGTGGATTTGGGTTGTTTGAAAAAACATCCAAATAGAACGAATAATTTTGGTTTGTATAAAGTATAAGGTGTGTTTTCTTCTTGTTTGAAAACCAATCAAAGGTTTACTTACATGACTGGTCGTTGAACCAATGTCAACTATTTAGAACTCCTCTAGGGGGGGGCCATGGCCCCCATGGCCCCCCCTCAGATCCGCCAGTGGTTATGGGGTGTAAAAATGTTAAAAAACATTTTCCTTATGTTGGGATATCTTGTTCAAACTAGATATGTGAACGTAAAATGTCTTTCGAAACATTTTTTCTTACGGCCTACGTAATAATAATAATCGCCTCCCTCCCTCCTGCACAAGCTTCTAGCTTCTGGGGTTTGGTTTCCAGGCTATGGGTTGTAGCAATTATTATTATCATTATTATTAATAAAATATTTTCCATATTTTAACACATAAGGTCATTTTTCGTGATTTAGAAAATTGCGAATTAACAGATACCTACCTATAATTTCACCTGTCAACTTTGACATGGCGTATTTCAAGTATTTCTGTAAATCCATTGTTTTAGTGATTAGTCATTAGGAGGGAGACATTTGCAAGAACATCTCGACATACCTATTCCATTGAAAACACATGTGGTATTCTGATTTTCGCAATTAAGGCACGTAATTTGTTGATCTGTTTCTTGTAGGTTTTTGTCATTTTCCTGAAAATTGCGAATTTAACAGATACCTACCTATAATTAAATACCCACTATAATACCCACACCCGACTGTCTAATGATTCTGGCAGTGGTATCTTGGTATTCCTTATGATGCAAAAGATACCAAATCATAATTGCCAGAAACTTTGGAAAGTTGCTCGTGGGTGACAGACCGCCCAAAAGATTTTAACCAGCGCCCTCTGCAGTGCGGCTAAAATGCAGATTTAGCATGGCCATATTCTTGTTCTTCATGTTCGATATGATAAGATTAATTTTCTGGCTTGGTAAAAAATACATCAATCATTTTCTATTCGTATGCTATTAGGAAAATTCTAAAATAAGTTTTTCAATTTATTCTATTGATTGAAATAAATAAAGATTAATAAAAGTTTCACAGTATTGATTAAATTATAACCTGACAATATTGTTTCGACAGCTAAGTTGTCATTAGCAAAGGTAATATTATAATAATAAAATAGCTGCTGAAACAATATTATAAGTAGGTATAAGGACAGTTGGCCATACCCCCACTCTTTTTCTACCTGTGATGACGTCATGTCACCTGACTGACAGGTGATGATTGAGGTGAGAATTTTAGCGGTTACCTGTGAAATGATTAGCGGTTACATGATTAAAGGTGATGATTAGCAAAGGTGCTGATTAGCAAAGGTGATGATTAGCAAAGGTGTAGATTAGCAAAGGTGATAATTAAAGGATTTAATATGATTAGAAGGGGTGAGGTAGCATGTGATCTAATTAAATTTTTGAAATAATTAGAAGGGGTGAGGTAGCATGTGATCTAATTAAATTGATATGGTTTACCTATGACATGATTAGAAGGGATAAGGTAATATGTGATCTAATTAAAGAATTTGATATGATTATAAGGGGTTAGGTAACATGTGAACTGAATAAAGGTACGGCTTTAATAGGGTGATCTGCTTAAAGGTGTTGATGCAAAGGTAATAATTAAAAAATTTGATATGGTTAGAAGGGGTGAGGTAGCATGTGATCTAATTAAATTGATATGGTTTACCTATGACATGATTAGAAGGGATAAGGTAATATGTGATCTAATTAAAGAATTTGATATGATTATAAGGGGTTTGGTAACATGTGATCTGAATAAAGGTACGGCTTTGATAGGGTGGTCTGCTTAAAGGTGTTGATTTGAAAGGGTGATCTGAATAAAGGTAGGGATTTGATAGGATGATCTGTTTAAAGGTACGGCTTTGATAGGGTGATCTGCTTAAAGGTGTTGATTTGAGATAGCTTACGATATGATTAAAGGTTATGATTACAAAGGTGATAATTGAGTAGCGGATACCTAAGATATGATAAAAGGTGTGAGGTGAGAATTGATTAGAGATAGCTTGCGATATGATTAAAGGTTATGATTAGCAAAGGTGAAAATTAAAGGATTTGAAATAATTAGAAGGGATGAGGTAATCTGTGATCTAATTAAATTGATATTGTTCGTTGGTGATAGGATTAAAGGATAAGGATTTGATATGATTAGCGGATACCTATGAACTGATTAGAACGGGAGATCTAATTAAAGATAAGGATTTGATATGATTAGTGGTTACCTACGATATGATAAAAGGTGTGAGGTGAGAATTGGTTAGAGATAGCTTACGATATGATTAAAGGTTATGATTAAAAGGTTATAATTGAGTAGCTGATACCTATGATCTGCTTAAAGGTGTTAATTTGAAAGGGTGATCTGAATAAAGGTACGGTTTTGATAGGGTGATCTGTTTAAAGGTAAGGATTTGATAGGGTGATCTGCTTAAAAGGTATTGATTTGAAATGATTAAGTGAGAATTAGCGGTCACCTGTAAAATGATTAGCGGTTACATGATTAAAGGTGATGATTAGCAAAAGTGATGATTAAAGGATTTGAAATAATTAGAAGGGGTGCGGTAATCTGTGATATGATTAATTTGATATGATTCGCGGATACCTGTGA
The DNA here is from genome assembly GCA_929113105.1 of Agrypnus murinus. Classification (NCBI taxonomy): domain Eukaryota; kingdom Metazoa; phylum Arthropoda; class Insecta; order Coleoptera; family Elateridae; genus Agrypnus; species Agrypnus murinus. Next base: position 129,321,561 of record OV816023.1, on the reverse strand, counting down.
CCTGATTAGAAAGGGTGATCTAATTAAAGAATTTGATATGATTATAAGGGGTGAGGTAACATGTGATCTGAATAAAGGTACGGCTTTGATAGGATGATCTGCTTAAAGGTGTGGATTTGAAAGGGTGATCTGAATAAAGGTACGGCTTTGATAGGGTGATCTGTTTAAAGGTAAGAATTTGATAGGGTGATCTGCTTAAAAAGGTATTGGTTTGAAATGACTAGGTGAGAATTAGCGATCACTTGTGAAATGATTAGCGGTTACATGATTAAAGGTAATGATTAAAGGATTTGAAATGATTAGTAAGGGTGAGGTAATCTGTGTTATAATTAATTTGATATGATTTGCGGATACCTGCGACCTGATTAGAAAGGGTGATCTGTTCTGCTTAAAGGTGTTGATTTGAAAGGGTGATCTGAATAAAAGTAGGGATTTGATAGGATGATCTGTTTAAAGGTAAGGATTTGATAGGGTGATCTGCTTAAAAAGATATTGATTTGAAATGATTAGGTGAGAATTAGCGGTCACTTGTGAAATGATTAGCGGTTACATGATTAAAGGTGATGATTATAAAGTAAAGACAAATTAGTTAGTTAAAAGAGTTATCGTTTTATATCTTATACGTTTTATTATTTATAATTCCGATATTACAGAATCAAAAATCTAAGTTTACGAATATTAATACCAATTATACATGAATAAACTTTATGAAGGTAACACACACTCACAATCTAATCCTAGACGAATGTTCGTCTTTTCTATTTCATGGTAAAGTTTAGCAAACGCTCTTTCCACTTGTTTCTCATTGATACCTTTATGGATGTGAACTGGTACCGTTGTATATCGTCGAGGATCTAGTAAGATTTCACCTCCAGATAATATTAACTCATATTCATAGCATACAAGTGCTGATATCGAAAATAGATCGGTTGTATCGTTATCTAAGATTGGAATACCGGAGACGGAAGACCGGAATTGTTGTAATTCTTGTTTATTCATACATAATCCTGTATCTTCGAATATGTAATCATCACTGTCTAGTGAGGACACTGAAGTGGTGTGGGATAACGGCATACTTTCGTCTTGAACACGACAAACAAGTTACAATTTTAACTGGTCGGTTTCTATTCAGAGGCTGAAACAATCGAAATAGTTATAGAAAAAGGTTAACCTTTCAAGCTTCAATTTAGAAAATAATTGAGTTAAAGACGATGTAAGAATATACAATACTAATAAATAGGAACTACATTAGCATAAAAGGTTAACATTCAGTCGATCAATTTAAAAACTTATGATAATATAATCGAAAACTCACCTATTGATCTTGAAGTTGTAAAACACAGTCGTCTTACAGTATTGAAGAATTGCTGGATTTCATGAAACTGATTAAAAATGAGGCTTATATATGTACGTATATGTACGTATATCTATTTGCTGACTTTCAGATATTCTCACACATTTCTTAATAGTACTGCATACATCTAATTGATAAAAATAACATTTCTCTGATTAGAAATATAGTAAACACTAATTATAATTTATCGAAACTATTTGCGTTTCACAGGCTTGAAATAAAAATCTGTTAAAATGTGTTTATTGTATTGTATTGTAATTACTAAAGATTATAGGGGAGCATGTGAATTGAGTATTATTTATATAGTTTACGTAAAAAAGACCGAATTTAATAAATGTACCTGAGCAATTATAATTAGAAATATTATATAGTATCATTATGACTAAAATTAAATTAATTGTATCCACGATTTCTATTAAATACAATAAGATTTATATTGCTGTAGAAATAAATAAATAATTGATAGCATTATTCGCTAATATTTAAACACTTCGAATTATTATCGATATCAATTTCCTATTAATTAATATAATCAGTAATTTGTTTACAACAAGTAAATACAGATTATTCTGTTATATTAAATTAGACAAAATTCCTCATTCTGCTATCAAATCCTTTAATCAGTTCAGCAGATAGTGGTAGACAGGTAATCAGTAATTAGGTCACAGGTAACCGCTAATCAATTCTTATTTTTAATCATACCGTTATACGAGTTCAGCCGATCGCTATTCCTGTTTGCAATTTCGTTAAGCAAGGCATTCAATCAAAATGTATCGTTGAACTATTATAATCGGATGTAATGAGAAACAAACTGACTATCGAAGTATAATTTCTCTTCCATTACATACAAGGCAATAAATTGTGTACATCTTTGTCTGTAAAGATATAAAATCAATACAATTTGCAATAATTCTATTGACTGTTTTTCATAAAATATTATAATATTTCTAATTATAAACTTATATTAACAATCAAATCCCTTTCGATATCTACCCTTGTCTAGAGAACAAACTTTATTAATAACTAAAAAGTCATATGGTTCGTTCCAGCACATGAAACAAATATTATGTTTAAATTTAAGTTTAATGTTTAAATGTTTAAGTTCATCATAGCTTGCATCTCCTAAAATATGAGCGTTATACACATGTTTTAAATTCAATTCATCTTGCTTAAAGAGAATAAGTACAGGTATACTATTATTTATATGTATTGTACATTTCAACTATCTACAAATTAATTAATTAGTGCAATAAATAAATAATTAAATGATAGTACAGACACGAAATCACTCGATAAAAGTTAATTTTATAGGAAACCAAAATAACTTTTTTCTTCAAGCTTATAATTGAAAAATTGCATTTTAGTGATAGAATATACCAAAGAAAAATCTGAAAAACTATAAGGTGAATAGTACTTTTTTAATAATCATATATTTTACTATTTATTTAACAATTAAAACGCTTCTATAAAATTTGCTTGTATTGACTTATGTTATTTCTGCACTCATTAATTAAATTCTGCAATATACAGGGTTAGGAAAAATTAACGTTATAGGCCTATAACATTTTTATACTTACTTTTGTTTATTACTATACTTTTAGACTAGTAACTTTTGTTTAAAGCATTTTTTGGAAAATCTATAATAAAAATGATATAACCATATTGTGTCACTTTTTCCCCACCCAAGTATTATTGTAACTGTTACTAAAGAAGTATAATTTAAAAATCCTTTAATAGGTAAACCATTACTTTCTTTCCTGTCAAAATGACAAAACAAACCAACTTGTTTCAACAAATAAAAAACATGTTAATTAAATAAATCAATATCAATAATAACATATCATAATAATTAGCCGTCTACGGTACGTACCTTTTTTAATTTTAAATGTCTATTGTTTTAATTTCATGTTATTTACTTATACATAGAATTTTATAAATTATACATTTTAAATTGTTTTAAATTGTTTTAGATGCAAATAAATTTGATAAAGAAGGAAACCCTCCTTCGAAACGTCGTTTAATACAAAAAACTTACTTATTATTCACCGATGAACTAAAGAACCAAAGAAAAAATCTAAAAATAAAATCCACATAGTTCAAGAAAAAACAACAAAAAATTTAAAAATCCTCGAACGAAGATAATCTCTCACCCACTCCCGCCAAATGAGTCATAGTATCATTTATATTATGTATCATTTTTTATTTTTTAATGAATATTAAAGGCCGAGGAGGTACGGACTTAGAGCAATTTGTAATCAAAGTTTGGTTTTTTAATAACTATATGAAATTTAAAAATAAATAATTATTTTGTTTGTATGAAGTACCTTGTTTATTTAAAATGATCAGAAGAGTTACAGAATCATTATTAGGGAGTGTTATATAAAAAAATTTAAGCAATTCAAAAATTGACTAGTCTGTAGTATTCATGCCACGTTTTAAAAATAAAACTAAAGAAGAAACTTTGATTCTTCTCCGCCTTTTTAAACTAGATTTTTAAAATCTACATAAAAAAATGAAATCTATGGCATATAATATGACCCATTTGACAGGAGATGGGTAGGAGGTTCTCCTCATAAGATCAAATGTGACAATCTCCAATCTCTGTTAAAAAGGAGTTGTTAGTTTAGCTAGTAATTATTATTTACCATTATAAAAAAAATCATTCTGCAGTTAATATAATGATTAAATTTGCTTGTTGTTTAAGAAATAAAAAATATAAATAATTCTTATTATACTGAAAACTCGAGATTGCCATGTTTGATTATAAGGGTAGCAATAACAAGAATTACAAACGACAGCCAATGGGGGTGGTAGCCAATTTTGACGAAATTTCGGAAAGATGTTTATAATGCCATAATGGCAAGACAAAGAAATGGGTAATCTGAACATAACATAAACTGAAACTGTAGTTTATTATACAGTAGTCTATCATTTAGACACGGATTCATTAAAAAAAGTTAATCACACTTTTTATAGATCTTATATGTAGGCAGGGCTGGGCAGTATTTCAAATACATGTATTTGAAATACGTATTTCAAATACATTTTTAACGTGTATTTTGTATTTTGTATTTCAAATACTTTTATTTAGGAAGGGTATTTTGTATTTTGTATTTCAAATACATTTTTTCAAGTATTTTGAACTTTAAAACACTTGAAAAAATGTATTTGTTTTTTCTAGTGTGTTTTTTTATTACGATTGGTATCACATCTTGGCACTTTGTGTTGGCATATAACAATTAATGACAAATGCGCGCCAACCCGCGCCAACAACGTGACACGTGCTGTGTGACTGGTGACTCTGACGTAAACCTAACCTAAAGACTGTGCGTTGGGGTTGAACTTGGAGTTGGATTGGAACCGACAACCGAATCATGGATAAATACATTAAAAAACAAGTGGAACAAAATAACAATGATAAAGAGGAACCTCTACCGGCTATTTTAAACGGCAAGTACTTTAAAATTATTAGTAACGATAATGACAAAGTGAAGGCTCAGTGCCTAATGTGCAAATCTGGAAGTGGAAAGAAAACAGAAACAGTAATTAGTGGATCCCTCAAAGCAACAACTAATTTCAAACTTCACATGAGGGTAAGTTGTTAAGCCTTACACTAATTTAGTATAATAATGCTACTTTCATTTTACAAAAAAATAGCGCCTACATAAATCTACTCTTGTTGAGTTTGATCAGCATAAAGCCGAATTGAAAGTGAAAGGTTCAAGGCCGAAAAGAAAAACTGAATCTGGGGAAACTGGAACCAAATCAAAACAGTTGAAACTTTCTGATACATTTATAAACCCCACAGTTTCAAAACAGAAGCAATTTGAACAAAATGTTATTCAGTACATAATAAACAGCATGAAACCGTTGTCAACAGTTGACGATGACAACTTCAGAAAAATATTTGAAGGTGAATGTTACATTAACTAATAATTTCGCATATAAAAAGGCAACAAAATAACCATTTTTAGATCTTGACTGCAATGTAAATTTTATGTCAAGACGTACTCTTGGTAGAAAAATAGACAGTTATTTTGAGAGCACCGTGATACATTTGAGAAAAATTTTCTCAGAGGTAAAATACATTTCTACAACAGCAGATATATGGTCCACTAAGCATAAAAGCTTCATTGGTGTTACTGCACATTGGGTATGTGAGGACAGATAATAGCTCAAATTATTATTAATACCGCAACATTTTTTTTATTTTTAATAAATTATTTATCTCTGTTCAGGTGGACAACAGCTTAAAACGTTGCAGCAGTGTTTTAGACTGTCGCAGATTTAAAGGGACCCATTCCTATGACAAAATTGGAGAAATATTATTCGATATATTTGCTGAATATGGTCTTAAACATGAACAATTAGTATCAACAATAACAGATAATGGTTCTAACTTTGTAAAGGCATTTTCCGAGTTTGGTGTACCACTTAAGCTTTTTAATGAAATGGAAGGTACTGTTTATTTTATTTGGTTGTTATTACATTAAACTTTATTTTCAATTTAGAAGATTTGGACATAGCTCCAACAACAACTCAAAGAGAAGCTGATGCAGATACAGCACACGAAAGAAGTGATGATGAAGATTTTCAATTTATCAGCATAACTGATGATGGAGAAAATTGTCAGGAATCCTCCATTGTATTACCAAACCACTTACGTTGTGCAAGCCATACTTTAAACTTGCTAGCCACAACAGATTTTCAAAAATTAATTAAAGGAAATCCAATATCGCGTCTTCATCATCCAGCTTTTGGAAAATGCACTGCTTTATGGAACTTATCAAGAAAACCGAAATCATCTGAACTTATATTTGACGTTTTAGGGTGCAGTCTTACATATCCTTGTCCAACTAGATGGAATTCACTATATAACGCTACATCCCAGCTTTTAAAATATAAAACTCTATTAAATGATTTAAACACGAAACTTAATTTATCTACATTTAAAGAGACTGAACTTGAATATTTGACCGAATTTTGTATTATTATGAAACCAATTGCTACAGCACTAGACACCTTACAGAAAGAATCGGATTGCTATTATGGGCAATTATTGCCCACTTTATTTTCGTTAAAGCAAAGATTAAGAGATTTACATGAGCAAAATCTTCGGCATGCTGGTGTTATTGTCACTGGACTACTCAATTCGCTGGAGAAACGGTTTCGAAGTTTTTTTGAATTATCGCCTGAAATAAATGAGGCAATTTTAGCCTCTTGCTTTCATCCGTTTTTTAAATTAAGATGGTTACCTGAAGAAGTTTCAGAACCAGAGAGGAAACGCATTCAGAATTTGTGCATTAATGCAATGGAGGCTCAAATCCTATCTGAGGAATCTGCAGAATCAAGTAGCAGTGTAAGTGAAACCGAAGAAGATTTCTTTGTGTTTTCATCACCAAAATTTGAAAAACAGCAATCAAATGTGGAGTTACAACTGGCAACCTTTTTCAACGATAAGAGCAAATCTTTACAATCGCTGAATAATTATCCATTAATAAGATTAACATTTATAAGGTTTAACACAAGCCTTTGTTCATCTGCTCCTGTAGAGCGCTTATTCTCGTTTGCGGGTTTCATATGCTCGCCTAGTAGAGGTAGTGTTTCAGACAACACTTTTCGAAAACTTGTATTTTTAAAAGGAAATAACACCTTCTGTAAATGGTAAACTTGTAAAGGTGTGTTTTCATTATAGGAAACTGCTTAGGAAAATCCTTAGGAAAAACCTTAATAGGTACTTGTTAGTTGTTCTTAAGTTTCCATATTTTCTTTTTAATAGATAATCAATCCATTCTTAGCAGTGTTGACACAAAATTCAAATTTCTTCTAACAGAAGCATTTATATGGCAATTTAAAAAAAATCCTAAGGGTTTCCTAAGCATTTTCCTATAATGAAAACACACCTTTAAGTGTATTTTCATTAATAAAATCATGTTTTTGGAACTTGGGATTTTCAATCGGGATCCTATATTATTTCTAGTGACAAAAGTATTTCAAATACTATGTGAAAAGGGTATTTTGTATTTCAAATACTATGATGTGATTAGGGTATTTTGTATTTCAAATACATTTTGAAGAAGTAATTTGTATTTTGTATTTCAAATACTTCATGTCACGTATTTTGCCCAGCCCTGTATGTAGGGTCAAACAAATGTTTGTCATAACTTTTGTCAAGAGCAGCTACCTCCCTCCCTTGTGGTCTGTTTCCTTGCAAGGTACCAAATGAAATAAACAATATACAAATTTTGACTTTACAGTCTGCCAGACCTTTCCAGAATTAATAGGACAAGAATTCCATTTTAATGATACTGATGGTGCAAATATTAAACCAGAGTTTCTCCCAACATTTTTAAACTTTTCCCAAAGAGGAGTAGTAATAACGATTATTCAGGCCAATGATACCGGTAAAAATTAAAAAGAGATACGTATTAAATTAATAAAGTGTGAATTTACTTTTTAGAACCAGTACTGTTAGAGTTAGAACAAAGACCCAAGAATGTATCTAGTTTCTCTTCATTCTCAGATGTTTCACCGCTAGGCTCTCCAAATAATTCTTTATCTTCATCCGAAATACCAGTTGTACCTTCTCAATGTTCAAGCTTTGATGAGGATCCTGAACTACAAGATACCCCCAGAAGAAAAATAGCAAAAACCGCCAAAATATCTTGCAACAAATTAACATCTGAGGTAAGTTTTTTTCATTAACATTTGTTTGCATAACAATATACTAACTATGTAGCTTTTTAAGGAATTTAAACATTTCCTGGTGAATCACCCAGGAGGTAAAGAAGTTATTTTATTTTATAAAAAAAATAATACACTGGATCCAAATCGGAAAAGACTTGTAAATCTAACTGTATTTCACATGCCCCAATCTACTCCTGACAATGTCTTACCAAGTAACAGTACCAGAGAAGCTTATGCTATATGCAGTGTTGCATTATTTCCTCAACTAAAGGATCCTAATTCATCAGAAGGATATGTATGTATATTGCTTAATACAGTATTTTCAAAATCTTATGTAGAATTATCAAAATTTTAGGAATTTCTTTTTGATCCCGACACAAAACAAGGATACATTACAACCAGATTACGAACCATATTTAGAAAGAGAAAAAGCAAACTAAATTCGTCCTTACCAGAAACTAGCAGTACAAAAGATTTACTAGTCAAGTCAACTAGTCAAGTCTCGGAAATACTAGAAAAAACAAGAGTCGTGTGTGGATTGTAACAGAAACACAGGAATATAAATGTGAAAAATATGTAAGTTTTTTGATACTGATATGGATTGGTAAGCTTCAAATTATTATCTGACTATTTATAAATGCGGTTACTAATTAGTACTACTATATTTATTTTTTCAGATTTCTGTCGAATTTTCCTTAATATTTCCTAAAATTGATGGAACCAAATTTATAAAAGACTTCATAAATTATACAACAATATTACAGAAGTGTAAATAGTTACTAAGGTCGATTTTCAGCTAATTAAGAAGAACACCGAAGAAGATGGTAAGAGAGTACATGTCTAAAAAGTTATAGTTATTATTGCATTATCACTGAGATTAATTTCTTATTGTTTCAGACTGGGATAGCGTAACTAGTAGAATCTTAATCATATTGGTACACTGTGTATTGTTCCTAAGTAGTCTGTTTTAATATAAGGCTTTTTAGTTTGCATATTGTTATTCGCTGTTCATAATTACCGTTTTTATTAATAAAGTGCTTTCTTCTATGAGTGTTGTTATTATTTTTTCCAATTACTCTCCCAAAGCTATATGGAGAATAATAAAAGAGACTGCATTGATCTCGTGATTATAAAAGGTTTGAATTTATTATTTAATGAGGTTAAAACGTAAAAAATATAATAAAATAAAAAATAGTAAAGAAACCTAAATTCAAACATTTTATTACTATGGGGTATTGCATATTCTCTTTTATACTTTTGTAATTCTGCCCTTTACAATAAGTTAAATTAACAACAATTTAAAGACATTTCAACTAAATCATATTGTAAATTTGCCACAAAACTATTGTACAATTAACTATATCTCAAAGAAGTGTTACTAAAACTCTTTGTGAATTTAACATTTTGTAATTGTAGTGGTGGCAAAACAATTTTGGAAATTTCGCATGTGATGTGGTTGGCTTGCTTAATTACTTTTCTTGTTTCCACAATACTATTGGGCATTTTTAACTCTGAAAAGTGTTTAATTTAGCAAATAACTAATGCAAATAAAGCTTTTTAAGTTCGGAAAAAAGCAAAGTCCATTTCAAGTTTAACACTAGCAAATTGTGAAAGTCGCAGGTCTTGGTTGTTGGTTTACGAAGTCTTACTGGTTTAAGCAACTTTCGCTTTAAAGATAAAGAACACTTTATGTTTTACATTACAACAACTATCTGCTGTAGTTTCTTACTCAAAACTTGATGTTAAAACTGACAATATAAGTTTTTGCTAAATGAACTCGTATAATGTTGTGGACCTGTGGAAACAACGTTTTTTTGTTAAAATGCCACTAAATTTTTTACTGTGTAGTTGTTAGGTTAATTCCTATGCATTTTCTGTTACATGCTTATTAAAAATAATTATTAAGATTGTTTGATTAAAAAAGTAAAAATTCTAATAAAACGAACATAAAAATATTTTTACTATTATCCTCATCAGAAATTTAAAATCGTGTATTAGGATAGCAGAAAAGCCTGAGGGTGGTTTGCTGCTATCCTGATAGCCATCTGATAGCTACATTTACATATTGGTTACACCCGTATATAGACATTCATGACACAATCTGTAATATCATCATTAATAGTGCTACTGGTTAACAGATGGCGTCCAGTTGTTACAAATTTCCACAAACGTTTGAAATTCAAGTTTGTTAAAAGTTAAACATTATTTTAAGTTATTTTATAACAATTTTTAATAATTATATAACTGAAAATCCATAAACGATAACGCAACAATTATTTATCATTAAGAACATTAATAAAAAATAACAGAAGCAGGTGTGTCTCCAAGAAAGTACAATTTCTTGGAGACACACCTGCTTCCATTATTTTTATTAATGTTCTTAATGCTAATTGTTACGTTATGGTTTACGCATTTTCTGTTATATACTTATTAAAAATTGTTATGAAATAACTCAAAATAGTTTTTAACTTTTAACAAAGTTAAATTTGAAACATTCTTGAAAATCTGTAAAACTGGTGTCGTCAATGGCTAAATACGGGGGGTCTTCAATATGTCAATGTAGCTACCAGGACTCCAGCAAAACCATCCTCAGCCTTTTCTGCTATCCTAATACACGATTTCAAATTTCTGATGAGGAAAAAGTTGTCATAATAGTAAGATTTTATTATTTTTATCTATTTGTTCGTTTTTTTAGAATTTTTACGTTTTTAGCCAAACAATATTAATAATTATTTTTAATAAATATGTAACAAAAAATACATAAGAATTAATCTGACAACTAGCATTATGAATGTTAGTGTAATCTGAATAGATGGGATTTCGGGAAATTATGTACAGGACTGCACCAAATCTAATGAGTGCCCTCGTGCAAAGGACTCCGCACATTTCTTACGGAAATTGGATACCATTCAAATTGGCTGAAACTGTGATATGTTGTAGTTTACATTATCCTGATCGAAAGTCTCCAGGGATACGAAGCTCTAAAATTAACAGTTTTGGAGTTACAGAGCACAGAAGGCAGGAAAAATTCATACTTCGATACCTATATGGATTTTTAACACGTACAACCTCGGTAATGTCATTTTTTAGGTATATTTTTTGTTTTTGTTTTGATTAACGCAGGTAATTCTTTTTATTCATGTGAAATTATACAGGGTGTCTCATTATATTTTGACCCTTTATAATCGTAAATAACTTTTGAAGTAATTGAGATAATAGAATGCGATGTTTGCCAGTCTCCTTCTTAGTTTTTTTTTAGCATTCGTCTTTCTTTGCCACTTCCATTTTATCCAGAAATTCTCGTCCATATCCAGATATATCGCCAATATCCAGACGTATTCTCGGGAATAGGGCAGCTCACAGTTGGAAAGCCCATTATTTTCCCTTTCCGAAACTTACTCAACAATTAACTGTCAGTTGCCCGGTTTCACAAAGCTTGATTAAACTGTGATTAACTTAATTGTGATTAAATTTGAAATCTAGAAATATAATTAGATAAAATTCAAGGTCTGTTAAATTTCAGCCAATAAAATGTCTGAATTTTGAATTTAATGACAATTAAGTTAATCAGAACTTAATCAAGCTTTGTGAAACCGGCCAAGTGTCAGATAAAGTTTACGGAGATGGAAAGATGGACCCTTAGTAGATTTTGACTTTTGTTGCTTTGTAACGCCATCTATATTTATTGGCGATTTTTATATCAGTTTGGCGCATTGCTTTTTAATAAATCTGGCAACCCTTAATGTAAACGTTTGATTTATCGTGATTTATCCATATTTCACTTGCTTTTAGATCTACTATCTACCAGTGCTGCCGATTTGCGGATAATTCTTCGATTTGTGGATAATTTGAAGTTCTTCAGGATAATTTTTCTAACCCTCTCATTTATTGGATATTTTGTGGATATTTTGAATACTTCAAAAATAATTTAACTAAATTCCAATTACTTTCTTTATAGCTTTATTAAATCAAAGATTCTTAACAATGGCAAAATTTAAGCTACTTTTCGTTACCGCCAATATAGAAACTTGGCAACGTTCACTTCAGGCGAATGTAAAATTGCAGTTTTGTTGTTGGTAATAATGTTAATGTAATTCTTCTGTAACACTGAAGATAGATGATCTTCAAAAATGTCTATTCTTATATTAATTGTATTCCTTTCATTTTCATATAAAGGGTGTTTCAGGTAAAGTGTCGTTATTTTCGGTCACAAATAATTAAACGAGTTTTAGAACTAGATCAATAACAAAAACTTTATTAAAAGTTTGAACAAAAAAAACTTTATAAATATTTAAATTATAATGCTGAAAATGGTCTTTTTTTTGGACACACCCAGTAAGTTGTTTCGAAAGTTCTTAAACAGATTATTTCCCGATTCAGTTACTACTTGGTTTGAGATTCTTTGCCAAGTTGAATCCGACTTTGCCTTGAAACCTGGGAAACCCTTCACTGGTTCATTAAGAAGCTTATACTTTGCTTTACAGAAAGCTCTATAAGTCGCAACAGGTCGATACTGAGGTAAATTTGGTAGATTATCAGTCTTGCTTACAAATTGGATACAAAGGATCAAAAAGCGACGTCGCTATGAACTCTTGGCCGCCACAAGCCAGTTATCCCTGTGGTAACTTTTCTCACACCTCTTGCTGAAAGCTCTTCAAGCCAAAAGGATCGATAGGCCGTGCTTTCGCAGTCCCTATGCGTACTGAACATCGGGATCAAGCCAACTTTCTTCGAATAATGCGTAGGTGCAAGTTCAGAATGGTTCCACTTGGTTGGTACCATTGCTGGTTGTACAGTTGCGCCGAAAATTAGCACATTTTTCTGATATTCACATCGTTTGAATCTAGCTTGTACACCATTTATGACATATCAAATTAATAAAAGCGACGCCTCTTATGAGAAGAGACGCCACACTGGCCGCCATTAGACACCACCTACGTCTGCTTTTCTCTCAAACTCCGACAAATACTATGAAGGGAATTACATTTCATAAGCAAGTATTCGTTTGCTTAAAATATTAAATACAAAATTTATATTCCAAGATTAATTTAAAAATACTATGTTTTAAAATTGAGGTTATGTAGTTTATGTGCGCATTTCGAGACGGTGAGAACCGCCAATGAAAATATCTAATTACAAAACCGAAAATACCTACTCCGCCATATTGAGACCCCATCCCGGTTGTATGTGGTAGATGATTATGTTCCTTATTACAGTTTTATATCCTAAGAATTAATCAGTATTCAAAAGAACGCGATGTAATGTAAGAGTATCTAAAAGCACCATATTCAAGGCGAAAAAATAATATGCGGCAGAGTATTCTAAAGCAGCGGTTCCCAACCTTTTTTTTCTCTTTTCGCCAAACGAAGAAACGATCGCAGGGCCGGGTGCGGCGCCAAAGACCATAACTAGGTTCTAGACACATAGGGCGCTCCATCGACACATGGAGCGGAGATATAACCGAAAACGCTGGCAGTGGGAGCGGCAGTCAAAAAAGGGAATTGGATCAAACGACCCAGCAGCCAATCATATAAGACCTCCAGAAGTAGTTTCCACTTAGGAGTCCGATAAGGCTAGTGGCGGCCATATTACTTTAGCACGATTCTCGGGTGAAAAAAGGAAACATTTTGAGATTGCTCGTCGTTTAACGCCGAGATTGAAGTTTTGGCTCCTATAGTTTCCTTGGGTGAACGGGAGACCACACGACGTTCACCCCTAGAACTGGCTGTCTTCTACCCCAACCCGCTGACGGGCAACGGATGAAGCTGTCAGAATAAAGTGTGTGGTAGAGAAATTCGTGAGAATTCTCGACGGTAACTCTGACCGATCAGGGGGAGCCCTGGTAGATGAGACCGGTGTGGGCGGATTCGAATCTCGCCTAGGGAAGAGGTCATTTATGGTCACCAATGGAACCCGCTGTTTGGCCGAAGTCATTTATGGTCACCAAGGAACCCGCTGCATGACCTAGGTCATGTAAGGTCACCAAAGGAACCCGCAGTTTGACCGAGGTCATTTATGGTCACCAAAGGAACCCGCTGTTTGACTGAATCTCTAGAGCGGTGACTAGAAGTGAGGTTTATCCCGACCTTTGGGCAGATGGGAAACTGCAAGCCGCCAGGTAAATGTGCTTAGGAGCTATCCCGGCCACCCTTTGATCCGGACTGCAGCCGGGTACAGTGATTGGGAGAAGCTCTGAAAGCCATTACTCTTAAGGATAGTTGAAGCGAATACATAGCCTCTCACTATTAAGACAACTTCAACAATTTCGGGTACGCACCGGGAGTCTATAACGTGTAGACTTAAAAGAAGCTCTGTCGAGGGCCCACCAAGCCTAAAATTGGTAGATCGGGGTGGCAAAACCGCTTAAAAACCAAGTCCTGCCACATCTGAGGTTGGATTCGATCGGGCAGTGGTCCCACTTGATAATAGCGTCAAGTTGGGGAATAGTCCTATTGCTGGACGAGGTACTTCTAGTGCCGGCGGTTGAGCAGCGTGTTAAGTCAACTGCTCGGTCACTATGCGCGACTTAGCTAGTAGAGGGTGGATAGGCAACCTCGCTCCTACCAGTGAGTTAATCTGGTAGCAATTGCACGACTGCCGGTTATGCAACTTGCGCGCTGATTGGGCGTATCCCAATCACTTCCTTCTGGAAGGAACGTGGGGATTAAGTTTACACAGGTGCCCCACGTAAAATATACTTGAAATTTTCCTATAGTTTCCGAGATACCGCCTCTCAAAAACGGGTGGAGAGGGCTAGAGATACGGAAAAACCAATAGGTGCACCGCTCGTAGCAAGCCGCGTGACATCAAATGCCACCAACACATGTTTGATCGCCTCCAAAAACCCCATGTCACCCCTAGCCCCCGCCCCCCGGAAGAGTTCAGAAAATTGCGGTAGTGCGATGGCAAACATACCGCGATCAGATTTTTGCTACGACCTACCGTAAGGCGTGGTCAATTCTTTCCCGCCTCCGCCTAAAGGGTTTACCGGAGACTTCAAATCTGAGACGGGAACTACCCAATGCATCGACACACAAAAAACGGTCCGGGTCGAAGTTTTGCAGCCCCTCAAAAACGCGAAACCCGGATTTTCATCGTTCGCGTTAATCGGGGATGCAAGACGAAAATTCTTTCGGTACCAGTATGCCTAGAATAGTGCGCGCCAAACCCGCTTAAGAATTCTAAAATGGTAGATCCTCTTTATTACCTATTGCTGAATACTACCCCACCACATAGGTACGGAGCCGGCGCGTTATATATCTGCACGTATGTATGTAATACATAGCGCCGGCTCCGTATAAATTTATTCAGAGTTTACTCTTGGGCAACTCCGATAAACCATTTGACCCTACGTTAGCTCCAGGATAACACGAATTAAAAAAATTGGTTTAGTAAAATTTTGAATAATGTTATTTCTCTGCGGACCGGCAAAAATTTCTGACGGACCGGCGGTTGGGAAACGCTGTTCTAAAGAATATGTTCTAAAACCTCTACTGGAAGAAAAATTGCTCCAGAAAAACATTCTTTTATACAATTAAAAATTTTAATTTTCGGTAAGGCATTTCATTTTAATATAACGTGCACTTTAATACACTTGTTGACAGCACAACACTTGTATGACGTTACAAAATAAAAGTATTTTATTGGAGAAGAAGATACTGTGACCTGGCGTAGACAGCATTTGCGTACATTTGAAGAGTACAGAACTAAAGTTCGGACAATATACTTTCTTGATGAGACATGGGTGAACGTTGGCCATACCTTTTCTAAAGTGTGGACAGATGAAAATATAAAATGTAAAAGACAAGCTTTTTATTCGAAGACTTACCACAGGTACACAACATACAAACCTAATCCATCGAAGCTGGAGACTTTTTCAATTAAAAAAAAGTTATTTAATACAATTAATGCTGTTATATTGTTAATAAATAATATAATTTCAATAAAGTTATCAATTATATGTATTCTATGTTTGCTTTTTCAACTTTTGCTAAAGTGCATAAAAACATGAGTGCATCTTTTATTGATTATTTAGTAATGGAGCTTCGAAGTTTTATGATGTCTGGGTGCATGTTTCACTTTAAATGTTAGTAACTGCTAAGTAATTCAAAGAATCAGATAATATAGTACGAGCAAAACGTAACTCCATCAAATGTGCCTTTGGAATTTTTAACTCATGTGTATTATAACACCAGCAAATTATACAAAATAATCTGAGTCCTTTGACAGTGACAGTTGTTATTAGCTAGATATAATATTCTGGTTTTATGATACACACGAGTTTAATTTAATCTTTGTATTTATATTATATTTCATGATTATGGTGTTCCACAAAGTAAGGCTGGAGACAGTGAACTCGAAAATTATTAACATTGCCAAGGGTTACCCAAAAAGATGGCTTGAGATGGAATGACCCAAATGGGAATTCAAAGATTTGCACGGGCAGCAAACAGCGTACGACAGATGTACTATTCCGGCAGTAAAATCTTTTTCCCTTTGTAAGCGCTGTCACATCCAGTGGCATGTTGTATTATTTTTCTTTAAATCACATATGTACGTCATAAAATACGTAATTTTTAAATCAAAATTATGTATCTTGATATAAATTCTTTTTTCAAAATAAACCTTTTTTTATATTGATAATAAAAACAACTAATACTCTATTATCTTCATTGCAATGGTTATTTTGGACGCGCCTATGAGATTGTGTCATGTCATGAAAAGTTTTTGTTATTCACATAAAATTTGAGAAAAATCAGCCTATTGATAAAATCGTGCGAAATGTTCCGGCCGGAATAGTACAAGTTTTGTGCAGCTTGATAAGGGCTTGTGTTAACTCCACCCCTATCAGGCAGTTTGCATGTGATCACTCCGCTCCTTCCTCGAATACAGTATACGCAGTCATAACATTCATATTCATAATCTAGTAGGTCGTGATTTTACTTTCAGCTGTTATTGCATTTTATATATATAAAACTGTTTATTAAAGTATTTTAGTTTATTAATTAAAACCTATTATAATGAATACAATTTCCTGCGAGAATAATAAAACAGTAAATAATATGTTTTGATTTATTTTAACTATGAGTCTCAACTAAACTCAACTTTTGATGTCTTGTAATGGGACAGCATAAGAGGATGATGGTGATATTCCTTCATCCAGAATATTTATTCATCAAATTTAATGTTTTAAAGCTTTCATTATTATCCTTCGTCCAAAGTCTTGGCGACAAACTATGGATCGCGCATCTTTTTTTATTTCCAGCTGTTATTACATTTAAGAAAAATTAATTAAAACCAGGGCCGGATTTAGACTTGATAAGGTTCTAAGCTATTTGAGATATGGGGCCCTTTATAAGTCCAGATATTATACAGTGTGTCCACGGATTGAGTTCACAAGAGGGGAAAAATTTTTATTTTTAGTTTTATCGAAAAATGTCGTTCTTGATAAAAAGTTTTGCTTGTTGTAAGACCCCAGAAAATTAAAACAAATTCATGTTTTATTTTACCTGCTTCATTTTATAGTCAATTTTCTGTGAAAATTTTCTTTTGAACTGCAAAATTTCATATGGTTTCGTGAATTCTTCATTCCAAGGTCACATGATGTGACCTTTGACTTGAATATCTAAGAAAGTGTACCTTCAATTTCTTTAGAAATACAGTATGTTATACAGCTAGGTGTAGACTCTTTTTGGTGTAAGTTTAATTTTGGAAAGCCTTTGGGAACAGCCTTTAACACAAAACATGTACTCCTGTTACTACCGGTGAAAAGCTAGAAATTCCATTGTTTATTGCTATACACTGTGTGCGATTGGCTAATTTTTTATTGAATATAATGTTAAATACAATAACACAATAAAATACTATTAAAATCTTCACTAAAATATTTAATTATAAATTATAACTGTCGTTTCGCTACACAATAGCTTCTTCAGATAAAGACTGGTTATAACTAAAGCTTAAACCAGGCTTTATCTGAAGAAGCTACCGTGTAGCGAAAGGACAGTTATGATTTTTAAATAAATAGTTTTATTTATTGTGTTATTATGGATCTTCATAAAGTACAGGCCGAATCAATGTAATTGATATAATGTTACTTTTTTGCATGTCCCAAAGGTTTAAAATAATCTGTTCTTGCTCCTGAACATGAAAATGATTTGAAACCCCAGTTCAAACGGTTTAAGGTATCAAAAATTCGAAATTTATAATCCAATACTGTGTCATTTCTCAAGTCTCAAACAGAAGTCTTTTAGAGGTTCACAATTACAAGTTCAGCATTACAACAGTTTTTAAAGCATCGATTATAGAATTTCTTCTATGTTTTAAAATCTCAAAAATTATAAATTTCAGAGATATAATATTCGAAAACTTTAAAAATAGCAGAATGTTACAGTAAATACCAATTCCGTTGGCGGAAGATTCTTGGAACGAAACGTCATCTGTCACATAGTGAAAGCTATCCCTAGAATGCTACATGATTGTAATCTCCTTTCCGTTCATTCCAAGAATCTCCCTCCAACGGAATTGGTATTTACTGTAAACGTTTAGGATTAAAAATGAAGCTTAAGTCTAAAACCGACATAGTTTTAAAATGCAGTTTAAGAAGTTTATAATGTAAAGTCTCACTCTTAAGGTTCTAAAATTAGAAATTTCAGAAATTTAAAATTCAAATCACAGATGTCACGTTTTAGATTTCAACTCATATCCGTAGTTTACATTGATATGTTCTGGGCGTCATTATATTGGAAACTTCCAAACATTCCATTATTGTTTAAAATGAAAACTTGGAAACTTAAACTTTGAAAATTTAGATTATCGATTTAGATTACATAAGAAACTTGGAAATTAAACTTTGAATGTCTCAGTTCTTGATATTTAATCTTTAAATGATTGAAACTAAAATACTGAACTTTAGAATTTTAGAGATAATGAAATTTCGATTCTTTGAAACTTGGTTAGTCGATATACAAATTTTGAGGCAAATAAATAATTCTGAATAAAATGTGTATTCGGCTGTGAGATCATGCGGTGTTTTGTAATCTGGTGTAGCGTGTACAATTTCTTTCTTGAGATTAGTCTCCTGATTTTATCATGTGGAAGAGGCTGTACATACTTTTTATAATATCTGCTTATTTTATTAAGTTACTTATCTTGCAATTAAAGACTTTTATGTGACTAAAGTTTGTGAGTGAAGTTCTCTGGTAGACTTCACTCACGAACTTGAGTCACTTGAGGCCCCCAATTGCGTTTAACGGCAAATGCGTCTACATAAACTCCCCACAGCAAAAATATGTTTTCAAAATTTCAAAGTGTATCAACTTTGTATCAATTCTCGAATTTGCCAAAGCTGCCCTATTCAAATAGATATTTCCGAAGACTGGCAAATCGAACACTACAAACGATGCTTTGGAAATCATGAAAAGTACAAATCCATTGTTTTAGTGATTAGTCATTAGGAGGGAGACATTTGCAAGAACATCTCGACATACCTATTCCATTGAAAACACATGTGGTATTCTGATTTTCGCAATTAAGGCACATAATTTGTTGATCTGTTTCTTGTAGGTTTTTGTCATTTTCCTGTTCGTTACAAGGCATTGTAGTAACGTTATTCAATTCTAAGTTCTTACATTTTCTGCATATATTATTAAATTTGTTTCTTCCACCATGTTATACACATTTCTGTTGTTTCTTCTTCGCCAATTGTTCTTTCCCATTGTTCACCTTCTTGTACATATTTATATGATTGGCTAATACTGGCATTTACTTCTACTGAATGACTTTGTAATTTTTAGAGTAACTCATCAAGATCATCTTTAGTGCCTAGGCACAGTATATATAACAGTCAGTAGGTTTACTTGCGTGCGGCACTATTGATTTCATTAATCCACCTTCGAATATCACGCCCATAAACGAAGTAGTGCACCGGAGTTGATCGGTCGACATCGCCTGCAGATAATATCCAGTAACGTATTCAATAAAATACGAAATAGAATTGTTTGAATCAACAAAATTAATTGACGCCTTTGAACAATTAGTTTGTTATTAACTGAACTTAAATTAACGTACATAATTGAATATCATTTACAAAACGAAAACTTTATTGTTAATTATGTTTCAATACAATTATCTTTTTACTACTTTTGGATGATTTAAAATTTCTGTTAACGTCTTTTAAAGTGAAATACACTCGCAGTCGAGCGTGTAAATGATATACTATATTATTATTATATTTAAAATTATTGTACGAATGTAGAAATGTTAATGTTTTGAAGATGGATAAAACGCGTTTGACCACATTTTCATTTACACAAATATCTTGGAAGTGTTGTTGAAAAAGTATTTCCATAGATAAAATAAATTAAATAAAACTCAGGTTTGCAGGTATGTACCGATAAACATTTTTTATCAAATAACTGCATATATATCGAATAAAGTTTTTTCTAATTTATCAGAAGTTTGATAATCTTTGTCAATTAAAACAATCTCTTCATCGTTTCCTGATTCTGTGTTTATTCATTTCGTAATAGGGGGCATTCGCACTGCATAATTGGAGTTATACGGGACTGGATAATTTGATGTGCTCGGTCGCGTGTATGTACTGCCGGCACCTGCCAGCTTGCTGTGTGGTGGATGGTAACTATTTGCGACAGTCACGTTACTGTATGTTATTTATACTATGCCCTAGGGATTTAATCATTTTATTGAAATGATTTGTAGAGGATAGTCTAATTTTTAGATCTGTGCCAAATTTTACCTTGTACCAATCCAATGTAATAATCCTATGAAAGGAACAGCTTTACTGAAACTGCAAGAAATAACAGCCAACAGACCAATTTGTGTAATTATTGTCCTGCAGTCAGACTGGCAACATATTTTTGACATCCTGATTGCTTCTTGCTATAATACTGCATGTGATTGAGGATGTCGCGGTTGGCCATGAATAATTTCCAGCTCAGGCCATAGTTTTACTAATTCGAGAATTATATAGTTTGCAAATTCGAGGTCATTGTCGCTTTTGTAATATGGCTGGACATCCAAGTTCAAGGAAGATTTTCAAAAACTTTTAAGCTACTTCAACAGCTTTCTTTGATTTCAAAGGACGTAGGCAAATAAATTTTGTGGGATGGTCCTAATAATTTTGTAACAATTTGTATTCTTTATCCTGACATGACTGCTAATCGATCAAATCAACTTGTCCCCGATAACAAAATTCTTTTAAAACTATAGGTTTAGTAACCAAATTTGTATGTTTCGATTTTACTTTTTTTCTTCTTGATCTGATTTTAAAGCAAAAATCATTTTATCTCTAGCACCATGGCCCAGTGAAATATGTGCCGAATACAATATTTAAAATAAGTCTTCTTATGGTGTCACATAGATAATATTACCACGTTTTCCGCGGAATAACGCATTACACCAAAAGTCTACGACTTACATATATATTGAATAAATATTTTCACTTAATTGTTTGAAACTTCCACATACTGAAAAATTGATTTCCACTAGAAATCTTCAATTTTAATAATAACTAGAAGTATTTTAAATAGTTTATGCTATTATAGCTTAATAGTTGCTAAGCATAATAACAATAACCTTGATATCCATAGGTGAAATTAAACATAAACCCCTTACTAATATGAAACTAAATTAATATTATTAATTTAATTCGTAACTCTTAATAATATAATAATAAATACTTTTAATTTAAAGAGATTTCAATAGACATTCAATAATGTCTTTCATTTTGATAAACAGAAAAATGAACAATTATAAAACTGACGGTTATAAAAATGAAAATGAAACCTAATATGTTTAGTGTTGTTTATAACACAGTAATTTACGAGCGACCCTGGTCGGAATATTTGGGAATTCCAATGTTGAATTAGTCATATCTGCTGTCTGAAAGAAAAGAAACCAGTGCAAGATGGGTTATCTAATTAATTTTCTTTTAAGGCGCAGTAATTTATGCACTTTTGAGTTATCAAGCGCGCTCTTAACGCGGAATTTTTAAATAGTGTGTTGTTGCACCACACAATTTTTTGACAAGTTGCAGTTTTAGAATCTACAGAATCAAAGCTACAATTATATGTAATGTAACGTTCTATTTAAAATATTTAATAACCAAAATGCTGTTTAAATCGTCTATTCATAAGAGAAATATAAATTTACATACACTTAATTAAAAACACTACAACTATAAACTATTTAACAAACTATTCAAATGCTAGGTATTTACAAATTTATATGAGAACTATTTATATAAAAAATATTTATGTATTACAATATTTATTAACAATTTATTCAGAGTACATTTCACTATGCCGATCAAACATTAACTGCTCCCTTCTACTTGCGACTCAATTTATATCTTTCATACGATGACTCATACATCTAGAATGTTCGATGACGTGTTGATGAGTCATACATGCAGCTGTTGATAAGTCACGTCGATGAGGCGTGTCGATGAGTCATACTTGCAGGTGTTGATTGATGAGTCATACATGCAGGTGTTATTGATGAGTCATACAATTGATGACTCATATATATCTAGAATGTTTGATGACGTCATATGTGGGTTTACTATTCGTTACAGTAATTTATACATTTTTACCTCGAAGTCCCACAAAATGTGTTTTTTTTTAGTTTCGGGGCTCCGAGCACTCTATTAATATGTTGACTGTAAAATAATTAGGGTTTGAAATAAAATGCACGTAAAAATGTATTGTGCATGAAGAGATTCTACACCCTGTGTATTATTATTATAATGTAGATTCGTTGGTATGCATTCATTTCGAAATAATGCGGAAAAGCTGACTAGAGGTGCCAAATAGAAAATTTGCCTTTGTGCCAGAGATGAAAGTGATCAGAAATAATTTATGACAATTATAGTAAAGAGATATCAAAACAGTTTCTACAACAATCCAACGTCAAAAAATCAGTGGCGTAGCAAGGGGGGGCGTTCCGCCCCAGGCCCCGTCTACGGTGGGCCTCCCCACAAGATTTTCTGCAAACTTATGGAATTTCTCTCCAAAAATGGATGTTAAACGGTGTTAATGGATATTTTCTAACCTCATTTGAGAATACTTTTGACCAGTATTTTGACACAGTAATTTTAAGAGCAGGATTTACCATTAGGCTGAAAAGGATTTATGCATCCTGCACCCAACAATACGCTATGTTTAAAAACTTGTGGCGTCGGTGAACAATTATCCCGATTTACAACCGGTAATCTGTGCCTCTGATGCACCAACTTTAGCTGCTCCATGTAGGACACGTTGTGAGGGAGGAGCACACGTGTGTGATATATATAAATATATGTAGACGGGTCACTTACAGTCACTCTTCACCTGTGATAGGAGGAGTAATGTGTTATGAAACGTACTCTGCGAAAAGCGGATAATCGTCAATCAACTCGTAAGGGGAAGGGAGTGATCAACACTCTCATTAATAAGTTACCGTTAGAATTACATTTACCAGGGTATAACTACTGCGGACCTGGCACCCGTTTACATCGAAGGCTTGCTCGTGGAGACAAAGGAATAAACCCGTTGGATGAAGCTTGTAAAGAGCACGACATAGTCTATTCAAAAACTAACGATCTTGGTGAACGGCATAAAGCCGATAGTATATTAGGACATAAGGCGTGGACTAGGTTTCGTTCTAAGGACGCTCGTTTTGGAGAGAGAGCGGCTGCACTTACTGTGGCCGGCATTATGTCTGGAAAAAGAAAATTGGGTATGGGTGTTCGACGACGACGATCTAAGGTGAAAAGAAGGGGTACTTTAACGTTCAACAACGCCATCAAATTAGCTAGAAAACGTATTGGTGGTAAAGTAAAAAAGTTATCTTTAAAACAGTCTGCTCGTCTTGCCCTAGCGGCCTTCCTTTTTCCCTTTTTCCTACCGCTGATTCCTTTATTTGCCGCTCTCGGAGCTATAGGCTCGTTAGGCACTGGAGCAGCTGCGGTTGCCAAAGCAGTAAATGAAGCAAAAGCAGCGAAATCAGCGCTCGAAGAAACGAAACGACACAATATAGCGATGGAGCAAGCTCCTGTGGGAAAAGGATTATATTTGAAACCGTACAAAAAAGGATTAGGATTGTATTTACGACCTCCAAAAAACTACCCTTAAAGCTACCACACCGACCACTGACCAATATCGATCTGTCAAAGTACGTAAACGAGTTAATTCCATACTTCAGAAGTATTTTTATGCGAAACGGGTTACCGAAACGTATCCGTAAAAACGAATGTGGAATTGTGAATTTGGATGATACAGATGGGGAAGGTACGCATTGGACATCGTATGTTAAACGTGGTCGACATATATTATACTTTGATAGTATTGGACAGTTAAAACCCCCACTAGAACTCGTTCATTACTTTAAAAGTGATGGTAGCTTAAACGTTATTAGTTACAACTATGATGCTTTTCAGAAGCTAAATTCGTACAATTGTGGACATTTAGCGCTGAAATTTTTATATGAAAACACTCCTTAACATTTCCTCAGTCTTACTGGGAATGTTGAGATGTCTCAAACATTCATCTTCTCAGCTACAACGTCTGTTTTAACTTCTCCTTTTAACCCTCCCATATATTTGGATCCTACAAAACAATGGGTTATGCGTTTGACAAATTTCGAAACGTTCAATACTATTCCGAACGTAACGGATAAAAACAACGTGTTTAAAATTGGAGAAAGAATAATAAAGATACCTACTGGATCATATGAGCTTACTGATATAGCTCAATACATTAATTCTCAAGTAAACGGTGAGTCTGTTAACATCGATCCGAATCATAATACCCTAAGATCGATTATAAAAGCCGATCACGACATTGACTTTACAGTTGAACACTCTATCGGAACATTGTTAGGGTTTAAGAATAGAATCTTAAAAGCTAAGGAACGTCACATATCTGATTTTCCAGTTAAAATTATCAAGGTTAACCCGCTAATGATAGAATGTAATATAATAACAGGAAATTATATTAATGGTACACCTGCCCATGTGATACATCAGTTCTTCCCCAGTGTTCCTCCTGGATTCAAAATAATAGAAGCACCTGAGACTGCACCCTATTTACCAATTAATGTCAATACTATTTCAAACATTACCCTTAAAATATTGGATCAAGACGGGGATTTGGTTAATTTCCAAGGGGAAACCGTGACGATAGGACTTCATTTGAAGAGCGTGGATGATGGTGTTCAAATATAACACTCCTCGATGTTGCACTGATCGCTCTGGCTATAAAAGATCGTGTTGGAAGCGGAAAATGGTTAGTCAGGCATCGGTCGCTACTCAATTGACAAGGTGTAACCGCTTATTCTTGCAAACCTTAGGCTTTGTTATCCCAAAATGAATGTGCTAAATGTAAACGAAAAAGTGCTCGTCGATAACTCGATTGTTGGAGCTGAATTTCACACTCACCAACCTTATACCACTCGTTTTGAGAATAATGATGAAATTCGAATTCCTATTCAAGAGGATATGTCCACTTTGCCTTCGCGTAGTTATCTATATGTAGAAGGTACTGTACTGAAAGAAGATGGTAAACCATCAGCGAGTGGTAAATTTATAAACAATGGTATTGCATATCTTTTTAGTGAGATTCGGTACGAAATTAATGGAGTTGTGGTGGATTCGGTAACAAAAGTTGGTCTAACAACCACCATGAAAGCTTACCTTTCCCACAATTCGAATGAAAGCGTTAAGTTACAAAACGCTGGTTGGTTTCCGGATGGTACCAGCACCTTGCTAGATAGTAAAGGTAATTTTTGCGCCTGCATACCTTTATCAACACTGTTGGGGATTTTTGAAGACTATGGAAAGATTATTATGAATATTCGTCAAAAATTGGTATTAATTAGAAGCAATTCCGATGTCGATGCCCTAATATCCACCGATGCTAATGAAAAGCTTAAGGTTAACTTGCAAAAAATACATTGGAAAGTTCCACATATTCAACCGGGATTGGCGGAAGAATTATCATTAACAAAATATATTGGGAAAAATATTGACACTCAAGTGGCATTTAGAAGCTGGGAAACACATATTTATCCCGCTGTACCGCAAACGGATAAGCACAGTTGGTCTATTAAAACATCGACCACTCTGGAAACTCCCCGTTACGTTATCATAGGGTTTCAAACCCATCGTGATGGTCAGTTGCAGAAAGATATGAGCACATTCGACGCCTGTGATATTCAAAACGTGACGGTATTTTTAAATACGGAAAGATATCCTTACGATCAATTAAATATTAATTATGGTGAAAATCGATATGCTACTTTATACGAAATGTATGCTAACTTTCAACGATCCTACTATGATAAACCCAACGAACCTCTACTGACTCCTGATAGATTTAAGGCACTTACACCTCTAATCGTCATCGACTGTTCGCGACAGAAAGATTCCTTGCTAGGGAAAGCTGTCGTTCTTCGAGTTACTTTCGAAACTCACAAAAGCATTCCAGCGAACACTACTGCTTACTGTCTCATTTTGCACGATCGTGTATTTACGTATAATGCATTGACAAAGCAAGTACGTCAACTGTAAAGGAAATCGTTATATACGTCCAAGGACCTGTTACCTTTATTAGTATAGTCGCACGCTTCGATCATGCTAGTTATCGATGTGCAAGGTTTCAAGACTTCAGAAAAAGACTTTGCACCCAAGGAATTAGCCGTGTTTGATGGACATCGTGTGTCTCACTACGTTTTCAAACCTCCATTCTCCTTTCGCAACTTACCACCCACGTTTCGTCAACAAGCTACTTGGTTAATGCATAATCATCATTGTCTGGATTGGAATGAAGGATTCACTCCTCCCTTTATGCTCCCTGTAATTCTGCAACGCTTAACTCAGCAGGCGGATACCGTTTACGTGAAGGGATCTGAAAAGAGCAACTACATTCGACGTTTCGTATCACAACCGGTGGTGGAGTTACCAGAGGAACCAGCTCTACAGGCTATGCTTCCATCATGCTTTTATCATCATCATTCACTGTGCTATTGTGCATTAAGTAATGTATACTACTTATATAAAACTCATGTAATGGATTTTTCAGAATAAAGTTTTGAAATATCCATAATGGTTTTATTAAAACAACATAATAAGATTACAACTATTTATTCATTGTCTATTACAAACTTATATAACTATTCACGATTAAATATAACAATTACTAAACTTTAATACCCAATCCAGATAACATCATATGATTACAACTATTCATTGTCTATTACAAACTTATATAACTATTCACGATTAAATATAACAATTACTAAACTTTAATACCTAATCCAGATAACATCATATGATTACAACTATTCATTGTCTATTACAAACTTATATAACTATTCACAATTGAATATATAACAATTACTACCCTTTAATTCCCAATCCAGATAACGCACCAAACCCGAAGGAAAACCGACAGCAGCAAGGTTGTCACGTGCACGTTCAGTTGCAGCAATCCATTCACTATACGGTGTAACACATTTACATTTGATAAGAATGAAATCACATTTATCAGGCAACAAGTTAATAGTATGACGATGTATGAGCAACCCCTGTTCTGTACATGTGGAATTTTGTATATTTATAAGTTTACCATTTTTTAACAAATAATGGACTTCTACACCTGCACACGAAGTGTGTCGATAATCGTTTTCACTACGTACAACCACAGTGTTCGATAGTTTAGCTCTTTCGATTAACAACCCGGTATTGTGCGTTTTATAACGCGAAAATTTAATTTCACCCTTATCTGTTGTTTCAAGAACCCAGTAATGTTGCCAACCCACTTTGATTGAACCCATTTTTGTAACTGACGGTAAGCGACTGATGTGACTATTTAAACTATACCCCCACCACTTTTAAAACGTGTATTATAGATACCCTCTCTATACTCTTCTTTCAAAACTGGAGCGATTACATTTTCCACGTAGCTTATTCGTCTCTGAAATCGTACCCTATCCCTTGCTATTATCTCCCATTGACTTCTGCGTGCTTGACGATGTGCATACTCCCATGTTAACATGTAATGTATTTTGTTTTTACTTTCATCAAATGTCACTAAACCACCCATTTAATCCGTCCTCTATTAAGTCATATGCAAAGTCCCTTAGATGTTGCGCAATGAGCTTTTTTACCAAACACTCATCACAAATCACACCTCTAATGAAGTCTTGACACAACTGCACGCCTTTTCTATATCGTTGTGCTAACTCTTGACAATATTCTGGACTGAATATCCCCGTACCATGAACAGCTTCGTGTGCCGCATCCTCCTCTAGCGCTTCTAATTCACACCGTAGTTTCACCACAGCATTCAGTTTATCAATAGCTTTGCTTGATACGTCTTCACTGTTACGCGTCTCCATTGTATTTCACTACGTTACACCTAGACCATGTGTTCTTATATTCACCCGCCCCCCACCCTTTCCCCTCTTCATTCTTCCATTACGCAATACACCTTTTGACTTCCACATCCACTATTACCTTTTCTGGTAGATAATGCACAACTTCTAGCATTCCAAACGGAATTCGGAGCATTCCACGTTCGGGATTTGCATCTTCATTAATGGTTCCAATATGTTTGTGATGTTCACTATGCAGTCACCCGGCATGTCTACAACACCATCTATTATGCTATGGTAGAAATTGAAAAATTCCAAACCCTTCAGAAGGTTTAATCGATATGTTAGTAACGGTATTAACTGCCACAGCTCATATAAGGACTCCCACGCTAAATACAATTCATCATCTCCTGCATCAGTTATCTTTATGATTTTTGTTTTATCGTAATTTCTGTTAACACGCTCAAACGAAATAGTTTTTGTACCCATTTTCAAAGGAACCCCGACCTCTTCTCCTGCTTTAAAGTATTTATTAATGACTCCTTCATTGGTTATTAACGCGTTCCACTCCGTTTCATCAAACAGCATGCACTGATTCTTTACTCCAGCTACTTTTATTACAGGAGTGAATCCCAAATGAGCACATAATCCAACAAATACAACTTTACTTTTTGATTTGTTTAAATAAAACACCGATTGATTCACTAGCGGTGCCCATTTAGCATCCTTAGGAAGCTCGTTTGGAACCATCAACTGCTTTTCTAGAGCTTGCGCTTTCGCATTCTCAATTGATTTAGCGAGGCTTTCCATTGTAACACTGCACTGTACACTGCAACTGCAAACGCTTTACTCTTCCCATACATGCAACCTGCTATATATATATCTAAAGCTTGACCTTGAATGGTGTTTGATGACCTTGAAGAGTGGTCTTGAGTTCAAGGTCAAGACATTGTTGCCATACTGAGGGCCTTGAGAGTGCGGTGTTGCCATATTGCTGGCCTTGAAAAGTGACCTTGAGTTCAAGGTCATAGCATTGTTGCCATATTGTTGACCTTGAGAATGCGGTGTTGCCACGTCTAGGTGACAGAGATAGATTCAAGGTCACCATGTGTTAGAGAGAGATAGTTCAAGGTCAGGAGTGGGGGGTGGTCCCAGAACGCCCATTTTTTCCCTACTTGTGTTCTTTCCAAATTACATATGATGAACAGGTTTACCAACCTGTATTCACAGTTATCCCCCAAACTTGGCAAATGCGGCGCAATCAATTTTTTAAAACCCCCCAAAGATTTATAATTCCAAAATGATAATAAATTTAGACGAATTTATACCACAAGTTAAACTAAATGAATCATGGATGATTTATAATTCATTTTATTATTTAGATTTTTAAATAAGTTATTAGTGCATTATGTTATGGTGCATTGAGATGCACATGAGATCTACAATGGATGATTTATAATTCATTTTATTATTTAGATTTTTAAATAAGTTATTAGTGCATTATGTTATGGTGCATTGAGTGGTTAGCATGTTTGCTTCATAATACGCAAGAGTCGATCCCCAGCCGAACTGATAATTTTTCATAGCAGAGAAAGATTAAAGAACATTCTTCTCGGGCAGGAAAATAAAACTGTAGGATTCGTGTCAATGTAATGTTTGACATGATAAAAACCTCTGCCGAGGGCAAATTTCGCAGATTTGCTGGCCTTGAAAAGTGACCTTGAGTTCAAGGTCATAGCATTGTTGCCATATTGTTGACCTTGAGAATGCGGTGTTGCCACGTCTAGGTGACAGAGATAGATTCAAGGTCACCATGTGTTAGAGAGAGATAGTTCAAGGTCAGGAGTGGGGGGTGGTCCCAGAACGCCCATTTTTTCCCTACTTGTGTTCTTTCCAAATTACATATGATGAACAGGTTTACCAACCTGTATTCACAGTTATCCCCCAAACTTGGCAAATGCGGCGCAATCAATTTTTTAAAACCCCCCAAAGATTTATAATTCCAAAATGATAATAAATTTAGATGAATTTATACCACAAGTTAAACTAAATGAATCATGGATGATTTATAATTCATTTTATTATTTAGATTTTTAAATAAGTTATTAGTGCATTATGTTATGGTGCATTGAGATGCACATGAGATCTACAATGGATGATTTATAATTCATTTTATTATTTAGATTTTTAAATAAGTTATTAGTGCATTATGTTATGGTGCATTGAGTGGTTAGCATGTTTGCTTCATAATATGCAAGAGTCGATCCCCAGCCGAACTGATAATTTTTCATAGCAGAGAAAGATTAAAGAACATTCTTCTCGGGCAGGAAAATAAAACTGTAGGATTGGTGTCAATGTAATGTTTGACATGATAAAAACCTCTGCCGAGGGCAAATTTCGCAGATTTGGCTAAATTTTAATAGGGTTGGCCATATGATCATAGTAATGAGTACCATAAAGTACAAGGGACAGTCTGCCAAATTCAACCAAAGTGTAAGTTTACTAAATTAATTTCATTATAAAAAATTTTTGAAATTTAGTTAATTTCTCCGTCTCGTAACATAACAAAACATTTTTCGACAAAGTTCTTAATGTTATATAAATTTAATTTGATCATTTTTAATCCACCAGTTCTTCCTTAATTTGAATTGTTTTCAGTTTAATATTATTCTAAAACAATGTGTATATAACTTTTAATTTAAATTCATTTTGATGAAACAAAATTCAGTACACACTGCATATTTTCAACCACCAGCTTAATTAATAACATTACCTTATCGTTATCACTAACATTTATATATATTGGTATAAAAGTAACCATACATACTTCAATTAAAATAACATCTAAACATACTTTAAATAAACGTTTTGTAAAGTTTGCTACTGCATACATAAATCATTAAAGTACCATTGTTTTAATAAATAGTTTAAAAATAATTAGACTATATATCTGTAAGAAAAATACTAAGATGACAACAGAGAATTTAAATCTAGTCTCAAACAAACTGAAGAAGCTCAATAAGAATGACCTGCTATATATAATACTAAACAGAAAAAGTCGTGGAAACATAGAAGCGAGTGAACAAACTACGAAATTTATTGACAAAAGTAATAATAAAGAGAATGGAAAAGATATAATAGATGATATAAATGAGAGACAAGTTTGTAAAAGGCTATCTTGCCTACAGTCTGAGGTAATGTTTTCTGATGTGGAACTAACGTCCCAAAAACAACTTATTATGGAACTAGAAAACAGTATTAATAATTTAAATACTATAATTAATCTTTTAAATGACCAAAATAAATGTAACACACATGAAAAATCAAAACGCCAAGATTGCATTGCCTAAAGTAGCTAATAAAATGAACTCTAATAAATAATCCACCTGGTAACTCAACCAAGACTTGCAATACAGCATCCAAAAAAACTGTGTTAATCGAAGAAAACACAGGAAAAAACAACTCAACTCGGCAGTCCATCGCTTCTCAAACATAATATAGTAGAAACTCTTTAATACGAACCCATAAATGCAAGGCTAATTCATATTAACGAGGAATTCAGATAACTAGATGTAGGAAATATAAACATGGCTTTATGCCATGGTACTTTATTATAAAGAACTTAACTTATGTAATTTACTAGTTTTATTACAAAACTTTTATTTCTAATTAAGAAAATAAGTAATTTTTTTGCTTTAAGATTTCTCTTTCTCCTTTTATAGCGATGTGCTCTCATTTCTTGATCTTAATTTCAGTGTTTTTTCTAATTCCTGTACCCTTGTCAGCAGACCAGACATATTCTAGGATTTTAGTTTTGTTTGTCTTTATATTGTCGATTTACCAACACCATATTTTAAAGCAATCGTTAAACACTAACCCAACATTAAATTGTTGAATAATTTCTCTGATAGTTTTAATAATGTGTGTTTACGTTTTGACATTTTTTAATTAAATTTTGAAAGCCACGAATTAACAACAAATTGAAAGAAAGAGGTTTTAAGGTAGATGATGTCATTACATAAACAATTTGGGCAAAACTGCAATGTCAAAACGTTTAGGGCAACTTTGTGATGGTATCATTACTATATTTATAGCTTATTTTTTAGATCTGTAGCCTTCAGGGTTTTTATTACTCTTTATATTAATAACAAAAGCGTTTGTTGATCTTCATAGAATTTATTTACATCCCCATTGGGTCGTAACAGTGTTAGCCAACAAACTGCATCAGCAATCTGCTATAATTTCATTTATAATTAATATTCACCTTCCAAGAATGCTACATATTAAATTTTAGAATGTACATAGAACTTTCTTGTTCGGATTAAAGAAATTTGTTCGAATTATAACTTTTAAATGTTGTTCGGATTACTGGATGTTCGGATTATGGATTTCTACTGTATTAACAGAGAAAAGAAATTAGGCAACTGCAATTCTGACACATTAAATCTTCATAATCAATATAAGCAGCCCACTATAATAGGAAATGCAACCAACAATGACTTTGGCGAATCTTCGGCAGCCAGTAAGAAAGTATGGATTCATGTTGCAAAAAGCAAGCGTGGTTCAACAGAAAAAGGACTTAATGATTATTTGATCTCCAAATATCCTGAGAGAGAATTTAATGTTGAAATGGTATAGAAAGATGACTGTCAATGTCTTATTTACAGTCGGTGTTGATTACGATTTTCTGGAAACTATAATGGACAGTAGTCAGTGGACGAGCCCTTTCGATTTCACAGAAAATACTACCCACAGCTTACCTAAAACTTTGTTTACTGAACTTAAGAATGTACGTGAATTTATGATCATACATTGTGAATTCCTGAACCTTTTTGCAGATGACACTTTAATTCAGCTACTGATGATAATCTCGTGAAGGCAGCAAATAAAATTAATATTATTCTTGAAAATATATCTAGGTTCCTGGATACTGAAAACAAAGCAAATAATAATTATAAAACTTTATGATACACTAATGATCCTCATAAAATTTACCTTCATCATTGAGGATGGGTAAATGATGATAAAAGTTTTATTTTATTAATTTTGATGTTTTGAACCAAAAATTACAAAAAGACGATGTACAACATTTGAAAATGAGGTTATAAACAACAAAGATTTAAATGTGCAAGCATACATTAATTCAAGGTTAAAGCAGAAATTTATTAACGTTTCCTTTTTGAAATATTTCCATTTGCCAACACTAAAAAAACACATCAGCGATTATCTAAAAAGAGGCACCATTCATAACTACACTACAAGATTAGAAAATGATCTTTGCACTCAGAAATGTAGACTTAGTAAGTCTAGCAGGGGCGGCTCGTGACCATTTTCTCTGGGTAGGCAGAATTACAAATGCACAATTTATGATATAATTATAAAAAATTGCAATTCGCAAAAAATTAAATACCACTATGGTGTTAAAAACTACTAACAGCAAAATAAAAACAATATTTTCCAAAAAATAATTATGTATCATATGCATCAAGAAATAAAAAATACTGAAAAAAATGAAAGACGTAGTACCAATAAGCAAAATAAACAATACATCTCATAAAAAATAAATCAAAAGTGAGCAAGCTGCACTACCAGGACCTATTTAAAAGCATGAGCACGAGAAAATAAAATTTAAAGTTGTTAATTATTACTTTTTTTGCTATAAGAAAGGAAACTGGTGTGTGTCATAGATGTTTTTCTACATTTTGATGCTATATCTGAATATGAAATAAAAATTTTAAAATTCAAAAAATCCACTCGGACGGATTAACGAACACGCAGATGGATTTACGTTAATATTAATTAAATACGTTAAAAATTAATCTGTATTTTTTAATAGAGCACTCTAGCAGACATAATAACGGCGCCAGTACCGAGAACTGAATTTTGGACGGAGCTTATCTTCAACCCAGGCATGCCGGGTCTGTACAAATTGCCACTGCAATCCAACTTCAATAACAAAATAATTTAATTATTTAATAGTTTTTAATAACACATGAATTTTAACGATTATGAAAGATTTCTAACTAAGTAATTCTTATTTTATTAGAAACTATTTAACAAAAGAAACTAATAAAGCTATTTGAATAAACGTTTTGATGAATATTGACTTACCAGTGGCTAATTTCTTTTAATTATCGTTATTATATAGCACTAGATGTTTTCTTTTTTAAAGAATATACATAATTAGATCACATTTTCTATCTGATTTTGTTTTATTAACTGTAAACTACATTATTTTCTATCATAAAGAAAATGAATTTAATATTTTTCTCAACACATAAAACTGTAAAAACCGTATTACAACCAGATACTTTAAGGTAAAAAAATAAAAAAGGGTAAATTTGTAAAAAAATAAGATGACACGAGAACGTAAATATGGGAGAAATAACATCAGTGAATAATTCCAGCCTAGGCTAGCCGGGTCTGGGGCCAGGGAGAAACCGTCCACTAACATCGCTAAGCCCGTGACTACCATGGGCGCTTTCATCTCAAACTCGGCTAGACTGACCTGATCATCAGTGATACGTACGCGCATTTGCATCTATCTCGAGCAAACAAACTCGGCGGAATGTTTAATATAACAGGCTGAGTATAATAAAGAAAATAAGTAAATAAAATAAAGACAATAACTCTTCTATTTTGGTTTACTATTAAAAAAATTGACAAAATTACTAACCTAACTATTTTTGATTTTGCATTCAATTTTCCCAGGGTAGGCACTGCCTAACCTGCCTACCTGGACGAGCCCCACTGAGACTTACAATCACTTTAAATAGTCCACACTCATTTAGTAGTAAAATATTTAACAACTTACCCAAATTACATTAAAATAATTTCAAAACTGTACCTTTTAAGAGAGAACTTACAAAATTTTTAGTTGAAAGATATTATTCTCTAAATAAATATTTTGATGACATTTAGCTTAATTTGTGAATGACAATAACTTTATTGTGATATTTTGTATGTTAATTTATTTATGTTACAAATTACTTCTAGATGTTATTATTAGTGATGGGAACTTGGGTTTCGGGTATTGCGATACTATTCGTGAACGCTGTTCCCGAATAGTAACGCTCTTATTAGAGTGTAATTCTAAATTGCTTGATTATTCTTACAAAGAATTTAACGGCAAATTCGTTGAACTAGCCAAGAATCATTCAATGAGACATGTACATATAAAAATATTATATTGTGGATTTTTTTCTTTTGCTAATTCTTTTGTATTAGTATAATACTGAGGGTGATACTTTTATCTTGAATTATCATAATTGAAAATAATTTAAATCAATAATTGAATAAGTTTCTCTTTTACCTATTTTACTATTTAAGCTTTTTATATTTATACCTTATAATGTATTTTGGGAAAGACTACTGC
This sequence comes from Agrypnus murinus, assembly GCA_929113105.1. Lineage (NCBI taxonomy): Eukaryota > Metazoa > Arthropoda > Insecta > Coleoptera > Elateridae > Agrypnus > Agrypnus murinus. The sequence goes on along the minus strand of OV816023.1, from coordinate 129,285,772 downwards.
CGAAACACGTGGAAATACAATGATTATTAATTTTAATTAATTCAATTTATTTTGCTAAAAACCCAAGAAAAAAGTATCATCTTCAATATTATATGTAGTACGTACATACACATACAAAATACAAGCTACATCACTAATCTATAATAAGACAAACAAATACAAACGAGTAATTGTTTTTGTTAAACAAGAAAAATTCAAATTCAGTAGAAAAGTTTTAAATCTCATACATAACTATCGTAAAAGCGATTTACCTGTAATAATTAACGTTACTTAAACTTCATTCTTTGAAATGAAAATGTAACTTTATTTACCGTCCCTCTCATCTCATCTCATTTCAGGGGGTAAATAACTGATATGTTGTTTTAGACAAGTGCACAATGTGATTTTAAAAAATCATTTGACAAAGTGCACAAAAAGAGATTTTTATAGATTATAGGTAGATTTTGCAAAGACAAGACAATTGGAGAGAAGAGAAAAAAAAGTTTTTTCCGCATTAGTAATGCGCAAAAAAAACATTCTCGACTCAATGTCGTCAATGAAATTACATTTTTAAATAGTTTTTATAAGAAAGTCAATGAATATAATTACAAGTTATTTATAGAATCTGTTTTATTTTTTATAAATTTCTTTTTCATAATATTTGCTTTCATAAATAATTTAATGTCTTTTAATGTACTTAATGCACAATAATATATAAACTATAATAGAATTGACTCATATCATTGTTTTTTAATCCATAGTTTATGATTTATGTAGTTCTGAACCTTGACCGCTTCTCGTTTCAATTAAATTACATTTACACTAGCGCATGGATGATTTAGTGCGAAGCGTAGTCAAGGAGTTGACACTTCACACGGCAAATTGTTGCAATTCTCGAGTGTCACGACACCCGAATAGTATCAAGATCCCATCATTAGTTATTATCAAGCCCAACCAACTGGGTGCTGAATGGGTAGTTAAGTGCACAATTTCGTGTAGTCGAATGTATAGGTATAAAATTACCTATACTTTGTTATGCGTACTTACGATTATGTAAACTGAAGTACGGAATGCTTATTCCGATAGCAATATTTAGAAAAAGATAAATTATTTAGTGGATTAATTTTTAAAACTTACTATACATTTCGCATGTGTAAACGATACGGTCCAGACCGGCTGATAATGCATTTTAGTTTTTGTTTTAAATTCCCTAGTCGACGAGACGACGACGCCAATTTACTTTTTTATAATTATATTTTAAATAACCTTTTTAATTCCGTTGAGTTATGTATTTTTTTAACCATATTTAACTAATTTCTGTGCACGACTGTATGCTTACTGTAAAGCAATATTTAAACAAAGACGGATAATTTATTACAATTATTGAATTAAATTTTTAAATAAGATTTTTAAATCTTACTGAACTTACCTGGTATGCATTTCGTATATGCAAACAATACGGCCCAGACCGGTTGATAATGCAACTTATTGTTTTACATTAGTCGGTGAGACGACGCCGACGCGATGACTTCAATTTACGAATTTTAAATTATTGCATCTTTGTTAAAACAAAATGTAGCGACCTGTATTTTTAACGAACCTTTTTAATTCCGTAGACAGAAATGTTTCTTCTCGAAATTGATTTAAATTTTGAAATTTATACATCGTAAAGTATTCCTGGGCTGAGGAGGTGGAAAAATTATAATTTAAATTATAGATAGGGAAACTATTAAACCTTAAATGCCTTAATTTTTTGCGTAATTTATTCTATGATTATAAAGAATTGTTGAACAGTTGATTTACTGTTTCTAGTTATTACAGTTTAAAAACCTGGACTCGCCGTAATTTTATACCTATACATTCGACTACACGAAATTGTGCACTTAACTACCCATTCATCACCCAGTTGGTTGGGCTTGGTTATTATCAATTCTTATGATACAACCTATATCTTCATTTGTGTATTTAATATGCATTTGTTGATGTGTATTGTATGACCTCTGGGAATAAAGTTATTGTTCCTAATTTTAAAAGTTTATTTTGCACGCTTTATTCACCAAATGCTTATGCATCGTGTACGAATCCTTTGAATAGAATGTGTTTATTAGATTAAGAATTAAGATTTTTGGACAAACTAATAAATTGTACTTGCCTTGAACATTGTGGTAATAATAACTAATAAATAATTATTGATAAATAGTTTCTGCTTGTGTTCTGTCTGTAAATGAGTGGTATTGATATTGGCTTAATTTATTGTTACAGTGTTACTCTGTTATAGAAATTTACAATTATGTAGCTTACTCTGAATTCTAAAATAATTAAGAAAAATAATAACTTTTTAAAGTATTTTTGTTACATACAAATGGATCAGGGATGGCATGATTCTCCCTGGCCCTGAAAAACCTGGTAATTTTTCCAGTTAAAAAAGGCAAACGGATTTTTCCAGTTTAATCTAGACAATTTTCCACACATTTTTAACAATTTTCTCTCTTTTAGATAAGAAACATACATTTTACTTACATTAAGCTACAACATGTGTAAAGGGTTCAGATCTAAGTCTCCATATTTGATCAATTGTTAAATTAAGCGGACATCTGGAATTAATGACAAATAGTTCAAGATGGTACTTATATAGTATATTAAATTTAAACAAGGATTAATTCCTTGGTAGTAGTCTTTAAAATGTACGTTCTCATTATAATAAAATTTCTTCATAGCAAATCTTTTTACTGGATTTACCAATACACTATAGAGAAGGTAAACTGTATTATAAAACCATTACTTAATCTATCAGAAACTGATGATGATTAAATAAAATTACCCTACGTAATAAGATTTCAAACACCATATTTCAGCATATAAATGCTGAAATATGGAAATAAGATTTTGATAAAGAAAAAATTTGAAATTTATTTTTAAGTGCTATAATTCAAAGAAATTATTTCGTTTGATAACACTAGTTTACAAACTTTTATTTTTTTTACCTCCACAAATTTAAATAGCGTGTTTTAAAGCATTTTTGTTTCCTAAAATCAATCCTGAAATCAAAATGCTCTATCACATCAGGTTTTCGAGATATCATTCGTTTACCTGCATCAAGAGTCAGATTGTGTACATAAAGTACGGTATTTATATGAAAAATGAATACATTTTGAACATTTTTTGCACTTGGTGTGCGCTAAAATGTCTTCACGTTCATGTAAAATTAATTCAAACATATTCAGTTACGTTTTCCGTTACTACATCATGGACAAAACAAGCAGAAACGTCACTGAAGTGACCAAATACGCATATCTTTTGGGTTTGCAATCAGAATAAAAAGTGGGTGGCACATGTTGCCTGTAGTAATTGTAGAATAACTCTAACTGGATGTTATGGAGGAAACCAGCTAATCATGCAACAGACTGCTATTTTTGTTTGACCAAGATTGGGTACAACAAGAGAACTAAGCGAAATGTGGACTATGCAAATGAATGTTAAATATAAGCCTTTAGTTAATCCACAGAAGATAATCCTACACCCTCCTCTCCTGCATATCAAGCTAGGGCTTATAAAGAATTTTGTAAAGGCTATAGATCAGCATTTCTACACTTGGTGAAAAGTTTTCCCCACATAACGGAAACTAAACTAAAGGAGAGCATATTAAATTTGTGGGTCCACAAATAAGAAAAATATTTCAAGAGCAGAACTTTGAGCAATGTTTATCAGAAAAATAAACTGAAAAGAAGTGATAATTACAAATTATTCTCGGTTTAATAAAAACAATGGATGCTAAAATGTGAGTAAGAATTCATTTTTTAGATTCTCACTTAGATATTTTCCATGAAGATTGAAGCAACGAACAAGGAGAGTGCCTCCATCAATATATGCAAACTATAGAGTATCGTTACGAGGGATGATGGAACGAAAATATGATGGGAGCATATTGTTGGTTGCTTTCAGGGGAAACTGATCAGTTTCCATACAAAAAAAAACGAAAATTAAGTACGGAACATTTTAAATTTTTGTAAAATAAGGTATATTAATTGATATTAAATTCTGTTTTCTTTTTCCCCAATATCTTAAAATCCTGACGTGATAGAATTTTTCTAAAATCAGCTTTAGATTCAACATACAAAACTACGTTAGAAACTGATTTTCATTTACTTGGAGGAAAAACTATGTAAACTAGTGTAATCATAGTGCATTCATATAAAGCCTGATACCATTACTCGTGTATTTGCCAAGTAGTGCGAACTATGTTACTCGTACAAATGTTTGCCACTTGCCCTTTTCCATTGGTTGTTGGTAAATATTAACACGAATCAAAGACTTTTACTTGACAAATATATTCTTTAAAAATGTATATCTTCAAGTACAAATGTTTGCCAAATATACAAGTAGTAGGAGCGGTTACATAAGTGTTCACTTGTATATTTGTCTATAATATACAACTAATGGCATATTTGCCAAATACACGAGCAATGGGATCCAGAGTTAAAAAAACAACCAGTAATGCATGCGCTTAGTAGAATAAATCATTGGAAAACTCATTATAAGTGGATTACAAACATTCAAAAATTGGGGTGTTCAAGTGTTCTATGCACAAAACATAGACTCTAATGACTCATGCATATTTGGTATCTTTTAACCTAATTTTAGGTAATTTTTTGTAACTTCCCCTCTTATGTTCATTTTCCTTTGCAAACCTTAACCCCCCCCCCCGAAGATTAAGAAAATATTATTTTAAGTATTTATGAAACATCGTACTTCGCGCATTCCGCGGTTACGTACCGTGACGCGTTCCGACGCATTTTTATGATTAGCGAATCCCCAGAAATTATTTTTAAGCAACTAAACTTTTAATTTGATCTATTTTTTGCTCTTAATAAAAATACATTTGGCTTTTTTATATCTGGTGCCGTTTACGAGAATATCAAGCGAAAACGTGCGTTACGTACATGTCACAAAATGGAGACATGAAATACTAGGTAATTATAAGTTTTGCAATGGTTCTGCAAACTATTCATAAAAAACTGACGAGTTGATTAGTTATACAATTTTAGAGAAAACACTAAAAATAAATCCATACATACGGTTTTGTTTTAAGATGTCCTGAATGGTCAATTTAGATCTTGTCACATGTGTTACGTACTGTGACATACCAAAAACTGCAGATTTCATTCAATATTTTTATTGAAGTTAAGACACAATTTCTTTTAATTTAATCGATGTTTAGTTGTCTTACACATTTTTTTATTATTCAATAACATTGAACTGCAATTTAAAACTAAACTCACTGACATTATTGCCTTTAACCACCACCGTAATTACATGCACTGAATGACGGTTTTCATCTTATTTTACACATTTTTGCATAAAAGTATAACAAATAAGCCATTATTATCGCAGTTTGGCTGCGGCAATTGTAATTTGTGTTATAACATGAATTTGACACCTGCTAAAATTAATTGGTTTAGGCCTCTTTAAGCATTATTGAACATTTAATTTTATCTGTAGAGGTTGACCTTTTCGCAGAATGTACCATTTACAAAAGCTGGTTTTGATTTTAAAAGATAAGTTCTAAATGATTCGAGAACAAAACGAACATTCGCATTATTTTAACCCTCTCCTTCCCTGCTGTTCCTTTGAATGAATCCCCCACCCTTTTCAGCAATTGTTCTTTTTGAACGGCCCCTAATTAGTTTTTTGCTAATTATTCATTAGAGTTGGTGAGCGACACAAATTTCTATATATTTGTGATCTACTCATCTCAATTTCCATTGATGTATCGGGCCAATATGGGGAGATGTTTCCAAAGGCCACTAATAGTTCGACTATTACAATACCCTTCAGAGTATGAAAATCCCTCAAGTTTGAAACTTTTTATATAACTGCTACTTTACATTAATCTGAATAGAAGCGGTTTATAACCATTATCTATTATTTAAAATGAAATTACTAAGTATAGAATACGTATACTTTTGTACTATTTGATATACATTTTATAAAACACTTAAGATAACATTAAATAATATCATTATCATTTCTAGTCTCATTTTTTTTTATCATCATTCAATAACGGCTATTTAAGCTCTAAGGTACAAAAACATAAATTAGAATAAAAGTATCTACAGTATTTATCAAATATCCTCACGTCATTTCAAAAATGATTTAAAAAATAACTTACCCTTATCGCCTGCTTGTTGTAATTAGATCTCCACTTTAATAACGATAAATGGTTTTTCTCACTTGCCTATATTAATGTGTGTAAAAAATGAAACAGTTGAAGCATAAAATTGTAATTTATTACATAAAAATGTATTGCGTTGGTTTCTTTTTAAAAGGCACCCTTAAAAAAATTGATACTGTAGATCACTAGTTTTATCAATTTATCAATCACTTTTTTGCTGTAATAACACTAATGAAATAATAAAAAAAAAGAAATAAAAGTTACATAAATATGGAATACTTTTTTGGTTAAAAATTCAAAAGCCAAAGATTCTTAAAATGTGTCATTTTATACAATAAAAAAATGTGATTTAAAAATAATTTAACGAATGATTTATTGACATTTCCTCTTAATATATCCATCAGTTTCAAGTCCCTATTGAATGCACAAATAAAATTAATACTAATTTATGTTACATATCATTCGCCTGTAATTTATATACAGGGTGATCTTCTTTTAACAGATATTCCATCAATAGAATTTTATTAGTTAAAAGAGCTACAGATGTGCGAGAGCTTTTTAATAAATAGACATTAATAAATTTGTTTACTTTTAAAATAAAATAGGCAAGTAACTTTTTGCATCTCTTTGAAACAATGTTAAATTCTACAGATGGAACGGTTTATATCAACTACCCTGTATAGAGGGGCGTATTGTAACCTATTTTTAAGAATAATACAGCACAATCTTCGATCAAAATTAAGATAATTTTCTTATGAATACAGACCCGGTAGGGTCTTATCTTTAAGATACAGGGTGTTGAAGATTTCCTCCAAAAAAACAATAAATTTTTAATAATGGGAAAATTATTACACATGACATCTTCAACACATGACAGTCTGCAAATAAAGTAAACGAAGTAAAAGTAAGTAAAGTAAAAGATTTCTAGTAAACAGTGATAGATAATCTTTTTAAGGAAAAGATCTTGTTACACTTTTGAAACAAAAAACATTGAGAATTTATAAATTTCTAAAATTGAAAATAAGATTTTTTGTTCTCGGGTCTACAAAAAGGAAAGCAAACCATTTTAAAAAATAACTATAGCGAGTGTTACATATCTTGTGTGTGAATGACTGTATCTCAAAAATAAAAGACTCACAGGCCTTATTTTCATTCAAGAAAACTGTTCGATTTTTGACAGAAGAAATCTTGTAATATTCTTAAAACAAGATTCGGGTACACAGGCCATAAAATGATTAAAATTTCTATATATGTTTTCAATATCTAAAGCCATTATTAAAAATTTGCTATAACAAAAATAGATAAACTTAAATTTTCAACAGTTTATATAATACGATAAAAAAATGTTTGAAATAAAGGCGGGCTTAGAAATTTGTATTAAAATATATGTATATATATATATGTACTATGTACCGTTTGTGTTTGTAATATTTCATCGCTCTTCTTTAAATGAAAACTTTAATTTACCGTACCATATTTATAAACAATTATAAATTAAAAAAGGAAAACAAACTAGTAATAAATACCTGTATTAAAGATCTCTTTAAAATTTTAATGAAAATAATATTAATTTCCTAAATTTAAAATTGCCTATTACGAAATATAAACAATGGAACTGATAATATTACAAAAAAAGTTCAGATACACATACTCGCTCTCAAACTACATATTATTTTATATATCGCCACAAACTGCAGCACAATAACTTTACGTTCTCTGCTTTTTCTTTTTAAATGCAGCAACAATATTTTACAATATAAAACAATTCAAGTTAATATAATGTTACGATTTTAATTTATTTACAAAATATATCCTTACAATAATATTACAATAGCGTTCGTATGCGTAATGTACTAAGACGGGAGCGTGCGTGGATGCTATAACTTATGGTTACTAGTAAGCCACGTAAGGCCTTCGTATAGACCATCACCAGTGGTAGCGCAAGCAGGCTGAACATACCAGTTACGGTCACGAATACGTGTAAGGCCCAATTTTTCTTGAATCTCATGTGGTTTCATGGCTTCGGGAAGGTCTTGTTTATTTGCAAAGATGAGAATAATAGCATCACGCATTTCACGATCATTAATTATACGATGTAACTCTTGTCGTGCCTCATCTATACGGTCACGGTCAGCACAATCCACTACAAATATTAAGCCCTGCGTACCTGTATAATAGTGACGCCACAGCGGTCGAATTTTATCTTGGCCCCCCACATCCCACACGTTAAACTTTACATTTTTATATGTCACCGTCTCTACATTGAATCCTACTGTTGGTATAGTTGTTACGGACTGTCCTAATTTTAGTTTATACAATATTGTAGTTTTTCCGGCTGCATCCAGTCCCAGCATCAGGATTCTCATCTCCTTGTTGCCGAATATTTTGGACAGCAACTTTCCCATGGTGCTGCTGGAGGACCTAAGCGAGGGCCGCGCTCTGGAAATAACATAACACTTATTAAAATCCACTCTACACGAGGTTATAACAGATTATAGATGACACTAATCGTCCTTCCTATTAGATCCACCCTAGACGTGACAGCACACTTTGACAGCGGCGATTATCTTTTTAACAAGGCGTGTGTAAAACTACTATGGCGGGTCAACTAACGGAACAAGATCGATGGACCGCGAGCTATTTCTGCTCGGTTGTGTATTAAATTCTTATTTTCATAAACACTTACCACTACACATTGACAAATATTACAATAACGAACTAATTCGAGATATCACTGATAGAAAATGCTCCATATTGGCCGGGCAAAGGCTACGTTGTTTTTCGGTGATGCGGTTGGTTGGTGGTTGTGTTTGTATGTCAATCAGAGAAGAATTTCACGGAAATGTACGGTGCTCGCCGAACGTAGTGCACTGTTATGTATAGGATGAAGAAAATATATTAATGACACTTTACGCTTCGTTTGCTTGCGTTAATTATATCATTCTGTCGTTGCCTTTTGAGGGCTTATTATTAGCTTCTCTAGGGTTCAGCGCGTTCCCAAGAACCCGGCCCCGCGCTTTAGACGGCCCCGCGTTTTAGACGGCACGGGTTTTATATTGCTCCGCGTTACAACTTACAAATACGCGCGTTTTCTCTGCTGCTGTAGTCACACCGATGTTTCCGTGTCATAAAGAACTGGCAAAGCAAACTCGCACCATTCAAACCACGTGAATTTTAATGACGTAATTAAAAACCTTGCAACGAAAAACGCCATAAAAAGTAATTTATGCTGATTCTGAATATGTAAATAATTTTTAGGGCAATCTTCCCTAACCCTTCAAAATTGATTGCTACCAACCTAACCTCCACAAAAACGCCATTACCTAACCAAATCGCTAGGCAAAAGCAAATTCGATTTTTTTTCAACCTAACCTAATTTAGCCTAACTTAACCTAAACCTAACCCTGACCTAATCTAGACCTAACCTAACTATTAAATTACGAGCGTCTCGCGCCACATGCGATCCGACGTTTGTTTGACATCGCAGGATTTGACAATTTGTTTTGTACCTAACCTATTTAAAAATAAAGTCTCGTTTTCGTTTTATTTATAAGTGCCGTGCATAATTTATCAAATTTAAAATTATGGAAGAGATTATTTGCGAGGAATGTGATGTTACATTCACTAAAAAACATCTATACGTTCATATAAGAAGAATACACGACAGGGATCCCCTTGCACCAAAAACCATTAGGGAAATCTGTGGTATATGTGGTCAACAATTTGTTAATAAATCAAACTTTTCCCGTCATCAAAAGCAAATCCATGGAATTGTTGCTTCAAAAAAAAAACGTACCCGACATTCCAGAATTAAATGTGCTTTTGAAAATTGTTCTGAATATTTCAGAAATTATGCAGATTTGAGAAAACATATGACCACTGTACATAAAGTGGAAATTATGTGTAATGAGTTTCAGTTTGAATCTTCTTCAGGTAAGCTCCTGGATTTGATAATAATAATAAATTTTTTTAAACTATGTATTATATTTTATGTATACAGGGTGTTCCGGATAAATATGCAATGCTTTAAGGGGGTGAAAGATGACCATATAAAGACCCCAAAACTCATAGAATAAAAATAAAAAATAAATTTCGGATTTTTCCTTTTTGTTTACAAGTCACGAGTCGACTATGGATTGTTTGTAAGATGTTGACCCTAAATTACTGATAAAGCAAACAATAGTAACTCACCTCCGCTACGTACGTATCAATTTACAGAAACAACAGAATTGAATTTCAGCAGCGGTTGCCGAGTGACTCACTACCTTGATGACTTGATCATTTAGTAAGGTCGGTAAATAAAATGTAACATACGTTCGTTGACCTAATTGTGATGGAAACATTGCCTGTTTTTCATTTTACGAATGTCATTTTAACAAAATGAGTAAAACTTACCGTTTACGAGTAAAACATTTTGTGCAAACTGGGGATTTTCCTGTTTGCGTTCCAATAGCCATTGGCAATATTGCACTCGCGGTATAAGTGTACTTTTTAAAAATGGTTGATTTGAAAAGTTCCGTTCATTCAACAGGCGTGCTTGGTTCTGCCATAATTTAAACAGTAACTAAATACACTTAAATAAACTACTTATCTGTAGGGATACGAGAATGAATAAGCCCTTTATATTTCTACCATTGGTTATTTTTAATTCACGCTTACTAATGTTTGGTCTGAAACATGTGAAACGTTCTAATTTTATACATAACTTTTAAGGGTCGTAAATGCTTAATGATGCTGAACGTCTGCCATGTAACGGCAAGACGATTATTAAAAGAAAGGGAAGTTCTAGTTATTAGTTAACACTGGTAGAATTCGGTCCATGTATTGATACATTTTTACATTAAACATTAAAGATTGGATTATCGGCTTTTGATTTACCTGGCTAATTATCTTACATATCACTAAAACAAACACTTAACACTACGTTTATAATCGAAACTCAAGTTTACCAACACCTAACACAAAGAAAGTTGACGACAAACTGCATACTGCAGTTATAAATCTCAAAGATCTGAGTCAGTAACAGTTATTACAGATGTTCAAAATGAGTGTTATTATTTAGTTAAACGTTTTAAAAGCACGTACTGCTATTTGGTGTTGATTACAATCTTCCGAAGAATTTTATTTATCCTGCTACCTGCTTGGGTTAGTTTATGACTTACTTGTCCATGACCTTTAAAAGTATGTATTAGTAGACACAATTTTCATTTCATACAGCTTTATCTACTATTTGCAGTGGCGTGCCTATTATTTTTATAAGGGGGGTTGTCATTTCAAAGGGGCATTTCAGGAAATTGTTAGTAAGATGTTACTCTACACATGTTTCTCTATTGCCCTTTAACGGGAAAGGCATCTTTTTCAAAACACCCTGTATATTTTATAAATTTGTTAAACTATGTTCACAATAGTGTTTATAGCAAGTCATAAAAAAGTAACAGTATATAAGAACATATCAATGTATACAAAAATCAATTTTCTAGCATTTCATCAATGGAAAGACCAAATCCAGGAAAGCAATTTGTCGTTGTATGTTCTGCATACTTCATTTAAATTATTAGTCGATGGCAGTAAGAAAGAATTTTATAATTGTCATTGCTCTTATAATTACGTAAACAAGGGTAAAGGTGCAAGACATTTTAAAAGCAAAGGAACAAATAAAATTGGGAAAAGCTTGTCCTTCAAGGATGGAGGTTTTGACTAAAAGCGAGGGACTTATTCTGGTGAAGTTTTTGATAACCCATGTAAGTCACTCACTTGACATTGTCTGTTTTTTTAAACAAAGAAACAAGAGCTAAAATTGCAAGTATGTATACACGCTCTTATTTAAAAACCATAATTTAGTAAACAATTTTTTGGGTTCCAGATAAATTTAAAGGAGGCGCAACTTTTGTGCACATATTAGATGATATTCGGGATGCTGGTTTGATAAAAGAAGAGTCACAACGAATCCTGTTAAAAAATATTATTTTGGCTAGTCTTTTAAATAAAACAGATGTTACTATAAACATTCATACAAGGTTCGACCATATACATACACTTCGTAATTTGTGTTTTCCTATTAACAGGAATGCTAATAATGTTAGTTTTAATACTTTTAAATAGATATTTAATATTTATGTAAACGTAATTATTGTTTTTGCCTGAATTGTTATTGTTGAATAAATGTATTTTCACTATATTTATACTTAATATTACCTATCCTGTTTTCTTAAACATATTTTTACCCTTGATAAAAAAAGGGATGGTAAATCTTATTTTTGCATATTGATAATAATGAAAGTTGACTTTTCTTAAGCACTTTTTTTAATTTGTAAAAAAAAATTTCAATCTCATCTGAGGTTATATATTTTTTTTTATTTGACGCCTACACTACGGGGGAACCAACATCTAAGGTCATCTGTCCCCCATCTAACATGCAACACGAATACACACATCGATAGTTGAGGTGACGGAATTTTCCAATTAGAAAAATTCCGCCGCCCCAAGTGGGATTCGAACCCACGTACCTTGGAACACGAGTGATGCACTGACACCACTCGTCCACCGCCGGCCCAACTTCATTTACTTGTTTATTAGGTTATAATATCCGCGAATTTATCAATTTATTGAATTTAATCAAATCCACGTTTAGTTTAAAAAATCTTTCTTATTCTGAAAGTTCAAACCTTTAATATATCAAATACGTAAAATGTAGATTTAATTTGTCCATTATTATAGATCACCCTTCTCGATCTGATCGACCAGCGCAACCTAGATAACTATATATGTTATGACTCTACACTGACAAATGTGCGAGCGCCATCTATTGGCATGCTACTTGGTTTTAGGTTTACTTTGAATTCGGTACAGTATTACAGTTTTTAGTTGGTTATGTTTTTGTTATTGTTAAAGTTCCTTTCAAAAAATGTTGTGCAAAACTCGATGCGAGAAGTGATCTTCGACACATTCACACAAATGAATCACTCGCTCTTTCGTCGCTCGTGCTTCGAAAAACGCGCAAATAAAGACTTCGCTTACTTCGTAAATAACTATGATGAGCTGTATGATTCTATCGTAATACACGAGTATGCAAATAATTCGTTTATAATAAATAATTTATTTAGAATTTTTTCTAGCCAAGTGCATTTTTGAATCCGGCCCCGCAAAAGCTTACGGCGGCCCTGAATTTAGGGTTGAATGATAAAAATTACATAAATAAAAACAGCTGGGTTCCAAAGATTACAAATTTTACCAAACTCAAAAATGATATCGGCGTGGTTGTCACATTTTTTATTTACATTCATTCGTTTCCAATTCTAATTTTTTAAAATGGATAATTTTCTTATGTATAAGTCCAAATAATCAATTTGTTTACGTACTTTATGGGCATAGTGTAGAGGAAGGAAAATAGTATATTATTCAGCGAGCGTGGAATGATAGCTATTACTCGTGAAGATCAATTATTATATTACTATGGCTATACTACATCTTCATGCATTATAGCCATTACGTGCAGTAAAATATTATACTTTTTTATGACTATTCAATAGAAAGTTGCACTTTTAGAATCTTGACTTTGTACGCCATTTTGTACTTCTTTCGTGATTTTTTCTGACATCACTTTATGGAGGTTACTTTACCCATTTAAATGTCCATCGACGTACTAATTTTATAGTTTTCACTAAAGCTTCATTCAGAACTTCAAAATTAACACCTCCAATTATTCCTTCATATGACTTTAAATGTATCCTTTACAATTAATGTAATTAATCAGTAAAATTAATGCGTCAAGGTCCGTAAATGTGTAAGCAAGCTTAGAAATATAGGTCCTCCCAATGCCGCCATTTTCGCGCTCAGTAACAGTTGCAATACGGCTGCTATCGAATTAACACTTTTAGTACCAAGGAATATATAACTGCTAACAAATCAAGTGTTCAACTATTTCTCCCTAATATCACATATATGTTATATAAATATTCGTTTTCAAATATTTAAAATATATTTTTTTCGACACCCGTTTAAATATTTAGCTAATACATTATCTAAAATATTTCTTTAATATTTTTTTAATAATATTTATTTAACATTCTAGTTATCTAACATTCTAGGATATCTTATGAATGTTCACATCGGTCTTAATATTGTAACGTTCTTATTAAAATAATAACAAAAATGCTGTTTAAAATCGTCTATTAATAAAGAAAAGATTATTTTACATACACTTAATTAAAACACTATAACTAGAAACTATTTAACAAACTATTTAAATGCTAGGTATTTACAAATTTATATGAGGACCATTTATATAAAAACTATTTATGTATTACAATAATTATTAACATTTATTTATTCAGAGTACATTTTTTCACTATGCCCGTCAAACATTAACTAAACTCCCTTCTACTCGCGATCTCAATTTATATCTTTCATACGATGACTCATACATCTAGAATGTTCGATGACGTGTTGATGAGTCATACACGCAGCTGCTGCTACGTCACGTCGATGAGGCGTGTCGATGAGTCATACTCGCAGGTGTTGATTGATGAGTCATACATCCAGGTGTTATTGATGAGTCATAAAGTTGATGACTCATACACCTAGAATGTTTGATGACGTCATATGTGGGTTTACTATTCGTTACACTGCCCCCCTCTTCAAGTCTGTTCTGTCCCAGAACAGGTTTTATTCTCTGGTTTCTGTAGAAAGGGTCGTGACGGGCCACGATGAGGCGTGTCGATGAGTCATACTCGCAGGTGTTGATTGATGAGTCATAAAGTGGATGACTCATACACCTAGAATGTTTGATGACGTCATATGTGGGTTTACTATTCGTTACAATATATTAGAATAAAATATCAAATGGTATTATAAGAAAATATTGACTATAGATACTACATGTTATAAGGTAGATATTACACATTATCTTGCAACGTTACGCTTTTTTAACTATACTAAATATTATTTTGTATGTATAATAGATAAAAACCCTTGGTGAGGTCATGATATTATCTTATATTTTTTCTCAATTTAAAATTACAGTTGGTATACTGCATAAAATAAGTCCTACAAAATATCGAAGGTCACCTCAAAGAATTATTCTAAACTAATAAAATTGCTTCTAGAAAAATTTATAGACTCCGCTTTAAATAAAGGTACCGTCCTTGCATGTATTAGCATCTACCATTTTATGTTCCGATGGACAACAGGAATTGTTCTTGTGGAATAGAATATTCTCGAACAAAATTGTTTTCAATATTGTATTTAGGCTGAAAAAGTAAGTTTATTTTCCTTATCAAAGGTCTTCACGTCAAAAATCCATTAAGGCTTTTAATTTATAGCTTCAGTAAATGGTAGTTGAACACTTGTTCAAATACCGACAAATAATATTCTCCAAAGCAGGATGACTGTTACACCTGTGAGTGATATTGAGTTATTCCGACGAAATATATTTTAACACGGGAAAGGTTTGGTAGACTAAAATAATTTGTTCTAGGATATGACGTAGTCATTCCCTTAAGAATTCGGATCTTTTTCTTGAGTTGATTTTTCAAGTCAGACGGATAGCAGATTCCATTATTTAATTAGAAGCTTTTGGGGTTAACGCCCACACCTGTATTTAAATTGGCATAATAGAGATCTCAATAGCCGGTGCATTTTTGAGTTGTACAGTAAGTATTAAATATTTTGTGTTTAGAGGAATTTTAAGTGTTATAAATGGCGCCTGATCGCGGGGCATTTTTTTTTGTTAAAATAACGTTGCTACAATCTTCATATAGATCTACATACATGTCAAAATATGAACAAATCATTAAATAAACAAATTTAACTAAGAACACACAAGGACAAATTATCCTAAAATAAATGAAGTAAGTAAATTTCAATAAAGTCAATATATACATTCATACAAACCTTACCAATATATCCAGTAACAAGTGGTTGGCTCGAAGTATATTTAAGTAAACCATAAAAAAGATTATGTATTTCCGTAAAAACAGATATTGTATAGAATTAAGAAAATAAACAAGATAAATTTATCTAGAAATAAATAATTAACAATGTCATATAAAACAGTTTCAAATTATTGCAATATACACATCTGATTAATATAACAAAAGATTCTTACATGAGCAATTTGTGACTATAACCCTGTTAATATTAACCAAGAAATGATAGAAAGTACATAACATACGGGAAGGTAACACCCACAAAATGGCACCAAATCCAAATACGTGATTTTTATTATGTTCATTGAAAACATCCCTATTAACACAGATTAGAGAAGATTTGTGCTATTAACTCATTAACAAAATGGTTATTTATTAGATGGATACGCATAATATTGTAAATTAAAAAGTATAGTGAATACCGCCGAGAATGCTGTAAATAAATATACTTAAGTTTAATATTTAACATATATAGTATATAAAACAAATTAAATTAATTTATAGTGCCAAAATCCGTCATTAAGTCCATATATATTATAAATATTGCAACTAAATATGAAACTTATTCTGTTAAATAGTCATGTTTATACATAATAATAATAAAATATTTGTTGGATATTCGTTTCAAAATATTAAAAATTACACAAAAATAACATATTTATTTAATATGTATATTGTATATCAATATATTTCTAAATATTTCATTTTCAATATTTTATAAATATTTTCCTAATCTTTCAAATATTTAAAAAGCATACAATATTATATTAATATTTGTTAAATATTAAAGAAGTATTGTGTGCTACTGGGTCTGTTTCCTGTTAATCAACATCTTCCTCCAATTTCGCGCTAGCTGCATAGTAGAAATGTATGAGATGACCTATCTTTCTAAGCTTGCTTAGACATTTACGGACCTTGTTAATGCGTATTCTTACAGAGCCATATGTCTGGAATTCTTAGAACCATCAAAACAGACTAATTTTAAAGATTCATTTTGAATGTTGTGAATGATGTTGGCCTAAAGCATTGTACAAAGTCTGACGTTAATTAGCGAGTATTAATTTTGAGGTTCTGAATGAAGCTTTAGTATCTGGATTCAGCTTTTATTTTCTCTTAGTTAAAAAAATATATACTGAGCCATTATTCAAGGGCCGGTGTAATAAATTTCATTATTCACGGGTTAATGCATATAGTTATAATGAATGTATTACTTAAAGGGGGTGTAGCGTAAAAGCTTAGATGCAGTGCACTCTTCGCTTTGACTACATTTCTTTAACAATGGCGTTGAGGTTTGAATTAAGAAGACTATATACAAGAGGTCAAACTCAAGTAGACTTATGCACTCAAACATTGTACACAAAATCCGACGTAGGCATTCTCTGAGAAAGCCAGTGGCTAGCATTTCAAAGCAAAAGGTTTCTCAGGCAGGCAAACCTACTCTTAATAGGTAAATTCATTGCAAATGGTTTAATACTTGACTAAAAACTTGTACAAAAAATAAATATTGCTAAATTGCATATAATATGAAATTTATTCAGCTGAAATAAGTGTCGGAATTTTTTGGGCGACATAAAGGTGTACAGATGCGGATTAAAACTAAATTAAAAGTTAATCAAATTATGAAATTCGAAAGTGCTTGCAGAACGCGTGCGAGTCTGCGCCAATCGCGTGACGTCACGTAGCGTTTACAATCCTGTATCAGCTACGTCTGCAACGTGGTTTACTTGTTTTGCTGGTGCTTTCAAAATTGTTTCGTTTTTCTTGATACGTGTTCGTTTGTTAGTTACTTTTGAATTGATAGAAAAACGGCCTTTTTCGAGACTACGTGCAGTAGGAAGCCTGAGAAGAAACGTAAAGTATCAACGCAATTATCGTATTTATTTTCATTAGTTAATTTCTGTTTATTCAATTAAAATGCTGCTGTATTTAAAAGTAAGACCGTTGTCGTCAAAAGAAGGTTTGATTGTTAGCGTGACAGTTCTAATCGCCTAATAAAGTTCAATTTTTCGAAACAAAAGCTGCTATCTTCACAAGAAAGGGCGATTTATTACATACGTTAATTAACAACTGCCGTGCTTTCATTGTTATATAATAAATGATTAAAAATAAACTGAACTCGTATGTATTTTGTAGTTTTAAAATATTGGATACATATGTCGTTATACTTCCGTTAAAATGATCTTCATATACAAGCATGAAGTTTTCGCAAGATCTAAATAATTCCGCCTGCTGCATTTATCCACAACTTCGTTCTTTTCTCGTCAGTGGGAACGCGAAGGAAAAGTTTCTTTATTATTAATTATAATAAGATGAGGAAAATATTTTGTAAAATGAAAAAAGGAGTATAGGTGTTAATGTAAATAAGTTTTAAGAAATTGGGACTTTTATTAGTAGGTATTAAGGTAGTAGTAGTAGTAGTAGTAGTAGTAGTAGTAGTAGTAGGTAGTAATTAAGTTTTTTTTATTGGTAATCGTCTGAGGATGGCAATACAATCACTTTGAATGCTGAAACATATATATATATATATATATATGTAACGTAGTATATATGTTTTTATATTTTTAATGGCGAATAAATTGAATAAGGTGAATAAACTTGAGTATTATTATTTTATTTTATGAATAATAAGCACACATTTATTGGTAATTTAAATGTTACCTTTCTATAACCCCTTTTGCTTTTATAGTCTTGAAAAAGACTGTTTTTTAGTACAAAGAGCAAAGCAAAACACGTGCTAACTTGTTTAATAACTAAGAATACAAATAAACTTGAAATTACAACACCTAAATACACGGAGTATGTGCATTTGCAAGACGGGTCTACGCGTGGTGAGCTCACGCTGCCCGCGCCAGCGTAAATGCGTTTCAAGGGCCTGAATAATTATTTAAACTTATTTCGCTAATAAGTATAATAATAACAGTTATTTAGCAAAAATATTTTGAATAACAGTAAAATATACAATTCTGAACTCGTTGGAATAAATCTGAAAATCATGCAAGGACTCTATTAATTGACTTAAACTAGAGAGAGTCGACAAAATTCCAAATTGTAAATCTACCGTATCTTTATTCGTACGTAGATTTTCTGTAATTTATCGGGAGTTTTTTTTAATACTGTTGCGATATTGTAAATAAAGATTATGACAAATCTATGGCAAATATTTTGTTAGTTGTATTATATCCTTGTATATTATTATATTATTTATATATTTCCTAATAAAACTTCCCAATCTTGATGACGATATTATTTATTTATTATTTTCTGACAAAACATTTTAGTAAACAAGACAGTTTCGAGTGCAATAATATTTAAACTATTATTATAAAATTATCAATTGTTAAACTATTTGCAATGAATTTGAATTTACCTAATAAGAGTAGGTCTACGTGTTTTTGAGGAATCTCTTACAACTTTTGACATTTCACTAATCGCCGCTTGATATCGCTCATGCTAGCCATTGGTTATAGCCCTTTATTTTCAAATAGCGACAACGATTGATCTCGCCGCTGGAGCAAAAGGACCAGACCGATATTGGCGACATTGAAAGTTACCAGTTTTGACATTAGCTTTTGCAATAAATTTTAGGTTTAATAATAGTCATGTACAAAAATATTCACAATTTAAAATTAATTTGATAATAGACAATCACGTTCTGTAAAAACGATCAGATTAATATAATAGACACTTATGAAATTGTAATCTTTAAACAACGTTTTATTAAATTGATATAACAATAACCATGTAGTATTTTTTTCTTTATTAAGATTTGTGTCAGGTTTGCTCCATGATGTCGCTACTATTTGAAATAGAGGGGCTATACCACCGGTTTTCTCTGGGCCTACGACCGATTTTGTGTTTCCCCCAATTCAGCAGTTTGTCCTCCTGTATATAGTCTTCTTGGTTTGAACCAAGATATACCTCAGTGTTGTGCTTGTTGTCTGGAGAGTGGACATGCGTGTGATTACCATCTCGAACGGTACGCGAACCCTAGTAGAGTTGTTAATCATGCGGCCACTCTTCAGCCGGCAACTGGGCTCGGTCAGTTTGTGTAGTGTTAACCGGTGAGTCGATAAAACCTAGTTCCAGGAGACAACCCCTGTCCTATTTTTTCCAACTTTCTGGTTCCTAGTCCGGGTGGTGGGCCGGGCTATGTTCTGATGTATCCAGGTTCCTTGTGCTGTAGCGGGCAGCCTAGGGCCGACAAACCTCCACCAGGGGGGCACCCTCCTTCTTTCCCTAACAGTCGCTAACACGAAGGGTAACTCCTGCGGGTTTTGTTGTGTTGCTCGTCAAGCTACCTGTTAGCGGCTGTTAATCCTTATACCCTGAGTCCCATCCTGGGTGTCCTCTGAACTCCATTGTTCAGGGACTTGTTGAATGGAACGACAGTGGAATCGACTCACTGCTTAGTGCTACACAAGGCACCCCCGAAAGCCATATTTCGGGGGTGGTTCTGAAAAGAGCGGTTTTTTGTGACCAAACTCCATAAATCTTCAACTACTCAACTTCAATACAATTCGTCGGCTGCAAATATACTATCAATAAATATATTACCAACATTATTATTAATGCTGCTAATAATAACCACAAAGGTCACCTGCCGTTGCCGGGCTAGGTATTATTAAATTTATTTAATAGTAATTGGTCTGCCAACGGCTGGCTGAAGAGGCTTTCCTTTATAGAGCCTATAACAGCCTCACCCCGCTTCGCGGGTGATTAAAATAACGTCGAGCAGTCAGTCAGTCAACCAAAATATACACATGCTCAAGGAAGACAAAAGGAGAGAAGATGAAAATCGGTCAAATATTACAAGATTAAACAGTCAAAATTCGTGCAAATTATGCAATAATTGTATCAATTGTATGCTTCTGTCAACTGCAAGGGAATGCATTTGTGGCAAGGAAAAATGCTCTGGAGAATGGAGTAAGTGGACAAAACATGTGCATTATTCTACACGAATCATTTGAAAATGTAGTTTTACACTTATATAGTTTAAAGATGGTAATGACACAGCTTACTTTTAAAATGTAAAACGGAAGAAGACAACGGTACTACAATTGTGGCGACATTTGGCTTGTCGCAATTTTGTCTGTTGGAACCAAATCTGGACAAACGCTTTCCTTTTGGTTCTTCTAAAAATATTTTTTGTGTTATAAATATTCTTTGGTAGTTCAAAATGTAATTTTTCTAATTCGCTCGCTTTTGTGTCATAATTTGAGATCTTTTCAACTTTAAATCAAGTTTTAAGTTGTTCGACTTCTTTCCATATTTGTTTTTGAAACGCCAAACGTCATTTGATACATTCCACGTCGATTCGACCAAAGTTGGCGCGGTACCCTCATAGGTTTTTTATAATTTGTTCACGTAATACCCTTTCCAAGCCTTATATCAAGCTCAAATATTACTGCCCATAAATACACCGATACACTCGGCTTTCGTATTAGTTACGAAGGTCGGGTTGTTTGCATTTGAAAGAGAATGAAATAGACTATCTACGATAATTTCTGTTCGTTTTTCCAACATTTGTAACATAGTATGTTTTCTGAGATTTTAACAAATTTTGACTTTTCTCAATCGGTTCCATTAATTTTTTTCAAAAAAATTACAACTATTGTATGCAATGTTCTTATAATTGCGTTAAAATTTCAATTTGGTATCTCTATGGAATTAGAAGTTATGAATTTTCTTCTATAGTCGTGCGAATAAAATGTTCTGAAACGACATGCACTTGTATTAAGAACAGCGAATGAGACTCTTAAAATCTGTTTCATTAATTTTCTCCAAAAAAAACACAACTATTGCATATGCCCTTATCATTGTACTAGAATTTCAACTTGGTATCTCAATAGAATCAGAAGTTAAGACATGTTTTCTGTAGTCGTGCGTATACACTTTACACACTGCAACAAGAATTATCCGATGTCCACGGGACGCAGTTGTGAGCAAACCTATAGTAGGTATATACTATATCAAGCGCGGAAAATTTCCCTCTCCCAAAATTTATAAATAAATATACATAGGATAGAAACAAATAATGTTTGTTTGTTATGTATTAAATTTATGTTTTTGTTTCAAAAATCCCCCCCTAAATAATTCTCTGGATCCGCCCCGGATTGTATGATAATACAACGAGAATTATAATTATTACTACTTTTGCTTTAACAAATCAAACTCGAAACAATCATTTGAAAATGAATAACAATTTCGATACCAACAGGAAGAGTAGAATGGAACTTTAGAGTTCCAGGAAAGCCTTCTGGAGCTGATAAATCGCTGATTCAAAAATCCTTCATGTGCTTCACATTCAATTATAATTTTCAACACCTTTTTTTAATATTAAGTTTATCAACATTTAGTTGATCTTTCGTATTGCAAAAGTTGTAGCGCAAACTTGTTAAAACAAAAGTAGTAATAATTATAATTCGTTGTATTATCATATAATACATACTCGTAACGTACGTTATAATCACACTATAGATAAGATCATGTTACATGAGAATTGTTTAGGATTGTGAGCACACGATATCAAATTACATTTTCCTGATAAGTCTACGTTATCTCTATGAGAACTTCTTTAGCATTAACTCTCTCATGACCATGAGAACTGTGTAGGCAGATAAGATTGTAACACTGTATAAATACCTCTGTTTTAATCTTCAGTCTTTATAAATCTTTATTCAACAAGTCTCTTCAACAAGTGTTTATCCAGAGTGAGTATTAAACTAGGTGTGGACTTTAAAATTGTCCTGCTAGTAAAACATAAAGGCTCATTCAAGTTTTAAATTAATTGTTTTGTTTAATGTCATTTAAATGTGAATTCTAAAATTGTTCTGTTAAGTGTGTTAATTCAAATCTAATTATTTAAACTCGCCTTAAAATCATTTAAATAATTACTGACAAAATAATATTATAATATTTGTATTGTAAATGTAAAAAGAGATAGTTTTCTCTTCATTAAAAATAATAAAATATATTCTACGACTGTAAACGAAATAAATAAATTTGTTTTATTATATTAAATAAATAAAAGTTTAAAAAAAACCTTCGGCCACAGAATATAATAAAACTTACTTACAATAGGTTTTCTAGCAACTGCGTCCCGTGGACATCGGATAATTCTTGTTGCAGTGTGTAAAGTGTATACGCACGACTACAGAAAACATGTCTCAACTTCCGATTATATTGAGATACCAAGTTGAAATTTTATTACAATGATAAGGACATATCATGCAATAGTTGTGATTTGTTTGGAGAAAATTAATGGAACAGATTTTGAGAGTCACAATCGCTGTTCTTAATACAAGTGCATGTCGAAAACTTATAACTTCTGAGTGCATAGAGATACCAAATTGAAATTTTAACACAATTATAAGAACATTGCATACAATAGTTGTAATTTTGTTGAAAAAATTTAATGGAACCGATTTTGAGAAAAGTCAAAATTTGTTAAAGACTTAGATAATATACTATGTTACAAATGTTGGAGAAACGAACGTAAAAATTACCGTAGATACTCCATTTCATTCAATTTCAAATGCAAAAAAACCCGACCTTCGTAACTAATACGAATGCCGAGGAAATGTCATTTGAATATAGGCATGTACGTTTAAAACTGAAAAAATTAACCTCTATAGCCCGCGAACGGTGTATTTATAGGCAGTAATATTTGAGCTTGATATAAGGCTTGGAAAGGGTGTTACGTGAACAAAATATAAAAAGTCTATGAGGTTTCCGAGCCAACTTTGGTCGAATCGGCGTGGAATGTATCATTTATGACCGAAGATATGTGGTGCTTTACTGCTTTATAAAGCTTGGATCCCATTACTCGTGTATTTGACAAACATTCGTCATTCGTGGATATTTTTCAAGTAGTAAATATAACACAAATCAAGACTTTTATTACTTGACAAATATATTCCCTAAAAATGTATATCTTCAAGTACAAATGTTTGCCAAATATACAAGTAGTGGGAGCCATTACACAACTTTTCACTTGTACATTTGACGAATCGACAAATATTTGCGTATTTGCCAAATCCACGAGTAATGGGATCCAGGTTTAATATATATTACCGTTTTAACGTTTGAGCGAAGTCCGCAAATGAAAGAAAATTTATGCCATTTAATAAAGTGCGGAAGACAGAGTAGTGCACTTAGATGGAGAACAATTGAAGTGTATGATAAAAAACAAGGAATGTCACACTATCTTTGATTAGAGATTATTAATTGTTCTAATTGTTTTTGACAACGGCATTATTTTAAAGGTGGTAGTAAATATAACACCGTAAAAATTTTTCCCATGGCTAGATGTTCTTTTTGCATGGTAGTTTGTATCCTCAATAGTCACTAAATGTAGTATACTGCAAACTAGGTACAGTCATTAGCAAATGTCTTGTCCCGAGCAGGCAACACATTTAACAATTCTGGTAAAAGAAACGACGTACGTTTCGGTGCATAGTTTCTTTTGTTTACAAGCAACACAGAAAATCTAACCAGTTTTAAAGGTAGTAAGGGTTAACTTTTGCCCTTTTAATATTCGTCGAATATTTTATTTTATAATAGACGGTTATTGACTTTATTACTATAGTTTAATTAGAACGCTATTTTGTATGCGGAAGTTAAACTGTGAACGACTTAATAAACTGATCACTGTGAAAACTAGCTTCCGTCTTTTATGTTTTTAATAAAGCTTACACTTTTTAAAAACATCTTTTTACGTCAACAGCAGTTGGTGCAGATGGTAGGATTAGCAAAAGGGCTCAAGACACCGTTTTTCTAAAATGACAATATGGACCTTCAGAAAACATCCTTAAATGTCATCATCAAACGCCCGAGATCATGCCAACTTGATTAATTATTCAAATTGCACCCTCTGTTTTTTTTACGCAAATGCATTCTTCACTTCATTCTGCATACGGTAGTATGCCTTACTTAATTATTTAATGTACATTTAGGGGTTGAGGCACTTTAAAGCCCGTGTAGAGTCCACAGGAGGGCATTTTGAGCATTTGCTTTAAGTTTAAGATAAATTCAATTTATATAAAATATTTTTTCAACCCCTAAATGTACATTAGATAATTAAATAAGGTATACCACCGTATGCAGAATGAAGTTAAGAATACATTTCCATGAAAAAAAACAGAGAGTGCAATTTGAAAAATTAATCAAGTTGGCATGATCTCTTAAACGTTGCTATGCAACCAGCGTTTAAGGATGTTTTCTGAAGGTCCATTTTGAGTCATTCGCAATAGTTTTTAGTTGATTTCTTTATATTTTCAAATAAGGGAGATATTGCATGTAAATAGCATTGTGGGACACCCTGTGTATATACACACAAAAAACAAAGGGATAATAATGAAAAATCGCGCAATAGAGTAACAAGAAAAAGTGAGTTGCAGCCGTATACACGTGTTTGGCACTTATTAGTGCTCATCAGTGCCGCATAGCAGATAGCAAGAAGAAACAAAATAAAAGCAACAAACTACAAACATGTACAATGCAAGGTTTCACAGATAGCAGCGAAGCGATTTACAGCATCGGCCCGATGACACTGAGTTTTCAGTGCAACAAAAACGTCACTACGAAGGCGGCTCTAGCCACTACCGTAAGACAACCAAATCCCAAGAAATATCAGTACGAATAGAAATATTAATGCGCATACATATACACAAAACAAAAGGATACTAATGGGAAATCGCGCAATAGAATAACAAGACAAAGTAAGTTGCAGCAGTATACACGTGTTTCACACTTATTAGTGCTCATCAGTACGGCATAGCAGATAGAATTATTATGAAGCCACACATAGCATGCCATCGAAAGAATTTAACTATGCAGTAGCGCCAAAGCGGATTCCAATAGAAAACATTATTTGCGGGGTTGAAGCATCAATAATAGGCATCCCAGGGAATACTGCCGAAATTATACGTCAAAACATGTCACGTATAATAAGAACAGCAAAGCCGCCGAAGAAGAGCTTATCCGACGACGAACTCTGAGCATTACGCAACGAGAGAATACTAGTGTAATCGTATTACCAACAAGCAAAGGCAACGCAACCGTAGTCATGGATAAGAGCAAATACGAAGGAAAATAGAAACCTTGTTAAATGATCCTGGATACCAAACAATTTCAACGGCTTCTACGACATATTTAGAGAAGACCACCAACGCCAAATAAAAGCCTGAAGTTTCAGTCAAGAACAACAGTTACAGCTAATCCCAAGAGAGAAGTCGTCAACATGCCCTAAGCTGTACGGATTACCAAAAGTCCACAAGGAAGGCGTACCATTAAGACCCATCGTAAACTCTATTGGATCACCACTGCAACCTCTAGCGATATTCCTAGCCAAGCAACTGCAACCCCTGCCGAAGAAGCAGAATCTTACGTCAAGAACGCAAACCACTTCATCGAGTGTATAAAAGACACAACAGTGGCGCCAGGAGATATGCTAGGTAGCTTTGATGTAACCTCACTATTCATGAATGTGCCAGTAAAGGAAGCAGTAGATATGATAAAACGGAAATACCAAGTCCTAAATTAAATCACCGAGTTAACGAGACACTGCCTAAACAACACCTACTTCATCTACAAAGATCAGTGGTACAAACAAGTGGAAGATGGATCACCTTTATCACCTGTAATAGCGAGTTTATTCATGAAAGAATTAGAAGTTCGGGCAATAGAAACAACAAGCGACAAACCTAAACTATGGCTATGATATGTAGACGATACTTCTATCATATGGACCCATGGCGAAGAGAAACTACAGTCGTTCTTACAGCATCTAAAAAACATACACCAGAAGATCAAATTCACAATGGAAATTGAAAAAGACAATCAACTACCTTTCCTAGATGTATCAATAATATAAATAATATAATATAAATCAATAATTGACCTCTTAGTATAGTGGAACAATAATACGTATAAAAACAGAGACAAAGAAAAATTCGATTTTTTTTAGAAAGAGGTCAATTTCTTTTCCAAAAAAATAAAGTACTCCATAGGCGTCGCTAACCTGTACTCTCGAAGTAAGTTTCACCTTGAAGTAACCAATCAAAAATCGATCCCACTATAAATTGCGATAGCCCAGGCTTGAAACAACATCTACAAAACTATTCCATTCTAATAGTAAATGTTTAATATTTGTGGCCACATATGACAATCTGGGCTGTGGGCGTGTGATAGATTTGTTGCCACATATGGCAACCTAGGCGCGAAGGGGTTTTATTAGCCCAATATTACTGCAATATACATTAAATTATATTTTGAATGCAAATTCATATAGAAAAATGTATCATCCTGGCTGGGAATCGAACACAGAATTCTCCGCTATCTAGGCGGTATCTCTGCCAACTAAGCTACCAGAGACGACTATCAGCAAAGTCACAGATTTTCCATATGAAATATATATTTTAGTACACATACTGTTTACAAGGTAACTGTTTAGATATCTTTTGAATTTTATTAATGAAGATCAACAATTCACTGACACCATCAATATTCACAGCATCTAGATTATTATGAATCATTCCGAAAGGAAATTAATTATATAAATTTTAGATGAAGATTAATTTTTATTATGTTTAATTAATGATTTACAATAAATTCTATTTTGAATGCAAATTCATATAGAAAAGTATATGCATACGTCTCTTCGAACATACATAAAGCACTATTCGCTACTTGCATATAAAATTGCATTAAATTATGTCGAGTAGTAGTTACTGAAATATTAAAAATTAAAAATACGCTTTACGTCAAAACTTTAAAACCCCGACTTTTTATAACTTCTTATTATTTGCAAAAATTCCAAAACAAAATCAGATACTTTTACAAATATACTATATTATACAAAAATAAATTATCTAACTGTTTTTGTTTGAATTAATTTGAGCGGTTAGTTTTTTGCGATGCACATTCAAACTCAGAAAAATATTCATATTATATTATATCATAGAATATCAGGTCAGAATATTTGCATTCGATAGTAGTTGGTGTTACAGCAACTTCACCTCGAGTACTACACTTTCAAGATTTTTGGAAATAGCCCAGGTATGCAATAGAAGAAATTACAATTTAAGAAGTTAAGATAAGTGAAGTTAAGATAATGCACTGTACCACAAAATATTTAGGTAACCTAAAATTGCATTATATTAATTTAAATTAATTTAAAGTAGAAAAAAGAAGTTGTTCATAGAACTTTAATCTATTTTGATTAAAAGAATGAGCCTTCTGTGCCAACCTCTACAAGGAAATTAAGTAAATAATAGCAAAAATACATACATACCTAGAACTTTTTAGAGAACTGAATTTTCATTTGCGTTCCATAAATCATAAAATTCTTCTTGTTTATTTTAATTTTCTTGTTGTCGGTGTTTTTAAATTCATGATTTTTTTATTTTGCTTTTCATACTATTAATTTTTTAATCTGTTTAAAATCTAAATTTTGTTTTGTATTTTTGTTAGTGTTCTGCTAATTCTTTCAGTGGGTGTCTTTTGCTGTTTTAATAGCTAATATCATTCTTTTTATCGTTTTATCCAGTACTATTTTAAAATTTTCTAGCATAAGTACAAAAGTATCTATACTTTGCATTTTACTACTTCGTTCCGTGTTGGAGTAAATACTGCGAGCAAAATACTAATACTTGCAGTATTAGCAAGTACTTTGTTTTTATCCATACCACCTATTAATGGGTGATGATAGAAAACACATTTATACACCGTTGTGATCATCTTTCGCATATGAACAAAAACTAAATGGCAAATGAAAAATAATTAAAATATGGAAACAAAAGAAGTAATTAGGAGAATTACTTTTTATTAGAGCATTGCATAATAATGGTCAACCATGGTCGTTGTGTATAATTTTGTGGGTAGAGTTCCCAAGTAGAGCTGGAATAGAAATTTATGAAAAAATAACGTGCCTCTAATTCTTTTTCCATGCCGCAAATTAAGATTCCAAAGTGATGCTCAATGGTATATAATAATTAC
This sequence comes from Agrypnus murinus, assembly GCA_929113105.1. Classification (NCBI taxonomy): domain Eukaryota; kingdom Metazoa; phylum Arthropoda; class Insecta; order Coleoptera; family Elateridae; genus Agrypnus; species Agrypnus murinus. The sequence goes on along the minus strand of OV816023.1, from coordinate 129,256,699 downwards.
GTGCCACGCGGTATATCTTTGACGGGTTAAGATTATTACGTAAAAAATACATTCCTTTTTATGCCTTGTTACCACCGTTACTATATTTACGTATTTTAACCTACTATTAAGAAATGGGTTAGAAATTTCATGAAAATAACCAAATATTTCATGAACTAAACATTTTTAATTGATTTTTATTACGTTTATAGAAATATGAACTCTTTTACTATATTTGTAGACGATGACACATGTTTTACAAAATACTGGGAATCCCTGACGGCTTACAGCGAAGTGCATCGAAAACACACATTCAATTTTATACAATCTTTATTAAGATTTGTACGGGAGTGATTATAAAGTGCTTTTTTATCTTAATAATAACTGTAAATAATTCCTTTTATTTCTAAATAAAATACATATTATTCGTTATCCGAAATGGGCACTAAAAATGTATGAATAATTATAATCGTCTGCTGTATATCTTATGTACAGTAATTTCTTATAGGTATAGGTCAATAAAAATGTTTTATACTATTTTAATTTCTTTAATTTCTTATTCTGTACATTTCTAAGCCTTGATATGATGTAGATAATCCTCTACGATTACGACTACGACCCATGAGCAATTACTACATAATTGAATAAACGGTCATTAAAAAATTCTATTTGTTTCGTCCACAATCATTCATTCATTCATCATTCATGTCATTGATTGTTGTGTCCAGATCACATCAACAATAGGTTGTGTATTTGATCACACATTTAAACTTAGTAAGATGCCTTTAAGGTTTGACCCTGCAAGTTCGCAGAAAATAAGTATCGGGTTATTAGCATTTGTTTTTGTCGTTGATACAAAAAACACTCAAACTAAAGTGTCAATAAAAAATTATACTTTAAAACCGAATGTCAAATTATTAGAAAAATGCATAAATAATTGTTATTAATATTTTATTATTGAAGACCATCGTTAAACAATAATTGGAATGTTCATTAATTTGAATGGAATCTGTTAAATATAGCTAACATTTCTGGATTCCATTAGAACAGTTGGCGAGATATGCTTTTTTCCCTGCAACAAGATAATGTAACTTATTATATCAAGTAGAATAATAACACTGTGCTACACAGGAAATATATACGGTTAAATATATACCTATATATACGGTTTGATATCGAAGAATAAAGACTTTTCATACTTTTCCCTACACTGCGAGTTTTTTTCCCAGCCTGAATGTACCTCATCCAGTTTTGGTGCCTTGCACTACTCTAATGGCCAAAACTTAAGCATTTCTTTTCACATTTTGGAAATCTTTTCTCTACCGATAAGAAGTGTACCTTTACAAAAGTTCAAAAATAATGAAAACCGGTAAAGAAATGACTGAGTTATAGCCTGAAACAGTCATGAAAAAAGCTTTTCTTTGGAAATTTTTAAGTTTCAGCGGTTCAAAATGATATTTACTCAACAAATAAAATTTCTCTTTATTTATTGATGATATATTTTGTTTCATTTCTAGGAAATTTTTGTTTTTTTTAAATTGGTTAACAAATGACCGATAATATGCAAAACAACAATTTCTTTTCATTATTTTAATCTGTCATTATAGTCCAGTGTCCAGTCAATCTGTACATTTTACCTTGCAAAAAGTCAAGTAGTTTTGGTTTTTGGATATGTTTTGTATGTTGGGCCCCTTTATTAGAAATCCAAGCTTTCGATCATGGGTTTGCCACGTGGGCATTGATGAATCGAGGAAAATTTAGATCTTTCTTCGGTTTTCGCAGAATATCTCCTAAACGATGTGTTTTACGACAAACATGGTTATATTTAATTTTAAAGTAGACTAAATTTGTTACAGTTTAAGTGCAGAATGACTTTGCGGAAACCAATAGTTGCCTCTTCAGGGTTCTGGTAATTCTGATCATCATTAATGATCAAGCCAGTTTTGAGAAATGAAGGGTGTTGATAAAACCAGTCTCTGAGCTTATCCATGTGATCATTAACTCAGGTAATATGAGAAGGCTTCATATCCACCTGTTGCTCAGATGTTACCGAGTTATATCACAGTATTTCTTAACTTCATCAAAGATGTTCTGAATATGTACCATTTCTAAAGTCCATCGAGTAAACACACTTTCTGCATGGGCGCCCGGAAGGGGGGCAAGGAGGGGCGTTTGCCCCCCCGGAAGTTGAGCAATTTGAATTTTATTGAAAATTTTGTATAATATGCCATTTTTTCTAGGCTTGCCCCCCTAGCATGTCGTTTATTCTACGCTTGCCCCCCTAGCATGTCGTTTATTCTAGGCTTGCCACCCCTGGACAAATTTCTGCGGACTCCTATGACTGAACCTGTATATACCTGACCAAAATTCTTTTGTGCATCTGATGGTGGAATATCCTTCAGTTGTGAATTTATTGTATTTAGCAGCATCCATACTCTCTTCTAATTATGTCAACATGTCTTGCAAATAGAGATGTGCACCCTCAACATAAAAAGTGCACGAAAGAATGACAGCATTTTTTGGACAAAAATAAGATAAAGAGCCCAGTTTCCCATTCTCTCCTAGCTGTTTCTCGGCAACACTCAAAGTGCAGTAAATCTAGTCTACTTTAAAATTAAAAATAACCACTTTCGCTGTAAAACACATCGCTTACAAGATATTCTTCGAAAACCGAAGAAATGTCGAAACTTTCATTTGTTTTTCAATATGGCACTGGTGCGCCAAGGTCGTAAACTTGGATTTTTAATAACAACCCCAACATACAAAACATATCCAAAACTCAGAACTACCCGATCTTTTGCAAGGTAAGGTCTGTTTTTGTGACAGATTGACTGGACTATTAATACAAACTTAGGTTTTTCTAAATATATTTGCTAGGTCATTTTATAAACTTCATCACTGAAACATGAAAAATTTCTGAAAATATTATATGCCAATGGACTAAAGTGCATCTTTTAATCCTGAATGAGTTTATTTTCCCGAGTGTAAGCCAGGGCAATAAACACACGCGAGATCAAAAGGTTTTTTAGTTCTGTGGTGTATACGCTATTTTTTGCACGACCTAAAGGACTTAATCGCAAAATCCCCGAAATTTTCGAAAATACTGTTAAATGTCATTCTGACAATTGAAATTTCTTAACACCAAAATCACATAATTGTAGCATAGTAGCTTAGGTTTCCTTGGATATAACGCGACTATTTTACTTTACTCCCTAGGGAGTAAAACAGCTATTTTAGTCCCTTTTGAAGGAGTGAAGTAGAGCTATATAGACATGTAGGCATATAGACATATACAGACATATAGACATATAGTGACATATAGGCCGTACAAAGAAGTTTTGTCGTGTCTGTTTTAGGCTATAACTCAGTCATTTCTTTACCGATTTTCATTATTTTTCAACTTTTGTAAAGCAACACTTCTTCTCTTCCCAGTAGAAAAGATATTCCCAAAACGAGACAAGAAATGGCTAAGCTCTAGTCATTAGAGCAGTCCAAGGTACGAAAACTGGATAGGTACATTTACAAGTGGGTGGAAAAAAGCTTAAATTTCTAATAAGGGTCCCAACATACAAAACATATCCAAAAACCAAAACTACTTGACTTTTTGTAAAGTAAAATGTACAGATTAACTGAATAAGACTAACAAAATAATGAAAAGAAATTGTTGTTTTGCATATTATCGGCCATCACTAGGTCATTTGTTAAGCAATTTAAAAAAAAATAAAAATTTCCTAGAAATGAAACAAAATATATTTTCAATAAATGAAGAGAAAAGAGAATAAACATCATTTTGATCCGCTGGAACTTTCCAAAGAAAAACTTTTTTTCGTGACTTTTTCAGGCTACAACTCAGTCATTTCTTTACCGATTTTCGTTATTTTTGAACTGTATTTTTGTAAAGCTACACTTCTTATCTTCCCAGTAGAGAAAAGATTTCCAAAATGTGACAAGAAATGTGAAAAGTTTTGGTCATTAGAGTAGTGCAAGGCACCAAAACTGGATGAGGTACATTCAGCAGGCTGTGAAAAAAAAACTCGATTTGATGGAAAAATTCTGCAAGTATGAAAAGTCTTTATTTTTTCAACATCAAAACAGTTATGTAGGTGGGAAGTCTTGTTTATTTATTTTTTTTTATTTGTAGCACAGTGTAATTATTGTAACAAACTTACCTTATATCTACTTCCACTTAAGAAGCTCTCATGTCTCACGGACACGTTTGCTTGGTGCCCACCATACATCTCCAGCGAGCCATCATTTTCCTAAATGTTCTGGATCACACAGCTAATCTCCTACAAGTTGACTGCACTCACTGGCATGAATGAGATAAGATTCCAATGCAAGGTAATATCTTAAAGGCGGTCATTATACTTACCAATATTCAACCAAACTCTAGTTTGCAAAAAAATTCATAACTCCTAAACTAAACTATACAGCTCCGTTTATCTCTCCACTATTGAGAAGTGGGTGTCCAGTACCCCACACTATTATTATCTTATCTACATACAGAAGTTTCCCCAATAGTAAAAATCATAGAATCTAAATACATAATGTAAATGAATTTGCTCTACATTAATAAACTTTAAGTATCTATTATTTTCTAGAAAATGTATTTTTTCTACTTTAGCCGCCTTATTTACTTCACACTTCGTGACAAGTTATTGCTAAAATATCCTAAAATGTCTTAAAAGATGTTTTTTATTTATTACATATACATAAGTGGCGGGATTTGAGGGTGGCAAGTGGGGGGGGAGGCAATTGTCATCCCAATGTTTGGACAACTAAGAAAAATTTTTAGTTTATCATGGGATATTTAAATTAAGGCCAAGATTCGCTATAGCCTAATATATTTTGCAACGAAGATAAAATAGTTAGAAGTGAGACACACATAGCTGACTAATAAATGCTGCATGTATTTGCAGATCTAACTTGCAAGCAAAATTTAATTGCTTCTAACGTGAATGAATCAGAATTATGTTGTGACTGAAATATGATATACACTGTTACAATGGAATGTTCATTTTAGTTTTAATTCTGTGTATAGATGGTAATAATACGATAATGCACCTAATATTTAATAAAAATAAAAATAAAATATAATGTTATCAATTATCAGGAATATCTCTTATTTTTTTATTTTATTTTATTCACTTAATCCTATTGCCAGATTAGAGCACTAAATCTCGTAGGTCGACAGCTACCTAATACTTAGAATCTCGTTAATTCGAAGTCAAAGGGAGTGAAAAAAATTAATGAATATTCGAATTAAGGAATTTTTTGAAAATTAACTAATGCGCCCTCGCCACATTTTTTTTAAAAGACAAATCACGTCTCTCCTTAAATCGATTTAACCAACCACTGCTACACTTAAAATTGTTAATCTTTAAAATTCTTCCGTCTTGTTAAGTAACACAAGTCCATTTACCGCGATATTATCGCGAAGTTGTTTAAACCACCTTAAAGCACATTCTTCTAATTCACCAAAACGCGGTTCTCGTAGACGTTTCCTGGAAACACAAATTTCGTTAGAATTCCAAGATTTTCTCTTTGTTCTTTAAAATTGTGGAAGGCGTATTCGGTTGAATTCTAAATTCTTTGGCTAGATCATTTTCTTTTCACTTCTCTCATCGAATGTCAAAATAGATTTAAAATGTCAAAAAGTACACGGACAAGATCAAAGAAACAAACCGAAAATCTTCTTTAACAACAAATCAATTAAAAACTAAAAGGTTTACCTACTTATTTTGGGATTTTCTAAAAATTTGTTTAACATTTGGTTTTATAACCGGATGGGTAATGAAAAGGAGCCGCAATGAATCATCCCTTAATCCTTTCTTTGAAACCTGTTTACTGTCACCGGCTACTTACTGACAAATTTATTGTTTATTTAGGCACCTTAAATACATAATAACATATTGCACCCCTATTCTATTTCAGGGCTGTACCGTTTTAGTGTGTTTTGGTGTGAATACATAATTTTAAGAGTATTATTTCTGAGTTGTTGTTGAATTTCCCTAGCAAACCAAGTTAGTAAACCAACGGTGAACGTAAGCACAGCGCGACGGTAGCAACAGTACTGGTATAGTTTTTGTGATAGTACTACATGTTTTATAAGTAAGTGTAGCAAGTATTAATATAGAGCATAGTGTAATTATCGTGTAGTGTATTTTGTGTAACGTAGTGAAGTGTAACAAATACTTATATATCATATTGTACGTGCAATTTATTTATGTAGTTAAGATTATGCCGCGATTAACGCTATCAGCTCGAAAAAGGAGCATACGTAGAAGAATGCAAAACCTTTCTGGTTTTAAAAAGTCTGCTCAAAAAGTTCAATCAGCAGAATTTGTTCCTGTTGATCAACATTCAATTTCATTAGATCACACTTCAACTTCGTTAGATCAACCTTCAACTTCATTTGATCAACTTTCAGCTCCATCACATCAACCTTGTACTTCCACTAGTAGTAGCCACAGCCCAGAGGAAATTCCACCTACTTATACTACTGACGTTGAAAATGAGGTGCTTAATGTTCAAAAAGAGCACGAAGATGTCAGTGGAAGAAGAATTGTGGAAATTAGTAATTTCTTTAATGCAATTATACGTTTTCCTCATGTTGGATTCTTTTCGTGTAGAAATGAACATCTGAAAATGGTTTCCGAGCAAAGAATTGGTCTGCAGAGTAAAATTGTTGTTCAATGTGAGATGTGCGGAGTTAATACTGTTATATCAACTGACTGTAATGATCAGGCAATGGATATAAACAAGGCTGCAGTTCTAGGAAGTATCACAACAGGAATAGGATATTCACAATTGAAGAAAATGTTGGCTACTTGCGATATTTTTTGGACGGGCCCAAATCTTTATGCAAAGACAGAACAACTTCTTGAAGAAACTTATATTGAAGAAACGGCATGGGAATATATGGAAAAAGCTGCTTTAATAGAATCCCGTTTAGCAATTGAAGAAGGCCGAGTTGATTCGGACGGCATTCCATTCATTACTGTGATTGCAGATGGAGCGTGGAGTAAAAGATCCTACAGAACCAACTATAATGCAGCTGCAGGAGTTGGCGTTATTGTTGGTGAAAAAACAAACAAAGTGTTATTCTTAGGGATTAGAAATAAATACTGTTGTATGTGCAGCCGTGCTAAATCAAAACATTCTGAAGCTCCCTTGCATAAATGCTTTAAGAATTGGGACAAACCATCTACAGGAATGGAAGCTGATATTATCATAGAGGGCTTCAAAAGAAGTATAGAAATGTATAAATTGAAATACCTTGTATTTGATTGGTGATGGCGACAGTAGTATAACAAAACGTCTTACAGAAGTTCGTCGTATGGGCAGAAAGTAATTCAAAAAATCGAATGTCGTAACCATCTTCTGCGTAATTTTTGTAGTAAATAAAGAGAACTGACCCAAAAAAGAATAAGTAGCAAAATGATAATTGTTCCTCTACAACATCGCAATACGCTGAACAACTCTATCAAACGAATGAGGTCGGGTATACAAGGTGCCGTTCTTTATTATATTACAAATGCAACTTTAACTCATAGTGAGAATATACAACAGCTGAGAAATGACATCTTGAATTGTCCTCATCATGTTTTTGGGGATCACAATAATTGTGCCACTTACTTTTGCAACGGACCCAAACATGAAAATAAAAACAATTGGATTGTTAACTTCAAAGACTCGGGCTTATATCAAGATATAATGGTTGTTACTGACAGAGTAGCGCGAAATTCTGAAAGTCTTTTGCAAAATATGGACAATAACGCTGCCGAATGTTATAACTCTATAATTGCAAAATATATAGGAGGTAAACGAATTAACTTTACGGGAAAAAGTTCCTATAAAACACGATGCGAAGCAGCTGCTTTGACTTTCAATCTTGAACCAGGCCATATTTCGAAGGTAATCTATAAAAAGGTAGTTGGCAAAAGTCCTGGACAATTTACAAAAAAATACGTGAAAGCTGTGGAAACCAAATCAAAGTGGGTTAAATGCCGAAAGAGACTGTTTAGTGAAAAATCACAAAGAAGGAAGATTTACCAGTCAGCACCAGCCGATAGCGAATATGGAAAAGTAGAGGAAGAAAACATGCAATTATCAGCAGAAGAATATTCTTTAAAGGAAAACGAAATTTTACAAGTAATGAAAAAAACTGAAGACGAATTACATCTGATACAGTTAGAAACAATTGGTCAGCATAATAATCGTCGCGAATAACAGCTTCTAATTTTGGCCAGATATGTAAAATGAAAAGCTTAATACATTGTAAAAATATAGTAAAAAATTTGTTGTATAGCACGTTTAAAGGAAATCTCGCTACACGATGGGGACAAGATCATGAAATAGTAGCACTTCGGGAATTTCAAGAGCAATCTAATATTCAAATTCAACAATGCGGACTTTTTATTGATAAAGATGATTTCTTTTTGGCAGCGTCGCCAGACGGACTATTAAGTGAAGACGGATTAATTGAAATCAAATGCCCTGCATCAGCTGCAAAAATGAAAGTTATGAGTGCTGTTAACGAAAAGAAAATTAAATTTTTGGAAAACCGGGCTGGTGAAATCTGTTTAAAAAGGACTCATAATTATTACTTTCAAATACAAGGACAGTTACATATTACGAACCGCGATTATTGCATATTCGTTGTATGGACACCGCAAGAAATGATAAGTGAGAAAATTTATCGTGACGATCTGTTTTGGCAAACAAAAATAAAAAACGAGTTAACGACTTTCTTTTATAAGTGCTTGTTACCTGAATTGATTGATCCTCAGTATCCTCAGGGACGCCCAATAAAAGAGCTTCGAAAATAATTAGGTAGGTATGTACCTACTTATTGTTGCTTATGATCTTACTTGTAATTATATTTCTTGTAAAAGTTGAAATCTCAATTTAATTTTATTTTAAAAAGTAAAAGAAAACAAAATCTCATACATATATAATATATGTACCTTCAAAACCTTCTACTAGTATGTAATGAAAAGTTTTTTACACTGCTGGTTGATACACCTTTTAGTATGACATGTAATTTCCGACAGAAATTTTATTTTTGTTAAAATTGCAACTTAGTATACCCTTTTTGCAATCAAGGTTTCAATTAAATTAATAAATAAGATTCAATTAAATTAAATTAAGGAATAAAATAAAATTCCATAAATAATAATAGACCGCGCATAATATGAACGTATTTTAACAGTGTAGCGTGCATGAGTAATTTACCATCGAAAACTATTGCCATTGCGCCTGATAGTTAGGCAATTGTATTATGAAAAAATCCGTATCTTATCATCGTAAATATAAGATATTTTAAAAAGTAGAAGGCACTATACGATGCGGTTTTTACTAAATGAAAGAAAAAACGTCAGTTGAAGTACCTACGACGAGATTTAGTTAATTTTATGGTTATCAGACATGCTTTGGTTAGTCAAAAATATACTAACTTAAGCAATTTTTTTCTAAAACAGATTACGTTTTGTAAAGATATTCGAGTCGTAGGTACCTACAGAAAACCTATCTTAACTAATTGGTTTTTGTTCCGTGTCATTATTTACATAAATAAAAAAGTTATTTTACAGATACGAACACATTATTTTTCTACTAGCGAATCTTCTACTATATTTAATCTTGATATCCAACGGATTTATATTTCTTTTCAAAAACTAGATATCATTTATCTCTATTTAATTTGACCGTGCCAATTATATAAATAATTGAGATAAAAGATTTGTAACAAATACTTGTGAAGAATTTATTTTATTTTTATTGAAAAGTGACAAGTCGGTATTAAGCATTCCAAATAATTATAATCATAATAACACGCCGCGCGTTCAGGCGTAGAGCAATTAAACAGCGTCTGATTTCTAATATTATTAGCCCATCAAAATTAATGAATTGTGGTTATTTAGAGGGCATAAACTTGATTTCTCGCTATATTAGAATTTTTACACCATACTGTTGCCGAGATGTATTTGTTTGTATTAATTAAAAAAGTCACCTTTAGTCGTTATATTTACAAAATTAATGAATTGGACAGATTGGTAAATCAATTTGCATTCAGCATCAAAGAACTATTGGAATCTATACGTAGATCTTCAATGAAAGATCCACGGTGCATTTTTGCTGTGCACTGCTATTTATTGCAAAACGAAAAAACACATGCCATTGGCATGTCTGATGTAATTATAATGCAAAAAAGACGGACATTTCAAGTGTATGGCATATTTTTAAGTGCCGTTTTTTTCTTGAAATTCTGAGGATGTATTTGCAGACACGCGGATTTTATTGTTTGTTTGATTTTTTTAGGTAATTTCCATGTAATATCGCTACTTCTGGTTGATAGTCAACATCCCTATTGAGCTAAAAATTTTATATTTTTAAAATTGGGAAACAACACTGACTAGCTAAAACATATTATTTTATGAAACAAGAAAATAAAGGTTTTTATTTTATTATATTGGTGGGCTTAGGCTCAGGAAGGAAAATAGTTAGTGAATACACTCCGTAACAATAGTTCGTTTTGGCAAAAAAATATTTTATGTACATTGAGAATCCAGGGTCCCATCTGAATAATGTTTCTTGAGTGTCTGGACAAGCTGTAGTCACAAGACATTCATTTTTATTGAGAAACACCCAAGCGGACCGGTTCGACTCCCGGTATAGAATAACACTGATTAATCCCTTGTAAACGGCTCAAATTTAATATTCACAATGTATACTGTTACCCCTTTGAATAATATTTCATTAATAAAGCATCATGTGTAATTTCTAGAAAACTATTACCGACTACCAATTTGCGGCTAATTGCTAATAGATGTCGCGTGAGTGCTAGTATGAACAAGGTCCGTAAATGTCTAAGTAAGCTTAGAAAAGTAGGTCGTCTCATACTAATATCAAAACACAATCATGGTGCATGGTGGCTTCGCTAAGAAATGTCGGTGGGCAAGAAAATGACGTCTAATGAGACGACCTATCTTTCTAAGCTTGCTTTACATCTACGGACCTTGAGCATGAATACCTTGTAGACACGCCCATCCGTCACCTGATTGGTTGATGAGTCCATTGCGATGTAAAAGAATTTGACCGCATTAAATTTTCAAACATAAAACAGAGCATTGATTTCTAAAATTATAGTAGGAGGAAATTGTTCAGATAACCTTAATATTTATTCGAATTGTCAAAGGACCCCGCACAAATCTTATGGAAATTGGGTCCCGGTCAAATTCGCTGAATTTTTGATATGTGATAGAGTTCATCATACTGGTCAATTGTCTCAATGGCCACAAAGCTCAAAAATGGATAGTTTGGCCGGTACAGAGCTTTAAAGCTCCGAGTATCCTCCACGGATTTATGTATATGCGCAGTGTGTATAGACTTTTGAAATAGCCTATTTCATTTTTTTTATTATCTAGGTTTATATTTTTGAGGTTGCTGAATTCAGATCTGTTGTTAGATTTTCAAAATTGACAGTTGGCAGCTGTCAATGTGCTATAATAAAGCCAAAAACTTTTTTTTTTATGTTTTATCTTTCTTTTTTTTTAGTTCGATAAGTTCAAAGATGATATCAAACCAATAACAATGACTATCGGTAGCTGTCATTTAGCTGTCAACAATTCTTCAAAGTCCGGTAATAAAGTCAAAAAATTATTTTTTGTTTATAACTTCAAGTTTTTTAGATAAGTGAATATAAATATGATATAAAATTATTAACTAAATATCAACTTTGGATATCATATAAGCCAGCTCCTGAGGATAACGATAATGAACCTGATGATATCCAGCCATTAATAAATGGGCATTACTGTTTGTGTAAATCAGGTGCCAAAACCTTTGGCACATGTGCTCACGTTGCATGCATACTGTGGTTTTTTGGGTATGCTCGTCATGAAGTAAACGTGCAATACCCTTCAACAAATCTGATTGAAACTGTTATGGATGCTGGAAACAGACCAGTACAACAACGAAATTAAAAATTATTGGTTTTAATATATATATATATATATATATATATACACACACACACACACACACATACACACACACACACACACACACACACACACACACAAATACACACACACACACTTTTAAAAGTAACATCCTTATATATTTGATATTGTAGACTTACGTATATAATATCAAATATTATCCCATATATATATATGAACAAACGGCCCTTTTAAGGGCCAAACGATGTGCAAAATCCGATCGTCTAACCTCCCCGCGGTGCACATTGGATTACGCTAATGGCGACGGTAGAAAAGTGAATTTAAGCATTACTAAAAGAGTAAAAGCCAAAGTTTCAACATTCAAAAATAATTGGGAATTTTAACAATGACAAAAAGCATCAATGTATGTTTCTATTTGGAAATTCTTGGCTTACAGCTGTCCCCTATCAATCAGCTAACTGTCAAAATGCAATAATAAAGTCAAAAAGTTACTTTTTTTAAAAAGCTTCAAGTTGCTTAGATCACTGAGTTCAAAAGTGATGTCATAAACTTATATCATGTTTGATTTTTTATCCACAAAGTTAAGCACAAAAAATAAGTTACTTGCTCTATTATTGCATTTTGACAGTTAGTTGACAGCTTGTTGACAGCTGTAAGCTGATGACTACATAATTTTATATCATATTTATATTCACTTATCTAAAAAACTTGAAGTTATAAACAAAAAATAATTTTTTGACTTTATTACCGGACTTTGAAGAATTGTTGACAGCTAAATGACAGCTACCGATAGTCATTGTTATTGGTTTGATATCATCTTTGAACTTATCGAACTAAAAAAAAAGAAAGATAAAACATAAAAAAAGAAGTTTTTGGCTTTATTATAGCACATTGACAGCTATTTGACAGCTGCCAACTGTCAATTTTGAAAATCTAACAACAGATCTGAATTCAGCAACCTCAAAAATATAAACCTAGATAATAAAAAAAATGAAATAGGCTATTTCAAAAGTCTATACACACTGCGCATATACATAAATCCGTGGAGGATACTCGGAGCTTTAAAGCTCTGTACCGGCCAAACTATCCATTTTTGAGCTTTGTGGCCATTGAGACAATTGACCAGTATGATGAACTCTATCACATATCAAAAATTCAGCGAATTTGACCGGGACCCAATTTCCATAAATTTGTGCGGGGTCCTTTGAAGTAATCAAAGCGAACTCTGAATTAATTAGATGATAGATTGTCGTTATTTATATACAGGGTGTTCCGGATAAATATGCAATGCTTTAAGGGGGTGAAAGGTGACCATATAGAGACCCCAAAACTCGGATTTTTCCGTATTTTTTGCAAGTCACGAGTCGATTATGGATTGTTTGTAAGATTTTGACCCTGAATTACTGATAAAGCAAACAATGATCTCACATCTGCACTACTAAATTAAAAACTGACCTCCGCTACGTACGTATCAATTACAGAAACAACAGAATTGAATTTCAGCAGCGGTTGCCGAGTGACTCACTACCTTGATGACTTGATCATTTATTAAGGTCGGTAAATAAAATGTAACATAGTTCGTTGACCTACTTGTGATGGAAACATTGCTTATTTTTTATTTTACAAATGTCATGTTAACAAAATGAGTAAAACTTACCGTTTAGATACAAGCAATCTTTATGATATGTGTTCAAAAACTCCCGTACCTGTCGAGCAAAGTGTAGTGGTGCTCAATAGTGGGAGTCCGTCGAACACTTCATTGACCAGAAAATGTAGGCGCCAGTCACCCGGTTAATCGTTGGAGCAAAAAAATAAGGTTTTAAGAATAAAAAGTCTCATGTGGCTGTTGAATTAAAAACACCCGCCCTAGTAAAACATTTTGTGCAAACTGGGGATTTTCCTGTTTGCGTTCCAATAGCCATTGGCAAAATTCAGTAACAGCAAAAACAGTAACTAACTATAATTAATTAAACTACTTAACACTACCTCACTCAAGTTATTAATTCTAAAACGTGTATTAATACGTAATCGAAACTCAAGTTTACGGCCACCTTAACACAAAGAAAGTTGACCACAAACTGCATACTGCAAATTACAAGCTTTAAAGATCTGAGTCATTAACAGTTATTTACAGATGGTCAAAATTTATTTAGGTTTATTATTTAGCTAAAACGTTTTAAAAGCACGTCCTAATGTTTTGTTTTGCTTACAATTTCGAAGAATTCATTTATCCGGCTTGGGTTTATTATGATTAATTTTTTGATGACCTTTAAAAGTATGTACTATTTAATAGGCATAATTTTCATACAATTTTGTCTACTACTTTGCAGTGGCGTGCCTATTATTTTTGTAAGGGGGGTTGTCATTTCAAAGGGACATTTCAGTAAATTGTTAGTAAGATGTTACTGTACACATGTTCCCCTATTGCCCTTTAACGGGACGGGCACATTTTTCAAAGCACCCTGTATACGAGTAAATTTGTTATTCCTTTGAAAAATACATAATTCTTCAAGCCGACTAAAGAATTGTTATACTTGTCTATTCATCTGTGAAAGATTTCTGGATATCTTTAATAGATTTACCCTAGTGTTCGGACAACCTACACTTGAAGGTGATTTATTACTTAGGGTCGCTACCGGACACCTTGCCGTTATACTGATTATTATTCTTTTCTTCGATCTCTTGGGACTAATATCCGGTAAACAAATCATCAGTTAACTGGAAAGTTTGCTTTGAATATTTAGGAGGGTTCTTGACCTCGTGACTAGTGTGTTTCCATTAAATAAAAACGTAGAAGTAGGGTTGGTTCTTGAGATTATATGTCGGGTAGGAGATTTGTATTGAATAGTAAATTACGCATAATAATGTTTTATCTGTATGGGTAGAACAGATTTTTGCATAAAAGTATATTACAAAAGTAACTGGAAAGTTTTTGAAACTCGAATGGGATATATACTATATATTGTCAGCTACCAAGAACATCCTTGTCAAAAAGTGTCGACGCCTATGTACTTATGCACTACTCTAACAGCTGTACGCCTCTGTCATAGAATGTATTCTGCTTTCTTTACGTGCTATCGGTCAGTTTAATAATAATAATAATAATATTTAATAGTAGAACTATACCTGTGGTATTTTGAGCATTGCATATCTAATTAATACGAAAGGGTTAATTGCAAAATGTCTACAAGCGCGCTACTGTAATTTTACTAATATTAAACTATAATATGATGTAATACAATAATTAATTGAAAATGTATTAAGTATACACTAAGCATTTAATAATAACAATATTCCGATAGCATACTCCGTTCATATACTCTCATGTTTTGCTAATAAGTATATGTTATCTACGTACGTATTTAATTATCTTTTTAAGTACAGTCGAAGCTGTTCGGCTCAATAAACGTACTTTACAAGTTTGCGTTATGTAATACGTTATGTATTATGTATGTTCGATTCCTGGACGGGTCCTATTGTTTTCGTTAATGTGTAATCTGAATAAATAAGCTGGTGGTCTGTTCGCACATTATACCTTTATAAGAGTTATCAAGGGCCGGCGGTGATGTCAGTGCATCACTCGTGTTCCAAGGGTCGTGGGTTCGAGTCCCACTTGGGGCGACAGGATTCTTCTAATTGGAAAATTCTGCCACCTCAACTAAGGGTGTGTGTATTCGTGTTGCATGTTAGATGGGGGACATATGACCTCAGCTATTGGTTCCCCCGTAGTGTAGGCGTGAAATAAAAAAAAGTTATCAAACTAATTAACTTTCATTGTAGATAAATTGAATGTACAGAAGACATGTGTAAATGTTAAATCTGGCAGAGGACCTACATAGTTGGTAATTAAAGAAATAAGTCTCACTCCTAGACACGCCTACAAGTTCTGTTATTGGCTATTTTCTACCTTTCTCGCAGCACTCTTTCTATCTTTTCTATAATAAATTGAAATATTACCCACTTAACAACCACTAAAAGTGAATTTTATACATGAACAGAAAGAACCCCGTCTTTTCATGGGAATAAATCTTGTCATTTTACTTCGTAGACAGGACAATAAAATAGTAGAATTCACAACAAAAGCTAAAATCTCATGTAAAATTATAAAAAAATATTCCGAAGTATTTTAATTCCATATCGTTTAGGCTATGTTAATGCCTGAATCCCACTCATTTTGTTAATGCCTGAACGAATAGTGTTATATAAGAAAAGGGTTCGTATCTCGTTTCATCAGTCGGATGAAAGGGTTTTAGAACGAATTGTATTTTAAAAAAACACAAACAACGGATGATAATTTATCTCTTGATAATTTCGATCTTTGATAATAATGTTAAGCGTTTTAATTAGAACTAAAAATTTAATCAATTTAATTTGGGTAATTAATTAGATTTATATAATTAATATAAATGTTATGCGTTATATCGTACATAATTAACACTATGCAGGAGCTTAAATTCAAAATAGGTTTTTTAAATTCACTCACACTTTATGAAAGCTATCCATTATTAATAAATTAATTTAAATATTTTATTATTAATTTTTTATTAAGCATTGTATTTTTTTTTATAATTTTTTAAGTAACTTTAAGGTCCAAGTGTACCCAATAAAAAGTAAAAGGTACTTCAAAAATTATAAAAAATACCGTTCTATTCACGTTCTATTGCTAATAATGATAAATTATTTAAAGGCGATTGGGAGATGGTGTTTTTGCTGTATGATTTTATCCGTTTTAACGTTGAAAAACTTCTATCTATGGATGCAGATGTTGGTAGAAGGGACAAAATTAAACAAAACTATATATTTCGAGCACGTCAGTAATAATCTGGTTTTTAGAAAAAAATTCAATCACGTTGCTGCAGTTGCAGGAAGAGGCTATTGGTTGATAAAGACTTTATCGTCATCAAGACAACCCGCTAAATTTGTTTAGAGTTAAATTGCCGTTTACGTTCTCCATCGCGATAAAATAGTTTTAAAAACGTGCACCATCCCAACACTACTGCTGGAAAAACATTACAAACGACTAAACACATTTTATATCAAAATTTTATATTAGGTTTATTACCCCCTTATGTTAGCCAAATAATGCACTATTGTTACATACCATCTACCGTGTTTGCTACTCTGGGGTCGGCTGGCCGAGCTTGAATACTATTATGAATATGAATCCCGGTAAATCGCATTTTTTTAATTACCTAAACATTTTTGTATTTGATATTTCATAAGCACAAAATGCATAATGTATAATTTATTTATGCTTTAACTTTAACATCGGAATTAACAGATTCATCCTCATAATTACATTAGCAATATATTGCGACATGGTGTAATTTTATAATTTAAAGAAATTATAAGGATTTGCTTATTTTTAAACTGGAATACTTGACTTCTTGTACTTCTTATGCTAGTTAATTTTTCAATGGGAGTTATACTATATATAAAGTATATTAATACTTCTGTCAATGATAAAATCTCTCCATCACAGCATGTACGAACCCTAACAACTAAATATTCGGACAGTTGCAATTATGAAATAAAAAATCATTTCAATCTGACAGCGCTTTTTTGAATTCTGTTTATTTTTCCAACTAGTATTCCAAATTACACTATTTTCATACAATAACCATTAACTTTGTAAAAACAAGATCTACAAAAAACAATTTTCAAAAATCGCTGACAACTAAATATTCGGACAGCATTTTATAAAAATAATCTGCAGAGAATTGTGAATAAAAAAAATTCCCATGCAGTTAGATTAGGCATAAATATCTTTAAGGCACTTACAGTCTTTTTGATCATATGGTAGTTAAACAAAAGTGTATATCATTTAGAATTATTTTATTATTAATATCATTTGTATGTATTTAATTTAGTAGTTTTATTTTAAACACCTACACTACAAGGCTTCGGACTGTAAAGATCATCTTATCCCCCAACTAATTAGACATGCAAACACAGATTCAGCTAGCCTTATAATTAGGGTATTTTTAATTTTTCCAGTATGTAGTTCAATTTCAAGAATTCCTACTTTATTCCTTGTCTGCAGTAAAAAATAATTGCCTAAATCCAATATCAAAGAAATGACATACTCGTAATGATAGTGTAATTTAAATAATTTTCTTTGGGATTAGTTAAATCAAAAACTAATGTAATGTTATGCCTGCAAAGAGATTATTAAATAGATTTATTCTAGTTTAAAAAGAAAACTTTTCTTGTTAGTAAAATGTTTGCAAAATGTACATTATTTGTAAGGTATTTTTCTACAAACGAAAGCACTTTAATACTGGTTAAGAGTGTACTATCTGATTATCAAGAGTACTTGAATTTGTGTGAAACAAATATATTTATAGTATAGTTTTTATAATCTTTTGATTAAATAAATCAGGAAAAATTTTAAAGACAACATTTATTTAATTATTTATTGGTAGAATGTAATTTGCAACATCCTGAATATGTTGAGTGTAAAATGCTTATAAAGTCAATGGGACAATAAATAAAGCATTTGTACTGAAAAATGATATTTGGAAGTTTTTAATACTGCTTAACATATTTCTGTTATTAGTTTTCGAATGTGCCCTGATCAGTTACAACCTCGCCTGACAAAAACAGGCTTAAGTACTAATTTCAAATATAGTTTAAAGAAAACATTCTAATTAAAGTTTTGGATCAACGAATACTGAATCTTTATTATAAAAGTGTTAATTTACAAACAAAAAATATCCAAATAGAGCAAAGAAATCACAGGATTCAATAATAATACTCACAAATAATGATTATAAACATTCTTTTGGTTTTGTAGTAAATAAATTGCATAGTTCTTTATGTAAGTTTTTCAAAATATGAACTAGAGGCACTTTTTGTAAGCCATCTAGTTCTACAGTTGGTATGAAGGATATAGCAGGAGTTACAGCATGGGTTCGTATACCATAAGCTTTTAAAAGTTGAGATCCTTTATCACCATTAGCACACTCTGATATCTGGTCATAAACTATTCCTAATTCCTGCGCACACTAAAATAAAGTATTTTTTATACATATCTATATATATATATTTTTACACCTTACTCTTTCTCCAACTTCATGAGGAATCATATTATCGTTTATCATACAAGCAACATATTGAAGTTGTATGGGAGGATCTGGAATATAATCTATACCACATGCGTGGATTTTATTAGCTAAACACTCTGTAGCAGCATGTTGGCACTGAAAGGTAATCTCACCATTTTGCTCAATCGTCTACAAATAGCAAGAAATTAGTAAATTAAATAAAAACCAGTTCGTATCATATACGATTAATATTTTTTATTACAGGGCCTCTAGCAACTCAGCCATACAGAATTTTTTGACAACTAGATTTGCCCTGATTAGAGAATTACTTTTTGAGAAAATTGAATTGTAGTTCTTAAAACACATTCCAAGATTATCCAGAGTGTTCCCTGTATGTTCGAGAAATCTACTAAATGTAAAATCTCCCCAGCTGTTAATCCTTAGAAAATTAGTTGGTGTATATTTCAGGAACATCCAAATTTATTCATGTAAATCAATGGTTAAGATTTCTCTGTCATGCATGGTATATGCTTACATGAACCCTAATCTAGCGACAATTATAAATTGGACTCTATGAAAAAAAAGATTTTGATAGAAGTTTGATAGAAAATAATTGGGCTTTTTGTACTTTAGAAAAAATCAATCAAATCATGTTATAAAGAAGCAGAAAAATTAATTAGACAAAAAATTTTTTCAATCTAACTTTACCTTCAGCTTGGATCTTCAAGCATACTGTTAGTTGTAAGTAGGACAGTTTTACATCTGAAATAGGTCTTAATTCTTTAATAAAAGAATGCAGGTGTGGTTGTTGTGCAAAAACCTGCCCTGGCACACATCTTTAAGGACATACTGGTGCTGCTGACTACATGACATTCATTCTTATGGTACACTGTTATTATTTCCGATCTTTCTCTGTAGCAATTGTTCAACAAACCAAAAGCATCAGAAATGTACAAGCCTATACTAAAAGTATTTATATAAAGCTTGCTTCACTATTAATATTATTAATAAAGCTGTTTCAATAGAATGCTCTCTTTGAGATAAAATGAGTTAAATGAATTTATAACATTTCTGTATGCCATGGAGCAAGCGATAGCATTAATTAATTTAACTTGTTATATATCTCGAAGATTATGCACTTTATTAAGACATTGCTTCATATAAAACTTGTAATAAAGCCTCTTTCAGTTCTGATAGTTTTTCAATGCAATGGCTATGGAGAATAATAATTATATTATACAGAGTGTACCTAAATAATATAACTAGAAATATCGTAATGGGGGGGAGGTAGCTGTAATAATTTAGAACATATTTTCCTTATCAACATGTGGTCGGTATTTGCTAGTTTTCAAGGAATTTTAAATACGTCCATTGCACTCACATTACATTAAAAATACATTAAAAATTTTTTTAAATAACTAGTTTGCCAGATGCAAGCTACCTGTATGCAGACACTGCAGATTAACAATCAGTTTTGTCACCTAATGTGTGAAGAATACACAAATTGCTTTAACCAGTCAACTATAATTGAATATGTATGGCAATTAAATTTATTACATTGTAATGTGACAAAAATACCTTAAATATGATCAATATCAATTGTAATAAATAAAAACTAGACAAGAATGGTAATGTTGCATTTGGTAAGCAAATCACAGGGTTGGTCTGCGTAACATAGTATGTGTAAGTATAGTATATAACAAACTACAGATATTATTGAAATGCTATTAATTAGGTACGAGTACAAAAATAGTTGTAAAAACCTTTATATCAAATAAATAACTGCTGATCATAGACAAATTTCTGGCTTCTACCAATTCTTTCCATAATTTAATGTTCACAGGGAATGATCGAGTATGTACCAACCTAATATTGAAACTCTAACAAAAATTCATCTTTAAATTCTTGTATCACTGAAGTACAACTAAAAGTAGGAAGATGTAGTAACTATACTGCCGTGCTAAGCAAAAACAACCTATCTGCAAAACTGCAATGTAGAAATGTACTATATAGAATGTGAGCTAAGAAAATATATGGTATATTTCTGAGTTGATGTTTTGCAGATAGGTTGTTTTCGCTTAGCACGGCAGTATATTCTTAATTTGTTTCTGCTGCATTCAAAATATTTTTCAGTAGATACATAGGTTTCAGCAAAAAAGATAAAACCTTCTTGCATATGGGAAGAAGTTTTGCCATAAGGACTCTTCAGTTATTTAAAAAGACCAATGTTAACACCTTGCTACTTTGAATAAGTTAAACGTACAGTCACAACAAATGTAGAACAAAATAATCTGTTTCATAAAGGTTTAGTTGACTACATATAATTCACTTCCAGCTAATGTAAAAAACTGTACATCTTTAAAATCATTTAAGAAACAGTGTAAAAAACGTAATAAATTACATAAATAGTTAAGCAATGATATGTCATGTACTATATGGAATTTATCTAGGTATATGCTATAAATAAAGGATTTTATTATAATACTGAAAGAAAATCCAAGAATTATAGATTTCATTTAATTAATACTAAAAATCGAATTTATTGCACTTGAAACCAAAAAGGACATAACCAAATTTTGTATATTTTATTATACAAAGAAGCCCAAGTCTATACAACCATAGATTTTACTATTCTATCTAATGCAAATATTGCTTTGTAGTACTGCCTAATTCAAAATATAATTTATATACAAAATCATAATAAAACATTTTATAGCTCCCTCTATGTTTGCTTGGTGTTTTTCAGTATTAATCTTTTGGTTTGAGTTCTTTGCATACCCTCACTCCCAATATTTATACCACTAATTGTATACTACTATGTGTTGTTCGATTTGAAAAGAATTTTTATTCTACTCCTTAATCTAATCTCAGCTCGCTTGTTTTTCATAACATTGAGCTTTTGATCTCCATAGGAAGTTACTGGCAGTCAAAATGCAAAAAACCAGTCTGAAACCTCCAGAATTTTAGGAGAATAATAATAATAAATTAATTTATTTCTGCATCACAATTTAAACAATACAATTTTAATTTCTGTGATAGATTGTTATACATTTTATAAATCTGAAATTAAAAAGAATCTTGAAATCTTGCAGAATATCGTTCGATAATCTTTTATTTCACGTATGATTCACACTTCTATATTGTTCATATTTGTACTGGTGGCCATCACTGAATCACATTGCAATCAGTTTTAGTTAACACCTGAAATTCTTCTAATAAACCTTTTTCATTCCTTTTTTGCATTTTGATCTCTAGTGACCTCCTATTGACATCAAAGGTCAACATTTGCGAAAAACTTATCTTGGAATTGGTTTTAGGATAATATAAGAAACGATAAACAGCATAAGCTTGAATAAAATGGGGGAGTCAATTTTTGCAAAATAGTGACTTTGAGCAGTGATTACAATGTTGATAAGTGATTTATGGGAGAAGTTGAAACATCTTTGAAATGAGCTAATATGTGTTACTAATGCTGTTTTGTGAATAAAGGTCTAAAAAATCGATTTATAGGTAATAGCATATTACTGTACAGGAGTCTTTTGGTAATAGATTGTTATAGAAAGGCAGTCAATGCTAATTGAATGTTTTGGTTTTTATGTTTTATTTTGTGCCCTATATATCCTAGATTACAGGTCCATGCTTAACTTCATACTGCACATCTGGCTCCTTTTCATGTGCAGTGACACATATAGTTCTATTACTACTATTTTGATTTGGAACGAATTTCATTTCCATCAAAATTTTCCCATCTTCCATTTTAGCATATACTTGCTTACTTGTAGGTGGTATGTTTTGAATCCTGATTGAGGGTATGTGTCTTAATAAAATTGACAACCACTGTTAAGACTATTATTATTATTATAATAGACAATGACTAAGTCAGGCAAATTGCCATTAAACTAATAACACTTCTATAACTAATGATGTAAAAAATTGTATTTTAGTCTTCTCCTTAAAATTGTAATTTTTTTTTACTTCTTTGTAATGCTTTAGCCACTTCCATATAAACTCCCTGATTCTTTCATGTAATGAGTAGCCATTGCTAACATTAATTTTGATCTCTTATCATTATTTATTAGATTTATCAGGTATGTATCATACCTAAGACTTTTGTAATATATTATTTTTTACGTATTTGGTGAATAGGTTCAATAAATTTTATAAAACAAATGTTTCCAAACACTGCTTATATATTTTATATAAGATGTTTAAACTTATAAAATTGATTTGTAAAAGTGTACTCGTAGAAGACTTAACTGTCCCAGATACCAAGCAACGTGATCAATCCCTATATATATTATGAAAACTAATGGTTCTCTGGGTCCTGTAAACTTCCTATTCCTTCGAAAATCTACCTCTCATCAAAAGTTATCAGTTTCAATTTTCAATGTTAACTCTATTAGAATGAATTTTAGGTTAGACAGTAAATTAAATTAGGTTAGAAATTAGAGCAGGTTAATTGACTAATTGAAGTAGTGGTAGTTTATATATTAGGTTAAATTGCCTTCACATCTAGACAATGCAATTTTGATTATACAATATATGCATGGATTTATTTCATACACGTCATTTTCCGTGATTCTATAACGCCCTGTATGCTCCAAGGTCCAAAATTGAAAATCCTTTTTCAAGACATCTATAAGGATAAAGAAAACCTTCTCAGTAGTAACTACCATTAACATAGTTCTTAAAACCCATAAGTGCTCAAGCCCCCATCACCTGACAAGTTGTCTACTGCAATGTAGTTACTGGATAGAATATGTATTTTTAATAGAAATGTAATATGATGGTAAATTGTGAATATATTGATGTAAAGGATTCGCATGGCAGTTAAATCTTGTATATGTGAAAAGTCATCTTAGGTTAAATATTTGGTTAGGTGTGAGATTAGTTTGGTAATCTTGCAGTTTAGCAATACACAACTACGTACATCTATTACATATACTATTAGTTGCACATTATAATAAGCAATATTTTAATAATATTGTCAGTTTTGTACTAAATGAAATATTAAAACAATTGATACTGTCAAATGAGCAACCATGGCTTCAAAGAAGAAGAGTGTGTTTTTATTTGCAGCAATAAGTTGATGATCATCAAATCCTAGAAAAGGCTAGCTTTCTGTTTTCTTGGATGTATGTAACTCATATTTACATATTAAACGAAAGGACATATGAGCTTGGCAATTGGTGCCCTGTAGTGTAGGTGTATAAAAAAAACTTAATACATGATAAATGCATGAAAAAATTTAATTTTACAGTGTTTCAAAAATTGTATTTCTTTGTTTTTCAATGTACCATTTTTAAACGTACTTCATAGTTTGTATACCATGGAAGACTTACATTACAACATATCAGTGGTGGCCAAGACGTCGATCATGGAGTACTAGTTGACCGCTAAGCTAGAGATGACAGCCTGTAGTTATTTCTATGAATAACATTAAAAAGTAAACCATTCGTCAAATCAGAAAGCAGGAAAAAAAAGTAAGAAAAAGAGAAAGACACTTTACTGCAAGCGATTTCTGATCTTTAACATAGAATTCTGGTATTAACATTGTAGTTAGATCCACAGAAACTCACTATATGCGCCTACTCCCTTCTTGCTCTCTTGCACATGTTCTTGAAATGTCAGTAGAGCTCTAATTTGGCACTGCTATATACGTGTCATTTATGCTTCATTGTCATTATCATTCTTATTTTGTCAGTGCTCACATAGTGTTCATATTGGTGTTTCCTTAGAAAGAGTAAAAAACTATTTATTACAAAATAATAAATATCTATTAAAATAAATTTTTTACTTATTTTTTAAAATTTCATAAAAAACATCAAACAACTTCTTTGGAAGTAATTCTTATATTTTTTAATGGTATCCAAATTATAAACTAAATTTCATAAAATAATAATTTAAATTAAAAAAAAATAACGAACACTTTTTGTATTTTATTAAGCACTTAAAAGGAGTAGAATTTTATACAAACAGAAAATATAACTATACAGGGTGTCCCACAATGCTGTTTACACGCAATATCTCTCTTATTTGAAAAGATAAAGAAATCAAACAAAAACTATTGTGAATGACTCAAAATGCACCTTCAGAAAACATCCTTAAACGCTGGTTGCATAGCAACGTTTAAGAGATCATGCCAACTTGATTAACTTTTCAAATTGCACCCTCTGTTTTTTTTCACGCAAATGTATTCTTCACTTCATTCTGCATATGGTAGTATGCCTTACTTAATTATCTAATGTGCATTTAGGGGTTAAAAAAATATTTTTTATAAATTATACACTTCATATTCACTAACTAAATTATTTATTCAAAAAATATGATTAGAACCGTGTCTACAAGGGAACTACTGAGGCAGTTTAAAGCCCGTGTAGAGTCCACAGGGGGGCATTTTGAGCATTTGCTTTAGGTTTAAGATAAATTCAACTTAAAAAATACTTTTTTCAACCCCTAAATGCACAATAGATAATTAAGTAAGGCATGCAGCGTATGCAGAATCAAGTTAAGAATACATTTCAGTGGAAAAAACAGAGGGTGCAATTTGAAAAATTAATCAAGTTGGCATGATCTCTTAAACAATGCTATGCAACCAGCGTTTAAGGATGTTTTCTGAAGGTCCATTTTGAGTCATTCACAATAATTATTGCTTGATTTCTTTATCTCTTAAATAAGGGAGATATTGCGTGTAAACAGCATTGTGGGACACCCTGTATACCCTACAAATATTTTAACATCAAAATAGTTCCATTCATTGCCTTCAATGTGCTGCTGATCGTGTTTCTAGAAGTTCTTTACCAGTTGTGTTTTATACTATAGAAATGAGAAAAGTAGGAGCTCTTTATTAAAGACTCTGGTTTTCAAAAGAACGGTCACGATGAATTTTTAAGCACATTTTCAAATTGTTCATAAAACATTTGCTACAAATTTTTCCAAGGGTAGAACAATTTTTAACAATTAAAAATATTGTTTAAATGGAGTTCTAATAATAGTTCTGTATAGAACTCAGAACCCTGCTGAGAACTGTTGTTCGAGTTGAATTTGTTACACTTTGTCCAGTTACTATGAGATTGTGGAAATGACCCTCATAAATTGTTTATAAGGTTGGGAATTTTTAGTTAATGCATCTGCTTATTAATAGTTCTATACAGGACACGTCGGGGGCTACTCAGAACCGTCATTTTAGTAGTAAAATTTCTGATTTATACGCACTAATATTGCCCTGGCACCGAGCAAGTTCTCAAATATTGCAAATTAGTACAAACACCGAGCCTATAAAAAAGAACTATAAATTGAACCTGCACGCGTCAATAAACAAAACAATCTAATTTCAACTCTATGAAACAACACTCCATTCCACTAATCACAATGCTCCAAGCTGTTTTTATTGTGCAATAAATATTTGACACATTGTATTGCTCTATTACATTATATATTTAGTTTTTTTAATCCATTTTTTTAAATACACATGAAACGACGCACACTAGGAATAGCATTTCTAATTTGTAGCCATTTGAAAACACATAATGCAGGCAAGTAGACAAGTATTTGACACATTCCTATGCTAAATATTGAATCGGTGACAGTTGTCATCGCGAAGATATGAAGGTGACAGTTACTCTATTCACTCGGTTTTTCACAGTTTTATTTTCTCTTGAAAGTACTCGCGGTTTCTATGTGTTATTTCTTAAATTCTGTGACGGATTGTTATAAATAACACTATCTCTTGTTTAGAGCAATGTATGTAGATAACATTATCACTTTGAAGAAACTGTTTTAAACGATTACTTTTGTTTTAAAACCAAAATCTAAATCAGGTCTATTCTTTCATTACATGTAACTTTGAATAATTTTTTTTTTAATTAAGGCAAAAAGGTTGTTGCCATTTTAGTATCAATGTCATCTACGGACTTTCGTTGTTATGAAACTGAACAGTTTTGCAATACCTTGTTGCGCTAATAAAAAAAATCTCAACACCCTGTGTTGATAGTATAAATGTGGTTGTGGACAATATACCTGAAGTGAATGTAACATTTGCTGTTACTAAGTCTGCATCACATTTTGAGGATAAAAATAAAGAAAACCCAGATAGAATTAAAACTGGATTCATAAAGGAAGATTTTAAAGGAGTATTGATGCCTATTTTACATATGTGACCGTGGACGAGAAAAGGAGCCTATCATGCAAAATCATGTTTTGAGAAAATAGCATTTAAAGTCTGCGACTCCCTGCATGTTTTGGTAACAGAGAATTAGTTGTCTTCACATAATAAAAAGTTGTACAAACACAAATGAATAAGAAAATCAATTATGGGTAATTAATAATTATTATCAATTACACAAACAAAGTATAATAGCACATGTAAATTTTGTAAGATTATGTTAGAAAGTAAAGAAAAATTCTTAGTTTATTCTATCTAATAGTTTCTTATTAATTTAAAGAAACACTTTAAAATTGGCAGTTTGTTTAGGAACTTTTTAAAATAGATATTACTTATTTAGATAACTATTATTAGAGATATGGAGAGTTATTAGTTATTACAATATGAAGCAAAAAGCTGTCAAAGCACAAAATATTAATAAATTTTTAACCATATGGTTAGCAGACGTTTCTGAAATATAACAATTTTTCTTGCTAGTTCTTATAAGTGTATATTGTCCAGAGTTTTATTTTTCTCTGCAGCACATTATTCTGTTTATTACCGGTGTATCTCTTACAAATATTATTTGTGTGGAAAAGTATTAGGTCCTTTCCTTTTAGAAATTAAATATTTTGGTAACTACTTTCAACTCAGAACAAGATATCAAAAAATTTAGAAGAGTAATGTATTTGAATATAGAAAAAACTATAAATAATAGAAAAACATAGGAGTGCAGAAACTACATGATAAAATAGAAGAAATTCTAACCAAATCAAAAACCTACGCCTTGCAATAAAAAAACAGTAAAGAAGGAAGGATCACTGAAGAAACAAAGAAATTGATTAAACAAAGAGAAGAACTAAATGGAAACACACCAACATAAGGAAAAATTGAATACAGTAGGGGAGAGTCTGGAACAGTGGCCACCATTTTATAATAACATCAATAACAACCAAAATTAACCCTTTTTTATAGAATCTGTTACCAGTAGATAACAAACACTGTTTTTACTTCTACACCATTACCTTCTAGAACTGAAAAAATAAAATTATAACAAAGATTTTGGAGTTGGAAGAATTTAAGATAAAAGTGGCCACTGTACCTGCAGTGATGATACAGTGGCCATTAGAGTATGGTACTGTATCCACTACTGTGTAGGAGATGGGAATAGTAAAACCAAGTACATAGACATTTACAGAATAATGATTTATTTTGTAAAAAATAATTTGTATTAAAAAAAAAGGCAACTTAAATTTAAAAAACCAGCCAAAAGCTAACAAACATTATACATAGATAAATTAATGGAAAAAACAGATTTGCTGTTCTAGTAGGGCCGCCTATTTTTACAGGTTGAGATAAATAATGTACAAATCATCAGGAAAATCTAGGAAATAATATCTTAAATAAATAAAATATTGTACAAAATAATAGTACAGTGACCTATATAACAAAGAAGTGGCCACTGTACCATCAACTACATGCTTTTTAAAAAAGTAGGAAAAAACAAAAACTACCCAACACAATCAAAATATTGTTACACCAATAAATATTTACATGTAGTAGGTATAAGCGATCAACGCTAGTTCCTTTCGACGTTTATTTATTTAGCCACTAACAATTATTTCACTTGCCTGATGTATTTTACTTCAAGTACACAATTTCAGGTTGAGTTTGTTTTAAAATAAAACTCTTGAGATTTAAATGGAAAAACTTTGTTAATATACTCAGTGTTCTATTGATACATTCTGTGCTAGATGACAGCACCTAATCTTTCTAAATAAGAAAATGGCGGGAAGGTGGCCACTGTTCCTGCATGGCCACTGTTCCAGACTTTCCCTTATTGTAAACAAGCTGACAAAAACCAAAAATAACACAAGACATACGGGAACCAAATAAAAAATGAATATTAGAAAACATCACACAGAGAGGTTCTACAAAACAAATTGACAAGAAAATGGATTACAAGTTTAATAAATAACGATGGAAAAAAAAGTAACTAACAAATCAAGAATTCGATAAATAGCAACAAAGTACTATGAGGAATTATATAAAAGTACAACTAAAAAAGAAATACAAACACAATATGATATCCAAGAATTAAACCAACAAAATAAAATAACAAAATCGGAAATCGTAACAACAATAAATAAACTAAAAAAAGAAAAAACTCCAGGAAGTGATGATATCACCAATAATATCTTAAAACCAATCATACCAGAGATGATTAACTTGCTAATAAAATATTCAGTTTAGGTGATATTCCAGCAATGAAAAGAAATAAGAATATTAATACATAAGAAAGGCAGAAAAAACCCAATTGAGAACTACAGACCAATAAGTCTACTTCAATCAACTTATAAAATATTCACTTCAATAATAAAAGAAAAAAATCCCAAATAAGGCAGAGAAAGAGCAATGGGCCGACCAAGAAGGATTTCGAAGTAAGTTCTCAACAATAGATAATCTACATGGTTTAAGCCAACTAATAGAAAAAACAAATGATTACACTGTGCAACAATTTTCAGGTCATCGCTTCCAGCCCGAGTGGCTACAACGCGAAATGAAAGTAGACTAATAGACGAACAATACCCCCGCAGGGTTTGGCTACATTAGCTCGAATTATTTTTTTATGACCTCCTGAAGTTGGCATGTTTTTATGCCAATTCTTCGTCTTTTTGCGATGTGTAAGTCAATAAAATGGATCAATGTATGAATGAAACAAGTTGAATTAAATATTTTAAGCTTCAAAAAAATTAAATGTCCTGGTTTATTATCCTTTTAGTGGTTCAAAATGCTCTTTTTAGTCCATTTTTGGTACTTTTTCAGTACATTTTTCGCATTTTGACCCAATTTTCGCGATGTGATTCGGATTTAATTTTGTTTTTAGTTAATTTAATGAAAAAACAAAAGGAGATATGCCGGCAGCACGGCAGGGTGGTTATAGTGGATTATATAGCTTAATAGAGTTAAGTCGAGTTTGCTCCAGAAAGTACTCGGATGGGTAAACCATGTGCTGCCTCATCTCACCCACATATCCACTCTGCGGCTCGGTGCCTGCGGCACCTAGACACCGAAAGGTATAAGGGGTTAAAGATTATGTATGTATGTACAAAAGGAAATGAATAAATCGAAATAATTTAAAGCGAAATAATTGCGCACAATGAACACATTTATTGAACGAACCAATTTTTACGTATGTGTCATTTAGTTTATTTGTTCTGTAAGACGAATATTCGTGACTTTGTGATTTGTTTGTTCTGTTTACGTTTAATTACTCAAGTAAGTTACAAGAGTAATACCCGATGACACGTCCGGGCTTGCTGGTTTTGTCACTGGAATGTTTTCTGCCTGTGGTAATGGTATTTGAGCACTTGGGACGCTCAAATACACTTTATTCCTCATTTTTTTCCTGTTCATTCCACCACCATAATGCACACACGCGTAACAATTTGATGGGTCGTGATCAATCGGATCTGGTCAGATCATCGACACGCCAAACGAAAAACTTTTAATTCTTTTATGCATCCAATTCAAGAGATCACTGTAACACTTTTTGCAAATGATATTTGGTGTCCAAGTGACGTTGGAAATAACTGGTTGGTTGAAGTACTTCTCGTATGGGAACTTAAATTATTCATTGAAAAAGCCATGTTTTGTCTTTTGTGGTGTGAAATGGCCACAAACGTGACAGAAATTGCTTATATTGCAAGCCATTTTAGCATCACAAATATTCGTCTTTCAAACGTAAACAGAACAAACAAATCACAAATATTTGTCTTACAAACGTCAACAGAACAAATAAACTCAATGACACATACATAAAAGTTTATTCGTTCAATGAATGCGTTCATTGAGCACGTTGGTTCAGTCCAATGAATGTATGTCGCATCAGGTTTTAGAGATGACTTTAAATTATTTCGATTTATTTATTTCCTTTTGTTTTTCAACTAAAAATAAAATTAAATCCGAATTACATTGCAAAGATTGGGTCAAAATGCACTGAAAAAATTCCAAAAATGGGCTAAAAAAGGCATT
The DNA here is from genome assembly GCA_929113105.1 of Agrypnus murinus. Classification (NCBI taxonomy): domain Eukaryota; kingdom Metazoa; phylum Arthropoda; class Insecta; order Coleoptera; family Elateridae; genus Agrypnus; species Agrypnus murinus. Next base: position 129,225,533 of record OV816023.1, on the reverse strand, counting down.
TTGAACCACCAAAAGGCTAATAAATCAAGAAATTTTCATTTTGTCAAGCTTAAAATATTGAATTTCACTTGCTTCATTCATATACTGATCCATTTATTGACTTACACATCGTAAAAGGTCGAAAGATTAATATAAAAACATGCCAACTTAAGCAGGTCATAAAGAAATGCAAGCTAATACAGCCACACCCCGCGTGGGTTTTGTTAGTCTGTTGGTGTATTTTCATATCGTGTTGTAGCCACTCGGGCTGGAATTTCTTGTTGCACTGTGTTATAATATATTTAACATTTATAGATTTCCAAAAAGCATTCGATACAATACAACATAATGTAGTTCTGGCCTGGTACCTTGAGAGTATATGGTTTAGCTCATAGCCTCTAGATGTGCTACTGCTTTGAATCAAGAGGAAATTCAAAAAATTGGGGGTTTTTCCCAGCCATATCTGACAGTCTGGTGATACCCTTACTAGGTAGACTTCCAAGATTTCAAAGTCATGAAGCTGCCATCTTCGGAAAACAAGTCAACAATCTATAGATTGTATATTGCACCAATTTGAGATGAAAGGAAAAATCAGTTTCAATTTTAGTTTCAGTTTCAAATATAACTGTAATGAAACCAGCAGATGATTTATGTGACATTTGCAAAACAAATTCTTTAAACATTTTTTAATCAAAGCATTGTAAAAATGCAGCAATGGAGCTATAGATAACTAAAGCTTTAGATCATCTGCAAAAGACTCGAAATCAAAGGTCTTATTATCAAAATTGTTGTAGTAACTCTTGATATGAGTATAGTATTACCATTCAATGTTGCCCTAAATGCTTATTACCCACATAGCCCTCAATAACCTAATACTGCCTATTTTAAAGCTACTAGGAAGTGTGCTGTTTTTGGAGTAACCAATGAACAACACAGAATACAATTCAACAATCTAATAGACAAGGAACAAGATATAGGTAACGAGCCAAACTTGTAATCAGTTTGTTACACAATTATTTAGAAGCTATGCAACAGTGTCGGCCACAACAAAAATAACCTCTATTACAGTACTTTATGTGGAAATGAGGAAAAATACATCAATTATGTCTTGACTGGGCACACCGAGTTTTCGCCAGATAGATTTTTTGGTGTCTTTAATCGAAATATGCTACCAGTAATATAAACACTCAAGAAGACTTATTGAAGTGCGTGATTACTTGATCTCAGCCAGAACTGTGACTTGGTACAGATGGGAGGCATATTTGGAGAAGTTTTTCAAGCTGCTACCACATATTACCAAATTCCATAATTTTATTATCTCCAGTAAAGAAATAGTAAAGGCTAAATTATTTGCAGACCCTGAAGAACTTCATTAATTCACTTTGTTGCAACAACCTCTTGATGGTTTAATGCCAGAAATGATAGGACCACCAGGATTATCACTAAAACACTAATGAAAACACAAATTAAAAATGAAAAACAGATCAAAATTAATGAGGTTTAATTAAAGTTTTGAACTTTCATTTATTGCTAACTTTGTATTTTGCCTATTGTTTTTTGAACAATTATGAATTTTTACAGTATCAATTTTTTGTGTTCTGTGTATTTTTTAGTATATTTTAGTACACTTTGATTTCTTTTAGTTTTTGTATTATCTAAATTAAATATTTGAATTGTTTTCATCATTTTCCTAATTTCATATTTTTCATTTTTTGTGTACAAATTTCTTGTTTCTTAGTATTATTATATTAGTTTTTGTTTTAGTAATTACTTCTGTGTACAGTATATTTTGAAATTTAATGTTTTGTACTATAATGTTTTAATAAATTACATTTGAAAGTTTTTACCATTTTGCTATTTTATATTTTTCTTTTTGACAAAGATCTAATTATGCATTGTATTTCATATTATTGGGTTTTTGGTTTAATAATTACTTCCAAACAAAGTATACAATAACATTTATAAAGTTTTAAATAATTTAGATTTAAATTATCAGGTTAGATTAAAATGCATTTAAAATTGTAAACTGAATTTAATACAAAAGCCTTAAAAAATGACAGTTTTAAATTTTGGAAGTTTCTTTCTACATAAAGATGTATGCTGGTTTAGTCACACTATATTCTCAAGAAGGTTTTTCCAGAAATCAGAAAGTTTTTTACATTACAAAGAGAACATTATCAACAGTGTTAGTTGGTTATATCACATAAAAACTGAATGAAATAAATTTCAGCTTACAAAGAAAATGTAAATCTTTAATAAAGAAAAGAATCAAAACTGTTTAAAGTTCGGCTAAGACTGCAGTCTTACTGGGCCACTGTGAACCACCCACAGCCATCAACTAAAATTTGAACATGCATTAATCAATGACGCTGGTCCTGCTAAGCCACTGTTAGCCAGGCTATTACCATCAAACAGTGACCACCAGTTTGGAATTTCCAACTTGTTCGAATTTTGGTGGTTGGAGGTGGTTGACAATGTTCACGTGATAGTGGACATGATAATAACTAAAAATTAACTAACTAACTAACTAACTAACTAAAAACATCCTATCCACAGGTTTTTTGCTTTTGGTAATTGGTAGTGAAAGTTCTTACAGCAAAATTTCTCTTTGCTGTTTATAAGCTGGACACTAATTGATAAATTCCCCAATTGCTCCCCATTCAATAGGCATTCATAAACAAGCGTGAAATTTAAAATTTTACATGGTACTAGTGGTCACTATACATGCTGCAGTAGGATAGCATGGGACTATTTTAATTGGTGGTGGTCAATGGTAGTGGTTGCAGTGAGACTGCAGCCTAAGGAGTGGCAACTTAAACAACTTCCAATGTACAGAAGAATAAAGAATAATTCAAAAATAACAGAATTAATTGATGGAGATCCTAGTAAAATAGAAGGAGAAAAAGTGTATCTGCGTTGCAAATAATTCTTGAAAATAAAAGCTACCTACTGATAATAATGAGTTCTGGTGGTTGTTATCCGACAAATTAGCTTCGATATTCAAAAACTCATATTTTATTTGACAGCACTTTTCACCATGAACACAATAAAAATAAAACATTGAAACCGCATAACCAATGATCATTTGATTGGCTGTTTGAGAATAGCAGTAACATGGTTCGACTTGCAACATGACCAACTCATTACTGGACTGCAATGTCACATTCCTGGAAATTAGTTGAAGAACTTACATCTATTATCTTTGTAACTATTTTTCTGTTATTCTTTTCAGTTATCTACAGTTTCTTGTCTATTAAAAACTGTTCAAATAAATCTGCTTCCTTTCTGTGGTGTTTATGATTGCCTTTGCCTGAATTTCCATGTTTGGTTTGATAATAATTTATTAGTCGACCGCCAAGTTTTTCTAAAATAAAAAGTACCTCTGAAACCCAAAAATATTGGCCACCCTTGCAATACATCAAGCATAAGCAATAAGAACCTAAGAAAAATAGAGCAGCAACATCTTGAATGTGCATTAATATATCCTTGAAAGTACCTACAAGATTACTGTTAAGTTACATCTATGATTAGGTTAGATGTTAGAAGGTGAGATACGTAACCATCTAATTAAATAGCAACAGCAAGCCCTTTTCTCAGCTAATACAACAAAAGCTTAGATACTTATACTCAAAATAAAAGTTAAAGTTTATTAACAGTAAAGATATTACTTTGAATTGCAATGAGAGAGGAGTGTCCTTTGAATCAGTCGATCTTGCCTTTTCAAAATAATAACAGTCGTGGTGTTGGATATCTCATAAAGTTTTACCTTATTTGTGACTTTCTGAATAGACAAAAGTATTACAGTTTGAATGAAGAATTTTCCTGACATTTTTCCTGGCAGCTTAAAGTTCCCTGACATTTCCCATTTGTGCAAGTTGCTAGGAACCCTGTATTATTATTGGTGTTTATTGTACTAGTAAAAAAGTGATTATGACAACTGTGTATTTTAAAATCGCCTAAATTATAATTGAAGGAACATACATGTACGTGAATGAATTTTTATGAATAAAATATTTAGATAAAAAAAATATTGCCTTTATCAGTTTCTTACTAGATCAGGGGGTGAACTTTAATATAAAGTTTTGCATATGGTGAGCTACTGGCATCAATACTCTCTTGCACGCATGCTAGATTAGTTGTAAAAATCATTTTTATATGCTAGCGGTGCAATTATATGCAAGACCTTATACTGAAGTTTTACCAGATCAGATAAATAAAAAAGTTACTGCTACGGTGCAAGCTTGAAAGCATACGCTGTGCAATAGTTACCTTAGCTTTACCATATGGTATCAAATCAAGTTGAATAAAATCATGTAAATCATTGTATGTCGGTACTAATTGCTTAATTATGAAGTTACGCGAATCTGAACACAATGCTTCATAGTAAATGCTCACTTTAATTTTATTTACATCATCGCTAACCACTTGTACATTACTAGGAAGTTCTTCATTTATATCTGGATTTTTTGGAAATACAACAAAATACTGGAATCCTTTCCATATAATAATAGCAATGAGAAATAATAAAATTATCCTAAATTTTCCAGTCATTTCTCTAAATAGTCGTCTAATAAAATGATTACTTGAAATACCATATCTCTACATCCAAATTATCAAATTATAATCACATAACTATTATCAGCAGCTCTATTTTCTACATAATCTTTTTACATAAATTGAGAAAAACACTTAAGTACTTTATAAAACTATTTTTTTTCTATTACAAACTATTTCCAAAAAAATAAAAAATTTTTAAATTACTATTGCACTAATGAAAGCACACAAGCACTCACAAACCATAAACAAAAATTTAGGTTAGGTTTGATGAAAGTTGGATGACAGCACTCAACACGTTGCCACTTTTCAGGGAATTCCAAGTTTTTTTAGTGAAGCAGGACCGGCTTAAAGTTCAATCAATAGACCTACTAAACCTTTTTTGCAATTGCGATAATAAGGAAGACGCATGTATTTTTTTTAGTTTTTGTATTCGTTCATTTTGGTTAGAAACATATTCCCAGATAAGCGAAATTTGTAAAAACGCTTAATTTACTTGAAAAAATTAAATTTAAAAATTCTTTTCATTTTAAACAGAATTTGGCCTTGAGCTACTTCCCTCAAAGCTATTTGATGTAAAAAAGTAGGTACCGCTATGAATCAGAAAAGGTAACAATGACGATCTACTCACCATTAGATGGCACTGATGAAAACCAATAAATTGAATTTGAATTTATATTAACAGAAACATTTTACACCACTTTTATTATGGCAGTTAATTACACAACAGCATAACGTACATTATTATATTAATTATTCGCAGTGGCATGCGATGATAATTTAGGCAAGGGAAGCAACCACGATTTTAATTTTAAAATACCTATGCACAAGCGCGGATTCACGGGGAGATGGGGGAAATCTCCCCTAATTTAGAAATAAGTATACATAGAATAGGAACAAATAATGTTTGTTTAATTATTATTTATTAAAACAATTATTTTTCCAAAAATCTCCCCCTCAAAATAATTCTCTGGATCCGCCCCTGCTAGGTACAATAAAAAAACAGTGTTATAATTATTAAGCCTTAAAGTTTTTCAAAAAAGAACTTTTACACTTTATACTTATGGAATTTGTTGACTATTATTCTATATTTTAAAAAACTACCGGTGCAGGTTTTAATCTTTGTTGTTAAATTTGAAAGTTCTGGTTTTGATCTGCCTCTCTCAATAATTTGTAATTTCTCTCCAAAACTCTATGCAAAAAATGCTTTATTAATAATTTACAACTGAACAAAAAAATCGTCCCGATTCGGATGTGTCGGAAGTACTCGAACCTTCCACCGAAGCAGATGAATTTGCAGTCATGACGATAATGCAATTTTAAATTTGCATACAGAGCAAACTAAATATAATGATTTGTCTTAAAAAAAATCCAACTTATATAAATTGAAATAATAAAATGTGACAAAATACAGGTCTCATTCGCAGATTTACATTACTTAAGTAACATTAAATTTAACAAACACTAAATCGAACAAATAACCAAATTATAATAAATAAACATTTGGGCACGAAGCACACTAAAAATAACGACTAAACAATGTTAATCGCTTCGTCTGCATCACCACGCCCGCTATCAAGGCTAGGAGAAGAGCAGTTATAAGCAACGAAATCAGTGCTTATATGCAGTGTATGTAACACATTTGAATCGGTATTACCTTTCCGTGCAAGTTTAATGAGCCTAATTTAAAATAGTACTCTAAATAATTATACGTTTTACTGTACGGAATTGATATTGAGCTTTAAGTTGATTAAATATTACAAATTTAAATAAACGATAACCATAATTTTATAAAAATATTTTTGTTAGCGTTGTTTTTTAATTTTAATAAATTCTCAAGGGAAGCATTGCTTCTATGGACCGCACGCCACTGTTGTATTTTGATTTTCTTCATCTAGTAATAAAGGACAAATCTTCGTAATATAATGTTGAAACATTTTTTAAGTACATCCATTAAGTAACATACATTAAGGTTCATTATAGTTCTATGTTTTATAAATACGTACGTAGTACCCGTAGAAGCCGCGTCTGTCACATTAAGTGTCTGTCTATGTGAATAGTTCTGAAAATGTCGTGTCTGTCACGATACGCGTCTGTTACGTTGAATGCCTATAGATGTGAACGGACCTTTTATTGCAATAAATGGCCCAGTTCTATTTTGTAATGAATCGTTCTGAATTTGTATAGAAAACTAAGCTGATCGACTTATTCTGATTCGAATCTTTATAAGGCACGTAGGGATTGATTTTTTTGCCTTTAGCTCTGTAACGAAAGCTAAAGTTCGAAGCAAGGGTATTTAGTCGTTTCATAAAATTAATATTATTTCCTAAAATTCTAATAATTCTTATCGCGCGGCAGTCCCATTCCATTGCAGTATTACAGGGGGGTAGTTGTTATGCTTCTAATAATATCGAAGAATTATGTTTAATTAAATTACAAGCCCGGATTTGAGAACTGCGTTGCAGTAATCCAGGCATAAAAAAATTAAGTGATGTTAATTAACTGTTTATAAATTAAACAAGTGTGGTGTTTGTGGCAGCCCGTGCTTTCGGGTTTATGTACACCCAAGGAATTAACATCAATTGTGAGAAGTATAGCTGCTGTCATCTGCAAATAACGTTGTGCGGTAATATTAAATACTTCAGTTATGTAGTTCGCGACTAAGACAGTATAATAGGATATGAGGGGTATATATGCAAAACGCGACATGTCACAAAATCTTGAAAATTGAGTTGTACATATCATTGAACTTGTCTAATGTTTTTCCACCATGTTAATATATATTTAAATGCGAAACATGACAAATGAATCCAAAATTAATCATTTTAGACTATATTAAGATTCAAAGTGCGACATTTGCCTGCATCATTCTGGTGCAAACAGCGACATATCCATAACAAACAATCGAAATAGAGAAAATAGGTCACGCGATTTCGTTTACATTATGGCAGATTGTGAGTAGTGGTGATGCTAACAGGTGTTTTTGAGAATGAAAAAATACAGAAGGTTTTGATTTAAAGCAAAATTGAAATAAATTTAAAGATGGAAACAGAAACAGTGTGTGGAAAAATAGTGCAAGACAAGGAAAATCGAACAAGAAACTAAGAGAGTCCTTAAAAATCCATTCAATTGGCACTTTAAATTTAAACCTTGCAAGAAATTCATTTTTACAAAGAGTAAGAAAAATATTTTAATTAGAGGCTAGTCGTTTTACAGAAGAGATTTAGGGCAGGCTAAAACAGTTTGCAATAGAGGAATGAAGATTGAAACAATGAAACCAAAATAACTAAGAGTAGGAGTGGCACTAAACCAGATAAAATAAAATGTATTGAAAGTTTGTTACATAGTCACTATGGTAGCGATTATAAAGAAAATTTAGATCTGGATTATTTTATTTTGGTTTGGCTGATTATTTTAGTTTGGGCGTAAAAGTATTGCCGACATTATTGAAGAAAATTCGAAAATAGATGAAGCAGAAGAAGATATAGTAATCTAAATTTTAAGCTCGAAATGTGTATTTTTTTCGCATATGTACTTATTTAAGTTTTAGTTTATTACGTTTTTAGTTTTTTAATTTCTTAGTTCTATCCATGTATACTTTTGTTCAATAAAATATGCTTTCAAATTCAGTAGTTGTTGATTATTTAAGTAGATGCAAAACACGACAAGTCGTACACTCAAGTGCAGAAAGCGACATGTCATTTAGTTTTTCTCAAATTTTGGTGTTTTGTGTTCAGATAAATTTAATCAAGTTAGGATAATCAATTTAGATCAAACTATCCTACTAAACTGAAAAAAATTATCCGGATATCATGGAAAATATACTTATGGTAGTTTTTTGCGGTTTTCTCAAAACTGATTTAAACGGACATGTCGCATTTTGCATATATACCCCTCATATAGTAGATGAGGTGAAGAATAGAAAATGAGTTTACTGAAAAATATAAGTTTCCTACTTATCGTTGTATAGTTACAAACTTTCAGTGCAAATTTCTTTTTGAAAAAAATCGACTGATTATCTATCAAGTAATAAATGCTTGAAATTTGATGATATCTGAACGGGTGCTTGACTTACATACTTATTAATAAATCTCGAATAATTCAATTAATCAAATAATAAAATGTATAGTGTTTGAAAGGTTTTTAACTCTCCATCACATGGTAAAATGCATTTAAATTAAATAAATATTATAAATAAAATAAATTTAATACTTTCAAAGATATAACATATTCAATGATATTTAAAGATATATAAAATAAAAATATTTCGACCCTTTTTACATTTTGCAAAAAATACTTAAAAGAAATTACATTTGTAATTTATCGTGCTAAAGGACTAATTGGAGTACTAAACCATTTAGAAGCAACGCTATTTTACAAATTATACCTTCGAGAAACTTGGTATAATTGAGGCATAATTTAATTAAATATAAATTTTCAATTATTTTTCAATGTTTTCTATAATTGAATAAAAATTGAAGAAATTTACATTTTTTTATAAAGACTAATTAAAATAATAATTACAGTAAAAAATAGATTTAATTAAATAATTAGTGTTTAAAAATTATAGAATCAAGATTATATGCATTTACACTGGCGTAGATAGAGGGAGAGTAGAGAAGGTAACTATAATTGGATCCCAGGAGCCAAGAAAAGATTACAACTTATCAAGGATTTAAAACAATTATTTTTATTTGCATCTTTCTTCGTATATTTAGCAAATAAACAAATGTATACCTTTAAATTATAGTTGGTTTTTCCTCATTACCCATCCCAGTATATAAAAATATCTACGCCATCTCCCAGTAAACAAAACTGTAACATTTACTTGTCTGCTATATAAGAATCAAGTAGAATTAGTTATATAAACACATTTACATACCCCACATGTAAATTTGGTGATATAACATTTGTTATATATTTCCGATATGAATTGCTTAATACAAGTCTGGTGTCTTCAGATTTACATATATGCGACATTAATAATGTGATTTGTATTTTACGTCACACTTTTTACTAGTTAAATATATAACTATTTAACCACTAATTTGTTTGCAAAGTGCGGGGGAAAACATTAGTAGCGCGTGTACCACCTGATCGTGCAGACGTGTGTTAAATTGTGGTCGCCCATTGTTTGTTTTATGTGTATGTTGAATATGTATAAATTTAAAATACAATAACCAGTTTTATATCTGTGACGGAAACATTTTGGAAGTGGAATAATAAACAGCCGCAATAAATTTAATTTCCAGTGAATTCATATTTTATTATGAAGTGAAACGTATTTTTAAAATGGCGATAACTGATTAAACGTATTTATTGTTTATTAAAACGTTTCAAGGCAAAATATATTAGGCCACTGTAATACCGTAAAAAGGTAGATTTAGCAAATTATTTCAGCAATGTACGCGTCATATCATTTAATGGGAATCGAGAAGTTGAATACCTAAAACCGAATGGCATAATTTGTTAAAAAAAACAGGAATAATCTTAAATCAGTTGGCTTTTTGATTAATGTTGTTTATACATAGCTTTTAATTTTTTTTAATAAACAAAATAAATAAAAACGTTCTGAGTTTTTGTTTTTCTTATAATCTTACTATTACAGGAAGGAATCTATTACTATTTTAAAGAAATAAGTTATCCTATACAAAGTGGAAAATTTGAAAATTGTTGCTTTAACTTAAAGATCCTGTTCCAAAGGGATTACAGGTAGGAAGTGGATCGCCGCCTAAGAATTTGCGTGGAACTGTAATGTATCGATGTTATATATGATAGAACATGCTCATAATTAAACAAACATAAAATATACGGCGCTTTGTGTATGTTTGTAATACAGATTGTATTTTACATATCTCATATGTATTAAAAGTGATATAAAATTTACGTAAATAACAGATGCATAATGAGTCGGACGGCGGACATAACGCTCTCCATATGACTTGAATTTTACTTAGCTGCTACATAATAATGTAGGCATTGTTGCTCTCAGCTACGTAAATAATATGTTGCTGTGTTTGCTGGGCTACTGTGCCTTTATATACAATAGGGATGATTAAAGTGTCAAATCAAATGGTACAAAACAGATTGGAAGGTGAATGAAATAAATTACTTATACTTTTTTTTTCTTTATGCCTACACTACGTGGGGAACTTTTCATATGGTAGCAAGCAATGGAACTTTGTGTACCAGAAACTGTCTCTGCTTTGCTAAATCGATTTTCGAGTTGTACAAATGATTTTTGGTAATATAAATTTGGTCATAAATATAAGTCAGTCGGTTATCTTGTGTAGAAATAATTGTGCGAAGTATGCAATTTTTTGAGTGAGTGGTGCAACCAATCTCTAAGGGGTCAGGTTATACCTGCTGAAATATGAAAGTTAGAGGAAAAAGTTAAGTAAGATACCTATTTAACATAACCTGATATATCAAGTAGCACACATTTTTTTTCATAGCCTACTTATTTTCCAAAAAATATCCAACTTTAATTTTTTAAATTGAACATGGTGTATATTTGTACAGAATAAGGTTCTTCATTTGGCTCGATGACCCCTTGTTCTTCCATATCGGTAATGATTTTCTCGGCTTCTACTCGCCTTGCTAAAGGTAGACGTCTCGGTTGCTGTCGGACTGGTCTACAGTTCCTTGTATTGATTTTATGTCGCACAATATTGGTTCGTCCCTTCTGGGTATCGTCAAGAGCGAAGATATCTTAATATCGGTGAACCAAACCCTGTACCTCTTTCACTTCCGTGCTATTAACTTCTTCGCACGAACTAGTAACCATACCCACTAATTTTCCACCATGGTCTTTGGGCATTGATTTTGGAACATCAGCCATACACCTGGCTACTCGGAATACTGGCACACACTGTCCCACAAGGGTGCTTTTCTTTAATGTCACCGGATCCATATTAACGTTCATAATCCTCACCGGTACTGTCTTTCCAACCTTGATCAGCGCTTTTCCCACCAGTATACTACTATGGATCTTCTTATCACAGACAGGATCCATCATTCGCACACATCCTACCCAAAGATCTCTATCCAAACCTGCCTCGACAATTATCCCGCTCCGACCTGGTAATATCACATCTTCTGTCAAGAACACTCTTACGACAGGGTCTTCTCGTGGGTGCAAAGAAAGTTCTTCGTTACCAAACTTCAAAACACCCTCCTTCAAGTCCAATGTAAAACCAAATTTTTTCATGAGGGCCATTCCCAAGATGAAGTCGTCAGTGATGTCGGCTACCAGCACCTCATGATCACGTTCTTCACTTCCAATGCCAATCTTCATCTTCACCACTCCGCGTGTTGGTATTACTTCACCTATCGCTGTACGGAGTTGAGTAGTTGTCTGTAACAGCTTCATACTTGTTCGTAGAACTTTAGGGCGTATGATGGATTTTGTCGCCCCCGTATCAATGAGTAGTGGAACAATTCGATTAGCAATCTTCCCATCTACGAACAAACTGCTGGTACTATTCTTTGATGTTACGGCTTGGACGGTGATTCTGGGGCATCTTCACTAACAGTCAACGTTCGCCCTCTCTTGCCAACTCCCTTTAACTTTTCCGATGGACAACGGCGTTGTACATGTCCTTGTTCGCAGCAGTTCCAGCAGCAGATCCCTGGAACTTCTTGAAGATGCTTATTACGGCCTTTTTCCTTCCGAAGAACTCTCAGTACTAACTCCTCTAGATGATCTTTAAAACCTTCTTCTTCTTCCACAACGGCCCGAACACGCCCGTGGCCTCGGGACGCTTGTTTTGCAGCTTCGAATTCTAAGGCGTGAGCAAGCGCATCATCAATTGTTTTTGGTCGTGCCAGCCTCAATGATTGTTGTGTTGCCCCGTCTCTTAGTCCATCAATGAAGGTCTGCACAGCAAGTTGTCCCAGAAATGAATCCGTAGGGTACGCCAATCGGACAAGCCGCGCAACATCGGCTTCAAACTCCTGAAGGCTTTCTCCATTCTTCTGGACACGATTCTTCACTTGCGCGTGATACACTTGTTGAAGATGCCACAACCAAAGCCACAGTTAAAGAAACGGCCTTTTCCTTGTCTGTCCATCCGTTAGCCCCAGCGGCCGCCTCAAATTGTTTGTAGTAGGTGGACCAAGGTATCTTTTCATCGAACGTGGGTGGTTTTACTTTTATCCCTACGGCAGGACCCTTTTCTTCTTTAAATTGTTTCTTTATTTCATTAAATGGCCACTCAGAAGTTGAGGGAAACCGTAGTTGACTCATTCTATCTTCCTACATTTTAGTTACGTTATCTTTCTCAGTTGTTGGTGGTAATTGCATTTGGGCCATTTTCTCTTCTACCATCTTTATTACTCTATCCTGTTTCTGCAATTTAATTTCTAATAGTCCTAACGCGCTGGAATTTTCCAACAATCCTTCGAAAACTTTATCTTCTAATGCTTTGACATTTTCCAGCAATTCTTCTTTAAGCCTTCTAGAACTTTCTTCAGACTTTTCTAGTAATTCTTCTTTAAGCCTTCTAGAACTTTCTTCAGACTTTTCTAGTAATTCTTCCTTGAGCAATCTAGAGCTTTCCAGTAAATCTTTTTTAAGCATTCTAGAATTTTCTTCAGACTTTTCCAGTAAATCTTCTTTAAGCATTCTAGAATTTTCTTCAGACTTTCCCAGTAAATTTTCTTTAAGCATTCTAGAATTTTCTTAAGACTTTTCCAGTAACTCTTCTTTTAACATTTTAGAATTTTTTTCGTACTTTCTAGAATTCTCCAATAGTTCTTCGTTAATTTTACTTAACAACACATTAGTATCAATTGTGGGTCCATGTATTTCGAAGCGGTAAGTTTCAGGGTCCTCGTTATGTTCTAGAAACCATTCTTTTAGCCGATTTATTAAAACTTCTTTTTACCATTACTATCTAAGTCTCTCTCTTCAAGTTCGCGTTTTAAGTCTATTAATTTAAGATATTTTAACAATTTCATTGCCATTTTAGTTATCCGTTGGAATTGCTTTTAACATTAAAAGTTTATTCTCACAGCACTTTGTTTATTACGCTATTTTATTTATTTTAAAATCCCACACCTGACACCACTGTAGCGTTCTTTTTAAAATAATAATAAAAATGCTGTTTAAATCGTCTATTCATAAGAGAAACATAAATATAACTATAAACTATTTAATGAACTATTTAAATGCTAGATATTTACAAACTTATAGTAGGTTATTTATATAAGAACTATTTATGTATCACAACTATTATTAACATTTATTGATTCACTAATATTCGACTATTAACTAATTGTTCAAAGTATTTTCGATACGACGGTTACACACTAACTGAGCTCGTTCTACCCGCGAACTCAATTTATATCTTTCATATAAAGTTCTAGAACATACGATGAATCATACATGCAGGTGTTGATGAATCATACATGCAGCTGTTGATGAGTCATACATACAGGTGTTGATTAATCATACATGCAGGTGTTGATGAGTCATACATGCAGGTGTTGATGAATCATACATGCAGCTGTTGATGAGTCTCGTCGATGAGTCGTGCCGATGAGTCATGCAGTCTCGAATATTCGACGGCGGCGAATAGGGGTTTTCCCCATTTGTTACAATATATAGTATAGCAAGCGTTGCATTCACGGGCGTCTCGCGCCACATGCGATCCGGCGTTTGTTTGACATCGCAGGATTTGACAATTGGTTTAGTATTTACCTAACCTATTTGAAAGTAAAGTTTCGTTTTCGTTTTATTTAAAAGTGCCGTGCATAATTTCTCAAATTTAAAATTATGGAAGAGATTATTTGCGAAGAATGTGATGTAACCTTCACTAAAAAGAGAAATGTATACGTTCATATAATAAGAATGCACGACAAGGATCCCCTTGCATCAAAAACCATTAGGGAAATCTGTGATATATGTGGTCAACAATTTAAAAATTTATTAATAAATCAAACTTTTCCCGTTATCAAAAGCAAATCCATGGCATTGTTGCTTCAAAGGAAGAACGTACCCGAAACTCCAGAATTAAATGTGCTTTTAAAAATTGTTCTGAATATTTCAAAAATTTTGCAGATTTGAGAAAACACATGACCACTGTACATAAAGTGGAAATTAGGTATAATAAGTTTCAGTTTAAATCTTCTTCAGGTAAGCTTCTGAATTTGAGAATAATAATATTTTATTTAACTATGTTATGCAATAGTGTTAATAGCATGTCATAAAAAAGTAACAATATATAAGAACATATCAATGTATATAACAATCGATTTTCTAGCATTTCAGCGACGGAAAGACCAAATCCAGGAAAGCAGTTTGTCATTGTATGTTCTTGCATGTATGTTCTGCATACTTATTTAAATTATTAGCCGATGGCAGTAAGAAAGAATTTTACAACTGTCATTGCTCCTATAATTACATAGACAAGGGGAAAGGTGTAAGGCATTTTAAAAGCAAAGGAACAATAAACATTGGGAAAGCTTGTCCTTAAGGATGGAGGTTTTGACTAAAAGCGAGGGACTTCTTCTGGTGAAGTTTTGGATAACCCATGTAGGTCACTCACTTGACATTGTTTGTTTTTTTAAACAAAAAAACAAAAGCTAAAATTGCAAGTATGTATTTTTAGAAAATTTAGTAAACAATTTTTTGGGTTCCAGATAAATTAAAAGCAGGCGCAACTTTTGTGCACATATTAGATGATATTTGGGATGCTGGTTTGATAGAAGAAGAATTACAACGAATTCTGCTAATAAATATTATTTTGGCTAGTCTTTTAAATAAAACAGATGTTACTATAGTAGGTATGGCGTGACTTGAGTCCACCCCCACCCTTCCTACTTTTAGCCACGCCCTTTTCCCCTTCCCCCTTCTGTTAGCTCCTCCCCTTCGCTCTCATTGGTCGACGAAGCCCCACCCTTTCGCTATCATTGGTCAACGAAATACCGCCCACTGTGCTCTCATTGGTCAATTAAATCACCCCTATAGCTCTCTGATTGGTCAATTAAAAATAAGAGCGTTGTCCGGATTATTGTTTAAGTTGATCGCCCAATAGAAACCGCTAGCAGATATTGATTAAAAATAATAATAATTGAATAGGAAGCACTGAGAGGTCCACAATATTGATTTTCGCCTACTGCTTTGTGATTGGACGGTCGTCATTTTTCCTTAACTGCTGTCACGTCCCTTTGATTACGGAAATCTGTATTACCGACAACGTACTGTACTGTTCTCTTTCTCTCTAACAGATATTGATTGGTCAAAGTAAAAATAATAATAATTGAGGTTAACAACAATTAGAAATTTATAACGATATACTTAAAAAAGAGGGGACCGACCCTCTATCGAATAACGTGGTCATACACTGATTGAAAGATAAAATCTATGTTAACTTATTAACGTAGTTAGATCAAAATATTCGAACTAAAATGAAAATATATTTTATCATCTATATTATAATAGTTGCAGACATGCATAAAGTAATAAGTAATTCCCTATAACGTATATTTAATACAATAAATATTTAAGCTAAATTAACTCTATACATTTGAATACTATGCCGTTTCGATTCATAGACTAGGGTGAAAAACGTATAAAAATGAATCATGTTATAACGTAACAAGTTTATGATGTGTGATGAAAAGCAAGCAATTAATATTCATAGGGGTAGAAAAACCTCGATTACATATCAATAACAACAGCAATACCAAATAGAGCCATAAGAAAAATTATTACAAGTCTTATTTAGCGTGTATGAATTTTCCCTATAACGTACTATAAGAATAATAATAATTGCTACAACGCATAACCTAGAAACCAAACTCCAGAAGCTATATTGAATATAATCAGTTACTTTAAGCTAAATTAAATCTCTATACATTTAATGGTTTATGAATTCGTATGTAAAAACTCATAAATTGAATCACGATATAAATTCCAAAGATCTGCGTACATCAGAGAATGTATATTGAATTACAGCAATAGTATTTAAGTGAACCGTGGCATCCTTCCCACTTGCAGCTACTAAACTACGACAAGATACAGTGCAACAATAAGTGTACCCTCTAAACGAATGTATATATTATTCTGTATGAAATGAAGGAGAGATAAGGGTTACTGATCAAATTAGCTGATTGACTGACTGACTACTCATCAGGAGGGTAGATATGTATAACGTCAAATTAAATGAAAAATAGTGTTTTATAGAGTGTTAAAGGAAGGAAGTAATAGTAGTAGTAA
The DNA here is from genome assembly GCA_929113105.1 of Agrypnus murinus. Lineage (NCBI taxonomy): Eukaryota > Metazoa > Arthropoda > Insecta > Coleoptera > Elateridae > Agrypnus > Agrypnus murinus. Next base: position 129,208,777 of record OV816023.1, on the reverse strand, counting down.
TGGATATTATTGATTCGATGAAAAAGCAAGCAATTAATATTCGTAGGGGTAGTGGAATAATGATCTATGAGTGTTTTAGACGGATGAATCATTCGTTCGTTCGTTCGTTCCTTATAATTCTGTCAGGTCTAAACGAATAAAGAAGTGATAACATGTCATAACCTGTGTCTATCGTGTGTGTGTGTGCATTGGAGTGTGTGTAATTTGCATTAACTAAACATATGAGAGAGAGAGCGCAAGCGCCCCCGGAACCTTTTGAAATAGGGTTAAATATATCAATGTATGAAGCTAAAAGTTATTATTATACACTGGGAGACGCCATCGACGTCACATCAGTAAAGCAGAAGCAGCAGTAGCACCAAAGCAGTAATCATGACGAGTGAAGACAGCTCTAGCTTTAGCTACTACGATGACGACGATAACGATTCTGTGTTTGCCAACCTATTTCCATATCGTGAAGAAAAAGTAGGTGAGCTTTAAAAGAAAAACCATTGTATACGTTTACTAATTGAATAATCTCTTATGTTTAGACTACGATGACAACGACTACGACAACGAGACGCACCTTACAGATCACACATCAAACTTATCAGCTCCAGGACCAAGTAGTTTTTATCAGGGTGGTTACACAAACAACGCTACCGGCTGCCACGACGACGACGACACTGTTCAATACTACAATAATATGTTTCTAATTAGTGATGCATCAGCAGCAGCAGCACAAGAAGAAATAGGTACGTTTTAAAAGAAAACCTCTGTATACATATACTAAGCGAATAATAATTTATTGTTCTAGCCCTCCGTAACAGTGAGCCGGTGCAGTTGCTAGACTATGCAAATGACGTAGCAGCAACAGCAGTAGCAGCAGACTTTTTAACACCAAGTACAGTCGTTATAACATCGTCACCGGTAGTAGCACCAGCAGCTAAAGAAGTATACCTAGATGACAAACATGTTCAACTGCTCGGTTCTATCCAATACCCGTTGTATGTTACGAGGTCCCGTGAAGAAGCAGACAACATTCATATACATACCATCCATGTAGGTATGCTTCCACCGGAGGAATCTAACGAATTTGATGTGGTTGTGAAACTTGAATGCGTGAATAACGTATGTGATCATTGTGAAATTGTGTTATCGGAAAGTGTTTGGTACCAGCTGTATGATGTACGGGTGGAGGCGTTGTTCAAAAATGTCTTTTACGCTTGCACTGACGAGGACTAGGACAAGATACAGTGCGATAAACAATCGAGATTCCATCTATGTGAAACTTTATGCGTAGAGTTTAGTCACGGAGTTTTTTACGGCAACAAAGTGGCTATTCATCATGACGAAAAATTGATAACCTTAAAACAGTATGAATTTCAAACTATAATGCATCTAACACCGCTTATTAATCAGCATGCTCGTACTTTACGTTACCTCGAGTTTCCGCGCTTTTATTACGCTAACATAGATAATGTAGTAGAGGGGCAGCAGCAGCAGCAACAGAGACTGTGCATTGAACAGGATAAAACACCCGTTTCGTCTGATTCAATTTTATTTACGACTGAAATGCTATGTGGTTACTACTCAGCTGTGAGTTTAACAGACAGCACAATAGCAGCTGGTGGTCTGAATTCTCTCATTTTATTAGAGATAATAAAACACTATCCATCAAGGTTTACAGATGTCGTACAAAAACAATTACAAGCACATCAACAACAACAACAGACGGCAGCAACATCGACGTCGTCAACAACAACGACGTCTGCACCATAACATTAAGGACACCGTGAATAGGTATTGTGGTACTTGAGACCAGCCCCACCACTTTTTTTCTGGCCACGCCTGCTGCGCTCTGATTGGTTACCCCACTCCTGTAGCTCCTCCCCTTGCTTCTGATTGGTCGACGCCATCTTGGATGACACGCCTGCTGTTTTCTGATTGGACTAGCGCCATTTTGGATGACACGCCTGCTGTTCTCTGATTGGACGAGCGCCATTTTGGAACTTTGGGCGCCATTTTTACCACGCCCGTCCGCCATTACGGGAATCTGTATTATCGGCAGTCTGTGTGCTGCCAATAGAGGGCGTCATGCTACAATTAGTGTGTATTGCTAAGAGAGGGCGTCATGAAGAAATCTGTATTATCGACGACGACGACGACAACGACGACCTATGTACTACCAATAGAGGTCGCATTAAAGAAATCTGTATTACCTGTATATGCTGATGCTATTAGAGGTCGCATTAAAGAGCCTTCTCTCTCACTCTCTCGCTCTCTCCTTCTCACCTGTTAGAGAACGCATTAAAGAGCCTTTTCTCTCACTCTCTCGCTCTCTGCTTATCACCTATTAGAGGACGCATTAAAGAGCCTTCTCTCTCGATGTCTCCTCTCTCACTCTCGCGCTCTCATAGGGATCTACTTTTTATATAGACGCCGTAATCATGCTAGTAAATGACTACCTTTCTCACCGCTCACGCACACACTGTACTCTTTCCATCGCCTTTTCTAGAAGAAATAATAAAGCCAGATAGGAATTAAAATTATGTTTATTATTATTAATATATTGTTATGACTACATTTAATTTATAATAAAATGTTGATAAATTGCTGGTGATGATGATGATAGCTTGAGGACTTCAGGACTGACCTCTGTTTTCTATTTGCGGTTGGGGCGTTAGGGGCTGTAACAACAACAACAATAGAACATTAAAAAAGGGGTTTATTGTAAACTTGATGTTTCCCCATCATACCTTATCTGTTTCCACAAACATGCAATCATCATACCCGCAGCCTGTTTTTCCCAAATACACGAGCCCCAGAGAAATCGTTTTAGCTGCAATCTGCTCATTAACTTCCTTAACCCTTTGATCTGTTAACTTGTCACTGATTCGCTTAGGTAGAAATGTAACGTAGTTTTCACCAACAACCATCACGCTTTGTCGTTTATCACGTCAGACGACTCTTTGGAATTGTAGTATTTCGACAACCTCTTTGACCCCGTAGTCGCACAATTTTTTGATAGGTTTCCGGCTACTGGTATAGGGTTTGTTCAATTGTTTTAACGAATCCATTTTTCTACGTAAAACAAAGATACACACACATGTTAGAATTTAAATAGTAGCAAGAAATTTAACACGCACAAGAAGAATAATAATAATTAGTTTTAACATACCTGTTTAGTTGAACCAAACAATAATAATTATCACTATCACCGTAGCAGCCGAGAACAAAACTAAAAACGGAAGGGCTCGGCGCTTTTATAACCTTCTAATCTGCAGGAATGAACAGGGGTACAGATGCATCTGTTTGTAAGATAAAAAATCTAATTTACTACATCTGAGCAAAAGGGTTCAGCATCGTTAACGGTGAAAAGGGTCGACGGTACACCTGCGCTGTCAATTAACACTTGAGACCAATCTAACCGACTATGTATTGCTGTGAAAATCATGCAAGGACTTGCTCGAGGTTGCCAAAATATGAGAATGCGTATAAACGACAGAAGGCCATATCTTATTGTGTTATATATATTGAAACTAAAAAAAAACAAATTGTTTTCTTATAACAGATTTAATTTTTAATTCATGCATCAGTTCATTTTTGATTAATAAGAACTAAATATGAAATAATATTACAACATGTTTTACTTATTATGCTAGATGCTTTATTGAAAATATTGTATCACCAAATTATCATAGGTACATATAAGTGGTTATTATACATGTTCCCAGTGACGTCACGCTTCAACTGAAATTCATTCAACTAGAAATCGTTCGTGAGACTTCTCATTCGCTAACTTTGATAGTATACGTCTTATTTAGATTGAACAATAATAAATATATAAATGCATTATTTTATGCGGTGATAATCCTTTTATAGCGTCTCCATTAAAAGGTTGAACTTATATTATTATTTACATATTTCGATTTTTAAGAGGTGAAACTATTACACTAGGCAGGTAGTAGCCTGTCAGCTGAGAAATATAAACGCTTTGGGTTGTATTCAATTTAAAGTGTTTCCTAAATTTATTTACCAATCTTATTATTTAATCTGCCTGAGAATAAAACTTCTTTAATCTATCTGAGAACGGTTTCCGTAAATTTTATTTTTGTAAACCGTTATAAAATTTTTAATGTTATTAATTAGTATTAATGAATACTATACATAAGATAATTATAATTGATAATAAACGATGAAATTGCATAGTTGTCGCGATGTGCCGTATAATTTACAACAATTCTTTACGCATTTTATTACGCGTCAACAATTAGTTTCTTTACATGATTTATTCTCTTTACGTCAAAATGTAAACAGTGTAAAGAAACTAATTCTTTTTCAGGTAAATCTTTATCGGTAGATCGATCGATACCTTAATTAAGAGTTCGGGGTGTTATATGACGATTTGTTGCTAGGGCACAGCCGGCTGAAAGAACCCAAGATAATAGGCGTTATAATCCTATACAAACCTTTTCTTTAAACAGGTACAATGTAATATAGTACATAAAACTGAAAGAATATACTTTAATGTTTAACTGTAAATTTAACAGAGGTTGAAAGAGATTCATAATAATAATCTAACAGTATGGTTGTTACCTCTGTTCTTTTAGCAAAAGAGTTCTGCTTAATTAAGACGTCCTACGGTTCCGAAGTTACAAAAATTAACCCTCTTTCGGGGGTTGTTTCTTTCCTGCCAGCCTCTGAATTTAGAATCGCCCTTTTGATATGTTGTTTTATATATTTTTAACTATCTTTTAAACAAAACTAGATTATGTAACAAAGAACGGTTCCGATGTTAACTAAATACGTAACAAGTATTAGGGTTAAAAATAACAAAAATCTGTAAAATTATTTAACTTTATTAGGTACGCAAGGCGATCTTTACGCAATTATATATGCCACGTCTTATTGTTCTTTCTTTTAAATATTTTTATTTTAGGTGAATTTTAAAGAAACACAAAACGTCTACCGGTAGGAACAGTTCTTTTTCCAGAAATTTATCACCTACCGGTAGGAATACACCCCTATTTTTATGTTGATTGATGCGATAAAACGCGCACTCTAGTCTATTGTCCAATTGACAGGGTCATAAAACATAGTCGATTTAACATCAACGACATCATTTTTTTCGTCGTATACATTTTCTGGGAAATCTCAAGCTCTTTTGACAGAACAGGTAAAATAGAATTTAACAATCCTCGATAATAACAGCATATACTTGTTCTACTTATATGCCATATTGATTATAATCTATAATGGTAAAAATTCTTTCTTCGCACAGATAGGACTATCAGATAAGAGCTCAAGAAAATTCATAAATAGAACTGAGGGTGTCAGTTTTACATTATTACGTGTTTTTGTAAATTAAATTAGGCTATATATTTTCGTTCTTATCGTTTCTCTATAGAGTTGTAAATTGAAAATGCATAAACTATGACACGCTTAATTATTTTTTGTAATAGGTTAGGGATTAAGTTTCTCATCCAATCCGAGCTAAACAAAACTAACGTTAACACCTTTTGTATCTTAAAACACCATGTTTAGGGGGTGGGGACTACATATTTCGTTTTTAGATAAATACAAAAGGTTACTACACGTTGACTAACATTAAATAAAAAATTTTATAACGAGACTACTACCGTTTATAAATATTTTTTAAAATGGGTAAGTTGTTTTTCTTTGATTACAAACAGTTATATTTACAATCGTAAATTTTGCAGCAAATGTATCGATAGCCGTACGCTCGTGGGCCGGAAGTGTATTGCGTCGACTGTATAGCAACACAGTACACAGAGGTGTTGTAAGTAGCCGTTTTATTTATCGTATTTATTGTATAGGCGCTGGCGACCCTCTACCCGACTATCCAAAGCTTGTCGCGCCCCGGGTAGCAACGGGTCATTTAGAAGTTGGCGACACCACGGTCCTTGTCGAAGTGTACGTGCGACTCGACCAGCGAGAGGGCTGGATTATCTATGTACGTTTTATCACTCTATATATGACGGTGTAAATATATGTAGCTTTACTTTTTTTTCAGGATACATATCAACTAATGTTAAACAACATATAATAATAAATGCTTTAAATCGCTATCTGTCTTTTTAATTAGTATCTAATCTCTCTCTCTCTTTTACAGTGAAAAATAGATGGAAAAAACCTTCTCAATAAAGCTTCTTTTTTCATTTCATATTTAAAACTATTTACTAGAAGGTTGGTAATTATGAAATTTGGTTTTAATAAATTATTATTATTATTATATATAGATCTGAAATTTGGTACAATTAATACTTTATGAAAAGCTGTCTTAAATTGATATAATGTATTGTAGTAGTTTTAAAATTCTCTACAATAATAAATAAAGGCTAAGGTGCACATTAAAATTTACAGACCCTTGAAGAATGCAATATTAAATACAGAGATGCAAGGGTTATTCCCGTTGTCTTTCATAAGCTATTTACATATGTTTCACTTATAAATATTGCGAAAATGTTAGCAACACTACTACGTCAAGACGTATTAAAAGCTGTTCGACGACGACAGTTACTACATACTTTTTGAATGTTCTGTTAGAAAGGGGCAAAACGTTATCAAATGTAACCTTTATTTAATACAGAAGGAATTATTACCACGTATATGTATCAAGGATGCATAAACTAAACTTTCCAACGTCATAATTATTGTACCCAGATGGTGTTTGATTGATTAATAACTTAGAGTTCCTTTATGATAATATTAAATAATAAAAATAAGAGTTGGGATATGTATAATGCCTGATTTTAATTGGTTGGATCCAATGTCAATGAGTACATGATCTTAATAGTCTGACACTTTGTTTTTTTTTGACAAAATTTACATTACTTTACATCCTAATACACACATTTTTCTTTATATTATTAAATTAGCTTAATAATAATATGTATTTTTTATTAGTAAATAAATATTAAGAGTATTATAATAATGTTGAATCACAGAATTTATTGACATCGATCTTCATATTTTGTCAAATCAAACAACTGAAAGTTGATAGGCGAAAATACTTCATGAGAAATCAAGTCGTTCTTGACATTGGATCTATATGTCCTAACTCTTATCTTATATAACCTATTATTATTATTATTATATAGGAACTCTGTAATAACTGAGTAATAGTCGAGTAAATCCAGCCATTATTTTAAAGACTTAATTTTTATTGCAGCCAATTTTGACACTTGGAATTTTTAACATTTTTCTCGGCTTATAAAGTTCTATTTTTTATGTGGTCTGTCAAAGAGTATGAGAATTATCGCCCCTTCTACGCGATAAACATTTGAGAGCGTCGTTCTAAAGATTTATATCTTTCACCCGTTATCGTTAGACAAGAGTAGGAAAATTCTCAGAAAGGTATTTTGTTTTCTCAGTTGTTATAGATCTGCTAATCAGATTTAAAAAGGTCGGTTATACATGTAGCTTATTTTACGTAATTAAGCGCTCTTTTGTATTAGAATTTATAGACATGCCCTTTTTCCCCATAAACCAAGAACAGAGTGACTGTTAATAAATATAAGCTGTTGACCCAGGGCAGGGGAGTGGAATAAACTTGTCTATGTTCAGATCTACATTTTTAAACAGCAATAAATAACAGGCAGGTGTTCTCGTGGGAACTTGATTTTACCCAACTCTCATGCGATAACTATCAAAGGTATGCTGCGCATCACCTTTGATAACCCTATGGGATATTGCGCAAGATCTTATAGTTTGGTAACGCATTCACCAGTGGTCTCGTTCACTGTTTGGGTATAAAAACCGAAGCTCATAGCGATACTTGTTATATATACTCGATTACCGTTCAAGAGCTTCATTACGTTTAGTGGTTTTAAATAAAACTCTCTGTGTGTGTGTGTGTTAGTACCTGCCAAAATCATCAACTTTAGCCGACCATAAGGTAGGATTTTTTCTTATTTTGTAATGATTCATTTGTACTAAATTTACGCGTTGATGTTGTTTTAAGAGAGAGAGAAAAAATTCACAAAACATCATGTCGCTATTATCATTAAACGAGATCGAAGACGGTAGCAGTCTAAATGAGTTACAATTACAACACCAGTTTCGGCAGTGTATCTTAGACGCTGGAGTCAGCATACCTATTTCAGTAGCAGCGCTTGTATGTTATGAATATGATCATTTGCTATCTAGCGGGGAGCTGCTATTTGATTTACATCGTTATACATCGGCCCCGGTTCAAATACAGAGCAGTGACAGTGAAGAACATATGATCAGTGCGTGTAATCAACTTTTACGGGAGGTTGAATCAATAAATAGACGTTTAGGAGTGAACTGTATCACGTTTGTTAAATTTATTCGTATATAAGGTGATAGGGGAGTAAATATCTCTTAATACTCATCCTGCTTGTACGTTCTACTATGAACCATATTCATTCCTTTTCTTTATTATTATTATTGACATAACATCACTTTTGATTTACTCTCGTTAAAGTGAACTGTAGGAGAGATCATTCTTGAATGAAACAATATAATTTGGCATATATATGGTTTATTTAACTGTCTACAGAGTATATAGATACAATTTAGATATATTTTAATATGATCAGTGGATGTAATCAGCTTTTACAGGAACTTGAAACAATAAATAGACGTTTAGGAGTGAATTGTATCACGTTTGTTAAATTTATTCGTTATCCTGTTTCTACGTTCTACTATGAACCATATTATTATTATTATTGACATATCATCGTTCTCTAGTACGTTAACTCTAGTATATACATCATTTTGTTATATGAAAAACTTAACATTAACTTATATCTAAACTTAAGTATTAGGTAGAGCGGTAGAGTGTCGTACGAACCTGGAATGATATAGCGCTTATCGTCGACATGAGGGCTTAACGCTGTTTTAGTCTGACAGTTGGTTGTAACTCGATGTTTAGCAGATCTGAATAATTTTTGTTGAACGACCGTTTCTTTGGGTGTTCCTTCAAACAATTTATATAATCAGCGAATGTAATATGATTTTGACTATATGTTTCTTGATAACCCTTCGCCTTCTTAACTGTTCTTTTATTCTCAAGAACTTGCTGAATTTCTATTTCGCTTTTTACCTGTCTGAGCCATAGGAAAACCGTTTACCTGTTTTACCTCGTACCACTTTAGGATTTCTTTACGAGCTTTTGGTTTCATGGTATCAGTGCTGTAGAATTTAATGCCCGGAAGAGGGCCGACGTAGTTCGCGTTTGTTTCGGTGTTAAAGAGATGCGGGAAGTATCCTTTTGGTGCCCGGTAAATCGAACGCTTTCGGGAGTGCGGCCAAAGCCATCAGGAAATAGTTTAAAGAATCGATAAATTTCAGATTGTCTATTAAGCAATAATGAGAATTACCCGCCTTATCGTCTATTACCAGTAAGTTTACATGCTGCTGACGTCTGTTTTCTGTAAAATGTAGAGACCCAACAACTTCAAAATCTACTTTAGAATTGTCATAAACCTGATTAAACCCGTATACGTTTACTGATATATTATTTAATTTTCAAATTTGTTAATATCCTTTAACTTAATAGGAAATTCCAACCCGCTAAAATTTAGTTCATTCTCATATATTTTATATTTTATAACACGTTCAGGATGTTCTTCCGTTGGGTGTATAGCAGCTAAAATGCTCCACATGAAACATTTTTGATCGGAATTTTGAATGTTTATTACGGCTTTCTTTTGCTGGATAGGGTCCGGAAGTGGTATATATGTAGAAGCTTTCAGGGGATTGTATTTGTTGATGTTCAATTCGATAAACAGCCGGATTTTAATGTCCAACCGCTCTCTTTCTGTTAAATTCACTTATTTTATTATCTAGTTCATCCGTAAAATGGTTGTACGCAAGATCTAGATCTGTTGAACAGTCAAAGTTTTTAAATTTCGTATTAAAGGATTTCACCTCTTACAAGTCCTTTGATGGTAATTCAATCGGACCGAAAAGTTCAATATTCACTTTATCAGCTATTGACTTGTCGTAGTGGACTTGTAATCTTTTCCATGTGAATAGCTACCAGATTATCTGTAAAGATGCAGTCTTACTCGACAATCATTTATTTTCTGTGTGAGCATTCAATTTTGCTGAGTATGGAAGTAGTGGAGTCATCTATCACATACATATTTTCGGCCGTCATGCTTGCTAAGCTGTGATCATAGTAGCCGACTTAGATTCTTAATCCATACATAATGGAAGCATGGTTTAGAATCTAATGTTTTAATTAAACGTTATAACTATAAACGCGATTTTGTTCTTTTCAATTGTGTCTGTTAAGTAGTAGTAGTAGTAGTAGTAGATCAGGACATTGTTGAAAAGAATATTTAGCATAACAAATCGTACAAGGCATTCAATTGCTCCGGGATAAACAACAACAAAAATTTGACAAGGTCAAGTTTTAAACGTGTTACGAGTATGCCTTCATGGTTATCCGAGAACAGATTTCAACCCTAATAATAATTGTATAGTTATTTAATTATTGTTTAGTTGTTTAATAATTTTTGATAAACATTGTCATAGAATAAAAGATTAATGTTCTATTATGGTTGTCCGAGAACAGATAATTGTTTAGTTATTTAATTATTGTTTTGTTGTTGTTCAATAATTTTTGAGAAAGATGAATAAAAGATTAATGTTCTATATGTGTATTATTACTATTCTCGCCTCTGTACCATGGCATGAAAAAGTGATAGCTATACTAGTATGAAAGAGAAGCAAGAATGAGGTAATTACCTACACACACCTGCCTGTGATGACGTGTCATTAAACAAGATGAGACTTGTCTGTCAACGTCGACCACCTGTTTACCGTAAGCCCGTTACTGAGCATGCGTTGGATCTAGGTAAGTATAAGCGACTATATAAAGTCGACATTTGTTAGTGTGTAGCAGACAGCATGTGTACAGCAGCAGCAGCAGCAGCAATTACGATGATGGCTAGTATAAGCAGTCCTAATTATTGTTATGATAACGAGACCTGTGAGAGTGAACCCCTGCAAATAGGTAAGTTGTTGTTTATAAAGCTTCAAGTTTGTGTTTGTATGCTAATTTGTGTCTATTTTGCTGCTGCTTGTTTAGATGAAGGCCCGGGTGTTATAAATCAGGCATCATCATCAACAACAAGTACCGACAAGTACAGCGAGAACGGTCAAGCGTGGAACAATGAAGAAGAACTAGGTAAGATGTTTAAAACTTTTGTATGTTTATGCTTATATTAACCGATTATTGTATTATTGTTTTAGCGTTCCATGATCTGTCGCAACAGCCGAATAATGACTCAGGTCGAAGGGGTTGCAACATACAGTGTCCGGTTTGCTTCAAGTCTTTCGTGAGGCCATTCACCTGCAAGAGACACGTAAAAACCATGCACGAATCAGACAGAATCCAGTGTTCTAGCTGTGTCAAAACTTTTTTAAACGCCAATGCCTACAAGATACACAAGAGAGCCGTCCACGAAATAAACAGAATCCAGTACTCTAGCAGTTTCAAAACTTTTTCACGTTGTGACCACTTAAAATGACATATGAAAGGCGTCCACGAATCAATCAAAATCCGGTGTTCTAACTGCTTCAAATGTTTTTCAAGCATTGACAACTTAAAAAGGCATATTAAAAGCGTCCATGAATCAATCAAAGTCCGGTGTTCTAGTTGTGTCAAAACTTTTTCACACACTGACAGTTTAAAAAGGCATGTGAAAAACGTACACCATAGCGCATCTGTTGTGAAGACAGGAGCTGAAGCAAATACTGACATCGTTGAGACAGAAGATAGAACCGCAACTACTCTACCGGCTGATTATCGTGCCAACTATGAAAGTAACGAAGAATTAGGAAAGGTTACAGGGTCAACAAGTCATTCCACGGACTTTATACGTATTAGTATTTCTGCGAGGACATACAACGACGACTCAGAGATCCGTAGAATTACAGTAGTCATAGAAAACAACTTATGATCTATATACTTGTATTATGCTGTGTATACTAAATAAATGTTTGTAAAATAACTTTATATGTTTTATTTATCACGACCTACTCTACTTTCATGTTTAACAGGTTGGACACGACACATGTTGTGATATAAAATGGCTGCAAACTCTAATTGAAGGGTCTTCTTCTCTAATACAGTTCTCTTTTTTACGCGACCTCTACATATCGGTAATACAGATTTCTTCGAGAGAGTGAGAAGGAGAGAGCGAGAAGGAGAGAGTGAGAGAGCGAGAGAGTGAGAGAGAAGGCTCTTTAATGCGTCCTCTAATAGGTGAGAAGGAGAGAGCGAGAGAGTGAGAGAGAAGGCTCTTTAATGCGACCTCTAATAGCATCAGCATATACAGGTAATACAGATTTCTTTAATGCGACCTCTATTGGTAGTACATAGGTCGTCGTCGTCGTCGTCGTCGTCGTCGATAATACAGATTTCTTCAAAACGCCCTCTCTTAACAATACACACTAATTGTAGCATGACGCCCTCTATTGGCAGCACATAGATTGCCGATTATATAGATTCCCGTAATGGCGGACGGGCGTGGTCAAAATGGCGCCCACAGTTCCAAAATCGAGAACGTCCAATCAGAGAACAGCAGGCGTGTCATCCAAAATGGCGCTCGTCCAATCAGAGAACAGCAGGCGTGTCATTCAAGATGGCGTCGATCAATCAGAAGCAAGGGGAGGAGCTACAGGAGTGGGGGTAACCAATCAGAGCGCAGCAGGCGTGGCCAGAAAAAAAGTGGTGGGGCTGGTTTCAAGTACCGCAATACCTACTACCGTGGAGAAAATAAAACTACTTAGAAACAAGTTAGAAAACTATGTGAACGCTTTACGTGTGTTACAACATGACATAAAAACATATTGTGTATTGAATAAACTATCAAATAAATTGTTACAATTATCGATTTGCTCTCTAGATGTATCCAAAAGTACATAATAAATAAATAATAATAATATATATTATGTAAACAATGTTTCTTTTTTTTACTAGTGTAAATACCTTTAGCAATGTTGGAGAGGAAATAAGTTACGAGTGTTCCAACATGACGTAAAAACATATTGTGTGTGTGTATTGAATAAGCTATCAAATTGTTACAATTGTCCATTTACTCTCTCTAGATGTATCGAAAACTAATTAATAAATAACAATAATATTTATATTATGTAAACAATGTTTCTTTTTACTGGTGTGAATACCCTTAGCAATATTGGTAGTAACATTAACAGTAGCAACATTTAGTGTAAGTAAAGAAAGTAAGTTAAGGTTCCACGTAGATGTGTTTACATTTTGTTCCTAGCAAGAATACATTACACAAAAGGGTCGTAGGAATGGTTCATTTTATTCATCAACATATTTATTATTAATTTGATTATAGTTTTGAGGGGTTGTTAATCAAATTTGCCGATGATGACTCATACATACTGTACAGAGGGGTTGCTAATCAAATTTGCTGATGATGACTCATACAAGAGTTAACATTAACTAAAGATCCACCCTCTTTTGAGCCATCACAGGGAAATGTGATTAATAAATCGCATTTCTCTTGCAGCTGTGTACTGTATGAGGCACCACCAGCAAATCTGATTAGCAACCCTTCAAAACTATAATCAAATTGGTAATAAAACACGCAGATGCGTAGAAATAGTTCAGATTTGAGGGAATCTATAAATTTAAGATTGTCCAGTTGTAGTAGCAGAATTTTAGAACCACGCATTATCAAGTCGGGTTTTAAGGTGGAGGCTTTTGTTATCACGTGATTTAATATAAATTGTGTGTCGAAGGCTTGACCATTATGAGCGATTGCTACGACTTTTTTAAATTTCTTACGCACCTCCAGCAAATGTGTTAGAAACCCTTCGACGCATAATTTTCCTTTTACTATTTGTTCTCGAACGCCGCATCTCGTACATATGGTCACGTTTGCTGGAGTATCGTAACATGCAAGGCATACTTGTTGGAAAACACACAAATTAGCTTTGTGTAGCTTTAACCCGGGAGTAATCTCCTTTTCCTGCCGAGTCTCTAGATCAAAGAACACAAACAGTCCGTCTTCTTCTTCTATTTGTTTTGTACTGATTTTCGCGGACGGTTTAATGTAGCAGAAGTGATTCTCCGGCATGTGAGATTGACACGTTTTACAGTAGATCTCCCCGCATACGTGAGCCCTTTTTCTGGTCTTTGTGTTAACAGTCCTAAAACACCCCTCGCATTTTTGCACGTCCTGACACATTTTGCCCGTATGGTTATCAAAACATTGCTGGTTTCTAAAGTCCCTTTTACAGTGCTGACATCTGATTGGTTGAACTGTTCTTTCACACGGCGGGGAGCAACCGCAACCTGTACAGGACTTCTCGCATCTATGCTTGTTCTTATGATCGTAAGGGGTATGACAACTCTCACAAAAATATATACAACAGAAGGCGGACGTCAGGTTGGTGATAACGTTATAGTGATTGTCGTGGTATAATAAATTAATTCTCTTTTCCGCATCAGGACCTTCAAACAGCTGCTCACGAGCTTTGGTTCCGTAACGGTACACAGTTATCTTGAAGTTGTTCATGTGAGCCTGGAACTTCTTCAACTCGTTTATACTTGCGCCCTCCGTTGGTATAACTGTAACACCTGCACTGTGCATTAGTTCCTCAGCCTTTACCTTCTGGAGCTCTTGACCCTTCCTAATCTTATTGTAGATGGGTTCTTTATTGGCATGAGCAATCGCTACAGCTAGAGCACGCGGAAGACACAGGTTATCTTTGCTGTTGCTAATGGGTACTATCCCTCTTCTTTGCCTGCATTCCTCTTCAAAACTATTGTAAATATGTTGTTTACCTCGACCTGCAGGCAGTGTTACGATTGTAGCGACGAGTTTAAAGGTGTCGGAACTGAGCGCTTCAGGGTCAGATTGAAGAATGCTTTGAAGTATGCCCCATACATCGTTAAACGTGATCTCGTCGGCTCTTTTGAGACTCATATAACCTGGTAATTTCTGTTTGAACTGTCGAATTCAAACGAGGCACCGATTTTGTCCGAAGCCTGAACCTTCGAGAGCAAATGCGATATTATCTGATTAATTGCATTTTTAAAGAATACTAAATGGTCTTCGCCAGACGGTGCGTCGTTAACTTTAAACACCATTCTACGCTTTTGTGTACCAAATTTCTTGATGGTAGACACATTTTCGTCAAGAATTTCGTAGAGAGACATTTTGCACACAGCAGCAGCAGCGGCAGCAGCAGCAGCAGTAGCGGTATGCACAATAACAACACCAATAAAGCACTTATGCACACTTGACGCGTTAAACAAACACCTAATGATAAAATCGAAAATTATTACGTTGTACTACACTACATAGCAATTTAACAGATTAAATGGATGATAGTAAATATTCGTATTCAATTCTAAACGTAAAATACACAATGACAACGACAACAATATGTAAAAGACTTATGTATGCGTACATGTTACAGTATGCATCATTAACAATTTAGCAAATTAAAACGATTGATAGTAAATAGTCGTATTAAATTCTAAACGGAAGCGGCAGCAATAACATAAACTGTTAATAAACACTTTAGCAAAAATGAATTATAACATATCCGATTTTATTATTATTATTAATAAACAGGCTGCTTGTGAGTTGTTAATAACAAGAACGAATATTGAACAAACATTCTTACCTTTACTGATCGACGCTGATGGAGCACAAAAGGCACTTGAAACGAACAATTAACTTACACTTACACACACAACTGATAACAACAACAAACTACACCACTACCACTGTTTTTGTCACTAAAATAATAATAATTGCTGAAACTAGAAGACTTGAAGCGAACAATTGAGTTGATACTAGAAGGTGTATTAGGAATAGTTGTTCGGTCGATCGTTATCAAACAACTGAAGTCGAAAGGTTTATAAATATTTGACGTTATACATATCTACCCTCCGGATAAGTAGTCAGTCAGTCAGTCAGTTAATTTGATTAGTACCCTTATCACTCCTCGTCTATGTAGTATATGAGTAATCATCAAACTCCCCCTTTCTTTCGAAAAATCAATATCCGGACAAACTGTAGTCTTGTAGTAATTAAATCAACACCCCAATCACGGTTCATTTCACATCCTTTATCCATTTGCAAAAATCAATATCTCAATTTCAAACAAGAATATTTCATGCTTTGAATATACGCTTATTATTATTATTATTATTATAGTTGCAAAATGCATAAAGTAATAAGTAAATACTACTATAATATAGATGATAAAATATATTTTCATTTTACCTCGAATATTTTGATCTAACTGCCTTAATAAGTAATGAGTGGATGATGATGACCGCGTTTTTCGATAGAGGGTTTGTTGTTGATATGTAAATCGAGGTTTTTCTACCCCTATGAATATTAATTGCTTGCTTTTCATCGAATCAATAATAACAATTACTACTGCTACTACTGATTCCTTTTAGAATTGGCACAAATACGCCCTCTGTTAACAGTACAGTACGTAATCAGTAATACAGATTCCTTTTACAAAGGACGCAATCTATCAGCAGTAAGTACGTTATCGGTAATACAGTATTCCGTAATCGTAGGGACGTGACAGCAGCTAGGGAAAAATGACGACCGTCCAATCACAAAACCGTAGGCGAAAATCAATATTGTGGACCCTCAGTGCTTCCTATTCAATTATTATCAATATTTGCTAGCGGTTTCTATTGGGCGATCAACTTAATCAATAATCAGGACAACGCCCTTATTTTTAATTGACCAATCAGAGAGCTATAGGGGTGATTTAATTGACCAATCAGAGAGCAGTAGGGGTGACTTAATTGACCAATGAGAGCACAGTGGGAGGGATTTCGTTGACCAATGAGAGCGAAGGGGTGGGGCTTCGTTGACCAATGAGAGCGAAGGGGTGGGGCTTCGTCGACCAATGAGAGCGAAGGGGAGAAGCTAACAGAAGGGAGAAGGGGAAAGGGGCGTGGCTAAAAGTTGGAAGGGTGGGGGTGGACGCAAGTCACGCCATACCTACTTACTATAAACATTTATACAAGGTTCGACCATACATACACTTTCTAATTTTTTTTCCCTATTAACAGGAATGCTAATAATATTAGTTTTAATATTTTTAATTAGATATTTAATATTTATGTAAATGTAATTATTGTTTTTGCCTGAATTGTTATTGATGAATAAATGTTTTTCACTATATTTATATTTAATATTACCTATCCTGTTTTCTTAAACATATTTTTGCCCTTGATGAAAAAAACGGATGATAAATCTGATTTTTTGCATATTGATAATAATGAAAGTTGACTTTTCTTAAGCATTTTTTAAAATTATGTTTGTAAAAAACAAATTTCAATCTCCTCTGAGGTTATTGTCAAAGGATAGTACGTTTTTCTGATTTCTTTAACATTTTGCATAAATACTTTTGGGACAAATTTCTCAACTTACCATATGCAAAAAATATCGTGTGCAACACGTTAGGAAGTCTTTTTTTTTCACTCATTTGCTTGATAAACACGTGAAAAAAGTATGACTTTCATAACTAGTTGTACAATATACTATTCTATAAGCATTTATTAATTTATATCCATAAAACAGATTTATTTTACAGGGAATTTAAAATAGGTATTTTCTGGAAGCTATCGGCTAGTAAATTTTAAGATTGGCGCCATTAATTTTGTGTTTGACCTTGGTAGCAAACAAATTGTCAAATCCTGCGATGTCAAACAAACGCCGGATCGCATGTGGAGCGAGACGCTTGTTTGCATTCTAGTTACAAGAGTTTACTGCGTAAATAAGATGAATTTGACATTCTAAGAATAGCCGTCTAACAGTGACATCAACTTTAAAAAATAAAATGTTATTGTTTCCAGTATTCTAATAAATTTCTTTAGGACACGCAAAATGCGCGAAAATATAAAAAAGTATGTATAAAACGAGTGGAAATGATGTGAGAAACAACATCCAACAACGAAAAAATCTAAATAATTCATAACAACAAACGGTTTAAAGCAAGGGGATACACTGACCCCGCTTTTATTTATGATGTTCTTAAACGACGTAATAAAAGTGACGTAAGTGACATTATAGAATGGCATCCTACAACATTTCACAGTTAGCATTTGGAGATGACTTAGCTTTACTAGTCAAATCAGAAAGGTCACTACAAAACAACCTAGATGACGCAATGAATAAGGAATATATCCGCTTATTTCGTTGTTTCGCTGTACACACACTACACACAGCTGGCTGTTTGTCAGGTAACTCTCCATCAGTTTATATGTTACTTCTCTAAAGCCTAGATCTTCTTAGTAAGATAGACTGGAACATGTAATTAAACATTAATGAAGATTTTTTCATTTTAAAAAGTAAAATTGTTGGTACTTGTATAGAGTATCAACATTAGGGTGGTTCAGCAAAAAATCAAAGTCGGAAATCTTATGCTGTCACTCCCTAGGATTATTGTATATAGAGAATAAAGTACCCCCACTCTTTTATTTAGAAATCGGACTATATTTAGGGGTGCCTCAAAGCCCTTAAAGTTAAAGTTAAAAAAACACGTTTTCGTAGATTTGGTATAGAATTCTAGAAAATCAATATTTTTCAACCGGGCTACTCTGTTTTTCTTCAGAAATGTTCAGAGAATGACATCCAATAATTTATTTCTTAAATCTTTTATATTAACTATTTTTTACAGACCCGCAAAAACCCCATAAATGGAAGAAACACAAAAAATCGTTAAAAAATATTTATTACTAATTCTCAATATAAAATATTTTGATAAATAAATTATTGGATGTCATTCTCTGAACATTTCTGGAGAGATACAAAGTAGTCCGGTTGAGAAATATTGCTTTTCAAGAATTCTATATCAAATCTATGAAAAAGTGTTTTTATTCCATATATAATACATGGGAGACATTAAGGGCTTTGAGGCATCTCTAAACATCGTCCGATTTCAAAATAAAAAAATATAAGTACTTTTTTTCGATATACAATAATCCTAGGGGGTGAGAGCATAATAAGATTTCCGACTTTGCGTTTAATTAATTTGAAAAAGATAGTAAGTGAAGAAGTACAGATATAGCAATCCTAGTAAACCCGGTCCTGTAAAATATAAAATTATCTTGTAAATGAACACGTTGGATAATTTTTCCAGGAAGTTATTGTTGTATCGATTAGTACGATAACATTCTATAACTAATTCATTTGCTATGCAAATCATTTTAATTAATTTTTACGTAACCTACCAGAACTACAATATGCGAAAATGATTTGGCAAATGCGCAAAACAAGACTGTCATTCATGGATTCCGTTGTCAACAACCAACAAATTTCATGTACGTGGAATTCGTGGAATGTTGAGTGGTATTAAAAGAACTATAGAAACATGTTAGCTTTTTAATTGCTGTACTTGGTACTACAAACCCCTATGTACAAACCCTTCGTTGTATTAGCAACCACACGCAATTCTCATTGTTGTAATTGTAATTAAATAAGCGTAAACATTACATCGATATAAAAGCCGGCGTAACGTGAGGTTATATTTATCTGTTTTTTATTACTGAAGTGTGTTTTATAAACGCAAAAAAGGTAAATATCAATTAAAAGGTTATAAATAATATCTTGTTAATTTTATAAACCTTACAGGAACCGTAATAATGTCTGGTCCAAAACCGTTGATCCTCTGTGGCCCTTCAGGATCCGGTAAAAGTACCCTTTTGAAATGTTTAATGGATGACTTTCCAAATAAATTTGGGTTTAGTGTCAGCCACACAACACGACAACCCAGAAGCGGAGAAGAAGACGGTATGCATTACCATTTTGTTACAGTTGATGAAATGCAAGACGATATTACTGAAGGAAAGTTTATCGAATGGGCGAAGTTCAGTGGAAATATGTATGGTACTAGCAAGGCAGCTGTCGAGATGGTTCGAGAGAATGGCAAGGTATTGTATTAATGTTTTATTTATAAGAATAATGCTATGTAGATTATATAAATTTTATTGTGACTATATGAATAAGAACTTCATTGTGATTGTTCACATGTTTTGCAGACTTTATTAGATTTTGCTTGCAATCAGAGTTAAGTAATCCCAGGATTAGTAATCACCAATCCGAAGCAAACGTTTTTAATATTTAATCCCAAAAAATAATTTGAAAAAACTGTTTCAATCCCTAATCAAAAAGTATTTTGAAATAATCAAACTGTAGTCCCTAAATTCTAGAAAATATTTTTAAAAATTCAATCTCTAATCCCAAAAAATATTTTTAAGAAATCTAATACTTAATCCCAAAGCGAGGGGCAAACAACTTCTGAAAAAGTGTACACCATATTTAGAATATTTGGTATTTGATGGTATTTATAAGTAATTAAATTATTTGTAAGAATTAAATCATTTGAAAAGTAATGAAAATACTCGAAAAGTAATCAAGGCATTTAAAAAGTAATCAAAGTATTTAAAACATTATCAAAATATTTAATAAGCAATCATAGATATTTAAAATATTTGAAAGTAATAATTTGAGTAATTGAGATTACTTAAATATATTCAAAGTAATTAAAAAGTATTTGGGGTTATTTTTATTTCATGTTGCCCGGTAGATATTATACTACAATTGGTGCTAGAGAACCAGGAAATATAAAGTTAGACTTGAGAGTCAGGAGGGCGAACACAAATATTCCCCCCAAATTACCCTTAAGATAAAAGTAGGCACAAAAAAATCATCTCTTTATTAAAAAAAAAACTGCTCTATAAAACACTTGTGTTTTAATACATATACCTACTACCTATTCTAGATCCGAGTCTGAATTTGAAAATGTCTCGGTATCGTCACTATCATCGAGTTTCAAAATCGTATCTGAATCGGATTCGGACGAATCCGATTCTGAAGCAATTTTTCGTTTTCTTCGAGGCTTTCTTGACACTTGCCGAATCATTCTCTTTTCAATCGAGTTTTCTTTGAATACTTTTGGGCCTCTTACCCTCTGCAGCCTGTCGGAACTCAGACGCGAATCCTTTGTTTCTAATAACCAACACAAAGTACTTTTTTTGATTTTCATAGTTTTACCATTGCTGATTATTTCAATGCACGAATCTGATTTAGTTCCTGTGTCTGTATAGTCTACTAAATTGAGATTCACATTTTCAAATTCTTCTATAATTTTTGAATCTTCGGGATCTGCATCTGAAATGAAATTGGAAATTTAAAAACCCCTGAAGCTGAATTCGTGCATTTCTCGTAAATTGATGATGGTGATATTGTTAGCTATCCTGTTGCTTTATACTCACTTCGTTAAAATATGGTTGGTTGTTCGTTTATTTCTCGATCAATTTGTTCATCTGTTTCTTGTGGTTCGTTTATTTCTTGATCCATTTGCTCAACGATTGTTTCTTTCTCAAAATCACCACAAACTTTTGGGATACTGATTTCTATCCAATTCTCGTGTTTGAATTTAATTCCCAAATGTAAACAAAATTGTTTAACATCTTCTTTAGTTTCTAAAATGATTCTATCAATTTCTTCGTAACTGAGCAATCCAGTAGATGATTCATTCAATTGTTGAGCTTCATTTCCGTTTTTATCTCCTAATTTTCTATGCATTTCTCTAGGAAAAGTTATATCCCCCTCTGAAACAAAAATTAAACCAGAAATAAATGAAAAACCTGCACCTCATGCATTGTCCATTTTATATATTGTTATCCAATGAATAAAAATACTCACGCAACTCACACATGATGTCATTAATGGCTTGTAATTTGTGCAATCTTTGTAAAATTTCCAACATACTAAAGTTTACTATTGTTGAAAAGGTCGTCGTCATGGAACGAGCTGCTCGGAATGTTTGTTCACAGGGCTGAGAACTCATCAACCAAGTTGTCAAGATTTCGGGATTTTTTAAATACGTGGCTTTGAGAGTGACCAGTACCAAAGCATGTGCATTGAGCTCTATGCACACATAAGCATTTAGTGTAATGAAATGTTTAGTTAACAGAAACTTATTCTCTATGAGCCAGTGCCTCCACATTCTCAAGAATAACACAGAAAACCAAATTTTCTTAATCCGTGATTTAATATCTAGATTCTTTTGGAGAAATGAATCTAAAATTCTTTGCATTATTTGAAGGAATGCTACTGTTCCTTCACTCTCCAATATATTCTTCGATAGAGCGTGTTGAACTTTTGGATTGATTATATGTTCCACGGAATTGAAGTTCATTTTGTCATCTGATTTCAGATGCGATTTCGTCAAAAGATGTTGATCTTTGGAAACGCTTTCGACTAATTTGTGGAGATGACCTGCATTGGCAGAATAAGAGCCTATTTTCAATTCGACACGTTCATTCAGTAATACAGTCTTCAATTTTGTGCCTGAAAACAAAATGAGGATTTAATATACAGTGCGGACAAGAAGTCCGGCTTCAAGCCAATAACGTTTACGTTCAAAACATTGCTATACTTTTTTTTGCTAAAATCAAGTGTTCTTGAGATACCCCAGAAAATAGATTTGAAGTTTAGAATTCTGGTTTATTGAATATCTCTTCATCTTAACCAAAAAACACATGGCTGTTTTAAAAGTGAACGTCACGTCAATGGTAAAAATATCTAGAGGATCATATTCAAGATTGGGTTTATTCCTTGTAATTGCGGGATACTAAGTAAAAGCATCTATGTACCCCTTAATTCATATTCAAGATGTTTTGAAAATTACATTAACTTACCTATATGAACTGTATCTTGCACGTATAGTAGTTGAAATATATCAGTATCACATTGGAACCATTTATTGTATTCGTTGTTGATTGGTATACTGGTCTTGCAACGCATTGCTTTCAGCAAACGACTGTCGCCATCGGAAGAAAATCCTACAATTTCAATACCATTCTCTTTTGCAAGTCTTTCCATCATGCTCCATCTATGCAGTACATCGGAATATTTAAAGTTATTCGCTGTTCCAAAGGCACATAAACAAAATGCTGCTGCATTTGGTATTAATGGTTGTGCCATTATTATGTAGGCATAACTGCATTTTTTGTTATCTTGAAATATTTCGTATATTTTCTTAGCACTAGTAGCTGAAAATACACCTGCTGTTGGAAGTCCCGTTGTAGGATGTATAGGCAAAGGAAATCCAACAATATTATTCGTTTTTGGATCATATTGAATCTTTCCTGCAAATGAAATACTTATCTCAATACCTAATCAAAGTAATAGAAATGTTCGTGAGCAATAATAATCATACCTGTGATGGCAGTTGCATCCTCGCTAATCCAAATCCTGAATGGATAATTATGTTTAACCAGGTATTCCTTCAATTCAATAAATCTCATACTCCCTTCATGTAAATTAAAGTCCTTATTTAGTTCTTTTCTTACCGTCGAGAGAGATGGTAAACTGCCATTGAAGTTGCTATAGAGCGTTTCATAAAGTAAACAACCACCGGTTAAATACAAATATTCTGATAATAATTTGATTTTGTCATCGTATCTTTTGCCCTGGTTTTTATTGCTATTTTTATCCGCAGCTTTAATTAACAATTCGAGTGCCTTAGGGGTATTTAAGTTCAGTTTTTTTTGCATGTGCATGAAGTCACTAGTGACATGGTCAGGTTGTGTTGTGATGATTCTCTCCATTTGATCCAAAAGAGAAAAAAAATCAGTGATAAGGCTCTGCGGTTTTAAAGTCGAAGAATTTTCCCTCTTTCGTCTTCGCCTTTCTGATCTACTATATTTTGCAACATTCCATTTACTACAATTTTGAGCATCTAGAGACAAACAAACCGAATTTTCTATGCAGAGATCATCAGATGTCTCTTTTCTAACGTCTCTGCAAATTAAAAATTTTGATCTTGCTCGGTGGTAGATTCCTCTTCCCATTCTTCGACTTCGGCTTCTGTATCATGTTCTGTTTGTTGTTGTTGCTGCTGCTGTTGTATATTCATGAAGTTGTCTAAGGTGCTTCTTTGTGGCATGCGGCTAGTCTTTATCAAGGTATTTATCTTTGTAGAATCTGATTCATTCTGTAAATGAATTTTTAAGTGTTTATAAAAATTAGAAGTCGTCCAATATAATCCTCCAGCAATACTGCAGTTCGACACCTTTATGTACTTCTCACACACGAAACATTTTATAAGGCCTGTAGCAATCGAAGTGGAATCTGATGTACTTGGACCTGCGTCATCCAATGTATTGAGAGAAACTTGTAAATTTATTTCTATATTTGGATCATTGCAACTGAGTTTGATTTTTTCTGATTCAGTCAAGTTTTTTATATATTTCCTCAATGTATGTTCCAGATTTTTTCTAGCTGTGTTCACATTGAACTGTTGTTTAATTCGGTTTAATCTTTCCTTGAATTCTTCACTATTTTTTATCTCTGCGGTTTTAGTTTTCTTCCTTGGTGGTGGCTGTGGATTTCCCTCTTGGTTTTCTCTGAAAGATTGGCTGAAAACTGCAGTGCGGCCATTATCTTCCTTGTTTTTTTCCAAATTTCCAAGTTTTTCTCCAATCTTCACTAGAGTTTTTTTAATACCAGCAGGCAAACAAAAATGTTTGTGGCTTTTATAGAAAAATCCGTAATATTTTTTCAGTTCATCTTCATTAGTAATATCAATGAGATTGGGCAAGATATTTTTTGCAAAATTTTCAATGGAGGCAATATCGTCGTTTGAAAAATTTGATAATGCCAATTTGTTATCGTAACAATTCATTTGTAACAAATTTACTACAAAATCCGGGATTTCAATTTGTAAAGTATTTTTTATGTAGGTCCATACATCTGAAAATTTCAAAGTGTCATAGGAATATTGATTTCTCGGGGATAGAGCTATTTTTTGCTTCAATTGTATGGCAGTTAGGTAGTTTCTGTCAGATTAGAGAGATCCAGTTAGCTTATATCGGCTTATATTCAGTCTGAAAGGCAAATCATAAAAGAAAAGTTACCTATCATTTGACCTTCAAAAAATGTGAAAATCGTGCTAGTTTGTAGTGTCTTTAAAATATTTAAATCTGGTTTTTGGATTAATAAAATCAGTTTACGAATAATTTAATTATAGTTTGGGGCCTTTGTCGTTGAACACCCTCTATTTGAAAGCTCATTGACATAGATCCCACTTCGAATCGTTAAAATTTTGAAAATTCAATATTAGTAAATGAAGAATTAACACTTTTTAATACCTACAGCTTAATTTTAAAAAGGTAATGTCATTTAATTTTTTTTTAAGTGACGGACGCCCTTTTACGCCTACATCACTGACATGACGTTTGATGAACAAAATCTCGAACAAAAATTAGCGCATCCCCCTTCAAACCAAGGCTCATGTATCTTGAGACTTCGTAGATTATTTTTAGCGTTATCACCACGGTTATCACAGAGCTGTTAGTTTTACAAATACTCTAAATACATTACGAAAAAATTACGCCTATAAAATGCAGGGACGACAAATTGAGTGTGGTTCCCAGTGTAACTTTTAATGTAATTTCGATATGATTCTATCATATGTACTATAATAACAAGTCAAGCATAAAAGACTTACCTTCTTTCCCGAGTTCTGCCATCCTGTAAACTCCTAAATACTATATCAAAGACCACAAAGTCATATCAAAAACTATAAAATCACGAGCGTTCAAACGCGTTCAAAACACCTTAGCTCGGAATGAAACAATAAGCGAGACGTTTCTTGGCGAAATTGATGCACATGCACTTTTTTAGTTTTTAGAGAACGCACGTAGACCATCCAGACGACAACTTTATCTGATTAAACATGCAATCAAGAGGTAATGAAAGTATTTGAAACTGTAATTAAAATAATGAAAAAGTAATTAAAAGAATGAAATCGTAATTAAAATATTCAACATGTAATTAAAATATTTAAAATGGAATTAAAGTATTGAAAATGTAATCAAAATACTAAAAATGTATTTGAAGATACTGATAAGACTGAACACACATTCAACAAGTAATTAAAATATTAAACATGTAATCAAGTAATTGAAAATTTCAGGTGTACACCATATTTAAGGAGTTGTTTGCCCCTCGTCCCAAAGATATATTGAAAATATCTAATCCTTTATCTCTAATCTCAAAAAAATATATATTTAAAAATTCAATCCCTAATCCTGAAAAATATTTTGAAAAACTTCAGTCTTCAAACTCTAATCCCAAAATTATTTATAAGAAATCCAACCTTCAAATCTTTAAACCCCCAAAAAATATTTTGAAAAACTTGAAAACTATTTTATTTATTTATTATTATTATTATTAATCCAAAACAAAACGGGCATAGCCCAATTACAATGTTTGGGGATTCTTATAGATACAATATCCAATTACAATTATTATTATACAATTACTATTACAATAATAATGAGCTTATATCTATACAATTTTAAATTAAAAAAATTACTATTTACGAGTTGAGACATATACGGGTTGATTAATTCGCGGCCTAACAAAAAAAAAACAATAATTTAGAAGAATAAATTTGTTTTTATTTTTCAACATAATCTCCTTCTAGTTGAATGCACTTGGTCCATCGATGTTCCAAACTCTTTATCCCATCCCTGTAGGCAGATTCTGGCAACTCTTCAAAATAACTCTTTGTCGCTTCAATCACTTCCAAGATTGAAGCATTTGGTTATTTGTTTCTGTTGTTAGCATTAACTCCCAATCTCTTTAATGCTTCTATTACTTTTTCTCTTTTGGTTTTGTCATATGCCTGACAAAAATCTATAAATAGCGGTTTAGTTTTATTCCTTTCCGTATAAATTTGCCCTGTATTATTCTTATTTGAAAAATTTGATCTGTCATGGATTTACTTGGTCTAAAACCACTTTGATAGCTACCTATAAGGTTTTCATACTTTGCTTTCATCCTAGTATTTATTAATTGCACTAAAACCTTATACATCGTGTTCAATAAAGATATTGGCCTATAATTACTCACTTTCATTGGGTCACGTTTTTTGTATAGTGAACATATAATTGATTTACTCCATTCTTTTGGTATTCTTTCAGTTTTCCAAACTTCTGTAATTAGGTCTTTAATTTTTTCTAAAGCTTTTTCTCCAGCATATTTAAAACACTTTGCTTGCAGTTCATCAGTCCCTGGTCTCTTATATTCAGGGCCTATTTTTAACTGAGTTGGGCACTAGGCTCAGCTAGCAAATTCCGGGCCCCGTATTCGAGTGAAAGGAGTACCAAACAGGTGTAAAAAACGAAATAAAATAAATAATATATATATTTAAAAACAAAACTCAATATATTTTGATTTAAAACTAAACAACTTTTGAAATTGCCCTGGTAAAGGAACTAAAACATAACACATTTTAACACAAGAATTTAATTTGTTCCTTTAATTTTTTTTTTATCGGTAACCGTAAATATTTTTACTTTTCGGAAAAAAAACGCACCAGAAATACCAAAATCTCAAACCGTCATAACTCGGTTGATTTTGTACAAAAATGCATGAACTTTTGCGTGCTGAAAAGTGTCTAGTTTAAGGGCGAGTGGTGTGAGTGAATGTTACGTTTAAGCCTGTCCGCTCCCCGCGACTGCACCGCAGAAAAATATGTCAAACTTTTACAGCTTGTACAGTGTACTAAAGAAATCATGGACCCAATCGACTGCCAGGGCAATAAAGTTCAGTCCTTTTTTGTAAATTCTTTAAAACTTCGAGTGCCTACGATAATTTGGCGCGAAGTTATGAATTTCTGAAATTTAGTTCGAACATTTTTTGCCAAACAAAAAATTTTGAAAATGTTTTTAATTAATAAAAACCTTTTTTTTATTAGCGTTAATTTTTTAACATATAACCGTCGACATCAGCGTTACCCGATGTGCACCACGAGGACGTTGTCGGTCGGATTTTGCACATCGTGTGTGTGTGTTCCTCCTCTTTACTGGCCACCTCTTGCAACCTCGCTGGCATGTTCAGAACTGCGCGAATCTCATTCTGGGGAATGTTGTTTCACAATTGCGTCAGTTCTATTCCCAATTCTCGGAGGGTAGTTGGTGGTCTTTGCAGGTTTCGCAGACAACGCCTGAATATGTCCCACACATGTTCAATTGGGCTGAGGTCTGGCCTGATAGGCGGATGAGGAAGAACACGTATGTTGTGTTGCTGGAAAAGCTCCTGGGTAACTCGAGCAGTATGTGGGCGGACATCGACTTGCATAAACACAAACGCTTGTCCCATCCGACGTTGCATGGGCAGAACGTGAGGCCGAAGAATTACGTTGATGTACCGAACCGCTGTCAATCCAGGAGCTGCTACAATCACCAGATCGGTGTAACCATCATAGCTAACGCCTCTCCAAACCATGACAGATCCGCCGTTGAAGTTGCGCGTCGGTTTGACGCAATTGCAATCAAATCGCATTCCTCGACGACGCCATACGCGAACTCGTGCATCAGAATGGAAGAGGCAAAAGCGGCTTTCGTCGGTAAACAAGACCTTTCACCATTACCTCGTAGTACAATATCCGTAGTGCACACTGCATTCTCTCCTGACGATGCCGGTCCGTCAAGTGAGGAACATTAACTCTAAGACGACAACGAAGTTCACCTTCATGTAGACGACTTCGTGCCGTCCTATCGGATACTCGTCGAATCAAGTCCACGTCCGCTGCAATCATGTGAGCGCCTCTCACAGGATCCAAAGTGGAACAATTTGTGCACGTTAAATGTCTGTTAAATACGGCATGGTAACGCTTCGAATAGTTTGTGATACTGATTAATTTCAAAACATTAGTAAAATAAAAATCAAAACAATTATTTGGACACTTGCACATCGGGTAAGTAGTGTCGGCGGTTACACGTTAAAAAAATTAACGTTAATAAAAAAATGTTTTTATTAATTACAAACATTTTTCGACATTTTTCAAAATTTTTTGAATTTGGAAAACAAAAGATTCAAACATAACTGATAATAATGTCGCTGGCAGAAGAGGAAAAACACCCGACAAAATGCAGGGTGAATTTCAAAAATTCATAACTTCGTGCCAAATCATCGTAGGCACTCGAAGTTTTGAAAAATCTACAGAAAAAAGACTGAACTTTATTGTCCTGGTAGTCAATTGGATCCACGATTTTTTTGGTACACCGTTACAAGCTGTTAAAGTTTGACATTTCTTGAATCAAAATTGTTTTCTTCAGTGTGGCGGGAGGCGGAAAGGCTTAAACGTAGCATTCGCTCGCACGATCTTAAAACTAGACACTTCAAACTTTTTAGCACGCAAAGGTTCATCCATTTTCCTCTAAAATCCGTTTGAAATTTAAATTTTGGTATTTTTGGAGCGTTTTCAAGTGGTGCATGTTTTTCTTCGAGAGTACATGCATATATTATACATAAATAGTATCATTTTTTTTCCTATCCTCCATTTGAAACGAATGCGCTGTCGTAAAAAGTAAACAAACAAATACATAAACGTCAACGAAATCTTGACTAAAACACTAAAATGAGATTTCAGATTTCGGCCAGATGTAGTATTACTAGAAGTTTTACTTCTGTCACGTGCGTTGAGTTGCATGCGTGATTTATTGTCCATTTTTATGATTTTATGTTCTCCAATTCGGGCCCCTCTTGCCGTTGGGCCCTAGGCACGCGCCTAATGGTAAAATAGACCCTGCTTATGGTTTGCCATTCTTTCAATATACTTCTTATTTCTTCCAAAGTTGGTGGTTGTTCTTCTAATTCTTCCTCTGCTATTACATCATCTTTTCCTTCTTTACCCTCTTTACGCTCATATATCACCTTATGGTAATACTCTTTCCAGATCTTCCTTATCTCTATCTCACTTCCTATTACCCCTCCTTGTTCATTTTTCATCAGTTTTGTTTTATTCTTGTAAATTCTGTTGTATAATAACAGTTCAAATACTTTTGCTGGTATAGACAATATAGATATGGGACGGTAATTTTCTACTTTAGATTTATCACCTGATTTATGTATCGGTACAATCTTTGCTACTTTCCATTTTTCTGATAATATGTTGGTTTTTAGTGCTAAATTAAATATAACTGATAAGGGATAGCCAAAAATCTCCAAACAAGCTTTGAATAAATAAGGAGGAATCAAATCAGGTC
Organism: Agrypnus murinus; assembly: GCA_929113105.1. NCBI lineage: Eukaryota > Metazoa > Arthropoda > Insecta > Coleoptera > Elateridae > Agrypnus > Agrypnus murinus. The sequence goes on along the minus strand of OV816023.1, from coordinate 129,178,707 downwards.
CAACTGACTTTTTTGGTTTTAACTTTCGGATCACTTCCTCGACCTCCCGCACTTCTATTACCTGTATGTACACAAAAGTATTCTTGAGAATACTGTTAGAGTTATGATTGCACTCCAGCAGCGTGCAGTTCATACGAAACAGTGGAAGCAGTCCCGATATGACGTATGCGCTATTGCGCTCGTACGCAATGTGTACGAGCGTGATAGCGCATACGTCATATCGGGACTGCTTCCACTGTCTCGTATGCACGGCACGCTGCTGTTGCACTCTGATATTATTTGATTAACGTTATACGATGAATTACGACTATAGACCGTCTCAAAATATTTTGCAAACATTTGTGGAATTTCTCTTTTTTCATCACTGATATGATTTTTTTACTGATATTTACTGGTATGTAAGCTATTATGTTTTTTCTTATTTATATAATTCCAAAAACTGTTTACGTTATGCTTTATGTCATTTTCAATTGATGCAATGTAATTTTCATAAGCAAGTTTTGAACTTTGTTTAATCTTATTTTGCAATCTACAAAACTCCTGCAAGTGGTATTCTGATGTTTCTCTACGTTTATGATGAAATTTTTTTAATTTTACGTCTGCAACAATTTCAGGTGTAAACCAGACTGGATAGACTGAATTAAATTTATTAGAATTTCTAGGAACAGACTGATCTAGAGCGTTATAGATTAAAGTATAAAATATATCTACAGCATCGTTTACATCATTTGTATTACCTATATCATTCCAAATTATATTTCCTAATAAATTATAAAGAAGGGGAAAATTCGCTCGTCTGAAGTTACAGGTTTCTGGATGAACTGATGGTATAGTATATCGTTGGCCGTACAACCGATTAAAAGATGCCGAGAGAGCTGGATGATACATATCTTCAGTTAATAACTTTTCACTACGTACTTGAATATTAAGTTGTAAATTACTGATTGTTAGATCAAGAGTCTTACCTTGTATATTACGTATATTGTTATGCATAGAAAGATTTAATATACAGTGAAGCTCGCTAATTCGGACTAATTAAAACAGGGGTAATCCGAATCATCGCGGTTTCCGGATTACTGCGTCTGCAGAGTTACAATGTTTTATTTGTACATAAATGCAATTAAAGCATTCTGCAAAAACATTTATTTAAAACTAAATAAAACTACAAAAATATTTACGCAAAAACTGTTTTAAAAACACAAAAAATAATATTCCGCATTAATATGTCGTTCACCAAAAAGGCGGTGATTTTTGCTTGTTTCGTGTTTTTTGAATTTAATACGTTAGATATGATTTTTTTTCAATCAATTTCAATTTTTCAAATTTTCTACCGCCCATTGCAAAGCTACCGCTTTGCAACTGTTTCTTAAAGGGCTTCACTGCGTGCGAATCTTTCAACAGCTTTTCTCTCGCGATTTTTAACACACGCAAATTGTGTCTTTAAAATTAAGTATCCAGTCTTTAGTTGCCCTGATGTCATTGTTTTGAAAACATCTTTTATAAAGTCACAGCAGTGTGCGGTGCATACGAAACAGTGGAAGTAGTCTCGATACGACGTATGTGCTATCACGCTCGTACACATAGCGTACGAGCCTGATAGCGCATACTTCGTATCGCGACTACTTCCACTGTTTCGTATGCACCGCACACTGCTGGATAGACGCTTTGCCTTTTCAGCCAAAATTTCGGAGGATATCGGTGACATATTTAAAACCATGCAAACAACTTTTCTTCCATCTCCGGTTATTCCGCAGGTTTTAACGTTTTTTTTACACTTTTTATATGCTCCTTCAGATCTTGTAACGAATCTGGAAATGTTTAATATTTAAAGTTAAAATGCGGTCTTTTTACATTTAACAATGTTTAAATTTATCACAAAATCTTTTTATATGTAGTATGCCGGAGATACATGAAGTCGTAATTCGTAAAAGAAGTATAATTTCTTTTTAAGTTAAACCTTTATAACAAATATGAATTATAAAGTTGCAATGTAACCACTTTTAAAAAATACGTGACTTTATGATAAGAATTTGTCAGACATAAATATAAGGTAAACATAAATAAAATAAAATCTTATTTATCTCATGTACAACTTTTGTTTTGTATCAAATTGCACAATTGAATACCCATTGCATTCGTTACTATAAACAAAACTTGATGAATAAAAACAATTAATTCTAAAGATCGGATTATCGAAACCTTAAATCCGGATTGCAATGTAATCAATGTAAATAAATTGCTTTTCCGGATTATAGTGATATTTGGATTAACGTAGATTCGGATCAACGAGTCTTCACTGTACATAGAAATTGTTGCAGTCGTTTAGTAATAAGATTGCCATTTGCAAGGTTACAAGTTGTACCATGTATATATGGTAAGTTATAGTCGCCGGTAAGAATAAGACGTTTTTTCCTTAATACAATCGCGTAACTGCCATAATAGATTCGAGTCAGGGGCGGTTTTAGAACATTTTTTGCTTGTATCACCTTCCTTTCTACCTTTTTACATATTGCTTCCAATTTCCTACCGGAACCTGGCTTCCTATCTATTGTAACTAGCCATAGTAAACCAGTGGTGCCATTCTAAAGAGGTATTTGGTATACATACCAAATAATTTTCTTCCAAATTTCAAGTAGGTAAAATTTCAAAAATTAAAGGCTTTTGAAGATTAATAAGTTGCAGAAGTTGGAAGATTTGTAGTATTAGAAATTCAGAATGACATTTTCAGAATTCTAAATGCAGAATTTCCAAATATTAAATATCAAGGTTTTGAAGTTGATTTTGCTCACTATGTTTAAGTCTATTTTTTGTAAATTAAAACATACAAACGATAATGTATTAAAAATACTATTGATTAAAGTATGTACTTAGTTTACAGTTGTATTTGAACATAAACATATTTAGTTCAAAGAATTATTTTCAAAAGAATTAGTTACTAAAATTGTTTCCAGTTTACATTTGTGGTAAAGTAGCGTGTCACTTGACATTGCGATGTAAAATATTTATGTTCTTAAGAAACTTCAAATAAAGGTTGGAAATTAGCAGAAGGGTAAATTAGTACATCATTCTGTTTATTGATTTTCTTAAAGTAGAGAACTAATTCAAACAACATGCTTCTTTTTAATTAGTCACGTAACTTTTATAATTTGTCATAATCATCATATCTATCATAATGAACAAATACTATTTATTGAGCTTTGTAAATAAAGCTAATCGATCCATTAGGAGACAGAATTTTACATATATATTATTAAACTTTTTAACATTAAGATATTTCTAATGAATCACAGGGTGCATTTGAAATAATAAGGCAACATATGAGAGATGATTCTACATACAAAAAAATACAACTTGCATAAAAGCAACTGATGACATAATTAAGTAACTCAGTCAATTTTATTGATGAAGGCCTTATAAGCCCAAACATGTGTGGAGCATTCTACATAATATGTGGAAACATTTAAATAGTGATGCACCGAAGCGGCTTTTGCCCGAATCACCGAATAGGGAATATTTGACCGAAGCACAATAGAAATTTGAGTTTTGATTAGTTTTATTGAATACAAAACTATGTCACAAAAATATGTTTCCTACTACGCATTTTGCTATAATAAAATAATACAAAATATAACTAAACAAAATTAATAAGAAATAAACAGTACTGGATTATAAAAAAACACGATGAATTTACGACAGAAAAAATAAAAAAATCCGCTTTAGCCGGCCAAATATCGAATCTTTCATGCTGCTTCGGCCAAAACCGAATTTGTTAAAAATTGACCAAATCGGTTGAATACCAAAGCAAAACTGAAGCTTCGGTACATCGCTACATTTAAATATAACAGTCTTTTGTAAAACTGTGTAACCCTTAGTGGGCTTACAGCTAATGACAGTATTCATTAGATACAAAAAAGTTTACCTTTTACTATTAAGAAGAAAATAGGATATGTTAATATTTGGGCTATTATCTGTTATTTAATGAGTTTAACGCCCATGAATAATTATAAACAATTTAAAAATAAATTTCTTACAGATTAGATAAATAAGATATTAATTGTCCAAAATACCCAAAATTTATAAGCTTTTCACCATTATCATTTGTTGTTGTATGTTTGCTGTGCTTTCCTATGACATCTTTATAAATTTTCTCTTTCCCTATTTTTGCATTGTAATCGCCCATCACTATCTTCACATCAAATCTTGGGTAGCTATCATAAGTTCTTTCCAACTTTTCATAGAATTCTTCTTTTTGGTTTTCTAAACTCTGTTCTGTAGGTGCATGTCCATTTATTATACTAATTTCTCTTTTGCTTCCTTTTATTCGTGTATAACTTATTTTTTCATTTACCCCTTTTTTGTCTACTATTCTTTCCTTAACTGTTTTATGTACTAAAAAACCCATCCCAAGTCTATTTTGCTTGCCACCACAGTTAAAAAATGTGTAGTCGTCTAACATACTTGTTGTTTCTTCTTTAATGTTTGTTTCTTGTAATGTCATTAATTTGATATTGTACTTTTTTCTTCTCTTGCTAAATTTTTGAGAGCTCCATCATAATTTATACCTTGTACGTTCCATATTGCAAATTTCATTTTACTTTTTGTTTTCCTGTTTGTGTTTTTTACCTTTTCCATTGCAGTGTCATACACCTTTAGGTCGCTGAGCAGCAGCTTTTCATTATTTTTATCTCATTCATAAATTTTGTTGTCTACAAACAATTTCTGATACCCTATCTTGACTCTTTTGCCTTCTTTTCTCTTCTCATCCGCAACTTGTTTGATTATTCTTTGTATCTCTCTTTTTTCAGTGTTAAATCATTTTCTATTACTGTTCTGGATCCTCTCAATTGGCTCTTTTTTTTGATGACTTCTGCTTTGGCCTGCCATTGTTGCATTTTGATTAGTAATGCTTGTTTAGCTTTCAATTTTCTATATCAAGCCGAGAATTTATGGCGCTTACCTCATACTATCAACAGGTTATAAAATTTGCAAATTTACTTGACTTAAATTAAATTCTCAACAACCTCACTCTTCAATTAATTAGGCTGGTCTGATTGTATAATGGTAAGTTTTTGAAGTATCTAAATACTGAAGCTTTGTACAATTATAGGACTCCATATACTCTTTATTGCCCAAGTTTTCAGTTTTATGAGTTTCTCCCTTCTCATGCACTACCACTCTAACAACCATGATTCCATGTCAAATCATCTAATTTTAAAATAGGGATGCAACAAACGTTTATTAAACTAAACGTTTCAATCATTAAATTATTCTCACTTTGAGTTCCATATTACTATAAATATATTTAATTATATTTTATAGTTTATTATGATATACTTGGTTGACGGCCAGGATAGGCACTGTGAGAACCACTTCTTTAGTCGCTTTGTATGAGTGTTCTCACAGGTGTCTGCATTATTACCTTTTGGTATTAATGTATATTTGAGGTTTATATAAAGCCCTGGATTTTGTGTACAAATTGGAGAAGACTATCCTCGACTGATTATAGCTAAGAAGCTTGAAACAGCTGTATCCAGGTGTCTTCTTTAATTTGTACACACTCATTCATTTTGTGAGATAGTCTATGAGATATTTATTTATTGATACATTAAATGTTTAATCAAATGTTTAAAAGATCCTTTTCATATAGCATTACATTTATTTATAATAAAATACCAGATCACTTAAAATTTGTTCATTTCAACAGTTTCAAAAAGTGTTTGAATCTTATGCTGCGGAATGGTGAGATTGCATTTTGATATATTTAGTGTATGTTTTAAGTATTAATTTCAAATTGGCATGTTGCTGGAGCTATGTTTTTCTTATAGGCATTCTATTGCTAGCTTGAGTGTCTTATTGTGGGGGTGGGGCAAGGCTGGTCGATATTATTATACCAGGGTAATTGGAAGATCAGACGACCCTTTCAGGTTGGTCTGAATTTACCCCTTTTGTGTACAAATTTGTAATATGCGTTTGTTTCTAAATGTAAATGTATTTGTATGTACAGAATAAATGGATTAATTAAATTAATTAATTAAAAATTAACATGTTTAAACGCTTCCCTGGAAAGATTTATGAAACCATTTCTCTTATTATAATCTTATATCGTTATGATTTTTAATTTATATGCTTCATAAAGCGGATGACTCACATTACTCTTTACTTTTACCACCACTAATAAAACTGATAAGAGAAAATACAAAAGTGCTTTGGTGAGATAAATCACAAAGTCCGTTAGCAAATTTAGCAAAATAATAAAATAAATATTGCGGTGTTCTGAAAGTAAAATAAAATATGTCCACCGTTCCAAATATAAGCATAAATTATATACGGTGGATTAGAATGAGAATACACCACAGATATTTTTCTTTATTCCTCTCGGCTAGCTCAGGTTTGCTCAGTAAAGCATAAATTATTTGAATTACGAGACTCTTATTAATTCTTATCCCTGGAAAGGAAGAAAAACTTATATTGTAAACACTAAAGCTCCTGCAAGCTGGACTCCTGCTACTAAACTCTGTATTCAAAAGAAAAGAACACTGGATGCTTGTATTAGCATCAATTAAACACATATGTAAAATTGAAAACACATAAACTTTATTTAACGCACAAAAATAAAAATCCGAATGGATAGTCAAAGTAAAATAAATGTTATTCAAAATAATACAATTGATAATTGAGAAATAAATTCTCAGGTTTGCTCAAACGTTAGAAATAGTTGTAGTGACATGACATAGGGCCAGTACGGTCATTTGTTTGAACAGACCAACACAAATAAAATTTATTTATAAATAAAAATGTTTGTCAAGTAAAAATAGATTTTAATTAAAAGAAATTTAGTTGTTTTGTTTAATTGAAATCAAATAAATTCTCAAAAGAACTTAATAAACTAAACCAAATAGTTTTATATTTGAGGATGAACTTTACAAGTTAATTATTATTCATGAAATTAACAAGAATTATTTATTATGACCAACCTTGTATATTACGATATAATTTCCCTTTTTAAAAATTAATCCTTTATTGGTAACACTGCGACGAAACCAATCAACTGACTTCTTGTTTATAAAATATCAATACAAAGATCGATGATGAAAATAAATCCACTTGAATTCATTTAAACAATCACGTTCACTTTAAATAATTGTTGCACAATAATTAAATCTTCTTTTAATCCTTAAAATTGTTCAGGTAACACTTTTAGTTTAATTTAAACTTTATTTATACTATGACATTTACGTCAAATACATATGGTTAAATATCTAACCTCAAATTAATTTACAGATTTTATCCGGAGTCGGGCATAGGTTTTGCGTTGTACGTTTTGTCGACTGACTTTGTTACAATTTGCCCCAGCTTATATAGTTTATGCCAGAACAGAAGAAAGCTATGACATTTTTTCAAAACAAAGGAACATCGAGTAAGCTTGATGACGTCACTAATCTCGCACAGCTGTTATTTATGATCACTAATCCTAATTCTATTATTACAGCATTGTAGCCCTTGAAACAAGGATCAAAAAAGTATCGTACATCCATTGTCCCAAAATGTATCGTAACGAAGATATTCAAGAAAAACGATTGACAATGTACATAACTCGTTACGATCTAAATACTTATAAAATTTAACAACTCAAGGTTCATCCTTTACAAACCAATTACAGAAATACACGATACAAGTCATACAAATAATTTCTCCATAGAAACATCTTTACAATTTAATACAAACATAATTTTTACAGTGCGAAATACAATGAATAAACCAATTGATGCATATGCAAGTTCCAGCTTAAATATTAAGTCAACATTAATCAATTTATGCTCAAAATGTCCAGCAAACAATGCTCCAAGCACTTACATCAAAACAATGGTGAGGAAAAACAGGATAAGAGTCTATAAGAGTCATATTAACACAAACGACAGGATTAAAAACCTTCATTAATTGAAGTGATCAGAAATCTAATAACCAATTTCAAAAGTTAATTGTATTATATAAGTCATAGTAAGATTGACCTAATTAATCTATTTACCTAACGTTAAACATCGTAATCTGTAAATTTGAATATGGAAATTACTTCTTCCTAACAAGTAAGGAAACCGTCCCAAAGTGTAACTTGGGTTGCATAAACATATTTATAATAATAATGTTTATTTACGGATCAACCATTTCAAATACAATAGAATATGCAATAAAATATAGAACAATAGATAACAATAAAAATACAATTAATAACATGAAAATGACATACTGTAAATAAAACTAGTAAAATGTGAATGTTAATAATAAATATAAAAACACAATTCACTATTCAAATAAAGAAATATGTAAATATCTAGTTCAATTAACTATTACATAGGTAATGCAGTTCTGGCTTTATTCTTAAACATATTAAGCGATACCCCAAAAAAGTCGATTTGATGGTTGTAGTTATTAGCTAAATTTGCTATTCGGGCATGTGAAGAACACAGTCCATAAACGGTTCTATGATATGGGATTTCAAAAAGTGGCGAAGATCTCATAACGGCGCCTCTGATACGAAAAGAGAAACTGTTTAAAATTTCAGGACTATTAATTAGGGCATTTAATACTTTAAATAAAAAACATAAATCAAAGAAAGTGCGTCTTGTCTGTAGAGAAGGTAGTCCCATATATAATAGAATATTGTTGTAATTATCACTTTCATAACAGATGTTTTGTCTGAAACATAAATATTTAACAAATTTCTTTTGTACCTATTCAATTCGTAAAATGTAGGAAGAAGTGTAAGTACACCAATCTGATTAAATCATATCCTTTTTCTAAAATGAAACCTATTATTATGCATAAGAAAGCTAGGTTATGTTTGCATGAAATTTTTATTCTTAAGTTTTTAATTTAAACATTAATTACCCTAACTGTGGTCCTATGTATAGCCTTTATTAATTATGTCCATGACATAGCATGTCCCTCTTTTGATTTGAAACTGATATGTGAGAAACATTTATTTTGACGTTTCCGTTCCGTCGTTGATAAAATTTTCAATACGGTGATTTGATAACACCACAATGTATATATAATAAACTGTGTTTTATGTGAAGTATTTCTGCGTACACCAAAGTCGTTACTTTTCATCACCTATGATGATACGTAGCTTTGATTGGATTATTGTCCTAAGCAAGTACCATATGGGGTTGAACGGTAAATAGCAATGGAGAATGCCAGTTGTTGTTTGTACGTTAATGAGATTATTTTTTGCCATATAATATTGTTGTTTCGTTGAAAACACTTTTACATATACATACACATTTAAACGTGTATTTTTATTAGGGTGGTTCTTATTTGGGTTTGCCAGGTTTAATTCTGTTTCCGTCACTAGATTTTTCACATATTTCACAATTTTTTTATAGTGTTTTCGACTTCTGTGTTTAGTAAAGGCCAATATACTAAGCTTCTAGCTTGGTCTTTGGTTTTTTTGTATACCTAGATGTCCTTCATGTAATAGGCTCAATATATATTGTAACGAATGGGAAAACCCCTATACCCTGGTCACAGTATAACAATATACAGTAACGTGACTCTCGCAAATAGTTACCATCCACCACACAACAAGCTGGCATGTGCCGGAGAGCAGTTATCCTTCATACACGCGACCGAGCACATCAAATTAGCCAGTCCTGTATAACCGCAATTGTGCAGTGCGAGTGCCCCCTATAATAAACACAGAATCAGGAAACGATGCAAAGATTGTTTTAATTGACAAAGATTAGCAAACTTCTGATAAATTAGAAAAAACTTTATTCGATATATATGCGGTTATTTGATAAAAAATGTTTATCGGTACATACATGAGTTTTATTTAATTTATTTTATCTATGGAAATACTTTTTTAACAACACTCCCAAGATATTTGTGTAAATGAAAATGTGGTCAAACGCCTTTTATCCATCTTCAAATCATTAACATTTCTACATTCGTACAATAATTTTAAATATAATAATAATATAGTATATCATTTACACGTTCGACTGCGAGTGCATTACACTTTAAAAGACATTAACAGAAATCTTAAATCATCCAAAAGTAGTAAAAAGATAATTATATTGAAACATAGTTAACAATAAAGCTTTCTTTTTGTAAATGAATATTCAATTATGTCTAAGGTAGAAATCGTAAAAGAAGCAGGTACCCCTAGATTGTACATAATTAAAGACAGTAAAAATAATCATTTATACAGACGAAACTAGTTTTATTTAAAAAATTCCAATGTAATTAAAGATAATAAAACAAAATTTAAAAATATAGTTAAAGATAAAACACCAAAGAGAAGCACTAGAAAAAATACAATGCTAAGTTGGTTAAATGATTATTATGTAAGTTAATTAAGTTGATTATAAATATAAATATTATGATTTGTAAAATATGTATTTAAATATTGTTAAAAATGTCGTAGATGGCAAGGTGTTGTATATTAAAGTGAAGTTGGCAGCACTGAATAATAAACAAAATTGAAATGAAAAAAAATCAGAATTGAATTTATTATGTGTGGTTGCATTTAATTTTGAATACATAAGTTATATAAATTAATAGCTTTTATTGATTATATTAACAACACATACAATACAGTAATTAACAAAACTCGATCTAGCACGATTCTACAAATAACAATAATTCGCAAAAACTTTGGTTTCTATAATAGCTATCCCTTGCATTTATGAATCCTATCAATTTATATAATTTGAGAGAACCGCTTTGTTAGAATTTTAATTAAGATTAATACAATTTAAGAGCCCTTAAGTTGTATACTTATGTGGATGTTTTGCTAGCAATTGGTAAAATATTACCAGCACTACTGTAACATTATTTAGTGAGCCTCACAATAAAGTAAAGTATAGAGCAGATATTTGTATATGCCTTGGCTCTTAATGTATTATTAATCGTTTTTTAATAAATAACATAATTTATAAAAACTAATGATTAATTTATAACAATCTTGTGTTTGTAGGTATGTGTCCTCGATATTGATGTTCAAGGTGTGATTCAAGTAAAGAAAACATCTTTAGGTCCATGGTATGTTTTTGTTAAACCACCATCGCTTGATAGTCTAGAACAGAGACTGAGATTGCGTAACTCAGAAACCGAGCATAGCTTGAATCAACGTCTTCAGGTTGCTATAGAAGAAATGAAATATGGTAAGTCAGAAGAACAAATTATTATTCATTAGTAGTAATATTATTTATACATTTGTTACCTTATTTAATTTAATTTTTAGGTGAAACCCCAGGAAATTTTGATGTCATAATTGTTAATGATAATTTAGAACATGCTTATCAGCAGTTAAAGAAATTTGTCGAAGATAAGGTGTTAGCAAATGGTAAATATTAAAATTGTAGGATTCATTTTGTTTCAGTATTTATTATATAGTTAGTAAAATGTATACATAAAAGTCTCTTAATTTTATGTCAACTAATTTACAAATAAGTGTTAGTCATAAAGTACATCCATGTTAATGTAAATTGATAGATAGTTCAAATTATGTAAAAACAAAAATTAGAAGTTTTAGCTGCACTATTTATTGCAAATGTGTGATTATTTAATTATAAGCATTTTGTGCATGAAACACTTCTATGCAATTTTTATTTAAAATTGGTGCTATAATTTGACAGACCTAGTTTTATAATTGTATAGACTTTCAATTTTTGTATTTGTGTTTCGTAAGTATTCTAATTAGTTCATAAACAGACAATAAGTGAAATAGAATTATTAATCAAATAGGACAATTTTATTGGTTAAAAAATAAATATAAACAAAAATTCAACAATAGAAGAGACTAAAAATAATCAATCTGATTCAATAGAATCAAAAATATTCATTTACAACAAAATAAAAACTTAACATTTTCGTAATATGTGTTGATTAATTGTACTTTTCATAGATTATTGTTTTGATAGATTGTCCATTTGATAATTGTTTGTAATCCATGATCCATTTGAGTCTTCTGACTTTGAAAGCGTATTGCTCGTAAACTACTGAACCAAATTAAATATTTTAAAAATGAGCAAATAGTAAATTTATTTCTACATACAATAGCAGAATATTGTATTTCTAAGTGTTATACTTTTGTTTTTATCGAACGATACATAATAAAAGGTACCCATTTTTAGGGACAATTTCATGAAAAGTAATTTAAAGAATTTTTTTTCTCAGAAAGTATGTGCCATATATCTTATGCCATATATGCCATTTTTGTAGAGGTTAGAAAGAAACCTTGCGGTTCTTATGCTGTTAATTTTCAGACAAAAAAGAGATTTTATTTAAGATTTATATGAAAAAATAAAGAACTATGTTTTCTTGTTTATTAACAGAGATAGCGTCAATATTTTTTCTCTAAATCAACACTTTTCATTAGTAGACATTGTTTTGCTCAAAGAAATGTTCCTAATTTTTACAATAAAAGTGCAGTAACAAATATATTATTTTTTGGCCAAACCGCTTGCCACTAACAATAATTTTTTTGTCACTACATTTTTATTGTTAAAATTAGGAAAATTCTTTGACCAACATAATGTCTACTAATGAATAGTGCTGATTTAGTGAAAAAATATTCACGCTATCTCTATTAATAAACAAGAAAATATAGTTCTCTATTCTTTCATATAAATCTTAAATAAAACACTTTTTTGGCTGAAAATTAATAGCATAAGAACAGCAAGGCTTTTTTTCTAACCCCTATAAAAATCTCATAGATATATGACATATACGTTCTGAGAAAAAATATTTAACATACTTTTGATTAAATTGTCCCTAAAAATGGGTACCTTTTATTACGTATCATCTGATAAAAATAAAAGTATAGCACTTAGAAATATAATATTTTACTGTTGTTTGTAGAAATAAATTTATCTGTTTTATTGTATCTGTTCGTTTTTAAAATATTTAATTTGGTTCAGTAGTTTACGAGCAATATGCTTTCAAAGTCAGAGGACCGTAGAAAAAAAGTGGATAGTAGTCCTTGATAACTGTTAGTTCTAATTTATACTTATTGTTAGATGATGGTAAGAACTAAAATTACTTGTATCTTTTCTTTACTAAAATGATACAATATTTAATAGCCATGTGATCTACTTCAAAGATTTAGAAAATTGTATATCTTTTATTCTAATGTAAAAACTTTTCTGTAACAAGAATATCATTGGTTTCTAAATCAGTCGTCTACAATTCTTAACTTGTTTGAAATTGTGGAATGCTCTTAATTACAGATAAATTTAGAATCAATTTATTGATATTATTAAATATTAAGGTTGAAACAGAAAGGGTCACAGAAAACCAACAAATCAACAGTTTCAAATGTTATTGGCAAGTTTATCTATCACAAGACAACTGACAATAACTTAACAAAAAGACTATTATGCTATTTTAATAGTAATCGAACTGCAATCTGTATTGATATTATATTATTATTATAGTCAAAACTATTTTGAATATGAGGCACCCTGTTACCTTCAGGGACTTGGACAGAATTGGAATTGGAACCTGAAAAACCACAAGAACTGATATTTTGTCCTACCAAAACCGGAATCTGAACCCTTATCTTTTCAAAGCAAGCACTGAAATTAGAACCGGAACCAAAGAAAATACTAGTTTTTATGTTCTCTGACACAACTTTTTGAGAATTTAATATTTAAAGACTAAGTATTTCCAATTTTTAAAAAATATTTTTAAATGCCTTGCCAGCACGGTTATAAAGTACTGATACTGATGTTATATGATCTTCATATATGTCATACTGTATTTTTGTTAAAGTATGCTAGTTAGTTAGTTAGTTTCTCTGTGTGTATCTTTATTCATGGGTGCTTTGACGTTGCTGGATGATGTGCTCATCTTTAAACAATCATTCTGCCAATACAAATTTTAGTTTATTGCATATCTATGACATTATTGTTTGTACATACCATTACAACCTCAACCAGGAACTTTGACATAATCAGAGCAGGAACCTAAAAACTGCAAGAACCGATATTTGTGTCGTACCAGAACTGGAATCTGAACTCTTATTTTTTTCAAGGCAGGTACCAGAATCAGAACCTGAACCCTTATGTTTTTGTTACCTTATACCGGAACCAGAACCATACCAAAATTACATTTGGGTCCAAGTCCCTAGTTATAAGACAATTGTTATTTCATACTAATCATTAGTTTGATGAGAATTATTCTCATATTTTTGTGAAAAATATTTAAGTAGTAAAATATTTTTATTTGCAATTTCACAGTATTTATGCTTCTTTGAATGCTGATTAAAAAAAGATTTTTTCACCACAATTGTAATTATGTCAGATCAGTTTGTAAAATCTTACTCAATTTATTGATCAAACCACTGCATCATAGAAGAAATAGGCTTCAAATGACACAGTTTCAACAGGATGGGGCAACTACTTCTACAGCTAAACAGTTCATATTACAAAATTTGCAAACAAAAGATTTGCAAAATCTATGCTAATTATTACTAATTTTATGGATTGCTTGGTCAGTATTTAAGGTATTGAATAACGTAATTTAAAAAAATATACCTAATTTTCTTTTTATGAAATTCATAAATATTTTTCAATTTCAATTTTTGAACATTTTTGTAACTGGCTTTAAAGAGATATATTTAAGCAACTGTTTGCCTATGACAATGTGTTCAAGTTCTAAATGTATCTATATTATAGTAATAGTCGAAGACTATATTTGATAAATATAATTATTAACTGCTTTTAGTGATTGCAAGAATTCATAGATGCTACATAAATTTCATTGCTAATGATTAAATAAACACACATTTGGAACAAATAAGAAATGATAATATTGTTAATGTAATAATTGTTTAATTTGTAGAATATAGAATGTTAAAATTAGCTAACATTCCTTAGATGATATTACCTGTGCGACTAAATTAGTAAATGCTCATAATATAAAAAGAATTTCATGTATGCACGAGATGTTATAATAGTAATGTTACTTTGATATACAACACTGCACAGGGTTTTTGCAATAAATGTTTTTTGTGTAATTTTATGTGAAATAATCTCGCCAAATTTGATGCGCTACGACCTGACGATTGTAATATTTTGGTATACTGTACCTGAAATACCCTGTGTGGTAGTAACCATGTACATTATTAAATTAATTCATTTTTCCAAGAGGGCTTAAACTATGTGATATTACTGTTTATAATGATATTTTGGTTGTATGATGTATATATTTTATTGATAAGTGGCTTTAATGAATTTAACAACTTTGACTAATTATTCAATAATTTTATGTTAATTGGTGGCTATTTGATATTTCTTTTTTATAAATTATTTGTGATAACCAAGGTGTGACATTTGGTTGCCAGTTATATAGTTGAGCACGTTTTACGCAGTTGCGCACATGTGGTTGCAAGAGACGACTCAAGTTTTATGCTTGCGGCTGGCTACACAGAATTGCATGCTCAACCACACAATCAGCATCCAAATGCCTGACCCTGATGAAAAGTTTTTATATTGAATATAGCTGAGATTTATTTGTTATTTTCCATTCTTCTAATGCATCTTAGTGAAATCTGAATGATAAAAATCTCCCTTTTTGATGTTCTAAATAAATTAAAAAGATATATAAAAGGAAATTTTGTGGAATAACATTAAAATTTAATTACTGTGGTGCCTTGGTTTGCGAGCATAATTCGTTCCGGACATGTGCTCGCAATTCAAAGCAAATTTTCCCATAAGAAATAATTGAAACTTGGATGATTCGTTTCACAACTATTTACTATTCATATAAAAATGATACAAAAATACATACATACGTATACGTAAAAATAAAACAAACACCAATCCGCACTGTGAAAAAAATGTGAAGTAGCGTGTAGGATGTCTTTCACTATCACCCACACGTGGTCACAATGCTATAGTGAACAGTTCAAACATAGAGAAGTTCAACAATTAAATGAAGAATCTGTGTCACAGAAATCATGAGGGCGAAAATGCATCCCGGATCACGCGCTCGCCTCTGTAATTTAACTGATAAGGTAAACAGCAGATGCACTTGAAAGATTCAGTAGTCACAAATTGATTTTATTTAAGAAGAGCTAACATGATGCTTAATGTGTATTCGATTAAATTGATTTCATCAACCCGTTATTAAGGTGTATGTATTCATCGATGACAAATAAAATGTTAAAATGTAAGATCTGCTAACATTTTTAACAGTTGAGGTAACATCAGATGCTGTGTACACTCTTACCTTATCGTATATGCTTACACAGATGTTGATGATGCATTGACCCAGATTCTTCAATTTATTGTTAAGGATAATAGTTGTGATGACGTGATGCTGGTCAGACAAAGCGTATACGTATTAAAAATTTTATTTGTATTGCAAGACATCGCTCGTTTATCAAGTTAAAATTCATTACAAATTTTTGCTCGTCTTGCAAAACACTCGCAAACCAAGTCACTCGCAATCCAACGTTTTACTGTATATAGAACTAGTATAATTTATGTGCTTGTAGTACTTATACACCTCCGAACGCTATATACAGTGTACGAGTTGGACTCCAAATTCGGAGGCAACTCACTGGCATCGGAGTCGAACTCGCTAACCACGTTATTCGGCATAAGGACACTTCCAGGATCATTTTCCACCTATTTTTAGCTGGAGTTCAAATGTACGTGTTTATGTATACTTATATACATTTTAGTTCCAGCGATTGCCGCAGAGTCACTACAATATATACACTTATACACCACGCTGTGGTGTTTACCCCTGCATTTATAAAAGCATCTAAAGGATCTGTTTGCCGCCGAATTCGTGGCAACACTGCCTAGAATATTTTTAGTTTATATTCGTGATTTGTTTAGCAGAAGCCTCTTTAAAAAAGCATCATTTCCTTATCTAAGATATCACGTTTCTGTATTTCTTTGTAAAGATGGTTACATTTTTTTAAATGGAAAGAATAATTATATTAAAGCTGTACTCCCATTTGTAATTTTTGCCAATTATTACATAATTATGACTTATTACAGCAATAAGAAGTTATTTTTTATGCATAAATCTTAGATTTGGGACAATTCGTGAAGTGGACTACATTTAACGACAGTTAATGTTAATATGAATTTTCTTATGTCATTTAATGGTAGTTATCTGATCCCTTAGTCGTTTTATAAAATTCTTGATTTAATAAAAATTATTAACAGTAACATTTTTATACGATTCAGGAAAAATTCGTTTTTAAGCTACTCAAACATTAAAATCAATATTTTTCGTCAAATTTCTGTATAAGGAAATATACAATAAGAAGCAAATGTTTTTATCAAATATGATATTTTTATAAACAATAAGAGAATAAACAAATTTTTAACAGCAAACAAAATTAACCAAGTATTTTATTTTAAAGTATATTTTACAAATTAAGAAAATTAACAATTCTGAAGAGAAAACACATAGGTTATGAGGTGGTCAACTATACAGTGTTTCCCATAAAGTTGGATCCAGATGGGAAAACTGTTTAATATTCTGATTGGAAAAAAGCTTTGTGGAGCAATCACTTCTGCTTCCAAAAATATTTGAAATATGCTATATTCAAGTTTACAGGTGACAATAGGTATTTGTCAAATTTGCTATTTTTTTTAATCGATAAGAGATTTTTTTTTGTAATGCAATGTTTTTAATAGATTGAATTTACAATTTCTATAAAATTAATGATGCAAAATAGAAAAAATAGTATATTATACTTGTTTTATAAGACGCATTGTAGCACTCGTCCCTTTGGAACACTCCGCGTTTCTCTCGTCGTGTCCCAAACAACTTGAGCTAAAATAGACCGTCTTATACAACTCGTATAATAATATACTATTATTTAAAATTAAGTAATTTTTTAAATGATTACAAAATAACGCAAATAGAAATAATTGTATAAAGTATTCTTTTCATAAGACGTTTCAGAGCACGCGACCAAATGGTCCTGTTTGAATTTTTTTTTTAATTTAAGATTATATATTGACCATAATCTGAGATTTAAAGATCACATTAATAAATGTTTACAGCGTGCTTATAGTAGTCTTAAAATGTTATACAACAGGCATATTCTAAATTTTTTTTTAGAAAGGCATTGTTAAAATATAGAAATGTTTTATTAAGAAAAAATGTTTCTAATGACATGTTGCGTTCACATACCGAGCTTGAAGAAATATTCCGACAAGAAAGATTTTGTTTTTTAACATTTTTGATACACCCCCATTACTGATCATTTTGAAATCATTAAAAATGTTTTAAAGGAGTGGAAAGGCAACAATTACATATATTTTGCTAATAATATTGGATGGTGTAGGTATTTTTAATAAAGCTAATTTAATAAAGGTTACTAACCTTTACACTTAATGTAAAGTTTTATTACACAGTTTTTCTTGAGTCGTAGAAGTTATAGTTCAAGCATCATTTAAGTATCAGTTACAAGTTTGTTAATTGTGTTACGTCTACAGAATTTAAGCTGAAAGAGGTTAAATTCAAAATCATGAACCGGCCACATCATTTGCAATGATGAATGTGAAAGAGCTTCAACGTTGTTAGAAGAAGGATATTCAATGCGTTACGTAGTTAATTTGCTGGCCGTTAATCATGAGACAATCAGTTGAATGGTTAGAAGATTCAGGGAAACCGGATCGCACTATAGAAGACATGGTCAAGGTAGAAAATGACGCACAAGTTCGCGAGATGATCGTTTTGTGCAACTGCAAGCTTTACGAAATCGACGATTAACAAGTACAGAACTCAATAACCAGCTGGAAACGATCAGAAATGTCAGAGTTTCTCCTTTAACTGTAAGGAGAAGGTTGATGGAAGTAAGACTACTTATGCAGTTGGACCATTACTTACCGCAGCACACAGAGTACAACGTTTGAGATGTGCCAGAAATCATGGTGATTGGACAGTTGAAGATTGGAAGCGAGTTTTGTTTTCAGACGAGACTAGAGTATGTTTAAAATCTCCAGATGGTCGCGAAAGAGTATGGCGAAGACCTGGAGAAAGATTTTGTCACTGCACAATCTCTGAAAGAGAGCCCTTTGGTGGTGGATCACGAATGTTCTGGGGAGCGATTTGCTTTGATGCCCGCACAGAGTTAATCCCTATTCACCAAAGGTCAATGAACGCTGAATACTACCTAAAGAACATTATTCAAGATCATGTAATGCCTTTCGCACCATTTATTTCATGTTCATGCAGGATAATGCGAGACCCCACATTGACGGACAAGTTTTGAATTACTTGCAAGAGGTCAATATTCAAGTCATGGACTGGCCACCCCGAAGCCTAAATCTAAATCCAATAGAGCACTTGTGAGATGCTCTTAAAAAATCAGTAAGGCGACATTTACCAGCTCCTAGGAATCTCCAGGAATTGGAACAAGCCGTTCTTGTCAAGTGGGAAAATATTGCCCGAGAAGTAATCCAAACTTTGATAACGAGCTTACCACGGCGAATACAAGCAGTAATCAGAGCTAGAGGAGGTGTCGTGCGTTATTAACTTTTATTCTTTCGTTCCATTTTTTTTAATTTCTAGAGTTGTTTAAGATTTCCAATAATATCGTTTTATTTCTGAATTTGTAATTGAATGAAATTTGTAATTTTTTTCTGCAAGTTTCCATTAAAAATATTTAATTAACTCCAGTTCAATTGTTTCTTGATGATGTTACAAAATAATTTAACAAACAATTTTGAAAAAAATTTAAAATATATGGTTTTATTTGAGTGGTGGGTTAATTTTGAACCTGAGTTTATTTCACTCTTTTTAAATTTCCATGAATTCATTTTAATATTCGAGGACAATAAATGAAGGTTAGTAAGTAAAAATGTGGGTTAGTTTTGTTTTCAAAGAATACTACTATAAAATAGTTCTAAGAATTATTTCACCCTTTTTAAATTTCCACGAATTCATTTTAATATTCAAGGACAATGAATAAACGTTAGTAAGTAAAAATGTGGGTTAAATTCTTTCAAAGAATACTACTATCAAATAGTTTCAAGAATTATTTCACCCTTATTCAGGGTGGCCAGCGAACGTGGAAACCTTGAAAACCGGGAAAAAACCGAGAATTTGCACAACTAGGAAAAAACCTTAAATTAGCGATCAAAGTCGGGAATTTCTTTTCCCGTTAACTAAAGCTTGACTTAAGCTTAAGGCGATTAACTACGCGTTGATCGCAGTTACCAACAACACTCGACTATACACTTGCAAGCTTTTAACGCGGCATCACCAGTTATTAACAGTACACATGATTAGTTAGCTAACGTGCTTTTACTAATGTGCATTAGTGATTACATATCATTGTATGAGACGGTACACTTCAAACACGTGATTTCAGTGAAGGAGATTCTCCATAGTAATGACTGGTGACGCCGCTTTAAGCGCCTGCATTTATATGGTCGAGTGTTTTTGGTTACGCGCGATCAACGCTACGTTAATCTCCTCATATGTACTGGACCGTAGGCTAGTACACATGAAGCGTTAGCTAACGCTCGATTACTAACGCGTGTTAGTGACTACATAGCATTGCGCAGCAAACGGACGATTTTGGTAAAGCTCATTACAACGTGAGATTCCATAGTAATGACTGGTGATGCCGTGTTAAGTACTTGCATGTTTATGGTCCAGTGTTTTTGGTAACGCCCGGTCAACGCGGCGTTAATCGCCTCATAGGTACTGCTATCAATGCTATGCAATCACTTAACACGCGTTAGTAATTGCGTGTTAGCTAACGCTTCATGTGTACTGAATCTATTACATATTTAATACTTCTTATTTTTTCTCTTTTTTTACTTATCTATTCTTTATTAATTAAAACGTTTCAAAGTAAAGAAATATTAGTCTTTACCTTACTAGCTCAGATTTACTTTAGCGGGGGCTTCTTACAGAACGGAGCTTCAACGCACCCTACTCTATCGGTGCAGCTTGGCGAGCCGAGTCGAATGACACTAGTCTCGAGGTGTGGAAATGCCACGTTCAAAAGTTGTGTCTCTTTCTGCTACCTATGTTAAGCCTATGGGAGAGACTTTTTTTTATTGAAAATCAATAGTACTTTGATTTTCAAAATCAATGTGTTTTTTGCAAGTTTAAGTTGACGCTCAGCGCCTAAACCGCCCTTTTATGGGCGTGTCTCTAATTGATTTTAATAAATATTTTGATTTGCGAAAAATTCCTTTATTTTCGTAGAAAAATATTCAATATGGCGTTAGGTTAGGTTAGGTTAGGTCATGTCAGGTTAGGTAAGGTCAGATGATATCAGGATAGGGTAGGTAAGGTCAGGTTAGGCTAGGTGCGGAATATCATTAAATTTATTGCGCCATTGAATGTCAATGAAACAAAAAATTTCCCAAAAACTTAACATGAGGCACAAAAAGTGGCGTAACTTTTTAAGGGGGCTTTGACACCGGCACCGTTTGACTCCCTTCTTGAAGCCCTGTCGATTGTCGCCTATCCCGCCTGTTTTGGGCGTGCCCGCTAAAGTAAATTTATACTATTTGATCATAAAAGTAATTATTGAAGCAAAAAAACCGGGAAACATGATATTTTACGACCTGGAAAAAACCTTGAATTTAAAAGTACCACTCTTGCTGGCCACCCTGTTATTAAATGTCCACGAATTCATTTTAATATTCGAGGACAATGGATAAACGTTAGTAAGTGAAAATGTGGGTTAAATTATTTCAAAGAATACTGCTATAAAATAGTTCCAAGAACTATTTTACCCTTTTTAAATTTCCACGAATTTATTTTAATAGTCGAGAACAATGAATAAAGGTTAGTAAGTAAAAATGTGGGTTAGATTTTTTCAAAGAATACTACTATAAAATAGTTCCAAGAATTATTTCACCCATTTTAAATTTCCACGAATTCATTTTAATATTCGAGGACAATGAATAAACGTTAGTAAATAAAAATGTAGGTTAAATTCATTCAAACAATACTACTATAAAATAACTCCAAGAATTATTCCACCTTTTCTAAATTTCCACGAATTTATTTTGGTATTTAAGGACAATGAATGAAGGTTAGTAAGTAAAACTGTCGACTAAAGTATTTTAAAGAATACTACTATAAAATAGTTCCTAGAACTATTTCGCCCTTTTTAAATTTTCATGAATTTATTTTAAAATTCGAGAACAATAAATGAAGGTTAGTAAGTATTATGTGGGTTAGACTTTATCAAAGAATACTACTATAAAATAGTTCCAAGAATTATTTCATCCTTTTTAAATTTCCACGAATTTATTTTAATATTCGAGAACAATCAATAAAGGTTAGTAAGTAAAAATGTGGGTTAAATTTTTTCAAAGAATACTACTATAAAATAGTTCCAAGAATTATTACACCCTTTTTAAATTTCCCCGAATTCCTTTGAATATTCCAAGACAATGAATAAAGGTTAGAGAGTAAAAATGTGGGTTAAATTCTTTAAAAATATTACTATACAATTGTTACAATTGAATTATTTACCCTTTCTAAATGTAGTCGAAATCATTTAAACATTTCATATGTAATATACTAATTCGCTATTTTATATACATAAACTATCAAATCAATATTTATTTTCATAGATTTACTACACACGTAAGTATAATGTATGCAAAAGACAAAACTTACCTAATGAGTAATGTTAAAAATAAAAGTATCCTAAAAGTCACTAATCCAGCGAAAGTAAAATTACGCAACTGAGATAACTGAACAAAAATTAGCAAATGGAATACAGGAGTTATCTAAAATGTTGAAAAAGTTTTGCACTTCTACAGTAAAACACGTGTTTATTTTACTGAATTACCCATTGAGGCTAACAGTTTCTGTAAAAAGCAATAAAATAATCCCGATCCGTTCTTCGGTTCTATTGATGCCCTGACGTCTATTCAGATGTGTACTTATTTAACATTTGTTGGAATTTATTTGGTTAGTTTCAGATCAATGCCCTTTGTGAAGTATGAATATTGACTATAATTATAACATTTTGATAAATCTCATGCAATTTTTTATTTAAACACCTAAATCAAGGGGGCAATTGCTCCGAAATTTGCGTCCTACAAAATTTTCCGCCCTAGGCCCGGGCCTCTCGGGTAATCCGGCGCTGGTTTTCACTTAATAATTTCTTTCCAATAACTTGGCCAGGAAATTGCCCAAACTATTATTGGTATGTGTAATACAGAAATTGTTGACAATTACTTTTAGTTACTTTTGGCATTTTCTCAGGTATACCAATATATAGTTATATAGGTATAGGATTTCTATGTATTTGCATGTTCTTTCTGCTTATAGCTAACATATGCAGAGTTATATTTCTACATGTTTAAGCAACATATGAATCACATATGTCAATTTGAAAGTGCATATAAATGCATATTTAGGTGTTTTTTTATAAATGCATGCATATTTTAGCATTTTTGAACGAGTGTGCATATTTTACCACTTTTTGAGCGTTTTACATGCTTTAATTATGAAATTTCTAATATTTTTTAAATAATTTTAGCATTTTAGACAACCAACCAAGGGCGGCTTAGTTGAGTCTAGGGGAAACCCATAATTTAAGCTTATTGTTAAATACTAGACTTTAAAATATTTTACTGCCTTAACCATCTATGTACTTGTTAATATTTTCTAAGAAAAAGTTTCAACTAAAATTTAAATACTTACATCCTGCGGTATTGTGATAGATAGGTATTAGGAAATTTCATAGACCCTTTGACAACTTCCTGTTCATAGAAAAATCTGCCTGTACTTTTGTTTACTAATCTTGTAATCTTTCAGTTAAGACAGTTCAGAAATTGCAAACTGCATTTCATTTTGAAATTTTAGAGTGTAAAGATGGGTAAAGAAAAACGGCCTGTGTCTGTTACACTTCGAATTTATGTTAAGGAATTCAGTGTTCTTACAACTGACGATAAGGTGTTGTATTGTACAGTGTGCGACGATAAAGTGACTGCAACAAAACGCTTTCAAGTTACACAACATCTGAACACGGTTCGACATCAAAAGTGTGTTGCCCTGAAATAAAAAAAAACATTGTTACTGGGGTACCTTAATAATTCGCGCGGTGAGTCTAGCAAATCGATCGAATTTAATAAAAAACTATGTAGTGCATTAGTGGCTGCAGATATCCCGTTAAGTAAAATTAATCACTCAGCATTTCGTAATTTTCTGGAAGAAATTTCAAAAATGCCAATACCCGACGAGTCTACACTCAGGAAAAATTATTTACCTCGTTTATACTAAGAGACCATAAAATCAATTAGAAAACATGTAGCGAATAACTACATATGGGTTTCTATTGACGAATCTACTGACACTACTGGAAGGTGCGTAGAAACTTCATTTCCTTCGTTTTGTTAGTAAAATTTAACTAATTAAAGACAGCAGAGCAATTTACGGATGTGTTATTTTCTATTTTGTTAGTTACATATTTAATCACAACAATATTTTTGCTTGATTAAAATATAATTTTTTTTAAATAACTGTTTTGCGCTAATTGTTTGTAACCGACTAATTATGTAGTTCGATAAAATAAAAATAAAATTTTTGTTTTCAGATACGTGGCTAACGTTATAATTGGCGTTTTAAATTCGGAGAACAATCCCAAATCCTATCTATTAGCAATAGACGTTTTCAAGAGCACCAATCATTGTTCTGTGGCAAAATTGTTTAATGATTCGATGGCTATTTTGTGGCCGGACGGCATACAGTACAACAAAGTACTCCTGTTCGTCACCGACGCGGCACCGTACATGATCAAGGCTGGAGCAGGCTTACAAGTTCTTACAAGTGCGGGAAATATATCCTAACGTAAATTCTATAATTTCAGATGTAAAAAAATTGTTTGTAAATCTCCATATCGCATACAAATATTTAGGGAAACTGCTCAGAAGTGCCTCTCCCACCTGAGCCTGTAATAACAAGGTGGGGTACTTGGCTTTCTGCAGCAGAATATTATGCAACTTATTTTGATATTATTGAAAGCATTCGTTAATGAATCGGTCAAAGCAGAAACTGAATATGTCCCAACCACCTTGTTTTGAGAAAAACAAGAAAAACTGAATTACTCAATGTTGCTTTTATGGACTTTCGTGAATTT
Source organism: Agrypnus murinus (assembly GCA_929113105.1). Taxonomy (NCBI): domain Eukaryota; kingdom Metazoa; phylum Arthropoda; class Insecta; order Coleoptera; family Elateridae; genus Agrypnus; species Agrypnus murinus. The sequence goes on along the minus strand of OV816023.1, from coordinate 129,153,605 downwards.
TTGGGATATGAAAGAAGTGTATCTATTAGGTAAGATCACATGGTTCAATTTACTTAAAGTTTTGTATTCTAAGAGAAAAAAATTCATTTAAGACGTGGGCATGTTCAGTTTCTGCATTGATTGCAAATAAAATGCAAAGAATACGCAAGAAACTGTTTTGTGACCAGTGCAGACCTTTGAGGGGGTGCGAGGTCGGGCGCCGCACGAGGGCACTAGGCTGTTTGGGCGCCAAAGTTGGTAAAACCATCAAAATCATTCAATAAAAGTTACTTTTTAAAGTTAATAAGGGCACTCTGAAGGACTCTGCCCGAGGGTGCCGAGAGGCCTAAGACCGGCACTGTTTGTGACAAACGAACAACTGAACTTAATATTATCAACAGAAATCTGAAAATCCTAAATACAAATAAAAATATTTTTAAACATTGTCTGCTTTCACTTAATAATAATAAACGATACATTATCTGGCCAAGACATTTTAGACGAGCTAAAACATTATTCGCTTGTAGAATTAAACAATTTTAAGTATGCCCCAATTACGTCTTGCGATGTGGAACGGAGTTTCTCAAAATATAAAACAATATATAGGGATAATAGGCATATGTTTACTTTTGAAAATTTAAAAATGTACGTCATTGTGAACTGTAACGCTCTATGTTTAGAAAATATAATTAATTAAATTATTGCATAGGATGTTTAATTAAAATAACTTCTGTAAATAACGCTAAACAGGTGTTCTTTTAATAATGAAAGTGCATATATTTATTAAAAATTTCTAATAAACGCATATTTCATGATTTTTATGTGCATATTTAAGTGCATATTTCACGTTTTTATAGTGCATAAGTGCATGCGTATTTCAGCATTTTTAAGTGCATACAAATCCTATACCTAGTTATATATCTAAATTTGGGCAGATTTTATTACTTCGTAAGATTGCGTCTTGTTTATTGTTTCTACTTACTTTGTGGAACTCCATAATCATGAAATAAATAAAGATTAATAAAAGTTTCACAGTATTTATTAAAATATAACCTGACAATATTGTTTTGACAGCTAAGCTGTCATTATCAAATGTATAATAAATATAAACAAACACGTCGCTAAGGTAAATACAAAAAATAGCTAACCAGATAAAATGATAAAAATAGCTGTCGAAACAATATTGTCAGGTTATAATTTAATAAATACTGTGAAACGTTTATTAATCTGTATTTCATTGCATCTTGTTTGTTTGTTGGAGTTTTTTTTAATAAATTACTTTATAATATAAAATTATCAGCCAATGAAAGTGAACCAAGGCACTATCCAATGTCACATTTTAGTTGTAATTGTAGTGTGTAAAATGATGAATCCGACGCCGGAAAAGGCAAAAGGATAAGAAAAAGAAAAGTGTAAAATGACAAGGCAAAAGTGTTAATTTTTTACTATTTTTTGCCAACAAATTCTGAAAATTAAGAACAAAAGCTTAAGAACAAAATGTCTTCCATACTGGAGAAAGTGCAAATTACTAAACCTTTCTTATAATAAAAAATATTACTTCTTTTCTAGTTCGTAATTTACTTTGTTTATAATAATAATAATTGCTACTACCATGCTATTGCTACTACTTATAATAATGTGTATTTGTTCTTCTAATAAAGTTATTGTTTGGCCAACCTTTAAGAATTTTTATTGTCAAAGAAGATTTGACAATTTTTTCACTCTAACTCAATCATAAATTAATACATCTTGTTCGTGGAGTACCATCCGATTATATCTTTCGTCTATTTTTGCAAAAACTGAAGTTTTATTTTCTTTACTTTTTCCGGTTATGATTAAGTCCAAGTTGGGACAAGCCTAATAAATATATGCGGTGATATTGGCCAATTAAAAATAATCAAATTATTTTTATTAAATTTCATTATATCTTTAAAATTACGAATAATTGCCGTTAGATTGTAGATGTTTTTATATAATGAAATTGAGATTTAGAATGACAGTGAACTTTGGAAATACTTTTCAACTTCTCTTTATTATAAATTCATAAGAATTTAATTAAAATCATATAAATGATTTTAAAATACTTTTTAATAGATTTAAATAATGCAATAGTTATACAAACATGTTACGTGAGTTCTTAACTAACTCAAGATTACGTAAAATAAGTTGAGCGCTAATTAAGTAACTTAAAATAACTGAAATAAATTATTATGAAACACTCATCTCAGGGCGATGTGGATTCTCGTGGTAAAAAATTTAAAATACAAATTGAAATTGAAATGACTAATAAATTGAAATCTTAATAATAAAGTTTAATTATAATGTAAATGTTTAAATCACTTCATTACACTTCACAAAGATTGTCTTCTCTTTAGCAGGTTCCAGTTACAAAAAGGAAATAACTTTCCTACCTTTTTATAAAGTTGATTCTTCCCTTTTACTATAGTCGTCACAGCTTTCTTCACCATATCCTTCCCCAAACCATTGGCAGCGTATGTCACTTTATACTGGTTCAATGCTGGTTTCTAATTCCTGTATAATTGCCTTTGCATGGACTTCCCATATATCACCACCCACACACCTTCCATAAAGGAATGATAATCTTAATAAATCACTTCTGCTTAATTAATTGCGGGTAAATTTCCTTTATTCGTAGAATATTTGTTTTATCTGTTTAGTTAAATCTAGTTAGTTACACCAATTTGTAGTTTTTATGAAGATTTATTCACTGGCTTTACTTCAGTAAGTAATTTTAAATTATAATTGCAAGCGGTTTTTTAGAATCATATAAACACTTTTACAAATTTATAACAACTCTACACTTTCGTCGTTTATCATCACTAACCAACCAACTTGACTGTCTTTGCAAGAGTAAACTATTTACATTTTTACTAAATTATTTTTCACGACTTTACTCTGTCGCCGTATTTAATGAAGTGCTTTACCTGACTGTCTATGCAAGACTCACACTATTTACAAATTTACTATATTTTTTTAACGACTGTACTCTGTCGCTTTATTTACTGCACTGATCAAAAACAATAATGTTCCTTTCGCTTAAATACTAATATTTACATCAAATTGGCAAATTTTTGTTCTCAATTTTGCTCGAAATTGAAGCACTCTAGGAAAAAACGCAGTGGACAAAAAGTAGTGGTAGATAGCGGGTTCTAGCGCCACACTTCCACACCTCGGGTAGGCAACCATGTATACACGCTAACATATGGGCTAATATACAGCTATCGTTCTCATACAGGGGCGTACAAGAGAAAAATATGAAAGAGGGTTTGAATTAAATGCTATAAATCAGGTCAGGGGCAAATATCTCTTAATACTCACCCTGCTTCTACGTTTATGAATCATTTTCATTCCTTTTCTTTATTATTAACATATTACTTTTGATTCGCGGATCAGCATGCGATATTACCACGTATACTGGTCAACTCTACATATCACATTATGATTGGTTCATTAAATTGGAATGTATGTGTAGGAGAGAGATACTAAGATCCTTCTTAAATGATACAACATAGTATATTACAATACAATATGGTTTATTCAACTATTTTCACAATACATAGCATATACAATTTTAGATTTGGATAATTACACAGTGTACAGATTTATATCATATAATTATACGTATCACATATACAATTTATAGACTAATTACTTTCATATAGGTAAGAAAGTCAAGTCACGTTACGTTCAACGAAGCCAATCCCGACGAGTTTTCAAGGTCACCCGAGTTTAGCCGAACTTACCCGAACAATTATTACACAATTCTAATCATTCTAGAACATTCCAAGGGGGTGGGGGTAATCCAATAAAAGCAAAATTTCTCTAGCCTAAATCCATTTAGTAGTGATCGTCGAATCAGTTAACATGGACGCTCCTAAAATATACAGTGTTAGTCAACTCTTAGGAGTTAAAGTAAAACCAACAAACGAACGTTTTGGTCTATGGTTATTGACGGAAAATAGCAGGAATAACAATCTAATTACAGATGTTGGCAATATAAATTATTCGGAAGATGAACAACTCCTTAGCGGTAGTGATCTAACACCGATTACAGATCCCTTCTGTGATAACATAATGCTGGTTATAATAAGTGACACTGTGGACTGTGTTGGACAAACTGGGAAAAGTGAAAAAGGTGGATTTTTAGTTAAGAAAGAGATATGTGGGGCATTTAATAGCTACTTACGAGGAAAATTCTCCAAGTTTATTTCCGCCAGACATTGTGTAAAAGCAAAACTACCTTTTCTCTTACAAGGTGGGAACAAAATGGCCGATGGAGTACTAAAAGTTATTGGACAGGAAGGTATGGAAAATATTATTAAAAAATATGCAAACCCATTAGTTATCTCTTACAAAGTAGAACTAGTAGATGTTAAAATCGAAACTTTGTTAGAAGAACTACCAATCATCTTAAAGGAGCTCCAAAAAGAGGATTTTTACCTTATGGATTTGGATATTACGCAAGATTTCGCAGGAATATTTAATAAAAAAGAAATGTGCGGTTATTTAACAGCTAATTATAACTTCTGTTACCAAGGCGAGTACAAAGAAGATTGTAATACGATTGTAGAAAATAATAAAACAGTGGGAATAGATTGTCTAACATGGATAAATTCGAATGCAAGAATTAAAATATACAACAAGTTTATCTGTCAAATAACAAGCGCAGCGGTAAACAAACAACTTGGAAACCATATAATCGATTTTATTTCTTGTCCAGATGTGCGATTAAAGGAAACTTTTTCATCTACTTTAGCTAAGGAACATGGAATAACCAGATTGGAAGCAACAATCTATAACTATACAATTGGAAATTACTGTAAACCATCTAGTGCATTTGATCCCCTAGAAGATTGTTTAAGTTTATTAGAAAATAATAAAAGTTACTTTCGAAATGCTCCATTTTACTCTGTGTCGATTTCTAAAATGTGGTCGAAATTAACCGAAAGTTACAGAACAGTTGTTTAGTACTCTATAATAATCTTTTACAGTTTGTATTTTGGGCAAATTTAAATACACGGAAGCTGACTGGAATGCAGCACGATATTTCGTACGCTCAAAGTTCAGATTTGGATAGTAGACATAAGGCAGATCGCGTTTTAGAAGAAGCTGACTGGAGACGTGTTAAAGCTAAAGACTCTAAGTTAGGGGAAAAGGCTTCAGCTCTGCTTGTAAGCGGTATAATGAAGGTTAAACGAAAGTTAGGAATGGGTGTGAATAGGAAGACTAGTAGGAGAAAGACAAAGAAGATTGCAAATACAAAGAAAATTGTCACTTTTAAAGGAGGTATTTTAAAGAAGCTTGTAAGTACGGTAAATCGAACAAGTAAGACCCTCACGGGGAAGGATTTAATACACCATGCGTTGAACTCCGCTAGAAGAATCATTAAAAACGTAGGAGGTAGGAAAAACGTTAAAGTACCTCGAATTATTCCGGTACCTACAGCTACAGGGGGTATTTTACCTCTCATACCAATTTTTGCTGGCCTCTCGGCTCTCGGAGCAATTATAGGAGGCGCTTCGGGCGTAGCAAAAGCTGTTAACACTGCTAATAGTAATAAAAGACAGCTAGAAGAAACTAAACGACATAATAAAAGTATGGAAGCTATCGCAATAGATAGAAAGAGCGGAAACGCTTTTTACCTGAAACCTTATAAAGCAGGCGGTACAGCATTGTATTTGAAACCGTACAGGTCAAAAAACTGAATAACCTGCCTCAGAGAGCACTTACAAACCTAGATCTAATAAAGCATGCTAAAGACATACCCTTTTTCAGAGGTGTCTATATGAGAACAAGTCTACCGAATAAACCTTTACGATTTGAAAGAGCTATTGTTAATCTCGATGATGCTAGAGGACCCGGTACGCATTGGGTAGCTTATAGAAAGGATCGAAATGTTGTTTTGTATTTTGACCCCTTCGGAGACCTAAGACCACCGGCTGAACTTGTGAAATATTTCGGTCCTCGTTGCAGTGTATACTATAATGTTGCTCGAGAACAAAAGTTCAATACATACAACTGTGGACACTTGTGTGTGAGATTTTTGTATAAAAGAGAAGTGTATGTATAATTCGAACAAGTATGGCTAGAACCATCACCGTGTACGGTAATGGAAATATCTTCTCTACCGGTAGTATTTATCCGAATATACAACTAGATCGTGAGCAATACAGATATTCCATAGGATTAGTTGGTCTATATACAAGTCATACGATACGGAATATATTTCCAGGGAAAAATAAATTTTATTACGGAGATCAAGAGATAACTATCACAATCGGTAGTTACGAATTGTCAGAAATCGCTAACTATATAAAGAATCAAATTAATACGAGCGATCCTGAAGAAGATTTACTACTATAAATCAAGGCTAACACTAATACAGGAAAGTGTGAGATTGAATCTGCCTCAGCCGTTATAGATTTTAGCAAACCGAACAGTATAGGCTCTCTATTAGGATTTAACAATCGTATATTACTACCCGGTATCAGACACGTATCAGATCGAATTGTCGATATACTCTCTACCCCGAACATCTTTGTAGACACGAATATTACAGGGGGCGCGTATAGAAATAATCAACCGTGTCATACAATCTTTGAATTTGGTCTCTGCGTACCACCTGGATACCTGATTGAGAAGGAACCAACACACGTGATTTACTTTCCTGTCACTGTCAGTGAAATTGATAATATTACCATTCGATTAGTAGACTCGAGTGGACAACTGGTAAATTTTTCTGAAGATACCTTCACAAGTATAAGACTAGAACTTAAACGTGAAAATGGGAATAAACTTTAACTATAAAAACCATACCTCGCATCATTCGAGGGTCATTCGTCTTCGTACACCGACTAGTGCGGACCTCTTACGTATAAAGTTATCTAAAGAGAATCGGCTGTTTCTTGAATCTCTAGGTTTTAAAGTACAACATCAACATGTCGAAAAGAAGTAAATTGCATATTAACACAGAAAGCATATTTGCTAATGATAAATTCAAAAACCTCGTGTCTATACAGATATAATAAAAGAGAACTTCTATACCTATTTGCCGTTTACGTTAAACGTAAATCATTCAGACATCATTAGAATCACCATACAAAATTCGGATAATGTTTTAGCTTTGTACGATAGCTACATTTTTGTTAAAGGTACTATGACTCGAAAAGTCAACGTAGAATTCCTACCGGTAAACAATTTTGCCTACTTTCTGTTTGACGAAATTCAACTAATATTGGGTACGAATCAAATCATCGATGTGTGTAAACATCCGGGTATTACAAGTACTATAAAAGGTCTCGTTTCACACGGTGCCGAGGATCGGGCTTTATCCAGTAGTGCATGGGGAATCGAACTCGAAAACGGAAATGGCCTGTTACATAATGCGGGGAATAACGTGTTCAATTTCACGTGTAGAATTCCTTTAAAGGATATCTTCGGATTTGCAGATGATTACAAGAAAGTTATTCCTCATATGAGCTGTCAGTTGGTTTTGATACGTTCTAAGAATGATTTTAATTGCTATAAAAGCGCCGCCGGAGATGCAGGTACTGATGTAGAAATCAAGATTGATAGACTGTCTTGGGAGGTTTCTCATATACTATTATCGGATGAAAGCAAGTTGAACTTAGTTGAAAGTTTGAAAGAAAATTCTTCTATTATCATTCCATTTAGGCGCTGGGAATTACACGAACTACCCTCGCTGGGAACTACTAAAAATCAGGTTTGGCGTATAAAGAATTCAAATGAATCGGAAAAACCGCGTTGGGTCCTTGTAGTTTTACAAGACGAGCGTCAGTTGGGTATAAGAACCGGTAACCCTACTACATTTACTCATTCGAACCTAGTCGATATTAAGCTGTATTTAAATTCGCAAGTGTTTCCGCAGCAACGTTTAAATCTCGATTTCAGTAGTAAGGATTACATTCCTGCATATTTAAATTATACACGCTTCGCGAGAGCTACTATGATATAGGTAGAGGATCGACTGATAGCTGTTTAATCGATTATTCAAAATTTTAAACATACCCTGTTTTTGTAATTGATTGTTCAAGACAGGTAGAGAGTTTTAAGGATTCCACTGTCGATATTAGATTAGAACTTGAATCTTCCGCTGCATTTACAAATACAACTAAGGCATATTGTTTGATCCTACACGACTCCTTGATAGAATATAACCCGTTCACTGAAACCGTGACTAAACACGTACGCATACCATAATGAAAACTGTTAAACAAAAGAAAACGCTAAACATATTTAATTTAGACAATGATGTATCTCTACAATCTGACGATGATAGAAAACACGGTAACTTATTACCTACGTCGTGTCGAGCAATTCTGAGCGGTCCTTCTTCCTGCGGTAAAACTAATGTTATGTTAGGTCTACTGATTAGTGAAAACGGATTAAAATTTGAAAATATCTACCTGTTTGCCAAATCCTTATTTCAACCGAAATACGAATTCTTAAGGGAAGTTACGAAACCTATTAAAAGCATTGGTTATCAAGAGTTTAGTGAAAACGATGACGTAATCAGTCCTAGCAACATCAAACCTAATTCAGTATTCATTTTCGACGATATTATCTGTGACAAACAGGAAAAAATTAGAGAATATTTTAGCATGAGTAGACATAAAGGTGTTGACTCGTTTTATTTAGGTCAGACATATGCAAAGATACCGAAACATTTGATAAGGGATAACGCAAACTTGATTATTCTTTTTAAACAGGACGAATTAAATTTAAAGCACGTGTATAGGGATCATGTTGTAGGAGATGTTAACTATGAGGACTTCAAAAACATTTGTCGTATGTGTTGGAAGGATCCGTACGATTTCCTAGTTATTAATAAAGATTGTTCCCTAAACGACGGTAGATATCGGAAAGGTTTTGATACATATATAAGTTTATAATTAGATTCAATTCGCTTAGTCGTCTTTTAGAGTTGTCAACATGTCGAGTTCATATGATTTAAGTTTAAAACGTAAAATAATAAACGCACGCAAGGCTATACGTAAGAAATATGCATACTTTCGTCGTGATAGAGCAGAAGCAGAACGTATTTATCGTGATACTCATAAACAGATTATATCTCCTTTGGAAACTATTGCTAAATCAGTAAACGTTCCCCTATTGAAAATTAAAACACAACCATCTGCTGTTACTACTACTACTACTGCTAGTTACATTCCCCTGTTGAAAGTTAACAAACAAGCAACATCATCCTCTTCAGATACAGATGAGGAAGAAGAAGAAGAATCTAATAAAACTCAGGATCTCCCTACTCATTACGGTATGTTAATAGCTAGGGGTGGTAGCAACATAGATAGAACTAGATTCGGTATTAGATATAAAATTGATCGAGACGCGTGGACATTTGCATCTTCCCCTGTGACTATGCGTGATACAAACATCATAATTAAAAACAACGTTTTCGAAGCAACACCCGGTCTGTTTGACTTACTCACGTTTAGAGAATTAGAGTCTACACCATCGCAAGATGATATCAATAATTATATGCAGATAATAGCCCTTACTAATGCGCATAAGAAATCCTATAGACCACAGGGTAAACTAACAGCTGTTAAACATTGGAAGTGTGATTATATAATTAAACCGAACTTATCCAGAATCAAAGGTTTAGGCATTAGACTATCATCATCATTGTCAAATTTTAAAAAATTAAGCGATTGCAAAGTCGAATACGTCTACTGGAATAAGGCTAACGAGCTAGTCGACAGGCTACGTTTGTTATATGCTGTAAAATAAGCCGGTAGGTAACAGTAGTTCTCTGAATGAAAACGAAATAATTTCAATTATTTCCGAGTTAAAAGAAGAAGGTATTATAGAATAAAAGATTTCATCACGGTTGTAAGTAGTCAGTTCGTTACCATTATCATTCGCAGTATGAATGCTACTATAGATTTGTTCGAACGTTCAATAGTTGGAGATGCTGTAACAGTTCCAGGTCCTCCTGGGGTAGGATTTAAGCTAACAGAAGATCAGAATTTCGATTTAGAAAACAAAAGAATTACAAACGCGGGCTAAGCTATTAATGATTCAGATCTCGTAACAAAGAAACATGCTTTAATACTAGAAAATAAAACTATTGACTGTAAGAAAGGAAGATTAATCAATTTAGCGGACCCCCTAGATGCAGAGGATGCAGTTACAAAATGGTATATGGATAGCGAGATATCTAACAACAGTCACGACACGCTACGTGATAGTATTAAAACTTTGACCTCGCTTTGTATAGAACTGTCTAAGGCAACTTTATGGCTTCTTGCTAAAGCAGATTCCAGGTCTAAAAATTTTGATAGATCACAGCTCGTAGACCTACAAAATTTGTTAATTACTCAAAGAACCCCGCAATAGTCGTAAGATATATTACTTTACATTCTATTTAATAGTTCAGTCTTACATAGCTTATAATTTGAGTAACTGCAGTTCGTAAAATGGCTCGGCTTAAATGAAAAGTCCTGGATAAAGAAGGAAGATCTACTCACTCACTAGCTCCTTTATAGTATTATTATTATTAGTATACTTTGAGTATATCATAATCTTTGAGTCCATGTCGTACAGCAGACGCAACATGGAATCAAAGTTTATTTTTTGTGACGTGGCGTGATTGAGGGTGATCCCTTTCACCTTTACGACCACGTGTACTAGACCCGTGGCCGGACAATATACCTTATAGGCATGATTTTTGGGACCCCCTGATACAAATTCTATAATGTATGCCCCCGGTCCGTAATCCTCGAGCTCGTCGGTGAGATTGCCCAGGAAGTTGCCGGTAGGTAGATCTTCTTCTCCGGGCCTGGACACTTATATTACAGAATCTGTAACAAAAAACATACTTAGTTGTTATCAAATTATAAGAGAGAAATGAATAATTGTTACCTGTATCATAGTACAGCACTCTCTCGCCTAGCTGATCCAGATAGCTATACAACTTAAGTCGGGCATGTGCAGTGACAAATGCCGCGATGACCACGTTGACTGACGATAGAAGATCTGCTGCTTCCTCCTTGTGTTGCCAGTTAACCGCAATCACCTCGTCATTTATCTCCTGCACGTTGTTGACTTCTATGCCTGGGTTGGACAACAGGTCGAAGAACTCCTTGGGCTCGTTGATAATCGAAGTTTTTGGCTGGTTTTCACGTTGACCAAATTTCCCTAGAATACAAAAATATTAAGTAAAGAAAACTACGTAAGGCTAGTGTACTTACCCCAGAAGGAATTCAGCATCAGTTTGGCCAACGATGTCAAACCAGGGTTCTTGATGATCTTCATCGAATCCAAGGAGACTCCCTCATTCTCAAGGTAGTCATCAACGCACTGTTTCTGGGCTCCATCGATATCATCCTCGTTGTTGTCGTCGTTGGCAGTTATTGAAGATGGCCAACCGCTGGCTTCCTGCTTCATCTTCAGGAACTTGTCGATGAAGCCCGAAAACAAGCCCTCAGACTTGGACGATTTATTGTACTGGGTTACAGCGTACGACCAGATCTCTTGTATGTCCTGCACGATGTAACCCTTACGTATGGCCATTAACAGTTCGTCCAAGACCCAGGTTCCGTTGATGACTCGGTCCTCTACGCCGCGCTGACATTCGACCTGGTTCAATTCTTCGGCGCAAGTGCGACATAGAGGGAACAGCAGCTTTTGATGCAATTTGACGGGTAAGACCGGATGATACAGATCTTGCGGCGGTAACACTGTACATTTTATTACGCCGTTGATGTTTTCCAAGCCCCCTTTATCCCTGATTAGCTTTTCACAAGCCGCCTTGCCTACGTAAACTTCCGGATGATCAACTGGGAATTTGGTGTACTTGCATACCCAGGGGTAAAGGGAGCATACGTCGACATACCGGATCTTTTCCCCGTCTTTTGCAACCCTCTTTAATTTTGCAGCTCCTGTACGTCCGCCGTAAAAAGCATCACGCGGATTTAGCGGTGTGTTTAAGAGTATTGGATGCTTCTCTAGCTGTTTCATCTCAGGTGTTAACTTCTTCCTGAAGTCGCACTCCCATTGTTCAGTAACATCGTAACCCATGGATTTGAATTTTTCCGTTGTACCCTGAGTTTTCTCATAACGCATATTCATAGTATCAGCCGGGTCGTTATGTAGAGGTTCATCACGCCTAGTGATGTAGCAAGTAGGACAGCCGTGATAGAAGCAACCATGGAATTGGAATATTTGTCTTTCATACAGCCGGTCTACCTTTTGACCGCCCACGATAACTTCTCGCTGTCTGTCTGCATGTTGAATTTGTACACCGCGTTGCTGTTCCTCCCATAGCAACCATTGCAGAGCTATTCCGGAGTGACTGTATGCTCGGCGGTAACCACCTCTCGGAATGATCCCTATGGTACTTTCTTTAAGGAATTTCCTCCGGTACATAAGGTTGCAGGCAGAGGCAATGGTGATGGCTTCCGTGAACGGGTCAACATCGCATTCTTTAATAAAGAGATTCCTAAAGTGGATACAGGATCTCTTTAAAATATCAACGTCGGTTCTGCAATACTCGACTAGGTCACGTTGCATATCGAACTCTGTGTCCCTGTTTGCATCGTACCACTTTAGGAACTCTTCACGAGCTTTTGGCTTCATAGTATCCGGGCTGTAGAATTTGACGTCGGGTAACGGGCCGACATAGTTGGCGTTGGCTTCGGTGTTGAATAGGTGCGGGAAGTATCCTTTAGGAGCAGGTAGATCGAAGGCTTTAGGCAGTTCTGTCAGAGCCATAGGGAAAAAGTTGAGTAAATCGATAAATTTCAGGTTATCTAGTTCTAGTAGTAGAATTTTTGTACCACGCATGATGAGTTCTGGTTTTATTGAGGTGTTTGTATTAACGTGGTTTAAAATGAATTGGGTGTCAAATGCTTGCCCGTTATGAGCAACTGCTACAACCTTTTTGAATTTTTTCCTTACCTCTAACAGATACGTCATAAAACCTTCGATGCATTTTCTTTTAGGATTTGTTCCCGCACACCGCATTTTTTACTTATCAGTATACCCGGAGAATCATAGCATTCAGGGCAAACCTGGAAAACGCATAAATTTGCTTCGTGTAGTTTCACGTCGGGTGCAATTTCCTTTTCTTGATGGGTCTCCAAGTCAAAGAACACGAAGAGAACGTCTTGCTTCCCAGCCATTTTAGTAGATAACAAATGGGCTAACAAGTGGAGCCACACAACCTTGAACTCTCATTTGACCTCCTTTCACTTTTTAAGCCCCTCCCATTTAGAAGACACTTCCCCCTCTCCAGACCCCTCCCTTTATAAGCCACGCCTTTCTTTGCTTTCCCTCTCTTTATTTGCCTCACTTGTTTTCAAGACCCCCCCCCGCCGCTTGGTAAGCTACCTCTAGACAGTTACAACCACGCCCCTCTCTACTTGCATTCTTGTCCCCAAACCGCACCTCAATCTCTACATAACTTCAATATCTGTGTCCACTAGTTATTTATCTAGTATAAAATGTGTTGGGAACATCAATGGTCGATTGAACGAAAGACTGGCGCAATTAAGTTTTCTCGTTTTAAAACTCACAATACCGGGTTGTTAATTGAATCATATAAACTGCCCAATATTGTAGAATTAAGAAGCATTGAAGATATAAGTCACACTGTATGTTCATATATAGAAATTTTATACTTAAATGAAGATGGTAATCCAATAAATTCACAAAGAATAGAATGCACGAAATCGGGCAGAGAACATATTCACGAAATATATCTTTTGGGGACACTTGTCCGTTCGTACTTTTCAAATGTGTATGCCGCACGTGGGATAGCGAAATTTCTGATGCGTGGATGGATAATATAGAACGCAACATTTGGTTTAATAGATCATGGTTGCATAATAGTGAACATAGACCGTTTAAGTGGATGACTGAAGAAGAATTTCACAAGGAAAGGACTCTCAACTTCACTAGATATTCAAAAGAACGTAACCCACATATACCTGAGGTGCATAATAGTGATTTTAAAGTTCCGGAGACGTATATTCCTGCGGACTGTAATCCGAATAACTGTTATGTACTAAGGTTAAGCAAATAAATAGCCACGTAAACAATCAAAAATATGGCAAATATAACCAATACAAAGATCGCCACTGAGACGACAACTATACAGCTAACAGGCGTTGGTGAATCAGGCAGTTTGCAAATGTGCGGATCATGGCCAATTGTTTGCCAGCTGGTCTCGATGTCATGTGACGGATAATGAAATTTCACTTTGAATGATGAAGGTACACGTGTAACATTACTTAATGAAACACTGTAAACGTTTAGTCCATGCAGAACATCACTTTTTAAGTTGTAACGCGTTGGATCTTGGGAGAACACTATTGACCCGGAAATGGACTCCGACGGTCGTGCGATGTACATAACACCATCATAAACGGCGGTTAGCACTATTAAGAGTTTTATAGGTAAAGCACCCATGTTCGCAGCAGGAAGTAGACTAAAAGAACTCTTGATAGACTTCCTCCACTACGTTTAAACCTCCCCTTTAATTCTCCCCACCATGAATTGATCCATATAAAAATAGGATCTTACCAATTGCAACATTAAGTGAGCTTAATCTATCAGTAAGCATTCAAGAAGTGCGTCACTATTTACATAAGTAAGTGCATTGTAAATTATATTACTATCTCTGTAAAATGGAAAATTTGGTTAAAGCGTTTGAAGTCGTCAAGAACGTTGCGAGTGGACGAGTATCAAATGCATCTTCAAGTTCATCGTCATCACCGGACAGCAAAGCAAAATTGTCAAAGATCCTACCTTTATTAGAAGGGCGACTTTACTATTTGAATAAATCTAAATGTAAAGCGGTAACTATTGGATTGTGTACCGTAGACCTTTTACCACGAGTGAGAATCTTCGGAATCAGGACTGGTTTAGTTATTTTTACGTTTGAGGAATGGCTTGATGTAGTTCAACAACAATCGCTTATAAAAAGTTTGTTGTACAGCAGTGAAATACCGACCAATCCAGTAACTGTATCAACGTGTAAGACTATTATCGTACAAAATATCGAAGGAAAGAATGTGTTGAGATTTCGCGAACGTATTGATGGGTCGGAAGTGTGGTTGGGATTTGAAAGCGTCATTCAGCTTCTAGAACTACTTCCTCTGCTAGAAATCCGTTTGAAAATCCTTGTAGAGCAAGATTTTGTTCAATTTTATCAAGCTTTATTAAAAGGATCGAGTGTATTAAGCGGGGATTCCACCGAAAACGTTAAACAAGTGTTATCTGCTTTACCACCGTCCGAGAACGTTGTGTGTGCTTTGGAACTGGTGGCATTGTACCCGGAAAGAATTCAGTGTGACATCGACTTGCAAAACGTTCTTGTATAAAGATGTGGATGTGTTATAGTTCACAATCGTGGCCTAAGGCTATTGATCTTAAAAGTGCAGTACAGAGAGTGCAGGAAGAGTTACGCGATCTACGCTTTGATGCCGATCACGAAGCAGTCTATAAATTGGGCAAATATTATACCGATGAAGAGTGTAAAGAAAGAGTTCTAAAGTTTCAAAAAGGGGTAGACTTGTGTGAATCGTATTTAGAAGGAAATATCTGTATAGATTGCTTGTTGGATAAATTAAATAAGGAAGGTTTGGAATCATTTACGTCTACAATAGAAGAGTTTGTAGACAAAAAAAATGAACAACCAAAAGAAACGCGTTACGATCAAGGAGGAGAATAATAAAATACATTATTTATTTACGTGGAATTACGCCTACAGACAAGCACGAATATCATTGTGGAAGGAAAGTGTTGTAGATCGGTGTCGGTTTCAAAGACGTATCGAGAAATGTGGTGGTGTTAAATAGAATTTTAGATATAGAACATAGAAATAGAATTTATATTGATCGCTTTAGTAAGGTTTGATTGTAATGCATATTATAAGCTGGTTTTTGTATCTTATATACTATAAATAAAATAACATATTGAGAAAAAAACGTATATTATATAACTTATTATAAAAATAAACATAAAACATACAAGGATATTTAGAATAATTGAAGCATGTTCTTGCACAGGTAAAGTAATGCATCTATACTACTTAATTTACTATATTACGTGCTGCTATATACGAGTTATGGGTGTTATCAAAGCCCAACCACTTGACCAGAACGCGATCCCAACTTTTTTTAAGACCTGTTCCACTAAAAATATATCTGGATGTTTAGCTTTCTGTAATTCCTCCGTGTAGAATCCGCCGCGAATTTCTTCACCTTTAACGTCTTCCAAAGTATACGTTGTAGGGTTTGTTAGTCGAACCTTTTTAATCTTAAAAATTTCTGTACTCCAGCTTGGAGTGTAGCCTTTTGCGAAAGCTTCCCGGTGCTTACTGATTCGCACGTGATCACCAACTTTAAATTTAGGACTTCGCGGATCTATGGTATTTGGAAATTTAAAGACTATCTTTAAAATTTTCTTAGCGTTTTTCCGACTAACATCAATAGGTTTAAACCCAGTGGTTCCATGTACTGTTGAGTTATACTTCGCAACTACTTGAGGTAATAACTGTAACCACTTATATGACCCTTGCATTGAAAATTCTTTCCACATCTTATTTTTGAGGGTTCGATTTACACGTTCCACGGGGCTTGCTTTCATACTAGAGAACGTGCTGTAATGATTAATGTTGAAAGTTTGCATTACCTTACGAAAATGCTGGTTGTAAAATTCCTTCCCCATATCCGTTTGTAAATTGTCCGGAGTACCTCCTGTTGATGTTAATAATTTTTTCATTGCTTTCGTGACGTCTTCACCGGTTTTTCGTTTAAGTGGACACGCCCAAACACGCTTGCTAAACATATTCAACAATACTAAAATATATCGAAAACCTTTATTTATTTTAGCATAGGGAATCATTTCCACAAGATCCGCCATGTACAAATCATTCAAGCCTTTTACGATTATGCGTCTTCTTCGAAATCGTTTACGAGCAGGTTTATGTAATTCTTCAATTATTTGACGTTTTATACTCATTTAGAAAATGCTGGAACACTAATAACAGCTTCAAAAATAAATATGTCCTTTGATCCAGGCTTCTTCGCCTTAAACTTATCCCCTTTCTTCAATGACACTCCGATGAGTGATTCGGCATCGTATAACGTATCGTTTAAAAAGATTTGCGCATCTGTGGGATAGTATTTGATTTGTTTAATGCTACCTTTTGTTAGAGGAACGACATACTCGAAGTTGGTGGAGTTCAAAAGTGCATAACCGTTTTCATGGTTGTATATTCCCATCATATACAACATTGTCTCGTAGTGCAAATTAGACACGTCTTCTAAAAAGAATACTTTTGCACGAGCGTCGAGTTTAACTCGGACAGGAGTTTTGTGAAGATGTTTACCGAACTTATCCAGAGTCATCGTCTTGAGGTAATGAGGATATATTGTAACGAAGTTACTTATTACGGGGTATAATTATTTATTTATATATGTATTTACTATTGAAATAACTGCCATGCAAGTTTTGCCGCGTGACCTCGCTCTTCTGTGAGAAGAGCAAGTCTCGCGTCCCCACCCGTCCTTTCCCTCTTAGCCGTTGGCACTTGCTAGCGCAACGCGCAGCCCCGCCTAGTATGGAGGGTATATAAGTTGGCTCAGCGGACATTTAAATCAGTCTCTGCCGTTACATTTGAGAGAACAATCCGAACCAGAAAACCGAATACCGAACCGACCGACCAGAATCACTTAAGGTGAGCATTATAATATTTATAATACACTACCGAGTATAACCGAACCGAACCAAACATTACCGAACAACACCGAATACAATCATACCGAACACACCGAACCGAACACTTCCGAATACAATCATACCGAACACACCGTACACCACCGAATACAACCGTACTGAACATAACCGAACATTACCGAATACAACCGTACCGAACATTACCGAATACAATCATACCGAACATTACCAAATACAACCCTACCGAACACTACCGAACCGACGCCGCAATAACAAGTAATAGTGTATAGTGCCTCACCCTGCTTGCATATAGTTGCACCGTAACCGTTTCCAACCCTTTTCCTGCAACCCTTATCAGTGCTTAAGGTGTTAGTTTGGCTTGGCATAATAGTTTGGCTTGGCATAATAATTTGGCTTGGCATGGTAATCTGGCTATTTATATGTAGCACCATATATTGTGAATAATAAACTAAAGGTTTGCTGAAGTGGTGTTTTATTGAATAGTAGTCATAATAACCCGTAAGTGTGAGCCGTTTCAAACCTGGACGAAGAGTCCTGGACACCGAGTCTTCACTGAAGCTGTCCTGGGTCCCGCCGCTGACGAGTGTACTCTCGGTAAAAAGTACTGGCGCTCGAGACCGGACCGAATCAACAATACATTCTCCGACCGAAGGGCGTCGCAATTTTGGCGCCCGAGCAGGGACCTAAAAATTGGCCGAATCAAAAACACAAACCGATACCGTGGTCAAAACAACCAGTTAAACCAAGCAGTCAAACCATTTCAATATGACAGAATCGGAGCTAGAGTTTTCCGAAGGAGAACCCGAGGGTCAAGAAGAGGCAACCGGGACCGAAACCATCGACATTCGGACTAGTTGGATTTATCGACTTAAGAAAGCCAACTTGATCAAAGAAGCCGCTAAGTTTGGATTATCGACAGAGGGTTCCGTTGACGATCTAAGAAAACGTTTAAGTAGTTACCTTAAAGAAGGGCATAAAAGCCCACAAGACAACAGCCACCAACTAGATTGGGAACCCAAAATTACCGCCGGCATCCATAATATACTTTTTACCCGGACATCAACCGTAACCGGTCCGTATACCGAATTCTTGGCACTTCCATCAGTGAAGCAATTAGAATCCAGGACGTTGCCAGGCTTGTCTACAGCTACCAGTTACACCTCAGCTATAATATATACTGTAGCCAGTACAAGTGCATATACCACGGTTACCAATAGTTTTCCGACACATTTAACATCAACCAGTCTAACTCATGGGTCTTGGTGCAATACCAAATTTCGCCCGGTATCTACCAGTTTTGCGGGAACTCAGCCTTGTCCATCCGTTATACCGACTGTGAGCCACCCTTCTTCGTTACCGACAGCCGCTCCGCCAGTTCCGGCTGTAACACCGCTACAATATCCGATCAATTTTCGTGCGGCAGAATGGAATCTTTGTTTTAACGGTAAATCCGATCCGATTGCTTTTTTGGAAAGACTAGAAGAAATAAGATTACGGTACAATATTACCGAGGACCAACTCTTGCCAGTTTTGCCAGAGCTATTAACGACATAGCATTATACTGGTACAGAAACAACCGACAACATTGGAGCGTATGGACAGAATTTTTAAGGGATTTTCAAGACTTCTTCCTATCCACCGATTATCGAATAAATCTGGAAGCTGAAATTAACCGAAGGGTACAACATGAAAACGAATCCGCTATGAACTACATTACCGCATTACAAACCCTTATACGTCGACACGGAAACATGACAGCAGCGCAGGAATTATATTGGTTGTATCACAATCTCCGACCGGAATACCGATTGTACCTAAGACGATCACATTTTAATTCTATTTCTGAATTAATAAGAGCCGTCAAGGAGTATGAGAGTATAGATCAGGAAATGCTACCAAGAAATTATCTAAATATTGATAATAGCAATATAGCCTTTAAGAATAGAGAGGGAGGATTGCAAGTACCCCATCAAATGGCTAATACAAGGCCTCGAACAACCCCAGCTACAGCCGACCTCCCTGGAGCAACTACAAACGCAACCAGAGCAACGAAGGAGGACACTCAAGGACCGCAGTGTTGGCGATGTGGTCAAACCGGGCATTTTCGCACAGAATGCAGGAATAAGCCGGTAATTTTCTGCTCCCGGTGCGGAAAGAAAGGAATAATGTCTAATGAATGTACCTGTAACCGATCGGAAAACTACAGAAGAGCGGCCCAGTCCGGAGGTCCGAGACGCTCTTAAATACGACTGCCTCCGAAATTACCGAAAATAGACCGTTCGTTCCAGTGAGTATCGAGGGACATATTTACAATGCCCTTATTGATACCGGTTCAGCTATTTCATTCATAGGATCGGCAGTAATAGACCAGTTGAATGATCCCGTCCAAATTGCTACGTGCCGTACCGCTATGGTGATTGATGGTTCGTCCGTCCGCATTTCTAGGGCTTATACCGTGTCTATAATGATAAACATGGAAAAGAGAACGCCTTGCTTTAATTATATTCCGTCAATGCGGTACGATGTGCTGCTAGGAATGGATTTTCTCAGTAATATAGATATGCATATAAATCTGAAAACCGGAAACGTATTTTTGGGAAACTATTTACTAAACCCAAAACGGCGTGTAAGAGCTAATATAGTGACAAACGATTGTGCCGCAATCGCGGTTATCTCGCCCGATCAAGAAGAGAGACTCGAAAATTTTTTAGCTACAGAGTTATTTGCTTTTGAAGGAATTACCGGCACCACCCAAGAAATTAGCCATGAAATTCGACTGGCTAACACTCGCCCAATTAAACAGCGCTACCGACCTTTGAATCCTAGAATGCAATCGATAGTCAATGAGGAAGTCAATAAAATGCTGGCGGAAGGTATTATAGAACCATCAACCAGTGCGTGGAGCTCACCGATAGTAATAGCTTTGAAGAAAGACGGGAAACCACGATTTTGTATAGATTTTAGAAAAGTCAATGAAGTCAGTCTAAAAGATGCTTATCCGCTTCCGCATGTAAATGGCATTTTGGATAAACTACGGACCGCTAAGTACATTTCGAGCATTACCGCTTTTACGGTTGCCGGACGCGGTTTGTTCCAGTTTCGAGTGATGCCGTTTGGGTTACACTCTGCCCCGGCCACTTTTCAACGTCTCCTAGACCGGATTATTGGGCCAGACATGGAGCCGAAAGCTTTCGCTTATTTAGACGATATTATCGTCTTGGGATAGACGTTCGAAGAACACTTGGGAAATTTGCGGGAAGTGTTTTGTCGATTAAGAGCCGCCAATCTCCGACCAAACCCCGAAAAATGTCAATTTGGCAAAACTTCATTGACATATCTGGGCCACGTAATTAGTAATGGAGGAATTCAAACAGATCCGGCTAAAGTAGAGGCCATCCGTAGCCTTCCGGAGCCCGGAAATATCCGTAGTCTCCGACGGTTCTTGGGAATTTGCTTGTGGTATCGACGGTTTGTACCGAACTTCTCGGACCTAGTCGGCCCGTTAACCAAGCTCCTACGTAAGAATCAGAAATGGGTATGGGCCGTTGAACAAACAGAAGCGTTTAATAAACTTAAGACGCGTTTGACTGAAGCTCCTATACTTGCATGCCCGAATTTTGACAAACAATTTGTTTTGCAAACCGATGCATCCAATTATGGCTTAGGGATTGCATTAACCCAGAACATTGACAATGAAGACCGGGTTATAGCTTATGCAAGTCGAACTCTACTCCCCGCAGAAAGAAATTATTCCGTTACCGAGAAGGAGTGCTTAGCTATTGTTTGGGGTATAGAGAAAATGAGACCCTACTTGGAAGGATATCATTTCTTAGTTGTTACCGATTACCAATCGCTAAAATGGCTACACTCTATAAAGAACCCGTCAGGGAGAATAGCTCGTTGGAGTATCTTCTTACAACAATACAATTTTGAAATAAAATACCGCAAAGGGACGCTCAATAAGATTGCCGACACTCTTTCGCGGGAACCGCTACCCCACGACCTGCAAGGCTTGCAGGTATGTGCCGCCGCCGATACCGAATGTTCATGGTATAGCCGTAAGAAGATGGAGGTAGAAAATAATCCGAACAATTTCCCTGACTACTGTATCCGAGAAGGTAGTCTATTCCGGCATTTCTTCGATAATAGCCTAAAAGATGATGATCTGTCCGAACCGTGGAAGTTGTGTGTACCCACACCTCTTCGTGGGAGAGTATTAGAAGAAAGTCACAACTTACCTACCGCTGGTCATCTAGGAATATCAAAAACAATATCACGTATTGCCAGTAGATATTATTGGCCCGGGATGTTCCGTGATGTCACAAAATATGTAAGGGGTTGTATATCATGTCAGAAGTTTAAAACCCTACAACAACAGACTTCGGGGAAAATGCAGCCGACTAAAAATCGCCAGCCTTGGGCCGTTGTGAGTACGGATCTCGTGGGACCGTTGCCGCGATCCCGAAAGGGGAACTGCTACATGGTGGTATTCCAAGATAGGTTTACGAAGTGGGTTCAATGTCGCGCCATACGAAAGGCTACGGCACATAATGTAACACGGGCCTTATACGAGGAAGTGATAACTCGTTTTGGAACTCCATTAACCGTTATCACAGATAATGGCACACAGTACGATAGTAAAATTTTTGGAACATTACTACGTGACTTCGGCATAAGTCACCGATTTACTCCTCCGTATACCCCGCAAGCCAATCCGGTGGAGAGAGCTAATCGAACTCTCAAAACAATGATAGCACAATTTTGCGAAACCGATCACAGAAAATGGGATCATTTCCTTCCTGACCTGATGTTAGCTATAAATTCAGCACAGCAAGAAAGTACCGGTTTCACTCCAGCATTTTTAAATTTTGGACGTGAATTAATATTGCCAAATTGTCTCTTCCATGAGACTGTGGCACTTCCGGAAGGGGACTTGGAACCGTCCTCGAAGGACATACAAGACCGACAGTCTAGATTACGGCGATTAAGGGAACTGTTGTCAGTTGTCCGTTTAAAACTGTCACACTCTTTTGCCAAGCAAAGCCATCATTATAATCTCCGTCGAAGAGACTGGAAGCCGAGGTTAGGTGACAAAGTCATGAAACGAAATCACCATCTGTCCTGTGCCGCCGAAGGATTTGCCGCCAAGCTAGCACCCAAGTATTCGGGTCCTTTCAAAGTCACTAAAGTCGTGTCTCCTGTTGTATACAACCTTACCAATGAATCGGGAAAACAAACACAGAACATACACGTTAAAGACTTAAAACCATATCATGTCTTTCCGTAAAACAGATATGAAACGAATCCAGCATCCGCCGTCACAGTTGGTCACCCCAGAAAAGGCGAAAGCCCGAGCGGACTTGATGGAGGAAGACACACAGACAGCAGTAACCGGGGACCGAAGAACGTCAGAAGACCAGAAGAAATATATTTATTTTGTTTTCATTTATTTTTAGGGCGAGAAAATGATATATTTAGTTTTATCTTAGTTTAATGATACATGAGATACTTAAGTTTATTTGTAATACCATTGTTGTTTATTTATGCCGAAAAAACTACGTTCTTTTCTTAACTAAGTAGGGGGGGGTGTGTAACGAAGTTACTTATTACGGGGTATAATTATTTATTTATATATGTATTTACTATTGAAATAACTGCCATGCAAGTTTTGCCGCGTGACCTCGCTCTTCTGTGAGAAGAGCAAGTCTCGCGTCCCCACCCGTCCTTTCCCTCTTAGCCGTTGGCACTCGCTAGCGCAACGCGCAGCCCCGCCTAGTATGGAGGGTATATAAGTTGGCTCAGCGGACATTTAAATCAGTCTCTGCCGTTACATTTGAGAGAACAATCCGAACCAGAAAACCGAATACCGAACCGACCGACCAGAATCACTTAAGGTGAGCATTATAATATTTATAATACACTACCGACTATAACCGAACCGAACCAAACATTACCGAACAACACCGAATACAATCATACCGAACACTTCCGAATACAATCATACCGAACACCACCGAATACAACCGTACTGAACATAACCGAACATTACCGAATACAACCGTACCGAACATTACCGAATACAATCATACCGAACACACCGAACATTACCAAATACAACCCTACCGAACACTACCGAACCGACGCCGCAATAACAAGTAATAGTGTATAGTGCCTCACCCTGCTTGCATATAGTTGCACCGTAACCGTTTCCAACCCTTTTCCTGCAACCCTTATCAGTGCTTAAGGTGTTAGTTTGGCTTGGCATAATAGTTTGGCTTGGCATAATAATTTGGCTTGGCATGGTAATCTGGCTATTTATATGTAGCACCATATATTGTGAATAATAAACTAAAGGTTTGCTGAACTGGTGTTTTATTGAATAGTAGTCATAATAACCCGTAAGTGTGAGCCGTTTCAAACCTGGACGAAGAGCCCTGGACACCGAGTCTTCACTGAAGCTGTCCTGGGTCCCGCCGCTGACGAGTGTACTCTCGGTAAAAAGTACTGGCGCTCGAGACCGGACCGAATCAACAATACATTCTCCGACCGAAGGGCGTCGCAATATGGTGATATGGATGACTAATAACAGCTTCGAAGTAAAATGGACCGGTTGCAGACGGATCTATCGACGTACTTCTCACCGTAATCTTATCGCCTTTCTCAATCGTTGCCCAATTAAGTTGGTAGCAGCGCCAACTTGTTTATCGTTTACAAACATAAAGCTTAGTGGTGAGCTGCAAACTGCTTGTACAATCCCTTCTGTAAACGGTATTGTGTATTCCCGTTTACTGTTGCTACCTCTCAAATTGTAATATTTCGGTGGACTTGTGTATACACCAGATAATTTGCTCGGAGTCCACCCAGGTTCGGAGTCCGCCCATATATACATCATTGTTGTGTACCTTACATTTTGTATATCGTCTAATAGGTACACTTTCGAACGAGTGTCGAGTTTCACTCGGACAGGGGTTTTGTGAAGATGTTTACCGAATTTATTGAGCGTCATGATTGCACTAACGTTAGCAATATTATGAAACGGATCGATACGCGTGTGATGATTTATTCGATAATTTTAGCAGCTCTCAATTCATCGATAATATATATGATTTCATTAGTGTGACCGGTGTGACCAGCCGATTTTGAACTTAAAAGGAGTCTCAATCTGTCCACTAATTTATTAGGATCTTTCCAAGGTATAAATTCCACCTGTTTATTATTATAGTTGAGAACGCGCATATCACCACCGCCTCGTTTTGGTAATGTGCGAGTTTTCGATCGCGTGACCGGTGTAGTAGGTGTAGACTCGCTTCGGAATCTTGCCCCAGGAGTAGTTAGAAGGGGTCTAATTATATTTGAATATTTCTTTCCGGTTCCGTGTAGCTGTGCACCCTCAATGTAACCTCTTCTGGTAGCATTGGTACGTGTAAGAAGGTCCTTATACTTCTGCAAGTCTGATTGGGTGTATCCAATAGGTGCTTTTTTAAATACTAATTCGTAAAAACCAGGAGTGCCTGTATATTTAAAACTTGTGCCTGAGGGTTTTTTAATAATAAAGTCGTTCTCGTCAAAAGTGAGTACGGCGTCTCCGATTAGGTACTGGTGAGATTCCGGATGGAATCGTACTCCATAATGATGATCGAACTCGTTCTTAGTATCCTTGAACATGTTTTCCATATACATTTTAGCTCTACCAGAAAAGGTCTCATCTATGTAAGTTTGGAATTCCTGGCTGAACCCAACAGCAGCAAGTTGTTCTTTCAATTGATCCAATGTTGGGATCCCAGATTCTTCCAGGACTTCTGTTTCAAAAACCGAGATATCAGGTGAGGGAACGCTAGTAGTGCGCATTCTTTGGGCGATAGGTGATGGTTCGCGAGGCATACCTATTCGTCTTGCGGGTGGAAGTCGTTTATAAAATTTTTTTGGAGTCGAGGTAGGTATGGGAGAAGACACTTCCGTTTTTAAGGGTTCTTCTTTCGGAGTTAATAATTCCGTTTTAACTCCGGTTATAAACTCACGCAATGGTTGAGTGATAGGTTGATAGCGGCGTTGTAGTTCCACTTCTGACCGTGCAATTTCAGACTTGAGACTTTTGTATTTCTGTTTAACATGACGTCGTGCTTTAACCAAGTTTTCTGCTACACGCTTGTCAATGTTTACTAAAACGTTTAGTTCGTGTCTTCGGTATTTATGGTGAAGTAACAGTCGAAACCTTTTCGATAACGTCCCCCATTAAGTGGATAATCTTTGTCGATTACTATACAAAGCCATATTTCTCCTTCCAACAGTGTAAACACAAGTGTTTAAACGCTTCGAAGGTCATATCCCCGCTAACATGATCGTTAAATATGTGTTTTAAGTTAGTATTATCCTGCTTAAAAACGACAATGAGATTTGAATTATCTCTTACGAGTTGTTTAGGTATTGCAGAGTATGTCTGACATAAATAAAAACAATCGATGTGTTTATGTCTACCGAAGCAGAAATAATCACGTATGGTGCTTTGACTATCGCAAACTACATCGTCGAAGATAATAACTGAGTTTTGGTTTGCATCCTTAGGTGGTAATATAGTTTCAGAAGAATCGTATTCGAAATAACCGATGGGTAATGATCGAAACAGCTCGCGCAGATATGCGTATTTCGGTTGATAAAGAGATTTACTATAGACATATACGTTTTCGAAGCGTAATCCGTTTGGATGTTCTAGTAAACCTATCATTAGGTTGGTTTTACCACATCCGGAACTGCCTACTATTATACCGCGTTTGCATCCTGCCCCCAACAATACACTATGTTTAAAAACTTGCGGCGTCGGTGAACAATTATCCCGATTTATAATAGACAACCTCTGTCTCTGACGCACCAACTTTACTGCTCCATGTAGGACACGTTGTGAAAGAGCGTATATGGGTAAAGGGTATAAATATATAAAGATGTTGGAGCAAGCTTTCAGTCACTCTTCTCCTGTGATAGGAGTAATGTGTTATGAAACGTACTCTGGGAAAATCGAAGAATCGTCAATCAACTCGTAAGGGGAAGGGAGTGATCAACACCCCCATTAATAAGTTACCGTTAGAATTACATTTACCAGGGTATAACTACTGTGGACCTGGCACCCATTTACATCAAAGGCTTTCTCGTGGAGACAAAGGAATAAACCCGTTGGATGAAGCTTGTAAAGAGCACGACATAGTCTATTCAAAAACTAACGACCTTGGTGAACGTCATAAAGCTGATCGTATATTAGGACAGAAGGCGTGGACGAGGTTTCGTTCTAAGGACGCTCGTTTTGGAGAGAGAGCGGCTGCGCTTACTGTGGCCGGCATTATGTCTGGAAAAAGAAAATTAGGTATGGGTGTTCGACGATTTAAAGTGAATAGAAGGGGTATTTTAACATTCAACAACGCCATCAAATTAGCTAGAAAACGTATTGGTGGTAAAGTAAAAAAGTTATCTTTAAAACGTTCTGCTCGTCTTGCCCTAGCGGCCTTGAAACGTTTACGTATCATTGCTCCCAAAGGGCGGATTATACCTATCTCTAAACAAGGTGGTTTCCTACCGCTCATTCCTTTATTTGCCGCTCTCGGAGCTATAGGCTCCTTAGGAACGGGAGCAGCTGCGGTTGCCAAAGCAGTGAATGAAGCAAAAGCAGCGAAATCAGCTCTCGAAGAAACGAAACGACACAATATAGCGATGGAGCAAGCGCCTGTAGGAAAAGGATTATATTTGAAACCATACAAAAAAGGATTAGGATTGTATTTACGACCTCCAAAAAACTACCTTTAAAGCTACCACACCGAGCACAGACCAATATCGATCTGCCAAAGTACGTAAACCAGTTAAAAATTCCACACTTCAGAGGTATTTTTATGCGAAACGGGTTACCGAAACGTATCCGTAAAAACGAATGTGGAATTGTGAATTTGGATGATACAGATGGGGAAGGTACGCATTGGACATCGTATGTTAAACGTGGTCGAAATATATTATACTTTGATAGTATTGGTCAGTTAAAACCCCCACTAGAACTCGTTCAGTACTTTAAAAGTGATGGTAGCTTAAACGTAATTCGTTAGAACTACGATGCTTTTCAGAAGCTAAATTCGTACAATTGTGGACATTTAGCGCTTAACTTTTTATATGATAACACTCCTTAACATTTCCGCAGTCTTACTGGGAATGTTGAGATGTCTCAAACATTCATCTTCTCCGATAAAACTTCTGTTTTAACTTCTTCTTATAACCCTCCCATATATTTGGATGCTAAAAAACAATGGGTTATGCGTTTGACAAATTTCGAGACGTTTAATACTATTCCGAACGTAACGGATGAAAACAACGTGTTTAAAATTGGTAAAAGAATAATAAAGATACCTACAGGGTCATATGAGCTTGCTGATATAGCTCAATACATTAATTCTCAAGTAAACGGTGAGTCTGTTAACATCGAACCGAATCATAACACCCTAAAATCGATTATAAAAGCCAATCACGACATTGACTTTACAGTTGAACACTCTATCGGGACATTGTTAGGGTTTAAGAATAGAATCTTAAAAGCTAAGGAACGTCACATATCTGATTTTCCAGTTAAGATTATCAAGGTTAACTCGCTAATGATAGAATGTAATATAATAACAGGGAATTATATTAATGGCACACCGGCCCATGTGATACATCAATTCTTTCCCAGTGTTCCTCCTGGATTCAAAATAATAGAAGCACCTGAAACTGCACCCTATTTACCAATTAATGTCAACACTATTTCAAACATTACCCTTAAAATATTGGATCAAGACGGGGACTTGGTTAATTTCCAAGGGGAAACCGTGACGATAGGACTTCATTTGAAGAGCGTCGATGATGGTGCTCAAATATAACACTCCTCGATGTTGCACTGATCGATCTGGGTATAAAAGATCGTGTTCGAAGCGAAAAATGGTTAGTCAAGCATCGGTCACTACTCAATTGACAAGGGGCAACCGCTTATTCTTGCAAACCTTAGGCTTTATTATCCCAAAATGAATGTACTAAATGTAAACGAAAAAGTGCTCGTCGATAACTCGATTGTTGGAGCTGAATTTCACACTCACCAACCTTATACCACTCGTTTTGAGAATAATGACGAAATTCGAATACGTATTCAAGAGGATATGTCGACTTTGCCTTCGCGTAGTTATCTATATGTAGAAGGTACTGTACTGAAAGAAGATGGTAAACCATCAGGGAGTGGTAAATTTATAAACAAAATAAACAATATTCGTCAAGAATTGGTATTAATTAGAAGCAATTCGGATGTCGATGCTCTAATATCCACCGATGCTAATGAAAAGCTTAAGGTTAACTTGCAAAAAATATATTGGAAAGTTCCACATATTCAACCAGGATTGGCGGAAGAATTATCATTAACAAAATATATTGGGAAAAATATTGACACTCAAGTGGCATTTAGAAGCTGGGAAACTCATATTTATCCCGCTGTACCGCAAACGGATAAGCATAGTTGGTCTATTAAAACATCGACCACTCTAGAAACTCCCCGTTACGTTATCATAGGGTTTCAAACCGATCGTGATGGCCAGTTGCAGAAAGATATGAGCACATTCGACACCTGCGATATTAAAAACGTGACGGTATTTTTAAATACGGAAAGGTATCCTTACGATCAATTAAATATTAATTATGCCGAAAATCGATTTGCTACTTTATACGAAATGTATGCTAACTTTCAACGATCGTACTATGACAAACCCAACGTACCTGTACTGGCTCCTGATAGATTTAAGGCACTTACACCTCTAATCGTCATCGACTGTTCGCGACAGAAAGATTCCTTGCTAGGGAAAGCTGTCGTTCTTCGAGTTACTTTCGAAACCCACAAAAGCATTCCATCGAACACTACTGTTTACTATCTCATTTTGCACGATCGAGTATTTACGTATAACGCATTGACGAAGCAAGTACGACAACTATAAACGAAATCATTATATACATTTATTAGTATAGCAGCACGCATCGACCATGCTGTTTGTCGATGTTCAAGGTTTCAATACTTCCGACACAAACTTTGTACCCAAGGAATTAGCCGTGTTTGATGGACATCACGTGTCTCACTACGTCTTCAAACCTCCGTTTACCTTTCGCAACTTACCTCCCAAGTTTCGCCAACAAGCTACTTGGTTGATGCATAATCATCATTGTCCCGATTGGAATGAAGGATTCACTCCTCCGTTTATGTTTTCCATAATTCTTCAACGCTTTACTCAGCAGGCGGACACCGTTTACGTGAAGGGGTCTGAAAAGAGCAACTACATTCGACGTTTCGTGTCACAACGGGTGGTTGAGCTAGAAGAGGAACCAGCTCTCCAAGCTATGCCTCCATCATGCTTTTATCATCGTCATTCACTCTGCTATTGTGCATTAAGCAATGTATACTACTTACATAAAACTCATGTAATGGATTGTTCAGAATAAAGTTTATTTAAATTCTTTAATGGTTTTATTAAAAACAAAATATTAATTACAGCATTTATTCATTGTTACTACAAACTAATTTATCTTTGATACATGATTACTCACAATTAAACAAAATTTAACATTACACAAGTATTTACATTTAACAATTACTATCATTTACTTCCCTAGTCAGATAACGCACCGGGACACTTGAGGCAGACAGACGTGACGTCACAGTATAGCTATCTCTCTCTCATATGATTACTCACAATTAAATATATAACAATTACTATCATTTACTTCCCTAGTCAGATAATGCACCAAACCAGCAGGGAACCCGGCAGCAAGATTGTCACGTGCACGTTGAGTTGCAGCACGCCATTGACTATATGATGTAAAGCACTTACATTTGAAAAGAACAAAATCACATTTATCAGGCAACAAGTTAATAGTATGACGATGTTGGAACAAACCATGTTCTGTACATCCATAATTTTTCATATTTATGAGGTTACCATTTTTTAACAAATAATGGACTTCTATACCTGCACAGGAAGTGTATCGAAAATCATCTTGACTTCGTATAACCACAGTATCCGGAAGTCTAGCTCTTCCGATTAACAACCCAGTATTGTGAGTCTTATAACGAGAAAACACAATTTCACCATTATCTGTGGTTTCAAGTGCCCAATGATGTTGCCAGCCCACTTTGATTGAACCCATTTCGATTGTCACTGAGCAATACGTTACGTTCAACGCTTTTAAGCTACATCCCTACCACTTTTGATGATTCCCACCCGGATTTTATAGACTAGGGAAGTTTACATAATTATTTATATACAGCAGACAAAATTAATACAACATAATACAACATTTAGTTCTATTGAATTTATATACAGTAGACAAACATCAACACACGTTTACATAATTATTTATATATACAGTAGACAAACATTGACACACGCTTTTAACATGTTACATTTATTTTATTAATAATAATAATAAAATTAAATAGAAATTAAATAAAAACAAAATTACAATTCATTCTATAGCAATTCTATCAAGCGACTTAAATCTTGTCTTTGTAAATCGT
Organism: Agrypnus murinus; assembly: GCA_929113105.1. Classification (NCBI taxonomy): domain Eukaryota; kingdom Metazoa; phylum Arthropoda; class Insecta; order Coleoptera; family Elateridae; genus Agrypnus; species Agrypnus murinus. The sequence goes on along the minus strand of OV816023.1, from coordinate 129,122,308 downwards.
CATCAATAATTTCCATAAGCATATCTAGATTTTTATTTACCATTTCTGGAACAATATCAACGTGCCCCCAAGCTAAGGTTTTTGTGGTGCCAGGAATCAAATACCGTTTATCATCTACGGCGGAAAGTGCAATCATGTTTTTCATTTCCGTATATATGTTATGACGTTCTGTCTTAAAGATAAACATTTTACAGAAAATAACGCTGACTTTATTCTCAACGATATTTTCATAATCTTCGCGCTTTAATACATTTTCTATAACATTTTTTTTTATTCCTTTCGCTTTTTTACACACATCATTTATCGTTTCGCAACAATATGCTTTCGCGCTAGCACCCCAAAAACCTCTTAGGGGAATGCCTATATATTCATCTTTAAATTTACCAAGCACCGATTGGTTTGGTGGAATTTCGTGCAAGTTCTCATTTTTAAAATTTGAAGTATCAAATCTATCCAAGTGCAGTTTCATGTCTTCATAAAAATTTTCCGTGAATAGCTCAATTATTAAACTGTCTGTGTCCGTATAAAGTAAGGAAACTCGATCGCCATACAAACGTTTTAGAAAATTATAGTAAAAATCATACATCACAGTTTTCGAAATGTCTAAAATACTAAAACCAACATAAACCGGTTTGTCGTAAAGCACTAAAACTCGTTCCATTTCCACGGCTACCAAATTCTCCGTAAAAACAGCAGCACTTTTAAAATTAGCTTTAGCAATATAGGATTCGGCACCACGTTTCTTTCCAAAATTTTCAAAATGAGACTAACTTTATGTCCACTCTATTTTCAACATTTTCCATCGTCTTACCAAAGACACTGTAATTCATCAATTTAAAAAAATCTTTTTAAAACTGTTTTTAGCTAAGTTTCGTAAACGGGTATTTAAATCTATATAAGACCTCAACCAAGGCGATTGATCAAATTTTAGAATCCTATGAATTTTTGTTAATACTAAACCGTGTTCCAAACACTGTTTTAGATTACGATAATGAATTACGTACTTGGATTTATTATACAAATTGGGGATGAGTTTTTTTGTTTTTTTCCCGGTGGAGCCATTATCTCGGGACAAAACGGAAATTCATTCTGCGCATGATGTAAATTTTCACTAATTTTCAAATCCACTTCCAGGACAAAACCTTGGGGGGATTCGTCTATAATTTGCATGACGTCGAAATCTTCAATTTCTCGCTCTGACAGCCACGTAAAGTTACCACGAGGTAAGAATTGTCGCATCGCAAATCCGTAAAGATTCGTGGCATCTACATACATTATGAAGGAGCTGGGTCGTGAGGGATCATAATTTGGAAGAAATTTGTTATTTGCAATAGCTTTGCGTCCAACACACACGCTCACCCCTCCTCGTATTCCTTTTTTAAAAAAGTGTAACATGTCAATATCGGTTAACAACTCAAGCTCTACACCCGTATGTTTTAACATAGCCTCCCAACTCAAACCCGGTGCCGTGAAATATTGTGCCGGATCAAGATTATAGTATTCAAGACACACCGATCGAAAATTCTTAAAAATATCCGTCAGTAGTAACACATCACACGTTAGGTATATATCAGAATATTCACCCAACGTTTTACATTCAAATAACTTCCACACATCGGACGCGCGTTTATAATCTTCTTCGCTTACATTTTCATTTCGAAGTTGATCATAAAAATTGTCACGAGTCGGTAGTTGCGTTTCATCTAATTTTGAAAAGTCGTCAACATATGCATAAGGAAATACACCTTTTTTTCGCATTTGTCGAAACAGTTCACCAGAACCAAATTTTCTTCTAATTTCTACACACTGTTCATCGGATAAATTTTTTCCTAATTTGTCTAAACTCGAACTCATAAATTCAAAACTGTCTAGAAACCTTAAACGAAAAAACACTTTCTGCAATTTATCTTTCGCATCTCTTACCTCATCAACTTGCACGACTTTAGTAAACGAAATGTATTTTTCTTTGTTTTGCGCAATGACTTGTATCTCCTCTTTTTCTAAGGCTAACTGTTTGATAAACAAATGCGAATCGTATCCACTCAAATTATGAAAAAAGATGGGTATAAACTTTGGAATTTGATAATGAAGATTGTAAGTTATATGGGCAGCCCCGCGAAAGCTACCACTAACGTGGCAGTGGTCTCTAACTTTAACATCATTTTCAACCGACCCTTTACATATATGGCAGGTGGTAGCAGCTTGAAATTAGTTTTCTTCCTCCCCCGTTAAAGCCAAAGGTTGTTTCGGTTTTAGATAATCGTGATAAATACGTTTAACTTCCTCATCTAATTTTCTAGTGAACTCTTTTGCAGCATCACCCCTCCTGTAAATATAAAATTTCGAAAGCGAGTCATCGAAGGAACATTTTATATAAAACGAAAAAGAATACGGGATATGGTGCTGTGTGCGAACGGTAAATTCTTGGCCATCATCAGGCACCGTAGTATGAACAGGCACTAACATTGACTCAAAATCGCAATATATGACAAACGGTAATTTTAACTGCTTAGGCAAATTTTTGAACTTCAAAATATTCTCCGGAATTTCTCTTCCTACCTTATCTTTAATCAAACCAGTGCTTGGTAATTTAGCATAAACATGATTACAATCATTTTGCGTGTGTCTCATTAATTTTGCAGGCGTCGCGAAATATTGCAAACAACCATCACAAACATATTTAGTTCCATGGTGCTTGTTAATTTGTTTGTGTAATAACCTAGAAAAATTCTTAATCCAACAATAATGTCCATTTCCGTGATCGTCTTCTACCAATAAGAGATTTACATGTACTTCTCTTTTAATTTCCGAAAAATACAAAGGTCCAACTACCTCATACTTTAGAACGTTATTCTCAAAAATCTTTTCCAAACCGTAAACGTTCACGGAAATTCGAGGATTATCGTTCAAAAACTTATCTATTTTTTTAATTTTTACCGGAAACTCCACATTCGTCAAGTTCAATACCTCGTTGGGGTCCGGATACGAGTTGCATCTGTGAGCACTTCCGTTAGGGGGCACAAGAGCGGATACCAAACTCCAAGCGAAGCATCGTTCATCATTATTCTGCACGTTAATGACAGCTCCCTTTGTTCGCATCTGCGGGGGTAGGGGGATGTAAGAAGAAGCACGTAGAGGGTTAAACTTATTAACGTTTACTTCGAAAAACAGCAATCTGACTAACGTCCAACCTGGAAACATAAAAAACACATAAGTTTTCGCTTCCACACCGTTTTAAATGTCATACCTGATTCTCGCTCTGCAAATTCCTCAGACTTAGTTGCCAATATTTCAGTGATATTTTCGTAATATCCCTCTAGATCAGAACCTGGACTGATAACAGAATTCTTTGTGTTGAAGGACTTGATATCTTCCAAACCCTTGGCTTCGAGAACGTAATATCCAAATAACTCCACATTTACTTTTATCGAGGTATGCTTGTTCACCTCATTACTTAGAACTTTGAACACCTTAGCTTTAATATCCTCCATAAACTCCGACGTATTCACATGATGTTCATTAGTGGAGACTCTGTAGCTAGCAATACGAGACTTGAATGCAGACTCCATAACAGCTATCCCCTCTTCCCCATCTAATGCTCGGGCAGCTTTTTCCTTGTGATCATTAGTTCGCGTATGCGCTGCATAGCTGGAACGCAGCATATTTTCCCTGCACGGCTCACAGAAGACCAGATCTAAAAGATATACGCAGCACAACAAATTTCAAAGAGTATTTATCAAAAAACCTTACCTGCAGGTGGAACCACCCGTGTTCGTTTTGGGGGTGGACCTTCCCCAGTGGTATCCTTACAATATTTTTGTAAGTGGCGTTTGAGAGCATCTTTTCTCGAGAAAGATTTATTGCACTTATCGCACTTCATCTAATAAATTGAGAACGTTACTCGACGAGAAAGTACATCGACACACACACACACACACACACACACACCAGCCTTTACATTCATTCCTCTAACTCTCTAAGAACTTTCAAACACTCTTTCCACTCTTTCATACACTTTTCATGCAAATCTCTCCTTTTTAGATACTCATGCACATCATCAAACCAAACATTCTCAAATTGCCATTCATACTTCTTCGCTACCTCTCTCAGCTCTCTGATCTTGTTACGGGTCTTAAGGATCTATGCTCTGCGTTGTTTTCTTTTAATGTTGTCCAAAGTTGCTTGGTCGAGCGCGCCTTTCTCGACCAAGCCAGAGCAGGATCCTACACCTTTCCAGCTGGCAGGGGTAGCGGGCCACTTTCGCTTCCATTCCTCATCATCGTCACCTTCATCCACCCCTATTTTGGATGTGGACGGACGGGGCGATACCTCTCTTTCTTGCACCACATCCAAACCGGGAGGCGTCGGCGCAGATGCAAACGACGAAATTGGTGACCACGACACCGGAGGAACAGCGACAGGAACACTTATATCCTCATACAAAAACGGATCGTTCACATCTATAATTTGCGAACACTCTCGCATATGGACTTCATTCGGAAGAGGCGACGAAGGAAGTCCATTTTCAATCTTCTCATGCTCTTCATTCGCAAACATTCGCCTCACTCTAAATTTAGACCGTTCATTCCTCGCATGCTCACGCAACAAGTTCTCCAAATTTTCAAACACCCCCCTAGAGCAGACATCTTCCACAGCCTCTTCAGACATATTTTCAAAATTTTGTTCATTCAAATTTTCAACCTCAACATTATTCCAATTTTGATCAACTAAATTTTGCTCTTCCGCATTTGCAACATTTTGTTCAACAACATCAGGTAAATTTTCTAAAACGAAATCATATACTTCATTATTTTCAACTGACTCATTAACAATTCGTTCGAATAAATCAGATGCATTTTCTAAAACGAAATCATCTACTTCATTATTTTCAACCGACACATTTAAAATTTGTTCGTCTAAATTCTCTAAATTTTGTGCACTAAAATTTACATAATATTGTTGAACCAAATCTTGTACAATAACATTTGAATCCATTTCTAAATCATCTAAAACAATATTAGTTTCCAAATTATTCAACGACATTGGTGTGGGTAAACCACCCACATCCATGTCAATATCGAAACGTCCTGCATCCACAGCTGGAGGTGTGGTTAAATCATCACCAATTCATCCTCGCTATCAGATATTTCAATTACGCCATTCACATCTCCAACAGCAATTGCAGGGATGAAAGATACATCCTGTAGAATTCGTACCCTGCCTGCTCTAGGAACGTTTTCTCTTGCTATTAACACATTCAATTCTTCATGCAATTCGTCAAAACCATTCACAAACACATTCCGATAACTTCCCATCATTCAATCTATTAATCTACTATCAAATAAATCAAACAAGCAAAACAAACCAGAAACTTACGTTCAAAACACTCTTTCAAACTAACACAACACAAATAACAATTGCACGATACACCTCTCTGAGAAACTTCTCGTGACGTGGATTGTAAATAAATGATCGGGTCGCCTACCTTCTGTTTATAAAGGGTCTTAAGAATGTCCCGAGACAGGTTTAGGAATGTGGTTTCCAGACAGTGGGGGGTGGGGGGGGCAACGCCCCTCCTGGAGCCAACGGCCTGCCCTCTTTTCTTGGGGCGGAGAAGGGCCAAATCATATATATACAAATTTAGTTCTTGCCTTTCATTTAATCGTTCGAAGTTAGTGTTTAATTATCATTATCATTATCATTATCATTATCATTATCATTATCATGGCATTTCCACCAGATGCAGACCAGCCGTTATTGTTTTTTAAGAAAGCTCATCCAGATGCTGTGGCACCAACACGAGCTACGCCGCTTTCTGCCGGTTTGGACTTGTGCAGTGTCGAAACTGGCATTATTCACCCTCGGGATAAGAGGTTGTTTAATACGGGGCTGCAAGTAAAATTGCCTCCAGGGTCATATGGCCGTATCGCACCACGTTCTGGACTGGCACATTATCATTTTTTGGACGTTGGTGGAGGCGTTATCGACGAAGACTACAGAGGAACAATTTTTGTGTTGCTGTTCAACCATTCCTGTCATCCCTACACTGTTAGGGCCGGTGATGGAATTGCCCAACTAATATGTGAAAAGATTTACTATCCGGCAGCGTATGAAGTGTTCCAGCTGACTCCTACAGATCGAAATACGAACGGCTTTGGTTCCTCCGGTTTGAATGGTGCCGTGGAGTCTAGACCATTCAATCAATATGAAATGGAGACATGGCTGTACAACAGCCGCAACAATCTTCGTATTCGACCCGAGTAATTATAATATAGTATATAGTTTAGTTAAACAATATTTGTAATAAATGTGATTAATATAATAGTAAATAGTTTTTAATAAATATATTTTTTATTATATGATATGCTTTTTCTTATTAATGGTGGAAATGCCATGATAATGATAATTATAATGATAATTAAACACTAACTTCGAGCAATTGAATAAAGATGATGTACTTGATACGATTTTCTTATTATCCAAACTTCATTTGACCATACCGTTTTTACATCCTATTAATATATTTGGAGATACTAATGTGATTGTATAATGTTTTATATTGTACCACACTTTCCTGTTTCGTAGCACACTAGTTTCGAACGATTGAATAAAGGAGATGTACTTGATACGAATTTCTTATTATCCAAACTTCATTTGGCTATACCTTTTTTTACATCCTACTAATATATTTGGAGATATTAATGTAATTTTAACTGTCTAGAGCTAAGGGGGTGCTGTCTATGAGAAGTGGTCTATAAAGGGGTATAGCTTACCAAGCGGGGGGGTCTTGACAACAAGTGAGGCAAGTAAAGAGAGGGAAAGCAGAGGAAGGCGTGGCTTATAAAGGGAGGGGTCTGGAGAGGTGGAAGTGGCTTCTAAATGGGAGGGGCTTAAAAAGTGAAAGGAGGTCAAATGAGAGTTCAAGGTTGTGTGGCTCCACTAAGCCCATTTGTTATCTACTCATTTTACCCGATGGTCGTATGTAGCAAAAATGATTCTCCGGCATATGACTTTGGCACATCTTACAATAAATTTCTCCGCATACATGAGCTTCCTTTCTGGTTTTGAGGTTTATAATCCTAAAACAGTCTTCACACTTTTTAACGCTCTGACACATAGCATGTTTGTGTTTGTCAAAACATTGTTGACTTCGGAAATCACGTCTGCAGTCCTGACACTTGATCAAAAAGGCTTGTCTTACACATGGCGGAGAGCTACCGCACCCTATACATGATTCACACATCTGTGTTCATTCTTATGGTCGTGCGGGGCGTGACAGTGCTTGCAAAAGTATATGCAGGCAAAGGCTGAGGTCAGAGAAGTGATTACATAGTAATGATGTTCGTGATACAGGAGATTGATCTTCTCAGCATCAACAGCACCTTCGAAGATCACGTCGCGACCCTTCGTACCGTAGTTGTACACAGTGATCTTGTAGTTAGGGGCCAAGAGCTGTTGGAAGAGTCTTAACTCGTTGACCCCGGCTCCCTCTGCTGTAATAAATGCTACTCCGGCCTCCTGCATCAATTTTTCTGCAGCAACCTTTTGAGCACCTTGGTTTTGTCGAAAGGCATTGTAATTAGGAAGTTTATCTATGCGAGCCTTAGCAACAACCAAAGCCCTGTGTAGGCAGAGGTTGTCTTTATTGTTGATAACTACTATTCCTCGTCTCTGCTTACATTCTTCAGCGAAGGAGCTATAAAGCCCAGCACGTCTGGGTCCCTGTCCTGCAGGTGGTGTCACGATCGTGGCTATTAATCTAAACGTATCAGAACTGAGCGCTTTGGGATTGGACTGTAGGATGCTCTCTAGTATGCCCCAGACATCGTTAAACGTGATTTCATCGGCTCTTTTGAAGCTCATGTAGCCTGGCAGTTTTTGCTTGAAATTATGGAATTCAAATGTAGCTCCAAGTTTATCTGAAGACTGTGCTCGATTTAATAAATTCGATAAAATTTGATTAACGGCCAATTTAAAAAAGTCCAAATGGTCTTCGCCGTCTGGTGCATCGTTGACTTTAAATACCACTCTGTGTTTCTGTGTACCAAATTTCTTTATAGTGGACACACTTTCGTTGATTACTTTGTAGAGAGAAGACATTTTGGATAAGATGTATGTATATAGGAAATGTAGCCAATCTGAAACAAATTTCAAAAATAATAAGTACAGTGTCATTAGGGGGTTTAAGAACATTAGGTATAGAAGGGAAACAGGAATGAACACAGGGTGTGCGGTCTCACACACCGTATTTTAGACCTGGTCCGCTGTGTTCGGCTAGGTAAGTACTCCCTGAGCACTAGGTATAGAGGTAGAAATATAGTTAAAACATAAATAAGTTACCAATTGAATTTCAGAAGAAATAAGGGAATAATATTTCTTATTGATATGGAATTCTAGACGATCTAAAAGTTCAAAATGATTAGTTTTCATAAAATAATTAAAAATTAAAGCACTTACATGATTGATTTCAAATAAACAAATTATATTTCTTAGGAACTGTAGATGATCTAAATGGAAGTTAATCTAAAAACAATCGTAAAACATTTACATATAGTTTTTTAAATATAAGCAAATGAAAATAAACATACCTGATTTTAGCTAAATATACACCTGATGTAACTATCTTAATGATTCGAGGAACACTTTCGGAATGGTTTATTTTAAAAAAGCGTTCGGTTTTATATCATTTTTAGCGTCTGCGTAATTAGTACGTCATGAACATTATTATTATTTTTAAAGGAATGACTCTTTTGAAAGCTGTTATTATAAAAACACTTTGTCTTAACTAAACAATAATAAACATGTTTCTTGGTTAAAAAAGTTAATGAAGCGTACATCAAATCTGTCTACATTGACAAAACAAGTGACTGAGATTCCTTGAAGTTTCTTTATGACTAACTCACTAAATTCCTTTAACATGTTCAGTAAGAGCGCTTTGTTTATTTATAGTTGAAAGCAGTTTTAAGGACTGTCGAAAAACAGCATGACTAACTACCTTGTATGTAACTTTTAAATTAATTTTTAAGAAATCATAACGACCCTAAGTGTTTTCTTTCAAATTAGAATTTGCTTTACTTGTAAACCGTATTTTAAATGTTTATGACGTATATTTAAACATTTCAGAATGCAATAGAGATAATCTGACTGGTGATTGACAGTAATCTTTAGAGGTACTTTGTATACTTGAAAGCAAATTTTTATTATTACCCTAGATGTTTCTACATGTTAAATTGTTTTCGCAGAATTACATGATGACCTATAGATCTATATTTAAATATCAAATAGGAATGACAACATAAGATTTATTTTAAAGTAAATTTATGAGAGAGAGATGAGAGATGACAAATAATATATAAAAATGAGATCTACAAAATGAGATATGAGTTATGTAAATGAGAGATGAGATATGCAAACGATACCATGAATTAGTTTAATTCGTGAATGCATATGAGAGATGAGATATGTAAATGAGAGATGAGATGTGTAAATGATACCGTGAATTAATTTAATTCGAGTATGCATATGAGAAATGATAAATGTAAATGAGAGATGAGATATGCTAATGATACCGTGAATTAATTTAATTCAAGCATCCATATGAGAAATGATAAATGTAAATGAGAGATGAGATATACTAATGATACCGTGAATTAATTTAATTCGAGCATCCATATGAGAAATGATAAATGTAAATGAGAGATGAGATATACTAATGATACCGTGAATTAATTTAATTCGCGAATGCATGTGAGAGATGAGAGAGGTGAGATGTACAAATGAGAGATGAGTTATGTAAATGAGAGATGAGATATGCAAATGATACCGTGAATTAATTTAATTTAATTTAATTAGATCAATTAATTTAATTCGCGCATGCATATGAGAAATGATATATGTAAATGAGAGATGAGATATGTAAATGATACCGTGAATTAATTTAATTTAATTTGATCAATTAATTTAATTCGCGCATTTAATTAGACCACGCCTCATTTGAATATTAATTAGATCGCGGGTCATTTGCATAAAAGTGGTAGGGGTCAGCTCAATGGACGGAATACCTACTACAAAATTTATGTATTCTTTGGCAAAGAATGCGATGCCGTACGAATGCGATGCGATGCGATTGCCGTTTTTTTAACTGAATACGTGTTTACACTGTTTTAGTTTTCAAATATAAATTTTTTCATATAGGAGACATGTGACATTCGAAAGTGGAGGTTTCAAGCTTTAAAATGAGCCCCCGATGGCCTTTCTAAGTTGCGCCAATTTTTGGACCTAGCCGGTGGTTGAGTTCAGAAAGAATGACCCATATCTCCTAATATAATAATATAGCCATGTCCGAGGTCCACTGTCCACCGAAAAATATCTCCAAAACTAGAAAACTTAGGAAGCTGAATTAGGAATTTTACAGGCAGGTGGGTTTTACCCGAAAGGGGTGCATTAGTATATTTTTAATCCTAAAAAACCCGAGGGGAGTAGGTATTGGTCCACCTGGCCAGACCCCCTCCACTTTTTTGACCACGCCTCCTGCTCTCTGATTGGTCGCCGCCATCTTGGATGACACGCCTACTGCTCTCTGATTGGTTACCCCCACTCCTGTAGCTCCTCCCCTTGTTTCTGATTGGTCGATAGCGGTCATTTTGGAACGTCGGGCGCCATTTTATCACGCCCTGTGACGCCGTTACGGGAATCTGTATTACCGACAACCAGTGTATCGTCAATAGAGGGCGTCATGAAGAAATCTGTATTACCGGCAAACTGTGTACTACTACTAGAGGGCGTCATGTAGAAATCTGTATTATCCGTATGTAGAGGTCGCGTAAAAAGAGAACTGTATTAGAGATCCTTCAATTAGAGTCTGGCCTAGGCAGCCATTTTATATCACAACATGTGGCGCTAAATTTGAATCTGTCAATTTTGCATCTGTCATTTTTGCATCTGTCAATTTTGTATCTGTCATTGAAAATCTGTCAATTTTGAATTTGTCATTAATGAAGTCGCCATCTTGGATTTCCCACCCTTGAATTTTTAGCTCTGGGATTGGATCGATCATTTTTTATCCCTTTCACTAGACGGAAACTCTCTCGCACGCTCGCTCTCTCCTTCTCTCTCGCACGCTCTCTCCTCTCTCGCACGCTCTCTCCTTCTCCCTCGCACGCTCGCTCTCCTTCTCTCTCGCACGCTCGCTCTCCTTCTCTCTCGCACGCTTGCTCTCCTTCTCTCTCGTACGCTCGCTCTATGGCTCTCATGGGATGACGATCTACCTTTCATATAGTCGCCCTTCACTCTTCACCCTTAACCATGCTAGTAAATGAAACATCAATGTTTAAATATACATATTATTTATTTTGCTATACATTTCGAGGAGTAAATGGACAATTGTAACATATTTGACAAAATATTCATTACACAGTATGAGTTGAGATCGTCTCGTAACACTTGCAAATTGTTCAAATATTTTTGTAACCTATTTCTAAGACAGTTTATTTTCGCCATGGTGTTCTTAATACGACGGTGCAAACGTTGTCGTTGGCGTCTTCGGCTGCTGTTGATGATATGATTGCAGTCGTGTACGTACGGCATCGATAAACTTTAATGGATAATGTTTTATTATTTCTAATAAAATGAACGAGTACAATCCACCGGCTGTTGTTGCTGCGTTGTCTATTAAACTGGTAGCTGAGTAGTATTAGCATAACAGTTCGGTCGTGAATAAGATGGAGTCTGTTGGTGGAAGCGTTTTATAGACATCTTCAGGGCGTCTCAGTTGACCTTCTGCTACGTTCTCTATGTTTGCATAGTAGAAATGTGAAAAGTCCAGGTGATGTAACGTTCGAGCCTGATGATTGATCAGCGGTGCTAGATGCATTATGGACTGAAACTCGTAATCTTTTAAGGTTATAGTCCGTTTTTTATGAATCTGATGAATCGCCACCCTGTTGCCGAAAAACTCGTTGTAAATAATCTCGATGCATAAATTCTCACATAAATGGACTTTCAAATGTTTATCACGATGTAGTACACTGTTGTCAGTGTTGCAGTATCCATAAAAGAAATTTTTAAACATTGCCTCGACTCGTATATCATATAGCTCGAACCAGTCACTTTCCGACAACACGATTTCACCATGCTCGCATACGTTATTCACGCATTCGAGCTTCACTACCACGTCAAATTCTTTAGACCCCGAGGCGTCATCAGGTGGAATAAGTCCTACTTGGATGTTGTGTATATGGTCGTAGTTTTGTTCCGCCCCTGGAGGTCTCGTAACATACAACGGATACTGGACAGCCCCAAGCAGTTGCTACTGTTGTTTCTACAATGGTAAAGTTTGTTTCTTCTGATGCTGCTACAACGTCATCAGCATAGTATAGAGGCTACTGCGACAGATCATGACGTTGGAACGCTAAAACAGTAATGCAATAATCGATTAATATACACACACAAACATACAAAAGTTTTAAACAGCTTACCTGTTTCTTCTTCTTCATTGTTTGATTCTTGACCGTTGTAGGTACTTGCTGTTGATGATGCGCGATCTGCAACATCTAGGCCTTCTTCTAAACAAGCAACAAAATAGACACAAATTACATTAGCATACAAAAACCTTTAAGTTTTTAAACAACTTACCTATTTCCAGGCTACTGGGAAATAAGTCAATCACACAAGTCTCGTTATCATAACAATAATTAGGACTGCTTATACCAGACATCGTCGTCGTAACTGCTGCTGATCTGATGTACACGTCTACTACTACTAGTACTCGCTAATAGCTGCCGACTTTATATAGTCACTTATACTTACCTAGATCCAACGCATGCTCAGTAACATGCATACGGTAAACAAGTTAAAACCTGTCGTCGCCGGAAAACAAGTTTCATCTTATCGTTGACACGTCATCATAGCCATGTGTATAGATAACTGCATCATACTAGTTATAACTATCACTTTGATGCCAGGGTACATGGGAAAATAATAATAATAATACACGTATAGAACATTAATCTTTTATTTATCTTTTTCAAAAATTATTGAACAACTAAACAATAATTAAATATCTAAACAATTATTAGGGTTGAAATCTGTTCTTAGATAACCATGAAGGCATACTCGTAACACATTTGAAACCTGACCTTTCTTTCATTGTCAAATTGTTGTTCGATCGGCCAATTGAATGCCTTGTATGATTTGTTATGCCAAATATTCTTTTCAACAATGGCTACTACTACTACTACTTAACAGACACAATTGAAAAGAACAAAATCGCGTTTATCAGGTAAGAGATCTATTTCATGAGTATGTTACCGAGTATCCCGTGATGGCTGTGATTTACATTCAATCACTCCCAAGTTTCACCACCTTTTGATAAACAATTAATTACAAGGCCGGTACATAAAGTATAACCCTCGTCAGCTTCACTTATTATTATAACTACACTATGCTAAAGGTCGATCTCTTTCGATTAACATACCCGACTACTACTACGATTGAACTGTACAATAATTATATACATTAATAATGGTAATCATTGAAAACATCGACCTTCAGTTGGTGTTGTACTTATTACTATACAAATATTCTGCTACTTAAGAGTTAGACTACCTATACAAATGATAAATGATATACAAAAATTTACAAAACTTAAAAATACAACTATACTACTACTGCTATACACACACATATATATACACGAGGTTTAAAATGTTTATACACGTAGTCGCTTGTTATAGCCGAACGGAACGGAATCAAAATCTTCTATACGTCGTCTCTTCGCGAACGTTATCTTATAGGACTTCGATTCCGTTCGCGTTACAAGCTGATGGTCAGCCGTACGCCGGATGTTGTTATACTCTACAATAATCTTCTCGTCCATGCCGTCCAACAGCCTCAGCATGGACTCAAAGTTTATTTTTTGAGCCGCGGCGTGATTTAGGGTAATACCCTTGACCTTGACGACCACGTGTAGAAGCCCTGTGGCCTGCCAATACACCTTATAGGCGTAGTTTTTAGGCCCGCCTGACACAAACTCTACAATATACGATCCAGGACCGTACTCTTCGAGCTCGTCGGTGAGGTCACCTAGGAAGCTACTTGTTGGTAGATCGAAGTCGCCCGGCTTCGAAACGTATATTACAGAATCTGAAACAACGAAAAAAAATTAACTCTAATGCATACGGTTGGCGATGATAGTACGACTTACCTGTGTCATAGTACAACACTCTCTTGCCTAGCCGATCCAGATAGGAATACAGCTTAAGACGGGCCTGTGCAGTGACAAATGCCGCGATGACAACATTGACTGACGACAGAGGATCTGCTGCTTCCTCTTTATGTTGCCAGTTAACCGCAATCACCTCGTCATTTATTTCCTGCACGTGATTTACTTCTACGCCAGGCTTGGATAGCAGGCCAAAGAACTCCTTGGGCTCGTTGATTATGGCTGTTTTCGCTTGGTTTTCACGCTGACCAAATTTCCCTATAATACAAAAATAATAATCAATAAAACTATGTATTACATGTACTGCTGCTGCTGCTGCTATAACTTACCCCAGAAGGAATTCTGCATCAGTTTGGCCAACGATCTCAAACCAGGGTTCTTGATAATCCGCATCTTGTCCAGGGCGACTCCTTCGTTCTCGAGATATTTATCAACGTAGGCTTGTTTTCGGACTGCATCAGCAGCACCGTTATCGGAGCATGTTGTAGAGGGCCAACCGCTGGCTTCTTGTTTCATTTTTAGAAATTTATCTATGAAGCCCGAAAACAAACCCCCAGACTTGTACGCTTTATTGTACTGGGTTACATCGTAGGCCCAAATCTCTTGTATGTCCTGTACGATGTAACCCTTTCGTATGGCCATTACCAGCTCGTCCAAGGCCCAGGTTCCGTTCATGATGCGGTCTTCTACGCCGTGATGACAGTGGGTTTGGCTTAAGTCTTCAGTGCAAGTGCGGCATAACGGGAACAACAGTTTGTTATGCATCTTGACGGGTAAGACCGGATGATAGAGATCTTGCGGTGGTAGCACTGTACATTGTACAACGCCGTTGATCTGTTCTATGCCCCCTTTATCATGAATAAACTGCTGGCATGCTTCATTGCCCACGTAAACTGCTGGATGGCCAACTGGGAATTTAGAGTACTTGCACACCCAGGGGTAAAGGGAGCATACGTCGACATACCGGATCTTTTCCCCGTCTTTTGCAACCAGCTTTAATTTGGATGCCCCTGTACGACCGCTGTAAAATGCCTCTCTCGGGTTTAAGGGTATGTTTAAAAGCAAGGGATGTTTCTCTACCTGCTGTCTGATTTCGATGGCTTCCGTGAACGGGTCAACGTCGCATTCCTCAATAAAGAGATTCCTAAAGTGGATACAGGCTCTCTTCAAAATATCGACGTCGGTTCGGCAATATTCGACCAGGTCACGTTGCATGTCGAACTCCGTGTCCCTGTTTGCCTTGTACCACTTTAGGAATTCTTCACGAGATTTTGGTTTCATGGTATCCGGGCAGTAGAACTTGACGTCCGAAAGAGGTCCTACGTAGTGAGCGTTTGCCGTGGTGTTGAATAGATGCGGGAAGTATCCCTTGGGAGCCGGTAGATCGAATGCTTTAGGCAGATCTGCTAGAGCCCTAGGGAAAAAGTTTAAAGAGTATAATTTTAAATTATCTAGTTCAATTAGGAGAATCTTGGTACCGCGCATAATTAATTTGGGTTTTAGAGACTTTTGCGTTATGATGTAATTCAGTATAAACTGAGTGTCAAACGCCTGACCGTTGTGTGCTATTGCTATACCTTTCTTAAACTTTTTCCTTACCTCTAGAAGATGCGTCATAAAACCTTCGATGCATTTTTCTTTTAGGATCTGTTCTCGCACACCGCATCTTTTACATATCTGCATATCCGGAGAATCATAGCATTCAGGGCAAACCTGCTGGAAAACGCATAAATTTGCTTCGTGTAACTTTACTCCCGCTGTAATTTCTTTTTCTTGTAGAAGAACACGAACAGAACGTCTTGTTTCCCAGCCATTTTACCCGATGGTTGTATGTGACAGAAATGATTCTCCGGCATATGGCTCTGGCACATCTTACAATAGATTTCTCCGCATACATGGGCCTGTTTCCGGGTCTTTAGGTTGACAGTCTTGAAACATTCCTCGCATTTTTGTACTTCTCGGCACATTTTACCTTGATGACTATTGAAACATGCCTGGCTTCTAAAATCTCGCCTGCAGTCCGGACACCTAATCAATACCGCTGTTCTCTCGCAGGGCGGTGAGCTACCGCAGCCTACACAGGACTTTTCGCACCTTCCTACGGCCAAAGCCCTGGGTAGCCATAGATTGTCACTGCTGTTGTTAATCGTGACAATCCCTCTGCGTTGGCGACATTCTTCGGAAAAGGTGCTGCACGTACGGTAACGACTGCGACCTTGTCCGGCAGGTGGTGTTACAATGGTTGCTATGAGTCTGAAGGTGTCCGATCTCAAGGCTTCAGGATCGCTCTGTAAAATTGATTCTAGAATGCCCCAGACATCGTTGAAGGTGATCTCGTCGGCTCGTTTGTGGCTCATGTAGCCGGGAAGTTTTTGCTTGAAGGTATCAAATTCAAATGTGGCCCCAATTTTATCTGTAGACTGCGCACGGCTTAAAAAATTCCGTAAAATTTAATTGATAGCCGATTTAAAAAAGTTCAAATGGTCTTCACCGTCTGGCGCGTCGTTTACTTTAATAATAATACACTACTCGGTGTTTCTGGGTGCCGAATTTCTTTATGGTGGACACACTTTCGGCGATTACTTCGTAGAGAGAAGACATTTTGCACAGGTAAGGGTATCAATAACAACAATATCGCACTTGCACACTTAACAACTGCTAAAAACAAAGATTATATGTTGTTAATTTTTTAAATAAATAACAACATCTGAATGCAAAGCAAGCATATACTAAGCAACTAGTACGTTAAACATAAGCTATTCAAATTTTTATGTAATATTAAATATTATAAATAATTATTTGCATTATATGTATATTATTGTTATAAACAATTAGTGTTTAAGAACCCTCACGAATATGAACGCAGAGTTTGCTTTCTTTCACGAAATTTTAATAGCAGTCTAATTTAAGCAAATATTAAATTAAACTAAAAAAACTTAATTAATAAAAACTTTTAGCAAATAACTATTTTAACATTAAACCTTAATATTATCAATGTAATAATGAATCATGTTTCACCTGGAGTATTATATCGGTTTAGCAAAATTGACTGGGAAAATATTCTTATTCGTAAAAATAAAACAGATTACAAAATTTTTTGTTAAATTAGCATACAAGGGCATTTATTATTTAGAGCTGGAGCACGTCTGGCATAAACAAAATTTAATAAATGACGTATGTTAATAAAAACTTTTATCAAAAAACTATTTTAACATTAAACTTTAATATTATCAATGCTTAGTGTAAAATAAACAGTCATAAGAAAACAGAGATAATAAATTGTTAGCGGTTTAGCAACATTAAAATGACAAGGGAAATATTATTACAAGAAATTTGTTAAATTAGTATACAGGGACATTTATTATTATTTAGAATAAAGTTGCAAATATCATTAATTATTATTATTAATAACAAACAAAAAGGTACAGAAAAAAAGTAACCACGTAATAAACAATTAATAAAAACCCTACCTTTTGGCTGGCTACTTTGGATCGTCTGACACAAACACTCAAAGTTTTATTTAAATTTATTTAAATTAGTTCTATTTATCACTAAACAAAGCACAATAACAACAATAAGAGCGAAAGCACTATTAACAACGACAACGGTCGTAAGCAAGTGACGCATGGAAGTTCAGGATTTGCTTTTATACGCTCTAGATCAATCGTAGCACCGTTTGGTTGTCATTAAAACATCGTTTACGTATTGCGAGATTTTGCGCAATATTACGAAATAAACAAGAACGAACCTGTTTCAGAATTCCTTCAAACGCACAGTTAATTAAGTCTTTATTAGGTCATAAATCAGTTGGATGTCATAAACCGTCGTGGTCACTCTTGCCTGTTTCATCTTGTTTAATGACATGATCTACGCAACGCACTACCACCTGTCGTCGCTATTGATTACACGCAGATCTGAATACGGATAAGATTTCTTATTCGGAACCCTTTTACAAAACGGTTGATAATGTATTATTTTATTAGGGTTAAATTCACCGTAGACACGTAGTCAAATAAGAGAATGACTTCAATTTATTATTTAACTAAATGCAGTAAATACCCGCTTTATCGTCATATAACACCTAAACTCTTAATTAAGGTATCGATCGACCTACCGATAAAGATTTACCTGTAGAGAAAAAGAATTTTTTTTATAACAAAAACGTTGTTATTATTGTTGGCTAAACTTTGTAAAACAATTTTAAATTATCAGCTTCGAATAGGAATCCTTTCTGTCATTCTAGGCCTTTTACAAACGATCATAAATTTGCCGTGTAGCGGTTTTAAGCACCCTACCTGCAACCTTCTCAGGTAACAAGTCCTCTTTATATGAATACTAAATTAACACAGGTGTCCTATAATTAACGGCTGTTTCAAGCTGATTGATACAGACTTGACTAAACACGATTTTTACACGTAGATCGCTTATATAAGTTTAGTTTGAGAATATATCCTTGCATGTTTAAAAAAAAGGGAAATAAAGATAAGATCGGGTTCCCCTACGTTTGTTATGATAAAAGAAGTCAGATATCGTTAATAGATTTAGCCTGCATAAAAGTATTACTAAATGTTTAAACACTATTTTCTAGTATGTATTAAATAGTATCATAATTGTAGCCTATAATAACTAATATCTACGTGAAACAAATATAAATAATACAGTTATCTATCAATAGTGTAAAATTCCTCTTTATAACTATAAACGCTTTTGGATATTCAATTTTTCAAAACGCTCGGTTAATAAATAATTATTTACAAAAGTAACATGCTGAAGGTATGTTTTACGTGTTAAAATAAAATAGTGAAGCAAACCTTTGATTACAATAGCCATATGGTCTTTAGTTTTGTATATATTTGTATATAGTAAGTATAACGATTTTAAGATGCTAGTTTTAATAAGGCTAAAAATTCCTATTTGCAATCTATAGATTATTTATATACATTCTAAATGGCGCTCAGGTAAACCAATTTGTAAAAAGGGCTCTCTTTTAAATTTACAAAGCGTAACGGAAAATTATTTACTTATAGTAAGTTTTTAACAAAGGAGAAAATGTAAAAAGGATGTTTTACCTACGTTTTTAGCACTCGATACGGATCCCTTTTAAGGGTGTGCTTAGGTAAAAGATTCTTATGTATGGATATTAATACTGTTTATTGAAGAAGAAAGCAATAACATAAAAGTTAGGTAATTAATAAATATATAACTAACAAACTAATAAAGTATAAGTAACTAACAAAGAATATATGCTTGTATTTAACAAAGAATATATGCTTGTATTTAATAAAGAATTTTAAAGTAAAGTATTAAATTAAATTTAAATTATTAAAGTAAATTAAAGTAAAGTATTAAAATTTTAAACTAAGTAATAATTTAGATTTTAAATTAGGAGCAAGAATCGACGTAAGCAAAGCTTGTAAATAAAAATGTAATATAAATTTGAGACAGAATTAATTAAAACCCTTAAACTATATACAAAAACTGACATTTGCAAAAGAAACTACGATGGTTCGGGGCTAATATGAAATCCTTTTTTTTACACATGCTACAAACGCTCTCGCGTGACGTCACTTGACAGGATAAAGCACGAAAAAAAGCAGGTTCGGATTTTGACTGCGGCTCGAGTGTTTCTGAAAAGAATGCATATTTATTACGGCGATATGTCAATTGGTCAACTCTCGTCGCCGTCGTCGTTGGTATGGCAATAAATCTTTAACAATTTCCAAGAACAGCAGCTGTGAGGGTCATCACCGAAATCGAGATGAAACTTGCAGCCGATATTCTACTAATGTTTTGAAATGTGTATTATCGATGATCGATGGAAACTATACAAATTTATTAGCTTCGATAAGTCGCGAGTGACCAGTGGTCCCTTTGACAGGATAAAACACCGCTGATTTAACGAAAATGAACCCTTTCATTATGCTCTTTCTCACGTGCAATAAATCTAGATATTATCTTTTATCAGGTGTTAAGAACAGCTGCATTTGGGTCTCCGTGGCATGCTTATACAAGCTCATTCTTGTAGATTGAGCTGACTATAAAAACCGAGCTTCTCCCTACACCGTCTGTAGTTTTATTGTTGTTGACGTTGCGGTTGGTGATAATTATTTCTAGCGCCCCGGTGTTATTATTATTATTACTTGACGTTCAATTAGTTTTTACTCAGCAGTGTTTGCTTCAACATTAAAAACGGGTATGTTAAAACTAATTATTATTATTATTAACGTGCACGTGTTTACGTAGAAAATTTTAAATAAAAATGCTACTATTTAAATAAACATGTGTGTGTGTGTCTTTGTTTTTACGTAGAAAAATGGACTTGTTGTTGACTAGAGTTCAAAAGAGTCGTTTGCCGTGATAAACGTCAAAGTGTGATTATTATTGCTGAAAATCACGTTACGTTTTTACCTAAGCGGATTGTCGATAAGCTGACGGACGAGAGGGTTAAGGCCCTTAATGAAAAGATTGCGGCTAAAACTATTTCTCTGGGCCTGCTGTACCTGGGGAAATCGGTTGGACGTTCACCATATGACGACTGCATGTTTTTGGAAACAGATAAGGTACATTACACGCATCATCATCATCATTGAGTTCTCTTTTAATGCTCTATTTTATGTTTCTTTGACAGCCCCTGGAATCGCAAATAGAAAACCGAGGCCAACAGTAAATACAAGATGGACGGCGACGACGATCCCTCTGCAATATTCATCATACCAGCATTTGATGAAATGTGAAATTAATTGTAATAATTCCTATCTAAATAAATAAATTGAGAGAGAAGGAGAGAGCGTGCGAGAGAGAAGGAGAGAGCGAGTGTGCGAGAGAGTTTCCGTTTAGTGAAAGGTATAAAAGATGGTCGATCCAATTCCGGAGCTAAAGATTCAAGTGTGGGAAATCCATGGCGACTTCATGAATGACAAATTCAAAATGACAGATTCAAAATTGACAGATTTAAAATGATAGATACAAAATTGACAGATGCATAAATGACATGCAAGATTGACAGATTTAAAATGACAGATGCAAAAATTGACAGATTCAAATTTAGCGCCACATGTTGTGATATAAAATGGCTGCCTAGGCCAGACTCTAATTGAAGGATCTCTAATACAGTTCTCGTTTTACGCGACCTCTACATACAGGTAATACAGATTTCTTCATGACGCCCTCTAGTAGTAGTACACAGTTTGCCGGTAATACAGATTTCTTCATAACGTCCTCTATTGACAATACACTGGTTGTCGGTAATACAGATCCCCGTAATGGCGTCATAGGGCGTGGCAAAATGGCGTCCGACGTTTCAAAATGGCCGCTATCGACCAATCAGAAGCAAGGGAAGGAGCTACATGAATGGGGGTTAACCAATCAAAGAGCAGTAGGCGTGTCATCCAAGATGGCGGCGACCAATCAGAGAGCTGGAGGCGTGGCCAAAAAAAGTGGAGGGGGTCTGGCCAGGTGGCCTAATACCTACTGAGGGGGAGGCATTTCTTAAAAAATCATTATGGCTATATATCTCTTGAATGGCGTAAACTAAATACAAACTTCAAATTTTCACAGATTATACTTGAAACAATTCTGAAGAAACAAAAATACAGAAGTTACCGGTATTCCATCCAGGGGAGGAGAGTTTTCTGCAAAAATGACTATTATAAAAATCTTTAATCTGTAATCTGAGTAATCTGTAAGAGATACGTATATGCCATCACGGACTTTTTTGTAGATCTTTTTGAGATCTACAATTCGGTCGCTTACAGTTTGCCTTTATCTGTTATCATTTTTGCAGCGTAATGCGTTTTGTCCCTGTTTGAGCCAATTTTCTTAGTTACTTATTTCGCACTTTGCTCATTAGACGACTCTCGAAAGATCCTCTGAGCAATCTGTATACATAGAGGCCTTCTCTAAGAAACAAGCTATCAAATGGTGCAAAGGCATCAAAATCTATTCAGTGGTTCTCGAAATTCAACAGTTTTTACAAAAACTGAGCTTACAAAAACTACAAAGTTAATGGGGCACGCTGATTGCCAGCGATGGCGCGTTTGCAGCTGCGGTTCCTCCAACGCCGTTGATTTTCCAACGAATATTATACTAATATAAAGTACATAATATAATAAACAACTACGTATATAATTAAAATAACTATATTATGTATTCTCTTTGAACACGCCTGCCATTTGTTTAAAATTATTTTAAAAAATGGCCAACTTATGTGTTTTTATAGCATTTATTTGAGCAAAAAAAGTTTGAGGCTTTTTAGTAATTACGAAGAAAGGCATGCTGATTATGAATCAAACGTGATTATTTTAAATTATAGTTACAATGTTACATGTTATGATCATATTGACATTATTATTAAGGAAAATAGAAATTCCATTACCAACTAATTGCACTTACAATATAATTATTTCAAACTTTGATTCTAAATTATAAAACTTTTTTACTTGCCAAAAATGTTCCTTTCTTAGGAATAATGAAATCAGAACTGAACTGTGAAAGAAATTAACTTTACCAAAGGAAAATAACAATGAATAACTTCTTTTCCAATTAATTTTGAAGACTCATTACTTTAATTTAATTGCACTAAGAATTACTAATCAATACTTTCTTCTACCAAAGTTTTCAGGTGCTGGCAAGATATTTGTTTCGAAGTTCATATTAGTTCATTTTGCTTAGCTATATTAAATTGGTCAATACCTAGTAATTTATAATATCTATAATATCAGCATTAAGAAATATAATTATTTTCTTTCATAATTTTTAACAGTTATGTGGGACAAACTATTTTATCTAGTTTGCGTTTGTAATACGTTTATTAACGTCTATCAGTAGGAGTCGTTTATGGCTATCTATAAAAGTACACTGTACTTTAATGAATTATAGGGTTATTTAGTTTTTAAGGGTTGGATGGGTAATGCGTGGAATGTGACAACTTCAAACTGCAAGTATCTGTCAAAATTGTCAACCTCCGATAAATTATTAATTAATATCGTTGAATTGGTTCGCTGTTTGTTGATTGTTACTTACATGAAATTTCACTTGAAGTTATGGTCTATTTTTACTTGGAAAGAAGGTTAGATTTTGGATATTCCTAATTAGTAACATAAACAAGTCTCGTACCTACATCAAATCTGCTTGGGCAAATCAGTAAGTCCAATTCATGTTTGTAATTTTATGGTACTATAAACAAGACACGTATCATCGATTTAATCATCTTTGCTTCTTTATTTTCTTTTCTAGTAGCTACTCGAAAGACAAATTCTGTTATGTAAAAGGAACAAGTGCCGATGACACCCAATATTGTAGCCGTTTCAAGCAATATGAAGCATCCAAATTCAAAAATGTCAAGAAATTGATACCCACCTACATTATGTATAATTGATCATAGAGGATTATTTTTACTTGTATTGTTTGATAGATACTTGTGAACTTGTTATTAAATGAATTAAACTGTCCGGTCTTTTTTATTATATTGAACAGTGTTTTGAAAAATTTTATTTGAAGCGACGGATGATGACAAATGATTCAAAAAATCAAGTGGGCGCCGAGTGTTACCAACTAACACAAAATTCTCTAGAGGACCAAAATATTTTTTTTGTATTAAAATAAGAAAAAAGGGGGCGCAAATTAGAAAAATAGCATAAAATACTCGGCGCACTCATCCCATAGAAAAACTCGCCTGCGGCTCGTTTTCTAACTTGGAATTCGTGCGCCAAATCAACCCTTATAAAACTTGTTCTTTAATATACTATTATGCTATCTAAACAATCTTCCTCAATCAATTTATTTTCTACTTACTAATTTTAAATTTTAGATTTTTACTTAATAATATTTAGATTATTTTTGTGATCTATCTTACATAATATATAATTTGAAGACTCCTAAGACGAAATATTTGCTTTCATCTTTGGTCTCTTGGTTACATGTTCATATATAAGGAGCGACGCAACATTGGGCAAGTTTATTTTGACCGTTTTAACTTGGACTTTCTTTTACTCTGGATTTACATTTAGGAAACTTACTTAAGTAACTAGCTTGAACTTGGTTTTCGATTTTGGATTGTTCGTTTTCACCTAAACTTTGTTACTTCGGATTTGGATTTAGCAAACGTTGTTACGGAGTTGTTGATATTTGATTTTTACAATGGAGATACTGACAATGGAAGGCGGTCAAGTCTCTCATCGCATTGTGTTAATGAGTGGCGATAAGAACTGTCTATGTAGAGCTATCGCACACTGTGTATTTAACAGTTAGACAGTGCAAGAGGTGGTAAGGGATCTCATTGTCGGCCACGTGTGCAACAACTAGGAATAGTTTGAGGTCCTTAATTCGACTCCCGGCGGTGATAATTACCTAACTCCTACCGAATGCCGGGCAGAGATGGGCCTCGGTGGGACTTATGGCTCGCTGTGTAAAGTTATTGCAGCTAACCAAATCTTCCCATTTGTATTTGAAGTGTGGAGGGACGGCAGCCTCTTCTATCAGACTACACTTCAGGTTCTATTTGACCTCCATACAAAAAGAGTATTTTTCTCAGAGGGTCACTTTGATGTGCTGGAGGAAATTGAAACACCACGTCAAGAAGGTTTAGAAGACGGAGGGTTTGTTCGAAAGAAGCACAAAAAAGGAAGTCAACGACAATTAGGGGCAAAAAGTTTCAAGTCAGAAAGTGAGATGCAAAGACAACGAAGAGTCTGGCACAAGAGAAGATTGATTGCAATAAAGAGACAAGTAAGGGATAAAGAGAGTGAGGAATTAAAAAAGAAAAGGTTGGAGAATAACAGAGATAGACATACAAAGGTCGAAAATAAAGAGGCTGGCAAGGGAAAGAAGAAAAATGCTACAGAGAAAGAAGATAAGCAATCAAAAAAGAAAAGGTCGGAAGATAACAGAAACAGACGTGCAAAGATCAGAAATACAGGGGCTGACAGGGAGAGGAAAAAATGCTAGAGAGAAAACTGAGAAATAGAAAAGGAAAGCTTGGAAGGTAAGAGATATAGACGTGGAAAGATTGGAAATAAATCGGCTGATAGGGAGAGGATGAAAAATACTAGAGAGAAAGCTGAGAAATAGAAAAGGAAAGGTTGGAAGATAATAGATATAGAGGTGCAAAGATTGGAAATAAAGCAGCTGATAGGAAGAGGAACAAAAATGACAGAAAGAAAGAAGAAGAGGGATCAAAAAGGAAAAGGTTACGACAAACCTTGTGTACGGCGAAATATTAAATTGAGGAATCATGTCCGTTCGTTGGTCTCGTTTGTCCGCCAAGGTTACTCAACAATATGCTCAAGTATGCATGCATATAAACTGGTAATTGTTTACGGTAGAGGTTAAGGACTACTAAAATAGGTGGGAGAGTGTTGGTGGTGGTTCCCAAAAATTAACTTTTATAAGTAGAACTGTTTTTTTACTTCGTGGATAGACCAGACGAGTGACATGACCAGAAGGGGACCGTTGATTTTTCAACGGGTATTATGGTAGTATATATATATGGGTCATTCTTTCTGAACTCAACCATCGGCTAGAGCCAAAAATTGGCGCAACTAAGAAAGGCTCAGTGGGGCCTTATTTTAAAGCTTGAAACCTCTACTTTCGAATGTCACCTGGCTCCTAAATGAAAAAATTTATATTTCACTCCTAAAACAGGTAAACGCGTATCCAGTTAAAAAAAATTTTTTCTAAAGTTGAAAAGATTAGAAAAATAAATATTTTTTATAGTTTTTTTAACGGCATCGCATTCTTCGTCAAAGAATACATAAAGTGCTTTAATTTCGAGCAAAACTGAGAACAACAATTTGCCATTTTTAAAAGTTTATCATTTTTTTCATCGAAAATGGTGAAAATATTTTTTTTAAATTTTTTTAACTTTAAAATTTTTTTTGGAACTGGATACCCTGGAATGGGTTTACCCTGTTTTAGGGATGAAATATAAATTTTTTCATATAGGAGCCAGGTGGCATTCGAAAGTAGAGGTTTCAAGCTTTAAAATGAGTCCCCGCTAGCCTTTCTAAGTTGCACCAATTTTTGGCCCTAGCCGGTGGTTGAGTTCAGAAAGAATGACCCATATATATAAATGTAACATTCACATGCTTATTAAGTGCCATGTTGTAATATATTACAGGATATGCAATATTTAAAAAAGAACTGTGAGTTTACAGACATTACACAATTACACAGTGCAGAAAGAAAATAGAAAATATTGAAAAGAAATTGTGCAAAAACTTTAAAATAGAAATGGCTAAATTCCGCCAGGAATATGTCGATTTTGATTTCATTTAAATATTTGTTTGAATACTTGCAGTAATTATTGTTTTTTCTTGGTAAAGAGATATATCCGTAAATAAATACTTACTTACTGGTTTCATTATTTTTCAAATTGCATATAGTTTTCTTAGAAAATTAAAAATAAATTTACCTTCTATTTTGACAATAAGAAACATGGGTCAGACATACATCTGCTAAATTTACATCGTTCGATGGGTTGCCTATGTAAAATTACTTATTAGATAGCTTTAGTAAGTTGTAGGTACGCCAATGATCTGCATTTCAATGGACGCACTACTACGCTAAAATACTACAATATAAATATGTGTAGTATAACAACGAATGAATGAAAACAAAACAATGGCTGGGTTGTCCTGTTCAATGTTTCACGTTCTCTTTCTCTGAACTTTTGAGAATCTACCAATTCAACAGCAAATTCTAGGATTTTTGTAGTACTGTATTCCCTCAGAAGTTCCGCCAATGAAACATTCGCGTAACGGATTTTACGATACTTGAGAAGGCAACAAAGTTGTTCGCACTTCACAGTTTGTTAGTCAAAGTCGTCGAAGTGGCAAGTGGTACAACATCGTTCATGTGTCAGCTGTCAGCTCACTTTTGAGCTAAATAATACTTTGGAAGGCCTTTCGTAAACTAGATGACGTATTTAGTCTTCGAAAAAGAGGTAATAAGGTATTTTTTTCAATAAACACATAACTTTCTATTTGTATTCTTAAGTATTCCATATTGTAAAATTGTAGGTTATTGTCACGTTGTGTTACCTACTTTCATGCTTTAATAGTAATTCTTTTTATACGTAAAACATTTTTTTTACAGTAGTGTCTGATTACATATTGTAAAAATGGCAAGAGGACAACAAAAACTTCAATCCCAGGCTAAGGCAGCTGAAAGAGCAGCAAAGCAAAAAAAACAACAGGGTCACAATGCTAACAGTCAGAAGAAAGCTGCTCAAAAGGCATTAGTACATGTTTGCTCTGTTTGTAAGGCAAGTACTATACTTAATCAAGTTTTCGTTGAAATAAACT
Organism: Agrypnus murinus; assembly: GCA_929113105.1. Lineage (NCBI taxonomy): Eukaryota > Metazoa > Arthropoda > Insecta > Coleoptera > Elateridae > Agrypnus > Agrypnus murinus. Next base: position 129,094,786 of record OV816023.1, on the reverse strand, counting down.
ATTCATATTTTCTACTTACTAATTTTAAATTTTAGATTTTTACTTAATAATATTTAGATTATTTTTGTGATCTATCTTACATAATATATAATTTGAAGACTCCTAAGACGAAATATTTGCTTTCATCTTTGGTCTCTTGGTTACATGTTCATATATAAGGAGCGACGCAACATTGGGCAAGTTTATTTTGACCGTTTTAACTTGGACTTTCTTTTACTCTGGATTTACATTTAGGAAACTTACTTAAGTAACTAGCTTGAACTTGGTTTTCGATTTTGGATTGTTCGTTTTCACCTAAACTTTGTTACTTCGGATTTGGATTTAGCAAACGTTGTTACGGAGTTGTTGATATTTGATTTTTACAATGGAGATACTGACAATGGAAGGCGGTCAAGTCTCTCATCGCATTGTGTTAATGAGTGGCGATAAGAACTGTCTATGTAGAGCTATCGCACACTGTGTATTTAACAGTTAGACAGTGCAAGAGGTGGTAAGGGATCTCATTGTCGGCCACGTGTGCAACAACTAGGAATAGTTTGAGGTCCTTAATTCGACTCCCGGCGGTGATAATTACCTAACTCCTACCGAATGCCGGGCAGAGATGGGCCTCGGTGGGACTTATGGCTCGCTGTGTAAAGTTATTGCAGCTAACCAAATCTTCCCATTTGTATTTGAAGTGTGGAGGGACGGCAGCCTCTTCTATCAGACTACACTTCAGGTTCTATTTGACCTCCATACAAAAAGAGTATTTTTCTCAGAGGGTCACTTTGATGTGCTGGAGGAAATTGAAACACCACGTCAAGAAGGTTTAGAAGACGGAGGGTTTGTTCGAAAGAAGCACAAAAAAGGAAGTCAACGACAATTAGGGGCAAAAAGTTTCAAGTCAGAAAGTGAGATGCAAAGACAACGAAGAGTCTGGCACAAGAGAAGATTGATTGCAATAAAGAGACAAGTAAGGGATAAAGAGAGTGAGGAATTAAAAAAGAAAAGGTTGGAGAATAACAGAGATAGACATACAAAGGTCGAAAATAAAGAGGCTGGCAAGGGAAAGAAGAAAAATGCTACAGAGAAAGAAGATAAGCAATCAAAAAAGAAAAGGTCGGAAGATAACAGAAACAGACGTGCAAAGATCAGAAATACAGGGGCTGACAGGGAGAGGAAAAAATGCTAGAGAGAAAACTGAGAAATAGAAAAGGAAAGCTTGGAAGGTAAGAGATATAGACGTGGAAAGATTGGAAATAAATCGGCTGATAGGGAGAGGATGAAAAATACTAGAGAGAAAGCTGAGAAATAGAAAAGGAAAGGTTGGAAGATAATAGATATAGAGGTGCAAAGATTGGAAATAAAGCAGCTGATAGGAAGAGGAACAAAAATGACAGAAAGAAAGAAGAAGAGGGATCAAAAAGGAAAAGGTTACGACAAACCTTGTGTACGGCGAAATATTAAATTGAGGAATCATGTCCGTTCGTTGGTCTCGTTTGTCCGCCAAGGTTACTCAACAATATGCTCAAGTATGCATGCATATAAACTGGTAATTGTTTACGGTAGAGGTTAAGGACTACTAAAATAGGTGGGAGAGTGTTGGTGGTGGTTCCCAAAAATTAACTTTTATAAGTAGAACTGTTTTTTTACTTCGTGGATAGACCAGACGAGTGACATGACCAGAAGGGGACCGTTGATTTTTCAACGGGTATTATGGTAGTATATATATATGGGTCATTCTTTCTGAACTCAACCATCGGCTAGAGCCAAAAATTGGCGCAACTAAGAAAGGCTCAGTGGGGCCTTATTTTAAAGCTTGAAACCTCTACTTTCGAATGTCACCTGGCTCCTAAATGAAAAAATTTATATTTCACTCCTAAAACAGGTAAACGCGTATCCAGTTAAAAAAAATTTTTTCTAAAGTTGAAAAGATTAGAAAAATAAATATTTTTTATAGTTTTTTTAACGGCATCGCATTCTTCGTCAAAGAATACATAAAGTGCTTTAATTTCGAGCAAAACTGAGAACAACAATTTGCCATTTTTAAAAGTTTATCATTTTTTTCATCGAAAATGGTGAAAATATTTTTTTTAAATTTTTTTAACTTTAAAATTTTTTTTGGAACTGGATACCCTGGAATGGGTTTACCCTGTTTTAGGGATGAAATATAAATTTTTTCATATAGGAGCCAGGTGGCATTCGAAAGTAGAGGTTTCAAGCTTTAAAATGAGTCCCCGCTAGCCTTTCTAAGTTGCACCAATTTTTGGCCCTAGCCGGTGGTTGAGTTCAGAAAGAATGACCCATATATATAAATGTAACATTCACATGCTTATTAAGTGCCATGTTGTAATATATTACAGGATATGCAATATTTAAAAAAGAACTGTGAGTTTACAGACATTACACAATTACACAGTGCAGAAAGAAAATAGAAAATATTGAAAAGAAATTGTGCAAAAACTTTAAAATAGAAATGGCTAAATTCCGCCAGGAATATGTCGATTTTGATTTCATTTAAATATTTGTTTGAATACTTGCAGTAATTATTGTTTTTTCTTGGTAAAGAGATATATCCGTAAATAAATACTTACTTACTGGTTTCATTATTTTTCAAATTGCATATAGTTTTCTTAGAAAATTAAAAATAAATTTACCTTCTATTTTGACAATAAGAAACATGGGTCAGACATACATCTGCTAAATTTACATCGTTCGATGGGTTGCCTATGTAAAATTACTTATTAGATAGCTTTAGTAAGTTGTAGGTACGCCAATGATCTGCATTTCAATGGACGCACTACTACGCTAAAATACTACAATATAAATATGTGTAGTATAACAACGAATGAATGAAAACAAAACAATGGCTGGGTTGTCCTGTTCAATGTTTCACGTTCTCTTTCTCTGAACTTTTGAGAATCTACCAATTCAACAGCAAATTCTAGGATTTTTGTAGTACTGTATTCCCTCAGAAGTTCCGCCAATGAAACATTCGCGTAACGGATTTTACGATACTTGAGAAGGCAACAAAGTTGTTCGCACTTCACAGTTTGTTAGTCAAAGTCGTCGAAGTGGCAAGTGGTACAACATCGTTCATGTGTCAGCTGTCAGCTCACTTTTGAGCTAAATAATACTTTGGAAGGCCTTTCGTAAACTAGATGACGTATTTAGTCTTCGAAAAAGAGGTAATAAGGTATTTTTTTCAATAAACACATAACTTTCTATTTGTATTCTTAAGTATTCCATATTGTAAAATTGTAGGTTATTGTCACGTTGTGTTACCTACTTTCATGCTTTAATAGTAATTCTTTTTATACGTAAAACATTTTTTTTACAGTAGTGTCTGATTACATATTGTAAAAATGGCAAGAGGACAACAAAAACTTCAATCCCAGGCTAAGGCAGCTGAAAGAGCAGCAAAGCAAAAAAAACAACAGGGTCACAATGCTAACAGTCAGAAGAAAGCTGCTCAAAAGGCATTAGTACATGTTTGCTCTGTTTGTAAGGCAAGTACTATACTTAATCAAGTTTTCGTTGAAATAAACTATTCATATTTTCTACTTACTAATTTTAAATTTTAGATTTTTACTTAATAATATTTAGATTATTTTTGTGATCTATCTTACATAATATATAATTTGAAGACTCCTAAGACGAAATATTTGCTTTCATCTTTGGTCTCTTGGTTACATGTTCATATATAAGGAGCGACGCAACATTGGGCAAGTTTATTTTGACCGTTTTAACTTGGACTTTCTTTTACTCTGGATTTACATTTAGGAAACTTACTTAAGTAACTAGCTTGAACTTGGTTTTCGATTTTGGATTGTTCGTTTTCACCTAAACTTTGTTACTTCGGATTTGGATTTAGCAAACGTTGTTACGGAGTTGTTGATATTTGATTTTTACAATGGAGATACTGACAATGGAAGGCGGTCAAGTCTCTCATCGCATTGTGTTAATGAGTGGCGATAAGAACTGTCTATGTAGAGCTATCGCACACTGTGTATTTAACAGTTAGACAGTGCAAGAGGTGGTAAGGGATCTCATTGTCGGCCACGTGTGCAACAACTAGGAATAGTTTGAGGTCCTTAATTCGACTCCCGGCGGTGATAATTACCTAACTCCTACCGAATGCCGGGCAGAGATGGGCCTCGGTGGGACTTATGGCTCGCTGTGTAAAGTTATTGCAGCTAACCAAATCTTCCCATTTGTATTTGAAGTGTGGAGGGACGGCAGCCTCTTCTATCAGACTACACTTCAGGTTCTATTTGACCTCCATACAAAAAGAGTATTTTTCTCAGAGGGTCACTTTGATGTGCTGGAGGAAATTGAAACACCACGTCAAGAAGGTTTAGAAGACGGAGGGTTTGTTCGAAAGAAGCACAAAAAAGGAAGTCAACGACAATTAGGGGCAAAAAGTTTCAAGTCAGAAAGTGAGATGCAAAGACAACGAAGAGTCTGGCACAAGAGAAGATTGATTGCAATAAAGAGACAAGTAAGGGATAAAGAGAGTGAGGAATTAAAAAAGAAAAGGTTGGAGAATAACAGAGATAGACATACAAAGGTCGAAAATAAAGAGGCTGGCAAGGGAAAGAAGAAAAATGCTACAGAGAAAGAAGATAAGCAATCAAAAAAGAAAAGGTCGGAAGATAACAGAAACAGACGTGCAAAGATCAGAAATACAGGGGCTGACAGGGAGAGGAAAAAATGCTAGAGAGAAAACTGAGAAATAGAAAAGGAAAGCTTGGAAGGTAAGAGATATAGACGTGGAAAGATTGGAAATAAATCGGCTGATAGGGAGAGGATGAAAAATACTAGAGAGAAAGCTGAGAAATAGAAAAGGAAAGGTTGGAAGATAATAGATATAGAGGTGCAAAGATTGGAAATAAAGCAGCTGATAGGAAGAGGAACAAAAATGACAGAAAGAAAGAAGAAGAGGGATCAAAAAGGAAAAGGTTACGACAAACCTTGTGTACGGCGAAATATTAAATTGAGGAATCATGTCCGTTCGTTGGTCTCGTTTGTCCGCCAAGGTTACTCAACAATATGCTCAAGTATGCATGCATATAAACTGGTAATTGTTTACGGTAGAGGTTAAGGACTACTAAAATAGGTGGGAGAGTGTTGGTGGTGGTTCCCAAAAATTAACTTTTATAAGTAGAACTGTTTTTTTACTTCGTGGATAGACCAGACGAGTGACATGACCAGAAGGGGACCGTTGATTTTTCAACGGGTATTATGGTAGTATATATATATGGGTCATTCTTTCTGAACTCAACCATCGGCTAGAGCCAAAAATTGGCGCAACTAAGAAAGGCTCAGTGGGGCCTTATTTTAAAGCTTGAAACCTCTACTTTCGAATGTCACCTGGCTCCTAAATGAAAAAATTTATATTTCACTCCTAAAACAGGTAAACGCGTATCCAGTTAAAAAAAATTTTTTCTAAAGTTGAAAAGATTAGAAAAATAAATATTTTTTATAGTTTTTTTAACGGCATCGCATTCTTCGTCAAAGAATACATAAAGTGCTTTAATTTCGAGCAAAACTGAGAACAACAATTTGCCATTTTTAAAAGTTTATCATTTTTTTCATCGAAAATGGTGAAAATATTTTTTTTAAATTTTTTTAACTTTAAAATTTTTTTTGGAACTGGATACCCTGGAATGGGTTTACCCTGTTTTAGGGATGAAATATAAATTTTTTCATATAGGAGCCAGGTGGCATTCGAAAGTAGAGGTTTCAAGCTTTAAAATGAGTCCCCGCTAGCCTTTCTAAGTTGCACCAATTTTTGGCCCTAGCCGGTGGTTGAGTTCAGAAAGAATGACCCATATATATAAATGTAACATTCACATGCTTATTAAGTGCCATGTTGTAATATATTACAGGATATGCAATATTTAAAAAAGAACTGTGAGTTTACAGACATTACACAATTACACAGTGCAGAAAGAAAATAGAAAATATTGAAAAGAAATTGTGCAAAAACTTTAAAATAGAAATGGCTAAATTCCGCCAGGAATATGTCGATTTTGATTTCATTTAAATATTTGTTTGAATACTTGCAGTAATTATTGTTTTTTCTTGGTAAAGAGATATATCCGTAAATAAATACTTACTTACTGGTTTCATTATTTTTCAAATTGCATATAGTTTTCTTAGAAAATTAAAAATAAATTTACCTTCTATTTTGACAATAAGAAACATGGGTCAGACATACATCTGCTAAATTTACATCGTTCGATGGGTTGCCTATGTAAAATTACTTATTAGATAGCTTTAGTAAGTTGTAGGTACGCCAATGATCTGCATTTCAATGGACGCACTACTACGCTAAAATACTACAATATAAATATGTGTAGTATAACAACGAATGAATGAAAACAAAACAATGGCTGGGTTGTCCTGTTCAATGTTTCACGTTCTCTTTCTCTGAACTTTTGAGAATCTACCAATTCAACAGCAAATTCTAGGATTTTTGTAGTACTGTATTCCCTCAGAAGTTCCGCCAATGAAACATTCGCGTAACGGATTTTACGATACTTGAGAAGGCAACAAAGTTGTTCGCACTTCACAGTTTGTTAGTCAAAGTCGTCGAAGTGGCAAGTGGTACAACATCGTTCATGTGTCAGCTGTCAGCTCACTTTTGAGCTAAATAATACTTTGGAAGGCCTTTCGTAAACTAGATGACGTATTTAGTCTTCGAAAAAGAGGTAATAAGGTATTTTTTTCAATAAACACATAACTTTCTATTTGTATTCTTAAGTATTCCATATTGTAAAATTGTAGGTTATTGTCACGTTGTGTTACCTACTTTCATGCTTTAATAGTAATTCTTTTTATACGTAAAACATTTTTTTTACAGTAGTGTCTGATTACATATTGTAAAAATGGCAAGAGGACAACAAAAACTTCAATCCCAGGCTAAGGCAGCTGAAAGAGCAGCAAAGCAAAAAAAACAACAGGGTCACAATGCTAACAGTCAGAAGAAAGCTGCTCAAAAGGCATTAGTACATGTTTGCTCTGTTTGTAAGGCAAGTACTATACTTAATCAAGTTTTCGTTGAAATAAACTATTCATAGTGCAAATTATTGATCCAAACCTATATTGTAAATGTATGTTTATCTTGAAAAACTTGAGGTTTTGAAGTGAAAGTATGTACATTATTGCTCCCTTAACACTTGTTACGTTTCCCGTTTTGAGATTCTTATTCACATATTGTTAATGCGAGAAAGCTAAAAACTTTTAATCAAATTTTGTACATTTTATTACCACTTTAGTAGTAGTATTAATCAGTGGCATGCAGTGACAATTTAAGCGAGGGAAGCAACAATGATTTTGATTTTACTACATCTAGGTGCAGTAAAAAACACTATCATAATTATTAGGCTTATCCCTTAACTACCCAGGTGCGGTCTCGGTGACCGCAGATATCTGTGTGACTTGTGGTTTTTCCTATTTCTAGGAAGAATTAAGATTTGTGCCGTTAGGTATTCCTAAATAGCATCATTTTCAGTTAGTAGCCTGCTGCACATCAATCTGTTTTCGCGCGTTGCGTTATCATTTAAATTTAAATATTTCGTGCGGTCATAGTGACCGGACCCGGGTATTTAAGTTATGGTTAGCACTTCGATAGATTCACTGAAGGTTCGCTTTGGTGATAAGGATTTCGAAAACTCATTGCTAGATATATCTATTGTAACTTAGTTTATCCTGTTTTGTAAGAAAATTGTTTTATTTTCCGTCTGTAATAAATTTTTTGATGTTATAATCAACTAGGTTGTTTTTTCGTAATTTGCACAGTCAAATCATTTTTTTAATTATATTAATTTCTGAATATAAAAACTTAAAAAAAATCTTTAAATGAGAATTCACACTATTCAAGGACTATAACAACAAATTTAAATGAGTTATTTTGAATTTTTTAAATTTTATAGCGCTTTAAAGATAGATATAGCGATTAAAGACCGGTCCCAGACATTTGTGTTGCTCTTACAGCACCTGAGTAGTTAAGGGTTATAAAAGATTTTTAAGTAACTTTTCCACTTTATATTTTGTGAAATTTGTTATAGCAGATTATAATCTTTATTAGAAAAAGTCTAATGCATCTCAATTTTCTGGTCTTTTTTGGAAAATTCAGACTTATTCCAAACACCTTTTTCATAAGTAAACAGAAGTTAAGGCCAACAGAATAACACATAAACTACTACAGGCTGTTAGCCACTCATTTTTATAAGCTTCAATTTTAAAATATCTGGTGTACCTTTTAATCTTTGCTAAATAAATATGTACAATGAAAAAAAATGGCACGTGGATACCATTCACTGCGAGCGTGTTATGCAAATTCAGTTGCGTCCCGACTTCCTTTTATGTAATTTTATGTAGTGTAGCTATCCTAAACATGATGAATGTGTTTTCGATTTGTATTGTTTATTCAGGTGGATATGAATGAGTTATTACGTGGGTAGTGATGGGTAAATTCCCGGAATTTATTTTTTGGGAAATATTCCTGGAAATATATCTGGGAATATTCCCGAACTTCCCACTTTATCGGGAATTTATATTTTTGCTTTAAAACAGGTTCATCATAGAGAAATTGTTCGAAAATTTTTTCCTTGGAAGTCCTCTACTTCGAGGGAGGTTAGGGAACCATTGTGTCATCTCCTTCAACAGTCTGTCTTTGCTTGATCTCATGATGTGTCCAAACAATTTTATGAGTTGAGCTTTTATGAAGGTTACAATGTCTTCACCATCCAAATCTTTCCTAATTTCATGGTTCATTCTTGGTCTCTATTGATCTCCGTTGAGTAAGAAGGGGTCTAGTATTTGTCTTATGATTTTCCTTTTAAATTTTCTTAATGCTTCTTTTTCTCCACAAGGAAGGACTAAGGTTTCCGCAGCGTAGGTCACCACTGGTATAATAAGGGTTTTATAAATCTTCAACTTTGTTCTTCTGCTTAGCTTCTTACTGGATCGTAAGTTTTTATTACTATAGTATGCTTTGCTTCCTTTCTGCAATCTATGATTGGTTTACCCTTAACATGTTGCTAACTTCACTGTTTTTCCCAACATATATGTATTTCGATTTCTTTTCGTTGATGAGTAAGCCGTAATTTTCTGCGATTTAAGTTAGGTTCATTACTGCCTTTATTAGCTCATCTTTCGATCTGCTGATTATAGTAATATCATCATATTTTGCCTCACTGACACGTTGTTTTTTTTACTCATCTTTGTCTAATATGATTCAAATGAAAGAGAAAAATGTGCTCTTTCAGATAAAAAAACTGCATTCAAATATCTGTAGTAGTTCTCAAGATATTCCTATTAAAATGTTCGACCTTGAAAATAATTACAGTTTTTGGAAAAACTTTGGACACTCATAAGTCAGAAATGGATTTTTTTCAGAAAAAAAGAAAAAATATGGGGTCCTTAATTTCTTATCCTGTATAACATACTCAAATTTAATCAAATTCTGAGAGATGAATTTTCCACTTCTGCCGGTCTTGATATGGAATCCACCATTAGTCTTATTTTTAATTATTGTTGCTAAAATTTTATAGGCAGTGCTCAGCAGTGTGATACCACGGTAATTTTTACATATCTCTTTACTACCCTTTTTATGTAGTATCATATCAGCTTGGTAACAGATCTTAACTTGCAAAATTATATTAGGCGGAGTACGCTTTGACGCACGTTTACTTGCATTTCACTTACTGGAGTATAAAAAATAAATTTCTATTTTTTGGGAATTTATCGGTGATTTTTATAAATTCCCAAATTAAAATCCCGACGGGGAATATTCCCGTCTCCCATCACTATGTGGGTGACACATTTCTTGTATTTTTGGCTTAACTAATATAGGTAAAAGTAATAAAATTTTCTTAAATTCAATATCAATCGCAGATATACAGTGTTTAATTTACAAAAAGAAAAAAATAATCAAATTCATCTGAGCATCTAATAGCTTGACCTTACGATGTCAACTGCTTTGGCCCAGTGCACCACCTGCTAACACAAATGCTAAGTGCAGTAAGCAAATGATTCAGTTGCTTATATGCAGTATACATAGCAAATTTGAATGTGCATTACTGTCTGTGCAAGTTTAATGACCCTAAAATAATAAACTTCAGTAGGTACTTTAATTTATTATTCTGACTGCACAGAATTGGTAGTTTTAAGTTAATCAAATATTACAAATTTAATAAATAAATGATAATTAATTAAATAATAAATTAAGGGTCATTCCATGTGAAATCACCTAGTAGCTTCCCCAACCATCTCAAATTTTTCTCGTAATTTTTTTTCAGTGCTAGTGGTGAGTAGAGGCAAAATTAACTTTTTCAGAATTTTTGGATGAAATTTGACCTAATTATGATTTTTTGGAATACTGCTTTTTTAGCACTTCACTACTGTGTAAATAAGGGGTTTTAATCTTTAAACTGATGTAAATCAGTCAATATTTTTCGTACTGCACTAATCTTGGTATCATTTTAAAGCTGATCAAATGAAAGCTCTCTGCATTATTCCAGTATATGTATGTAATGAATGTCACATTGTTTTAGCCACCTAGCTTTAAAATTCTAGTTTACTTTAAGCATGAACTACGATCAGCTGTAGCACAAAGGTCCCTCAAAATACAAGAAAAAGGTTTATAGCAGTAGATAACTAGATATGAGTTGCATAGCTGAAGAAAAAATCAAGAGGGAGCTTTTTGGTTTAAGGAAGTAATTGAAGGCAAGTATAAATGCAAGAAACACATCGCTAGTCCAACAGCTCATGATTGGGTTCTGTTGCATACAGTTGATTTCTTCAACTTTGCTCAAGAGAATGTTCATGGTATAAGATTTTTTTTTGTTGGGAGTGAATTGATTGAAAGTTATGAGCCCTATCTGGAAGGTAGTTGTCGTGCAGCAGACAAAATCAAACCATTGTTTTAGGCCAATTAGTGCTACAACACTCTAGATTTCACAGGTATCAGAGTCTACATCACTTGTTTCAATAATTTGTGTCTTCTATATTATGGTATAAATGATGTCACCAAATTTAGTTTTGGTTTAGTTAAAAATACAGCGAGTAGTAGTATACCTATTAAAACTCACTATTGTAGTATTTTTCCTTATTAAAAAAAGTGACAATGAAAGTATGTTTGTATAACGTAGAATTAATTTAAATAGAAACTTTTTAAGTATGAATATAAATTATTGATCCAAGTACTTTTTTATCTTTTGAATCTACATATTACTTACTTTTTTCTATAAATAATGTATTTGTGTAGGACATCTTAACTGGGTAATAAAAATTACCTACAAATAATTTATTCAAAAATGCACATATTGCATTTGGTATAAGATACACAAGACATGCGATAAATATTTGTTTCTATTTTGTGCCTGTAATATTTAAAGTATTAAACCACCCAAAACACTGCGTTTATAGCTCATTTAGGTGCTTTAACAGCCCAACTTTTTTATAGTTGGTAGGATTGAAGAAAAATAAAAAAGAAAATTGACAAAAACTTCATTCTAAATATTCAATTTTCAAATGTCACATCAGTGTTGCCAACCACCACAAAATTCCCAAAATTTTGAAATTGCAATTCTTTTTATTTAAAAAGGAAATAAAAGGTGCAAAATAGAAAAAATAGCATTAAAAAAAAAACTCGCTTCATAAATCATTATTTCACTCGTCCTTTAGAAATTTCTAAATTTGAATTCTTGCAATAAATCTTACCTTATAAAAACTATTACAAAATATAATAAAATATAGAAAAACTTTATGAAGTAAAAGTAAATGATTAATGAAAAGAATGTGGTTGTATTTTAGACTTCAATATTCTCTGAAAACTTGGTTTAATATTTGATAGTGAATTCGTATATATGGTGCAACATCCAATTTATTGCAATATTTCATTTTCGTATTTACTTGCATATTTCAAAAATCCAGATTCCCATAAATATGTGGTAGCAAAAGGCAACAACAAATAAAATAGTAATTAGACTGTTATGGTAGGAGCGTTTAAAACTTTAGCTTTACCTTTAGTTATATTACAGAAATTATATTTCCATATTTCAACCTTAGATGAATATAAAGATTTATTTCATAAAACTACGTTTCATGAAATTATATTACTTAATCTCCATAATATTATGGCAACTCGTACCGGGGAACCCCAAAATATTTTCACGGAACTTCAGGGTTCCACAGAACACACTTTGGGAACCACTGCTATAGTACATATTTATTTATTTTTGGGCCAGGAATCGAGTTGGTGGAGCATCCTTTGTACCTCATGGCGCCGACTACTATGATCATTTGGCCGACCCTGGTAGAATTTAGCTGAATCTGGGGGAATTCCACCCCCAGTGGGTATTTTTATCGTGCTAAACATCGCATTGGCACGGGACCTACAGTTTTACTTTCTATCCGAGAAGAAGGCATGTTTTTTAATTGTTCTCTGCTATGAAAAATTACCAGCTCGGCCGGGGATCGTACCTGCGACCCTTGGATTATGACGCAAACATGCAAACCACTAATCCACTGGGAATGGCACTACAGTACATACTATGTGAACACAGTAAATTAACTTTTTGTAAATATGCAATTACTTCCTTAAACTAAAAAACACTTCTTTTTTTCTTTAGTTTTGCAACTCATGTCTACCTATCTGCTGATATAAACCTTTTTCTTGTGTTTTGAGGTACCTTTGTGCTACAGCTGATCAAAGTTCATGCTTAAAGTAAACTGAAATACAACTGAAACTTGATTTCAAAGTAAATTTTCAAAAATTGGTAGAACACAAATTTTTCTAGTCGCTCGCTTGGTCATATGTCCATTCGATAGTCTTAACAGTAACTACACAAAAGATTCCGTCATCGCCTGGATGTGATTTTGTTATTCTTGCCAAAGGCCATTTTAGCAGAAGTGTATCATCGTCTTGAATTAAAACTAGTTCTCCTTGTTTAATGAAATGGCTTGATTGAGTTAACCATTTTGTTCTTCTCTTCTTTTTGTTCTGGTAGAACTCCTCTATGCCATTGCTTCCAAAAATACTGAATTAATCGTAATCGATGTTGATATTTATTTAGATGATTTTCTGGAAATCCTAAAACTGAAGGCTCTCGAAGTCCCATTAAAGATTTTCGTAGTAAAAAATCCGCTGGTGTTAAAGGTGTTTAAATTCTTGGGAGATTAAGGCAATGGACATAAGGGTCTTGGATTAAGTATAGACTCGATTTGTGTAAGAACAGTATATAAATTCTCGTAGGTTAAATAAGAATTCATCAGAACTCACTTAAGATGAGATTTGGTTTGCTTAATATTAGCTTATTATTTTCTTCAGTTACCGACATAGATTCTAAATGTTCAAGAATACCATCTGAATATCGTGCTTCCAAAGGTTTAATCAAATCAACACATTGGAGGAGCAATAAAAGGTATTTATAAATGATTCGAAACTTGAGATTTTCTCTACCAACTTATTAGCTTTTACTAATAGCAACTTTATATTTGAGTTTTTGGATTTTTTTGCTAGGCATTTTGAATCTGGAATTGCAAGGAATTAATAATGAATGCTATTAACTACTTACACAAACTAGTTTTGATGTATTCTGAATTGTACCTTGAACACTAAACAATAATATAACATATAAGCAAACAAATCGAGACCAGACTGGAGATCTTGAATTGAATTGATCCACTGTGGGAATGAAGTTTGGTAAGCATAATGAATGATAATAATTTACTAATGCTGCAACATTTATGTTTAAATAATTTTTAACTTCCATGGACCGCAAGCCACTGGATTATTAATAAAGATGAATGAACGCCTCGATCAAGGGTTAAGGCATCTCTTATCTGTTATTTATTGTAATTAATATTATCATCAAACAATTCACACTGAAAAGTTAAATAACTGTGTTTTTCAAAATATATGCTTGACGTAATGACATTTATCTACGTATTTATTATTTTCAAGCACATTTTATTTTTGAAAAATTTACTAATACCTATTGTGGAAATAACACTTTGCATTGAATCATTAATGTAAATCATCCGTTATTCTACAACGAGTTTTTGTTTGTACCTTCCTCAAAATTGAAGATTTATTAAAGACCAACCCCCGAACAGACAAGCAGGAGAATGGACAATTCCATTAATGTACGGTAGCAGTCAACTAATTAAGAATGCCACCTGTTTTCAAGTAGATGTATGTATTATCACTATTATACAGTTGAGTTCAATCTCCTAGGTGTATGGTACTGCAGTCTGCGTGTGTTCGGCTGCGCCAGACGCGTTCAGTGGGAGGAGCATACCTAAGTAAGTGTACATTTATTAATAATCCAGGAAAATATGTAAACAAAAAATCAATTTATTAATACTATTTATACTATTAACGTGTACTGTTCATCATCATTAAACAAAATTAGTTTTTTTAATTCAAAAATTTGCAAATCCTTAGAAAGTTTAAATTGATTTTCTAATATATTTTTTACAATTAAATTGAACAAGTTTCACATTCTAAAAACTATTTAAACTTTTTCACTCTGATTAAATAATAAATTACTATTCCTAGTTAGAAATCTAATAACCAGATACATGTTTAAGCAGAATATATTAAACTAAAAAACACTACAGAATTGCTCTAGCAAAAATTGAAATTAGTAGAAATTAGCAGTAAACTTTAGCCCAGTGATTAGAAAAACAGTATTTTCTATTTTGCTTTGATAATAAAGCTATTAATAGCCGCATTCGGTATTTCAAGTCTGTTTACTCGAAGAGCTCGGTCTCTATAGAATCCATTGTTGTATAATTTAAGTATGGCAATAGAGCTTTCAGATCAAAAAGAGCGGAAATACCGAACACACCAAAAGCACCCAAAACAGTGAGTTTATTTGAGCATTGAGCATTTAATAGCCCAACTTTTTCAAAGTTGGTAGCATTGAAATTGATACGTCAGTGCGCAAGAAAAATTGACAAAAACTTCAAACTAAAAATTTGGATTTTCAAATGTCACATCAGTGTTACCAACCACCACAAAATTTCCTAAATTTTGAAATTGCGATTTTATTTGTTAAACAAGGGAATAGAAGCAAAAAACGCATTTTAGAAGTCATTATCGCACGCGTCCTTTAGAATACTCACCTCAAGCATCTTGTTTTCTTGCCTTAAGAAACTAGTTCTTTAATATACTATTTATAACAACAAAACTAAATTAAAGACTTAAAGAAAGAACTTAAAAGAAATTTAAACTGGATTGTTCATTTTGAAGGAAAACAATTTTATATGATGAGGAACAGTAAATACGTACTACATACTATGAAAATACTTTTTTGATAGTCTCTTTACAATCTGCTTGGGATAGCATTAAGTACATTATTTTAAAGAATTGGTTCAACAAGGGAAGTAGGCGTTCAACAACTTCTCTTTTTCAATATCTTACATAATATATATGTACAGTTAATACGAAAATAACAAAATAATTACTAGTAGACTTAGAGTTGACTAAATCTAAATGGCAAATCCAAAGTATAATGTCTTTTTAATCGGTGATTGTGTTCATTGTTATCTACCAAGTTTAAAGTTAATGCATTAGTATAGAACTGTAATTTATCAAGATACTTTTCATTAGTTTGAGCTGTCACATCTTTTACTGAACTTATCTTAAGGTCACTTTGAATATCCGCATTTGTACCATAATATGGTGCACCAGTGGCGTAACAACTAATTGAGGGGCCGTCCTGCAAGCCTCCTGAAAATGGGGCCCTGTTGTAAACATCGAAATAAAAGTTTTTGTAGCATTTTAAAGAATCTTTATTAACTATATTGTATATTTTTGTACAAATAATAAAATATAAACAAAACATAAAAATAAAATGTAAACAACGTAACACTAATAACTCGACCACAATTACTATTTAAAAAGGCTATTTCTAAATACATGCATTTACTTCTGCAAATAATTTTACTAAATTCTTAATAGCAATTTTGTTCACTATTTTATTTTTGATGCTAAAAATAGAGTTAAACTTGATAATCTTTGTTGTGACATAGTACTATTGTGTAAATAAATTTTAATGAGTTTCAATTTCGAAAATGTTTCAGTGGAACTAACGGCCTTTTCTATTTAGTACATGAGCATTCACTTTGTCTTGAACCTCTTCATGTAATTTTTGTTTTTGACTGCTACTTATATATACTTTCTTAGACATTTACAAAAAACAGTAGTAACCAGAAAATTAACATAGGAAATCTACATCTTTTTAACAACTCAGGAATAAAAATCATCGGAGGAGGTGCACTTTATTCCCACACATGGAAATGAAATATGATATATAGGGTTTACATAAAAGAATGGTATGAGTTTGCAGAAACGTCAGTAAAATAATTGTGACGCTTTCAAATTTTTTTTAATATATGGTAGAAAAGCTCAACAAGTTTAATCAATGTTTAATAAATTTTAATATGTGCGCCAGCAGACATCGAACTCATAATCCATTTCCCTCCACCCATTAGTCAGCATTTCAGGAGAAACGGTTTGAACAGAATTTTATTCTATCTCTTGAATGATTTATATCACTAATTTTTTAGGGGTATGAAATGTTTTTGATATAATCCCCAAAAAAATCTAAAACAGTGAAATCCAGGCTTCTAGGAGGCAAGGCGATTGAGCCGTTTCTGCCTATTCGTTTGTTTTCAAATCTTTCATTTAGAGCATTTCTTACAACACGGCTGAAATGTGGTGGATTTACAGCAATTACAAATATTGTTCACATGAGGTGGATTCTTATTAAACTTGTGTTGAAATCTGATACCTAAGTGATTTCATTTTTGCCATCCATAATACACACTGCGTTTTTTTTCTCTGTCTACATATTTTTTGCAACACTTTGACATATAAAATATCTAACATAAAATTTTTTTTATTCCTGCCAGTTTAGCCACTTATATATTTTTCGTTTCTCTGACATTAACCGTTAAGAGCATACCAATCCTTTTATGGAAACCCTGTATTGATGTTATTGTTTTGCAAAATCAACAGAAAGCTCGTACAATATAGCCTGTGTTTCCACTTATATTCTAAAGAAATAACTAAATTCAGGGCCCTTTAAAATGAAACCGTAGTGGTGATTAAGGATGGCAAAAGTCGTTCATTTATTGGTTATGTAAAATGATATATTGAAATACAATATATATATCGACTTATCTTTAGATGTATCGATATATTTGTCAGGTAGATTATAATAAATTTGTGTGTGACTTAACTAATTAGTTGAATTTCATGATTATGAAGTTTCACCAAATAAGGCTAGAAACAATAAACAATATTGATACATATTAAATTGATATATACATGCTTGCTCAGACGTGACGTAATACGTGGGCAATCTCGAATCTAAATTAATGTTTTGAAAAGTATAACTGGATTAAAATAATCATTTAAAATTTGTTATTGAAATTAACTTATTATTTAACAATTAGTAATTATTCATCTGTTGTTATTTATTCGTTATTATTGTTTAATTAAACAAGCTCAATAATCATAGAATTTCCCTTCACAACTTGTCACACAGTTAACGGGTTGCAACCATAACATTGTCCTTCCGCATCTGCCCCTTTACCTGTATTTGTCCGACCCAATATTAAATAAGTTGGAAGACAGAAGCATAAATCTATTTTAGCAGTGAACTAGATGAATGAATTTTAAAGTGAACTGAACTACGTGACATGGGGTACCTTCTGGTCGATATATCGAATTAATATATCAACACAACAAATGATACATCAAACGTGTTCTATCAATATGAATATATATCGATATATATATATATAATTTCTTTCGATATATCGTTGCTAGCCCTAGTGGTGATTAATGCTATGAGGTGTTACGTTACATCTGAAAATGTTTTCTACACTAATGACATCTAATAAATCGTGAAAAGCAAGGCCCAGTTCCGTTTTGTAATGAATATAATTAATCTCCCCTCCCTCCCACACAAGCTTAGGCCGATCAAACTATTTTTTATTGCGAGTGCCTTTTGAAGAAGCTCAATGAAATTCCTTCAAAATATAGCTAAATTAATTTTTCTGTTCCATATGTTTGTGTTTCATAAAAGTAATATTATTTTCTATTCATCGCATTAACACAAAATCAGGAGGATTTTAGATTGAAGTCTTTCTAATATTGCAAAGTTTGAGACAGTATCCCACAATTGTACACCATACATCCACACTGGCTTGAATATTACTTTGTAGATTAACAATTTGTTGTCTAAGGAACGCTGAGAGCTTCTGCCGAGAAGCCAATAGTACTTATAAAATTTCAGGTTTAGATGTCTGTGTTTTTTATATGACTTCCTCAGGTAAATCCCCTGTCCAAGCGTATGCCTAGGTACTTAACTTCTACATTTTGTGGTATTGCGGTCCCATTAATTTTTTGAACCAAGCCTCAAAAGAGATAAGACTTTATGATTGGCAAAAGACTTATTGGTCTGTAAGAGCTAACTTTATTGGGTAGTGTATTACCGAGTTTTGGATTCTTAAGGTTTTTGCCACTTTCCATTGTACCGGAATGTAATTAGCTCTTAGTATTGCATTGAAGACGAACATGATCATTTTGAATGCTTTCTTAAATAGTTTTTTCAATACCCTCTCTGTTATTAAATCATATAACCAGGTGACTTTTTAGTGTAAAGGTTATTGAACATGGTTTTAATTTCTTTAGTAGTTAAATGTTTTAGTGGTAATGCGAGCTATAATGGTATACATCAAGGTAATGATCAATTTCTTTCTTGTCATCTGTGCCCTGTTCGCTTCGCAGTGGCTTGAAAACACTTTCAAGATGATGAGCAAACACCTCTACTTTTCAGCTATGTTATAGTCCATGGTCCATCTTGTTTCCAAATAGCTGGTATTGGCTTTGCAGGTTGCTTGAGATGTTTAGTTGCTCTCCACAGGGAGTAGTCACTGCTTTCTGTTGCTGTCTGGCTTTCGGGGTAGTCTCTGAATGTTTTGTCTTTTTACTCCTTCAGCATTATTTTTAGTTCTCTAGTAGCTTGTTGAGCTTTCTTTTTTTAGTAGGGTATTGTCTATTCTGCCATTCCCTTCTTAATCTTTGTTTCTCAGCGATTTTATTCATAATATAATAAATATAAAAAAAGCTTAATCACATATCTGCTAGCTTTCAAGGTCCTAAATGGTTAAATATGGAAAATACATATACTTTAGTTATGTTACGTTCAATTACAAGTTGATGCCAACATCAACACCTTCGTATTTAAAGGACAAACTAGGCCGACACATGGTTTTCAGACTGCTTTCTGAATGATCCACGTTAAATCTCCCACGGCTTCTGCAATATAATAATAATGTAACATTCTTTTTAAAATAATAACAAAAATGCTGTTTAAATCGTCTATTCCCAATAAAGATATTATTTACACACTAAAACACTATAACTATAAACTATTTAATGAACTATTTAAATGCTAGATATTTACAAATTTATTTGAGGACTATTTATATAAAAACTATTTATGTATTGCAACAATTATTAACATTTATTTATTCACTAATATTCGATTGTTAACTAATTATTCAGAGTACATTTCACTACGCCGGTTAAACATTAACTGCCCTCCTTCTACCCGCGACGTCAATTTATATCTTTCATACGATGAATTATACATGCAAGTGTTGATGAGTCATACATGCGGCTGTTGATGAGTCACGTCGATGAGTCGTGTCGATGAGTCATACATGCAGGTGTTGATGAGTCATACATGCAGGTGTTGATGACTCATACATCTAGAATGTTCGATGACGGCGTATGTGGATTTACTATTCGTTACAATAATAATATCATATTTATTATGAGTAATAGTACTAGAATCACAATGAGATGATTTAGCACAACTATTTCTGATTTTGGAGGAACATTCAGGGTGAGATTTTCATCAATAGTTTCTCTAAAATGATAGAAAATAATTGATGTTATATTTGTATTCTATGCATCAAAATAAACTGAAAAAGATAATTGCTATTAAAAGCGTCATTTTGTTGCAGGTACTTGTAATTGTTCTAAATGTAATTCTTTTTGCGTAGTAGAAAACACAAGGACATGTCATGTTTCTTTAATAAAACATTACTTTAACTTGCATTTAAAATGTCGAAATTCCATACTACAAATATGGGTCAAGTATTCCTCTGGGCCAGGGGTAGGTGACCTTTTCTATTTTACGTGTCACCTCTTTCGAATTCAAGCATCAGCAAGAGCAAATGAGATTGCTTGTCCTTTTGCCTATGAAAGTGCAATGCATCTTCATACTATATTGCTGTGCATTCATCCGAAATTTATTTACGTGTCTGTTTAAGTATTGTGGCAGTAAATTAGTTGAGATAAGTTGGTGGATTGCATGAAACCACTAGGTGGATCGCACGTTGCCAATCCCTATTCTACACTATAGAATATTAAGTTTACCAATTAATCATTACAGAAAAAGTAGTGTACTGCATTACGTATATGCATCACTGATCATTTAAAAAAAACAGAGTGACACCCAAACAAACAAATGAGAATCTAGGTCAACGCATGGTCAACAGCTGTGAAACACATTAAGATAATATGAGAGAGTCAGCAGGTTCTTGTGTTACCCTTGGCTGTTAAAGAAAGTCAGCAGCATACATTAGGATTGTACTTTTTAGCATTTCGTTTGTCATCGTTGAATACATACACCCTAATAACAAATTATAATTAAAAATTTCATTACGTTTTAAGTGTAATAGGGTACTGAAGACATTTAAAGAAAAGTAATTGCAAAAATTTTATGGAAATATTTGATTTAATGGAATATACATTAAGCATCTTGTTAGCTCTTCTTAAATAAAATCAGTTTCTGATGCTACTGAATCATTGCAACTCACCTGCTGTTAGAGTCGAGAATGTGATCGCCGCGTGATTTGTAATGCGTTATGCATTTTCACCCTCATGATTTCTGTAACCCAGATTCTTCATTTGTTTGCTTGGGTGTACCTACATATATGTGTGATACTTAGTAATGAGCATGTTAATCTATATCAGGCCATCGGCAACCTTTTTACTCAGAAGAGCACCCTGAATGATTTGCTTATGACAAAGGGCACACCTTGTTTTAATTTTGCTGGTTGAGGAAGTTGTGGGACTATACTCCAACCAAACAAGCAAGAAATGAGTCATCTTCGTAATCACACCGGAATAAAGAAATACGACCCGAGGTGAGATAAGATAGGAGTGCAAATTTTGTTGCTAAGAATTCAGTGACGTACGCTAGAACCAACACATTTTCATTGCTTCATTCACATTTATTTTTAATTAAAAAGGGGTTTGTTCCGCTTATGAATCTTTCTAGCTCATTTATTGTTTATTTTATCATTTAGATTACAGCGGGAACTTCGTGTAATTCTAGATGCATTTTACATTTTCGCCCACGTGTTTGTGATGACTCATTTCTTGCATGTTTGGTAGAAGTATAGAACCATAAATTTAAAAAAATGAAATTTTTAATATTGTAATTTTTGGTACAAGAATCTGCACTATGAATATTTTTACTTATTTTAGACAGATCACACACTGACTTAGGAATGTTTGGTTCATTGGTATTTTATTATTGTTTTATTAAAATCAGAAAATAGTGATACTGTATACTCTTATTTATAATCCACCCTCATGTTAAAATGTCCAGAGTAATAAACTATAAAAAACTAACAAAATGTGTTGTTTCTTTTTCAGGCTCAAATGCCCGATCCGAAAACATACAAGCAACATTTCCAAAACAAGCATCCGAAGAATGACCTGCCAAGCGAATTGCATGACGTTTAATTCAAGTGCACTTTAAAAATTTAAAAACAAAAACAATGAACACCATTTGTGTTCCATCCCCAGCGTTGGACATAAAAAAAATTTGTTATAACCTTTCTTGCAAATTTTTAATCCTTTGATGCGCTATCTTACTTCGGGTACTTTCATTACATTCTTTGTTTTATCAATTATGTTAATATCTTAATATATATTTAAACATACCTCTATTATTGGTTTAAAAAACATTTAGTTTTAATATTTTATGCGATGATTTATTACGATAAATGAAAATAAATTTTCATTTCTTGTTCAATATTAAGTAGAATTATTATTACTATTTGGCATTCTGTTACCCTTATTCATTGGTTGAAATGAATTATTATTATTAAGAAATGCAGGTGGTTTGTTCAGTAATAATGGTGCAATATGAATAATGTTTTAAATCTTAAATATTTCAATTCCTTTCTCATTAAAGCAAAAGTATAGCTTTACGTTGATCTGTTATACTAGTTTGGTTTTGGCAATAGAAAAAATAATTACATACATTTGGTGTGAAAGTGAAAGAAAATTCAAGGTTTTCATAATTCATAAAACTTTTTAGATTTAATAAATGTTTTTTATTTTCTTTTATCATATTGACTTATAGTTAAAAAGTACATTCCGTTTGTTTTTATACTATTATTCAAATAGAAACGATATATTGGCTATGTGCATAACTTTGGTTATATTGAAAGGTAAAAAATGTTACATAGTAATTTTATAATAATGTAATGAACAAATAAGTAACGGAGAAATGACAAACGTATGACCAACATTAAGGGTAATTGTTAAGGCCAGATAAATGAGTAACACACTCCATACTTATCGTAGGGGTCTTAAAAGAAGGTGCCTAGTATGACAATAGCTTCAGTCAGTCATTATTCAGCCCTTGGTGGTAATCATTCATTTAATAAACAATAAATTGTTCAAATAAACATGTAAATATTTAAAACAGTGTTTTATTAATTCAGCATGTTAATGTTTATTAAATATCAACCTACAGATTAAAAAGTAATTAGACCTATGTACTCTTAATTTAAAACTTATTTTTAATTAAAGTTCTATTTTTAATGAGTAATAATAAAATCAAAGATATATTTTTAATTTGTGTGGCAGCATAAAGACATGTGGGTGGAATAAATATCTGGGCTTCAAACTATGGTGAACAACTGACTTTGTTCTATAGTATTGTAGTGTGCAGATTGATAGTCATATGTCCATATACATTCAAACAATTTGCCGTGCAGTGTATACTACAACCAGAACTAACCAAAGCTTACGAAACTATGCTTAATGTGCAGAGATCGTTTGTTACGTCATGATAGTAGCCAATGGTTTTATTGGGATGGCTTATTTTTTTTATCATTAATTTTTTTACATAATTGTTTAACCTGATATTTCCCATGAGAGATGGAAATACAGGTATTTGATTATTTTGCACAAACAAAATGTACAAAACGTTATTTTTAATAATTTGCATTTAAAACTTCAGGTTTGCTGATTTTTATCGAGGCAGCATAATCACAATTAGGTATGTATATTTAAAAGAAGAACTTCAAGAATAAAAACATAAAATATAAAACATGAGAGCGAAAATCAAAAACCAATAGTAATTACCAAATTCACTAAAAAATATTTACTAATAATTTTATTGAAAATAAACCTATAAATTAAATCATAAAATTGAAATCTTATCTCTTTTTAATCTGAAATCTGCAAGTAAAGGAAGATTTCTACTAAAAGAGTTTGCTACTACTAATGACTACTTTGTGGTAAACACTCAAATGGTGAGTCAACACTGCCACAAGTATTTGAAGATTTTGAATTATATCTAAATGAATTGTTTTCAGAAACAAACATTACTCTTTTTGCAATGTGACAGCTGAGTTTCAGCCATTTTGCAAAATGAAGTGTTTTTAGGCAAACTAAACTACTCGATTTTATGAATAGAACTGCATAAAAGCTAGACTGTAAATTTATGAAAGATAATAAAATATATAAATATGTTAAAAGAATTTTAACTTGGGCAACTTTTAATTACAATCATTCAGACTGTATGTAGTAGATAATAAACAAATACATTCTTAAATAATATTCTAAACTAAAAAATCTCAAAAGGGATTTTACATAATACAGTGAAGCTCGCTAATTCGGACTAATTAAAATATGGGCAATCCGAATCATTGCTATTTCCGGATTACCGTGTCTGTAGAGTTACAATGTTTTGAAATATGAAGATTAGTAAAAAGTTTCACAGTATTTATTAAAATATAACCTGACAATTTTGTTTCGACAGCTAAGCTGTCATTATCAAAGGTAATATAAATATAAACAAACACGTCGCTAAGGTAGATACAAAAATAGGTAACTAGATAACAAGATAAAATTAATAATAATCAGAATTAAGTATCTAACACTTCCAGTAACGGAGAATTACTGAGCTCAAGCTATTCATTCATTAAAGGTACCCTGAGTTTGTGTTTGTCAAAGGCTTCTAAAATGTCTAATTTACGTTTGTTATTACAAAAATGTAGGAATTTAATATTATTTTGAGGAGTCATTGTGTGATTTTGTTCTAAAAGGTGTTTGGCATAATTAGATTTTTCAGGATGTTTATTTTTGTAACAACGTACGTGTTCTTTAAATCTTATGTCAAAGTTTCGAAGTATTTGCCCAATATATACCGAACTACAAAATCTTTTGATAGATAACCTATAATCTTTTTGTTTAATTAAAGTGTCAATCAAATTAATTAAATTATAACATTTAAAACCAACACTAACACTTTTTCATTTTTATTTAATGCTAAAGACAGAACACATCATGAAATCGGGCATTTAACGATTAAATTGTTATTTTTGTAGACATAAGATATAAAGAACATGTACGTTGTTACAAAAATAAATATCCTGAAAAATCTAATTATGCCAAACAACTTTTAGAAGAAAATCACACAATGACTCCTCAAAATAATATTAAATTCGTACATTTATGTAATAACAAACGTAAATTAGACATTTTAGAAGCCTTTGAGATAAACAAACACAAACTCAGGGTACCTTTAATGAATGGACAGCTTGAGCTCAGTAATTCTCCGTTACTAGAAGTGTTAGATATTTAATTCTGATTATTTTTATCTTTTTATCTAGTTACCTATTTTTTGTATCTACCTTAGCGACGTGTTTGTTTACATTTATATTACCTATGATAATGACAGCTTAGCTGTCGAAACAATATTGTCAGGTTATATTTTAATAAATACTGTGAAACTTATTACTAATCTTTATTTTTTCATGATTATGGGGTTCCACAAAGTAAGGCTGGAAACAATAAACAAGGATTACAATGTTTTATTTGCAAATAAATGCAATTGAATGATTTTGCAAGGACTTTTTGTTTAAATAAACAAAACTGCAAAAATATTTAACGCAAATTAACGTTTCTTGACGAAGAAAGGCGTTTTTAAAAATGGTACTTTATTTTAAAAACGCAAAAGACGGAGCCCAAGTTACAAAATGAATACAGTTTACAGTTAAATACAATAAGATATTTATTCGTCGTGAATTTACACAGTATGCACTTGCATAATCACTTAAATACTATTATACAATTTTAACTTAAAGCTGGTAATTATGATGTTCAGAAAGACCGAGGTAAACAGTAACCATGGCTACCAGTTTCTACGGCTTTCTGGGTGAGTATTGCTTAAAAGAAGGTAAACATCTACCCTGATAGACAGTTTCTATCTTTTAAGCTTCGTCGTAACTCAGACTGAACTGTCCCATAAAGTGCTGGTCTTTATATACTCCTGTGAGCGTGGAATCGTGGCCGTGTGCCTACGTGACGAAGTTTAAAAGTTCATTATACTATATACGCTAAATCTCGGAATGTGACCTTCAACAATTACACTCAGGAAATCTATTTTAAGACACCACCTGTTTCAGAAGATAAAATTCTTCAATGCTTACTTTGATAAAATAAATAAAACTTTACAATTAACCATTTATTTAATTAAGCGTCAGCAAATAACTCTTTCGAGTAATTTTAACAATTTAATTTACCCAATTTTATAAATATTTCTAACTCAATGTCAATTCCAGACAACTATATTAACCCAAAAATATTTAAATGCATATAATAAACATACGTAATACATAAGTAATACCTTCTTCAAGTTTGCTTTTAAAATAAACCTCATAAATTTTAATGTCAGTTAAAGATGGAAGTAAATCGAATCATAGCTGAAATTGTAAACCCAGTACTACAGAAATAATTATTAGAACCATCAATAGAAAAACTTTCCTGGAAATCATTTCCCAATAAAGCAATTTTTATTTTAACATTGCTAAACAGCAATACTCCCCTTGATAATAATGATACTATAAACGTTGAAATAGTCAAAAACTCCAGAACCATCCAGAACTTAATTCTCACCTATACAGTGTAACCCTAACAGATCAGACTCACAAGATCGAATTTATTTCTTTGTTATCCCTACGATTAATCATAAAACTACATAATCGAAAAGATCCATGAACATGACACATATGACATGAACTTACAAAGGCATTGCTAAAAAGACATGCTAATGACCTGATGATCTTTTCAGGACAATCAAGATCCTCTTCTTCATCTGGACCCTCGTTCACTGTGACGTAACGATTCACCAACTAATCGACAACCCCGGATTATACCCTTTAGTGCAAGGCAAAGCACTTATTAAAGAAAGCACTTGGACCTTAATTAAAACATTAGACTATTCTCCTTTATTAAATAATTATCAAACCCTCAAAATTAATTTACTTAACACTATTTCCTTGTTAAACAATCAAGAATATTTACTTCCTCATCGATCTTTCAAAACTACGAAAGACATTGCTATTAGCCATGATAATCAATTACTACTAATACGACAATAATTAGACAGAGCCGATCAATTAATCAATCAATTATTTCCTGACTTACAGACGCATCAAAGATCAAAACGGTCCCTATTTGACGGTGTAGGTAACGTTATTAAATTCTTAACGGGTAACCTTGACGCTGACGACGGTCGACGCAATGAAGAACTTATCCAAAAATTGACAACATCTACCGATACTCAAAAAATGATTCTACAAGAACAAGCACAAATTTTAAATGATACAATCAACATCTTCAAAACCAATATTGAAACCCTCGCACAGAACCAAAATCTTCTAAGTCAAAATCTCATTAAAATCATTCTCAATACCACTGTGAAAATTCGAGAAATCATTGGAACCCTAAATACGTTTACTGTATTAGATCAATCAATTCAATCTTTACAACTATTTATCACCACATGTATAGATCTCGAAACCTCGTTAACCTTTGCCCAAAACCATCAGCTACATTTATCTTTAATTGATAACAACGATTTGTTATCGATCTCAGATCTCAAACACACTACAAAGACTACCTACCAAACAAACTTTGGATGTCCCATATCCCATTAACCATGAGAATCTACATCTTTATGAATCCTTAATTTGGATCAAGGCATATCAAAAGAACACCACACTCACTTTTATATACGAGATTCCTCTAATAAAACCATCCACAGAACACCAATACATAAGACTAATCCCATTTCCTGCTGCTCACAACAACCAATTCCAAATGGTCATTCCCATCTACAACACCATACTGTTTAATACCGACTTTAGCATTCCCATCACTGATAATCAGTGTATGCAAATAACCCCTTCACATTATTTCTGTTCACAAACAAATTACTTCACAATCCCAAATTCCAAATTGTGCGAAACACAATTAATTATTAGCCTTCAAGGAAGCTCAAAACTGTCAACCTGTCATATTTGAATTGCATACGACAAAAGTAATAAAAATAAATCAATCTACCTGGATCATTAGTTCCCCTAATAAAACGATCATCGATAGCAGATTTATCGACTCTATAACACGAAAGACCATTACTGGATGAATATTACTCCATCTTACCAGTGGCTGTTACGTTCTAATCAATCAAAACGAACTTTTGGCTACATTTCAATCATCTTTCCTAGAACAGAAACAAATCGCTATGGCATCCATCGGAAAATTGCAACCCGATTCAGTCCATGTACCCGAAATTACAAAAATTGACCTATCGCCTATAAATGTTCATCAATTAATCCAGAATCAAGCGAAATTAACAAAGGGCATGTCTACACTCGAAAGTATCAGTCCCATCAGATATACACCATTACATTATGGCCCTTTTATTCTCACGCTGATCATGACTATCATAACAATAAGTCTTATCTTCTTTGTATACTACAAACGCAGATTAATCGCCACCAAGATGTATCAACTAACGTCACCCCTTAAAGAACCCGACAATGTAACTTTTAACCCAACTTCAAGTCACTGAAATATTCTTCTTCAAAGTATATTTCATTCTTGCGTGGGAGGAGTTAACATTTGTTCATTACCCAAGCGAAGTGCGATCTCATTATAAATGTATGCGAGCTAAACGCCTCGAGCGGGGCGCCCACGATTGGGCGCGGTGTCAAACCCACGGCCACGTGTGCATAGCAAGCATCTGCAGTACGCAGAACTCTATAAGGAAGTCACGTAGGCCACAGCAGCCGCAGTACGCAGAACTCTATAAGGAAGTCACGTAGGCCACAGCAGCTGCAGTACTTAGAACTCTATAAGGAAGTCACGTAGGCACACGGCCACGATTTCACGCTCACAGAAGGAGTATATAAAGACCAGCACTTTATGGGACAGTTCAGTCTGAGTTACGACGAAGCTTAAAAGATAGAAACTGTCTATCAGGGTAGATGTTTACCTTCTTTTAAGCAATACTCACCCAGAAAGCCGTAGAAACTGGTGGCCATGGTTACTGTTTACCTCGGTGTTTCTGAACATCATAATTACCAGCTTTAAGTTAAAATTGTATAATAGTATTTAAGTGATTATGCAAGTGCATACTGTGTAAATTCACGACGAATAAATATCTTATTGTATTTAACTGTAAACTGTATTCATTTTGTAACTTGGGCTCCGTCTTTTGCGTTTTTAAAATAAAGTACCATTTTTAAAAACGCCTTTCTTCGTCAAGAAACGTTAATTTGCGTTAAATATTTTTGCAGTTTTGTTTATTTAAACAAAAAGTTCTTGCAAAATCATTCAATTGCATTTATTTGCAAATAAAACATTGTAATCCTTGTTTATTGTTTCCAGCCTTACTTTGTGGAACTCCATAATCATGAAAAAATAAAGATTAGTAATAAGTTTCACAGTATTTATTAAAATATAACCTGACAATATTGTTTCGACAGCTAAGTTGTCATTATCATAGGTAATATAAATGTAAACAAACACGTCGCTAAGGTAGATACAAAAATTAGGTAACTAGATAAAAAGATAAAAATAATCAGAATTAAATATCTAACACTTCCAGTAACGGAGAATTACTGAGCTCAAGCTGTCCATTCATTAAAGGTACCCTGAATTTGTGTTTGTATATCTCAAAGGTTTCTAAAATGTTTAATTTACGTTTGTTATTACAAAAATGTACGAATTTAATATTATTTTGAGGAGTCGTTGTGTGATTTTCTTCTAAAAGTTGTTTGGCATAATTAGATTTTTCAGGATATTTATTTTTGTAACAACGTACATGTTCTTTATATCTTATATCAAAATTTCAAAGTGTTTGTCCAATATATACTGAACTACAAAAATAACAATTTAATCGGTAAATGCCCGATTTCATGATATCATGTGTTCTGTCTTTAGCATTAAATAAAAATGAAAAAGTGTTAGTGTTGGTTTTAAATGTTATAATTTAATTAATTTGATTGACACTTTAATTAAACAAAAAGATTATAGGTTAGCTATCAAAAGATTTTGTAGTTGGGCTTGAAGCTTGAAAGATAGAAACTGTCTATCAGGGTAGATGTTTACTTTCTTTTAAACAATACTCGCCCAGAAAGCCGTAGAAACTGGTAGCCATGGTTACTGTTTACCTCGGTCTTTCTGAACATCATAATTACCAGCTTTAAGTTAAAATTGTATAATAGTATTTAAGTGATTATGCAAGTGCATACTGTGTAAATTCACGACGAATAAATATCTTATTGTATTTAACTGTAAGCTGCTGGATAAAGATGCTTTGCCTTTTCAGCCAAAATTTCTGAAGATATTTGTGACGTATCTAAAACCATGCAAACAACTTTTCTTCCATCTCCAGATATTCCGCAGGTTTTAAAGTGTTTTTTAACTTTGCTATATGATCCTTCAAATTTCGTAACAAATCTGGAAATGTATAGTAGGTATTTCAAATTACAATGCGGTCTTTTTAAATTTAGCACAAAATCTTTTTATAAAATCCTGGACAAAATTAACACATCACTTTTTACTTTTACTATTATTTGTAATTTTCCCAGTTTTAATTCGTGAAATATAATATCTAGGTAGCTTAGTATCTCATCTGTTATTTACTACGAAGGAAACTTCCAAAAGGTTCGGAAAGTCCTCCTAAATAGGTTTTAAGAGCTAAGTTTTTAGCATCTCGGGCTTGGTACTCTTTTATTTCTGGTATTTCCGAGCCTAGTGCAATTTTAGAATTTAGTATGGCTAATAAGGATCTAATTCGATTATAAAATTCTACGATTCTCGTGATAATTGTCTCATACGAGATAGATCGATCCGGATGTTCAGTTCCGATCGTTGATCTCCAAAATTACTAAGAAGGATGTCTTTTAAAGAATTCCATGAATCAAATACTTGTCCAGTTACGACCTCTAAGGCTGGGTCTTTTAATCGGTTTCGTGCTGAGGAAAGTAAAAGTCTATTTATATATGCCTCTGGGTCGTTTCGTTCCTTCCCAAAATTGGTAGAAAATGTCTTCTACAGCTCGAATATATTCGGATAACTCGACGGGGTTTCCGTCATAGGTTGGAATTTCATTTAAAAAGCTTGTATGAAGGCCGAAAATCGTTTGCACGTTAAAATTCATAAATACTTAACAATTGTAAACAAAGTTTGAAAATTAAAAACGTAATAAAAATGATTTTTATGTTAGTAAGGGCCTATTTAAGGTGCCTACCCATTGCTTGCAAGTGGGCTGGAAATTAAGTATCACTAGTTGATACACCAATCCATCTCGCTTACTACAAGCAAATGTGAACTTAATTCTAAAGGGTTTAGTATGTATTAAACTTAAAATTAATAAATTGTTAATCTTGTTTGATTTTGAATATAATTTGTAAACTTGTGTGATATTTGTTTGCGCAATGCGCATTTAACAATAATAATAATTGATAGTTAGTTTCTTTCTCTATCTTCATTGTTGGTTTAAATTTTGCCGTTGAATGACTCCAATAGTCAGGCTTCTGCAGCAGCTGTGCGTACCTCGGGCGATGCTTATCCCTTGGAAACGGCGATGCTACTTACAGGTGATGCTCTGGAATCGGCTACTGTCTCAGGCGATGTTTGTCCTTTGAATCGCTGGTTCCCAGATGCAGACTCGATAGGCAAATAAAGACTTAAAAGCCAAGGAACTCGACAGTGCTTTTAATTTTCGAAAAACGGTGTCCTGAGTCCTTTTGCCTATCCTACCGACTGCGCCAATTAATTTTTCTTGACGAAGAAAGGCGTTTTTAAAAATGGCACTTTATTTAAAAAACGCAAAAGACGGAGCCCAAGTTACAAAATGAACACAGTTTACTGTTAAGTACAATAAGATATTTATACGTCGTGAATTTATACAATATGCACTTGCATAATCACTTAAATACTATTATACAATTTCAACTTAAAACTGGTAATAATGATGTTCAGAAAGGCCGAGGTAAACAGTAACCATGGCTTCTACGGCTTTCTGGGTGAGTATGGCTTGAAAGAAGGTAAACATTTACCCTGGTAAACAGTTTCTATCTTCAAGCCCGTCGTAACTCAGACTAATTTGTCCCACAAAGCTCTGGTCTTTATATACTCTTTCTGTGGGCGTAAAAATCCTTCAGTTGACCACACGTGGCCGTGGGCTGTGCCTACGTGATGATAGCATTCTACTTCCTCTAGGAATTCATAGAAAATATATTAGATACAGTTCTGAGTATTGCAGCTGCTTCCTGCTTTGATATATGTGGGCGCTTGCTGTGCGCACACGTGACCGTGGGTTTGATACTGCACCTGCATTCGTTTTAACAGATGTGGGCGCTCCGCTCGAAGCGTTTATCTTGCATACATTTATAATTAGGTCACACTTCGCTTGGATAATGAATAAATGTCAACTTGCATGATGTGTACATATTTCATTAAAAATATATATGTTTGTGGTGTTTTATTTTTTGCAGTTTTTGTGACGGTGTTGGTAAAACTAATTAGGATGGTATTTTATACAATTCACCGAAAAGGACGGATGAAGTATACAAGTGTTGACTGACGCACCGAAAGAAACAGGCGTTTTATGGCCGCCATATAAGTATAATAATAGTGATTAAATTTATATTTCAGAATTTTAAATAATAAACCTCTTTTCAAATTAAGGCGTTTTATTTGCAGAAGTAGAAATAAATAGGTCCTTAAGACATCAATAAAACGTTATTTAAATCATTGAATGACGTTTTCTTTACGTCATAAAACAACGTCTTTTATACATCGTAAAATGACTTCTTTGGGCTGTGACATTTACCCGTCTTATTAACATTATTATAACGTCACTTCAAATGTGAAAATGACGTAATGACTGACCAATAATCGACGTTAAAATGACGTCAGTTTGCTTACTGGGATCGTCTCTGTTTCCAACACTGTAATTAAAAAAAGATCTCGAACACTTTCAAACTAATATTATAAATAATATACTTCAGTTCAAAGTTCCCCCAAACAAGTTTTTCATTTTTATTATATTGCAACAATTGTGTTTGCCTTATTAATTAATAAACGCTCTAAATGCCATCCTCAGGCAACTAAAAACAAATTACCGTATTTAATACGTAAATCTAAACAAGTGAACGAATTTCATAGTTCATTACAACTTAGTGTTAGCATATTGTAAAGTACCCAGCTAGCACACTGACTTCATAATGTCGCCGATTTCTCGGCAGTAACTACGTCAAAAGACTTATTAAAATGACGTCAAATTGCGTAAAACTGACAGCATTATGTCATAGCCCAAGGATGTCAATATAAGACGTCAATAAAACGTAGTTCAACGACGTCATTAAAACTTTGTTTAATGACGCCATTAAAACGTCCTATTTTAGAACTAGGGCAGGATTTATAAATAAATAGTTGAATATTGGAAATAATATTTATTATATACTGTTTCATACATAATTATTAAACAAAAGTAAACATTCAATAACAGAACAGACATCTCTTCTATTAACTCAACATCTCGTAATTATTAAACAAAAGTTAAATGTTTACTTTTGTAAACAATAAATAATCAGTTCAGTGGCGTGCGGTGAGAATTTAGGCTAGGGAAGCAACCACGATTTAAATTTTAATACACCTAGGTACAATAAAAAACAGTGTTATAATTATTAAGCTTTAAAAGTCCTTTAAGGAAGGATTTTTACACTTCAGTAGTATTCTTTTACTCTATAATGATTAATCGGATTGGTAATTTTTTAGCACATCTCGTTCTTTTGAATACTGATTAACTCCCACCTAGTAAGATATTTTTAGCATGATTGCAGTGGCGTAACTACGTAAGATTGCGCACCCCTGCGAGACTTACCTTTGCGCCCCTCATATATACAGATGAATCGTTTATAGTAGAAAGGGACTTGGTTACATTTTGAGCCATTTTGAAGTTTTCGTGGATATTACGTATTTCATTGATTAAGTATTGGCATCCTGTAGGATTTTGGCCTATAATATAATATACATAAGAATGACCTACAAAGTCATCAAAAAAGGAAAAGTGAAGACATTTTCCTCACTAATATAATAATGTTTATGAATATGTTTCTGTTGTATCTTTAATAATATTTTGATGAATTTTTTGTTAAATTTTTGCTTTAATTATTGAAAGGGTATTTTTTTAATTCATGCTTGTCAAAATAATTTTTTTATAAGAATTACTTGATCCTGTGTCATGAAATTCCAATGTAAGATTTCCTAAAAAAAATAAATAGCAATAAAAAGCGTTATTGAAGCAGAAAAAAGTTTTTCTTGTTTATTTCAAAAACTGTAAAATGTTACTTGGTTCTTTTCTACAATAAACGATTTAATTATACTGTAGTTGTTTTATAGACTGGTGATTTGGTTAGGTTTTCTTTATTTACCTTGACCTTATGGGTGTGCCAATGTTTGGTTTATTTTATTTTAATACTAATAATTTATTAATGATTTAAAAAAATCTAACTTTTTTTGTTTGTTGGAAGTATATCTAACATTTTTGGTTACCAAAGATGCATTAATATTGTTGATAATTACTTATTAAAAAAATAAAAGAAGTAGAGCTTAGGGTCAATAATAAAAAAAAGTCGATAAGGAATATGGAGATGAGAATCAATAAAAATTTGTACAAGGTAAAATCTGTACAGAAATGTAAAAAAATAAACTGTTGGTAATTGCATATAAATTATGTATATATAAATGTAATATAATAAAAGAAATGAACCTATAAAAAGGAATGGAAAATTAATATAAAAAAGAGGAATGATTTGATGTTTTGTACTAAAGATTTCATCGAAAAAACTTTATTTGAAAAGAATAAATCAGATAAATAATAATCAGAACCCTAAGGTATAGGGTTCTGATTTGAGGTTAAGCAATGGAATGTGCGGTAACACAAAATGAAAAATAATAGTGGCTCTGTTGAGACATATGTGTACCAGGAGGTCAAAGGTAATTTTATCTATGTTTGTGTTTTAAGAAAAATAGGAAAGTTAAACAAGCCAAGAGAGACAGATTTATAAACTTTAAATAAACCTTTGCTAAGATTTATAAATTGATAATACTAAAAAAATATATAAACAATTTAAAATCAACTTAAGGCTAGATGAAAATGTAATTTTAAATAATACTTGATTTCTGAAGAAAATTATCATTATTGTATAAAATTCTATCAATTTATTTCATGTGAATCAAAAATATGAAGATGCCTTTAATAAGTAAATAATAAAATTATGAACCCCAATAAACTGATACTATAGACTTTTGGTAGAGGTAGTCAATTTAATTTTCTTATTTGATTCAAACAATTTAATTCATCTTATTAAGACGTCGAACCATACCGCTACAATACGTAGGTAAGTTTTGTTCAAATAAAATAAGCACTAATTAATAATAATAATTTGTTACCTTTTCATTTCCTTTTATCTCTTCAACTAATGTTTTTATATAATTAATGAGATTTAACACCAATTTCATTTTTTTCTGGGCTTTAACGCAAATTAACGTTTCTTGACGAAGAAAGGCGTTTTTAAAAAATGGTACTTTATTTTAAAAACGCAAAGGACGGAGCCCAAGCTACAAAATGAACACAGTTTATTGTTTAAGTACAATAAAATATTTATTTGTCGTGAATTTACACAGTATGTACTTGCATAATCACTTAAATACTATTATACAATTTTAACTTAAAGCTGGTAATTATAATGTTCAGAAAGACCGAGGTAAATAGTAACCATGGCCACCAGTTTCTACGGCTTTCTGGGTGAGTATTGCTTAAAAGAAGGTAAACATCTATCCTGATAGATAGTTTCTATCTTTCAAGCTTCGTTGTAACTCAGACTGAACTGTCCCATAAAGTGCTGGTCTTTATATACTCCTTCTGTGGGTGTGAAATCCTTCAGTTGACCGCTACGTGACTTCCTTATAGAGTTCTGAGTACTGCAGCTACTGTGGCCGTGTGTCTACGTGACTTTCTTATAGAGTTCTGTGTACTGCAACTGCTTGCTATGCACACACGTGGCCGTGGGTTCGATACTGCACCTGCAATCGTGGGCGCTCCGCTCGAGGCGTTTGTCTGGCATACATTTATAATTAGGTCACACTTCGCTTGAGTAATGACTAAATGTTAACTCCTCCCACGCAAGAATGAAATATACTTTGAAGAAGAATATTTCAGTGACTACAATAAAGTGGTTGGCTAAATGAAAAGTAGGAGGTGTCACATTTTACAAATATACCGATAATAATAAGAATACATAATAAGACAGTAAATAAAATAGTACTTAGTATATGGAGATTACATAGATACATAATAGAGTACATAATATAATAATAGAACAGAGTAATAATGTAATGATAATACATATAACACTAATACTAATGTGTAATTAGGTATGAGGTTAGTATTGATAATAACAATAATAGTTATGTTAAAGGTGATCTGCTTTGGACCAGGGGACTTGAAGATGGGTTACATTAGTTACAAAGTTACATTGTCGGGTTCTTTAAGGGGTGACGTTAGTTGATACATTTTGGTGGCGATTAATCTGCGTTTGTAGTATACAAAGAAGATAAGACTTATTGTTATGATAGTCATGATCAGCGTGAGAATAAAAGGGCCATAATGTAATGGTGTATATCTAATGGGACTGATACTTTCGAGTGTAGACATGTCCTTTGTTAATTTCGCTTGATTCTGGATTAATTGATGAACATTTATAGGCGATAGGTCAATTTTTGTAATTTCGGGTACATGGACTGAATCGGGTTGCAATTTTCCGATGGATGCCATAGCGATTTGTTTCTCTTCTAGGGAAGATGATTGAAATGTAGCCAAAAGTTCGTTTTGATTGATTAGAACGGAACAGCCACTGGTAAGATGGAGTAACATTGATCCAGTAATGGTCTTTCGTGTTATAGAGTCGATACATCTGCTATCGATGATCGTTTTATTAGGGGAACTAATGATCCAGGTAGATCGATTTATTTTTATTACTTTTGTCGTATGCAATTCAAATATGACAGATTGACAGTTTTGAGCTTCCTTGAAGGCTAATAATGGTGTTTCGCACAATTTGGAATTTGGGATTGTGAAGTAATTTGTTTGTGAACAGAAATAATGTGAAGGGGTTATTTGCATACACTGATTATCGGTGATGGGAATGCTCAAGTCGGTATTAAACAGTATGGTGTTGTAGATGGGAATGACCATTTGAAATTGGTTGTTGTGAGCAGCAGGAAATGGGATTAGTCTTATGTATTGGTGTTCTGTGGATGGTTTTATTAGAGGAATCTCGTATATAAAAGTGAGTGTGGTGTTCTTTTGATATGCCTTGATCCAAATTAAGGATTCATAAAGATGTAGATTCTCATGGTTAATAGGGTATGGGACATCCAAAGTTTGTCTGGTAGGTAGTCTCTGTAGTGTGTTTGAGATTTGAGATAGTATCGATAACAAATCGTTGTTATCAATTAAAGATAAATGTAGCTGATGGTTTTGGGCAAAGGTTAACGAGGTTTCTAGATCCATACATGTGGTGATAAGTATTTTCACAGTGGTATTGAGAATGATTTTATTGAGATTTTGACTTAGAAGATTTTGGTTCTGTGCGAGGGTTTCAATATTGGTTTTGAAGGTGTTGATTGTCATGAAGACTGTTAGATATGCTTCATTTTTTCCTTGTGGTCAATAACATAGTTTTCATAGAAGGTTTTCTGGAATTCCAGATCAAATGGGTTTTGGCTTTCAGTATGGCTAAATAAGATTTCAAAAGGGGTATATTTTAGGTTTGAATAAATTGAGTGGTTATAGGGTAGGATACAATAATAAATTCGTATTTCTTCAGGTGTGTTTTCTAATAGTCTATAATGTTCGAGAAGCGTAGAATGTAAACGTTCTACTGTAGCATTCGATTGATGGTTATAGGGGGTGGTTACATGTAGTTTAATTTTGTGCAGTTCAGCAAAATTTTTAGGGGTTGTTTATCGAATTCGCCGTCAACGACTAATTATTTTCGACGTGGTAAAGGTTATAATGGAATGGAATAATCGGTCTACAACATCTATGATGTTACTTGATTTTAAATAGTAGGTTTGAGCAAATGTTGAAAAAGCATCTATGAAAGTAAGGTATTTTTCATTATTGATGTGAAATATGTCCATGTGTACAGTGTGAAAGGGGCGATTAGAAGTAGGGGTCAGATTTAAAGGTTGTTTTAATGGATGTCTATTATATTTGTATTTCTTGTACAGTTGACAGTTTTCTATATATTTCTGGATATCGTTTTTGATTCCATTCCAATAATATTTTCTTTTGAGGTGTTCCAATGTTTCGGGGATTCCTCTGTGATTATTTTTACCTTCGTGATAATTTTGAATTTGAATAAGTCGTTCATTTTTATCGGTTAAATATATGACTTGCGTTGTGCATCTATAAAATTTGGGGGTATTTGTATTTGCTATAGACAGTATAAAATGGGAAAAGTCCTTACATAGAGAATCATTCGGAAAGAAGCAGTGATAATTAATCTGTGGTAAACAATGTTCCAGTAGTAATTCATGGAATTTATCGTTTTGATTTTGTTGGTTAACAAAAACTTGTATTAATCGGTGCCAATAGTGGTTGAATGTATTTGTCGTGGTAAAATAGTTTATATGAATTCAATTTGGGTTTTATTAAAAGCAAAGTTGAAGGTTGTAAATTTAATTCCTTGCATTTTCTCTTTATTGTAATGAGGTTGTAGAATACCTTATCGTAGTAGCAACTTGAGATTTAAAACAGATGGTCTCAGGGTTAAAAATAGATTTCGCTGTGTCAAGGTCAGATTTATTGTATATAGTACAAACATATAACTTGAATACCAGTATGCACTTTTAAACTTCGTAAAAGGGAAAAAAGCAGGTACTACCAAGAAGGTTAATTTGGAAAATATTTAATTGTTGTTCTATATATTTGCAAAAGTGGTTATTTATTTAAAAACAAAGATTCTTATTATTAAGGCTTGGCAAACGATAGTATGAATAGTGCAGACTCTACCGTAAGCTTATCTTTAAAATGTATTTTAATGTTGCATCTAATTAGCATTTCATTAGATAATAAATAGAGGTCATATTCCGAGATTTGCTCTATCCGACTCTTATAATATGTACAGTTTGAATTTTGCAAAGGGACTTTTGTTAATTGAAATCTCTTTAATATATTTACAAATATGATTTATACGCTCATATTTATGAGTGTAGGTGTTGGTATTTAAATCGTGTTCAATATTCTTTGCCTGTTAATAGTCATTTTAATATTTAAAGGGTTTTCGGTTCAGATAATTTATGTTTTCATTTTGGGCTTTAAATATGTAAATCGTCTATTATTTAGCGGAATAGGATTTATCTGTTTATTTTATGTTGAATTTTTAGGTATTCCATTAGTCGCATTCGGTCGCTTATTTTTGTAATTCTAGTCGTATGTCGACTTGCCCTGTGATTGACTTTTCGTTTACTAACAACATTGTTACATTTTTGTGTGATTACTTTTCGTTTTACGGAAACCGTTTTAGAGTGTTTTATTTATTGGGGCATTTTGGTTGATTTTAATTCGTTTCGCACTTGGGTTAAATTTGGCATCATAAGATTTGCGTTTTCTTGGTCCTTATAGGACGTTACGTAATTTTTGGGTTTTAGTGCTATTAAGATTATTGGTTTTAACACGAATTGGTTTTGGAACAATGATTTCTGTATCGTTTAAATTGGAGTGATCCTTTTGATTTGATTCTTGAGTTACCGTCGGGACAATGTTTTCTTTATTTGGTTGAGTTAGAAGATTGTTTGAAGTTAATTTTTCTTGAACATTTTTATGTTGTTCCGACAGATTTGGTGAAAGAAAATTATTTTCACGTTGATTAAAACTAATATATGTTGGGTCAAATTGCGGAGTGAAGTTGTTTGAAGTATTTAAAATTTTGGATTTCTTTGAAGCAGGATTTTCGAAATAGGATGGTTGTATTAATAAAGTTTCTTTAAGAGATGGTTCGTTGAAAAAGAATGGTACTACGGTTTTTCCGTTTCGTTGGATATAATTTCCACGAAAATTGATGCTTGCTCCTAATTTCTTCAATAAGTCATTTCCAAGAATTCCAATATAATTGGAATGAAAATTAAGAAGGTATACTAAATGTTTTCCTTCTATTTTATCGAGTAAAAGGGAAATAGGAACTGTTGCTACTTGATTGTGATACGTTGTGCCGTGAGAGGTTGTAATTTCAAAAGGATATTCAAAAATGGATTCGGGGTAATGTTTATAAACAAATTCGGGTGAAAGGATAGTTTTGCTACTCCCTGTGTCTACTAGGAGTTTTTAATTTGTTTTGGGTATAATTATAAATGGGGTAGACGATTTAGGGTTAAATGTAAAAGATTTTAATTGTTCTCCGAGGCTTCTTCGCGAAAATTTTCGTTAATTTCTTCTCCGCGGGTTTCATCGTAGTGGTCGTATTCAAAGTCAGTGTTAATTTGATTAACAGGTGGGATTTCTTCTTGAAATTCTGTTGAATATAATTCTTCAGAAAGGAAATTTCGTGGTTGGGGACTTAAAATTAGGTTGATTTATATTTCGATTGAAATTTGGATTAGGGGGTCTCATGGATGTATTAGGATGTGTCGGTCTCGGTTTAATGGTACTAGCTTGCATTGATTCTGGCCGATTTTGTGGTTGAAAATCTCTTTTGGGTGCAAAAACATTAGGTCGGGAATTATTTCCAAACTGCTGAGTTACTGGATTAAATTTAGATTGATTTGTATTATTAACATTTGGTTTGAATTGATGAGTGGCATTAAAAGCAGGCTTAAATTGAGGTAATACGTTCTGGTATTGTTGTGGTTTAAACTGAGGGGGTTGTGAATTAGGCTGGGGTTTATTGAAATTGCTTAGGGGAACTGGTTGTGGTAAAAACTTAGGTTGTGAGTTATTTTGTTGTGTATTTTGAAAATATCGTATGTCCAGTTCTTTTATATAAGTTAAGGCTACTTCGAGCGATGTTGGTGCTCTACTACGAAGGAAACTTCCAAAAGGTTCGGAATGTCCTCCTAAATAGGTTTTAAGAGCTAAATCTTTAGCATCTCGGGCTTGGTACTCTTTTATTTCTGGTATTTCCAAGCCTAGTGCAATTTTAGAATTTAGTATGGCTAATAAGGATCTAATTCGATTATAGAATTCTACGGGAGATTCTCGTGATAATTGTCTCATACGAGACAGATCGATCCGGATGTTCAGTTCCGATCGTTGGTCTCCAAAATTACTAAGAAGGGTGTCTTTTAAAGAATACCATGAATCAAATACTTGTCCAGTTACGACCTCTAAGGCTGGGCCTTTTAAGCGGTTGCGTGCTGAGGAAAGTAAAAGTCTGTTGATATAAGCCGCTGGGTCGTGTGACACATTGTTGGACAATAGGTGCTGGTGTTACTTGGGGTTGTACTTGAGGTTGATTACCTTGTGCCATTGTAGTATGGCTTTGCTTGCTGATCGCTAATTTAGATGGACGTAAACTTATTGGTCGTGGTGCAGATCTTACAAAAGTTTTGTTAATCGGTAATTCAGTTTCACTATCTGATGACGTATCAGTATTAATCATGAAAATGAATTCGTGATGTCAAAGTAGTGAAATATTAAACGATTAGTAAATTTGCACTTTAAAAGTAAATACTTAAAAATTCTATGAATTTGTTAACAAAGTTTGAAATATTCTAAACTTAAAAAAAAAAGATTTTTATGTTAGTAAGGGCCTATTCAAGGTGCCTTCCCATTGCTTGCAAGTGGGCTGGAAATTAAGTATCACTAGTTGATACACCAATCCGTCTCGCTTACTACAAGCAACGTGAACTTAAATCTAAAGGGTTTAGTATGTATTAAACTTAAAATTAATAAATTGTTAATCTTGTTTGATTTTTGAATATAATTTGTAAACTTGTTTGATATTTGTTAACAATAATTGATAGTTTCTTACTCTATCTTCTTGTTGGCTTGAATTTTGCCGTTAAATGACCCTAATAGTCAGGAATGACTCCAATAGTCAGGCTTCTGCAGCAGCAATGCGTTCTTCGGGCGATGCTTGTCCCTTGGAAACGTCTACTTACAGGTGATGCTCTGGAAACAGCTACGGTCTCAGGCGATGTTTGTCCTTTGAATCGATGGTTCCCAGATGCAGACTCGATAGGCAGATAAAGACTTAAAAGCCAAGGAACTCGACGGTGCTTTTAATTTTCAAAAAACGGTGTCCTGAGCCCTTTTGCCTATTCTACCGACTGCGCCAATTAACGTTTCTTGACGAAGAAAGGCGTTTTTAAAAAATGGTACTTTATTTTAAAAACGCAAAAGACGAGCCCAAGTTACAAAATGAACACAGTTTATTGTTTAAGTACAATAAAATATTTATTCGTCGTGAATTTACACAGTATGCACTTGCATAATCACTTAAATACTATTATACAATTTTAACTTAAAGCTGGTAATTATAAGTTCAGAAAGACCGAGGTAAACAGTAACCATGGCCACCAGTTTCTACGGATTTCTGGGTGAGTATTGCTTAAAAGAAGGTAAACATCTATCCTGATAGATAGTTTCTATCTTTCAAGCTTCGTTGTAACTCAGACTGAACTGTCCCATAAAGTGCTGGTCTTTATATACTCCTTCTGTGGGTGTGAAATCCTTCAGTTGAACGCACGTGGCCGTGTGCCTACGTGACTTCCTTATAGAGTTCTGAGTACTGCAGCTGCTGTGGCTGTGTGTCTACGTGACTTCCTTATAGAGTTCTGTGTACTGCAACTGCTTGCTATGCACACACGTGGCCGTGGGTTTGATACTGCACCTGCAATCGTGGGCGCTCCGCTCGAGGCGTTTATCTGGCATACATTTATAATTAGGTCACACTTCGCTTGAGTAATGACTAAATGTTAACTCGCAAGCGAACTGGTCAATTTAACTGACAAAATCCATTGTTTTTGTCATACCTAGACATGTTGTCGCTGATCCAACAAGTTAGCACATTGAGTTTGAAGTTTTTAAACAAGTTTCAAATTTTATTACAATTTACAACTACAGAACGAAGCACGCACAACGGAAATGTTTTAGTTATTGTTAGCGTCGTCGTCAAAGCAGAGAAATAATTCAATTAATCTTATTTAAATACCTAATATGATTGTACACAATATCCCCCAATTGTCTTAAGCAATGTATATTCACAATTCTCTTTTATTGCTTCCACAGAATGTGTTTGTTTTAAAATTTCTATTCTCAACAAAATAAAATTTTCCGAAGACAGCGCCCCTTTGGAGGGTTGCGCCCCCCCGCGTCGCAGGGTGTGCGGGGGCGGTAGTTACGCCACTGCATGATTGGTAATCCGCTTACCCCTTTGAATCGTAGAAATTCTGTGATTGACATAATTGAAGCATAAAAGGTGCTGTAACGAAACTTGTAACTATTACGTAAACTTGTAACGTTCTTTTGTGACAAAGCATTTTCAAATTTTTATGATTGTTTAGATTTAATCACAATGTGCAAAAGAATACGTCTTTTATACTTATGGAATTTGTTGACTATTATTCTTTATTTAAATTTTTTTAGCAAAATACCTGGTGCAGGTTTTAATCTTTGTTGTTAAATTTAAAAGTTCTGGTTTTAGTCTGCCTTTCTCAATAATTTCCTCCGAAGCTGTATGAAGAAGACTTTTTATCAAATAATAATGATAATAATACTTTACAAATTGAACGGTACTCGAACCTTCCACCGAAGCAGCTGAATTTGCAGTCATGACGTCATGACGATAAAGCAAGTTTAAATGTTGCATACAGAACAAACTAAATAGAATTATTTGTATTTAAAAAAATCCGAACTTATATAAATTGAAATAATAAAATGTTCCAAAATACACTCTCATTCGCAGATTTACAGCTTAAGTAACATTTAACAAACACGAAAAATCGAACAAATAACGAAATTATAATAAACATATGATCACGGAGTACGCTAATCAAAATAACTCGACCTTATACGATGTTAACTGTAGCCCACAACGCACCCGCGACTCGCCCGCTACCGAAAGCAAGACGTGCAGGGAACAACGAAATCCGTGCTTATATGCAGTGTAACTAACACATTTGAATCGGTGTTACCTTTCCGCGCAAGTTTAATGAGCTTAATTTAAAATAGTACTCGAAATAATTACACTTTTTGCTGTACGGAATTGATATTAAAGCTTTAGGTTGATAAACATTACAAATTTAAATAAACGATAACCATAATTTTATAAAACTATTTTTGTTAGCATTTGCTTCCCTTGCTTCCATGGACCGCACGCCACTGAATCAGTGAAATCGCCGTTTGTACTTACGGTATCTATCGCGATAAAAATGTTTACGCGCACCACCCCGACACTTCTACTGCAAAGATACTAGATTTACTACCGACCCCCTTATGTTAGTCCGATAATGCGCTATATGCGGTGCAATGTTTGCTACTTCTCCCGGCTCAGCTGGCCCACTTTTTTAATACATAAAAACATCCATACTGTCCATGTATAAATTTATATATTAT
The DNA here is from genome assembly GCA_929113105.1 of Agrypnus murinus. Classification (NCBI taxonomy): domain Eukaryota; kingdom Metazoa; phylum Arthropoda; class Insecta; order Coleoptera; family Elateridae; genus Agrypnus; species Agrypnus murinus. The sequence goes on along the minus strand of OV816023.1, from coordinate 129,050,474 downwards.
TGGAAGTAAAACAATGTTTTAGTTAGGCAGGTATTTACTTTTAATTAAACATTTTTGTACCTATTCAATATTTCAAAATTACGTAAGCGCAAATCGCATAATGTATTTATGCTCTAAACATGTAACATCTGAACTTACAGATGCATCTTTATAATTACATTAGAAATAGCAATATAGGTATATTAGGGTGGTTCTTATTTGGGTCATGTTGAAATTTTGGTTTTGCCGGGTGCCCATTTGGTTCCAAAAAAAGAACTGAAAATTTTAAGACCAATACGAACTTCCTATCTCTATTCTAATCATTCGCTGTAACGACGAGAAGTTTTCCCCATTTAAAATACATGGGTTTTTTCAATTCTTCTGCATATATTGTCACTGGGACAAATTTTTGCAAAAAATTTGAAAATTGATTTTATAGAATTAACGAGCATCGATGCTACTTTTAGGCGAGAAAAAAAATTATATGGGACGTTCTACATCACTTCAACTCTAATTGAACGGTGCATTATTTTGAATGTATTTGTAAATCGTTGGAAAAAATCAAATGCGCCATATAATTTTTTTTGTGCCTAAAAGTAGTATCGAACCCTGTTAATTACAAAAAAATCAATTTTCAATTTTTTTCGCAACAATTTGTCCCAGTGGACAAATATATACATAAGAAGTGAAAAAAAGCGTGCATTTTAAATGGGAAACTTCTCTTCGTTACAGCGAATGATTAGAATAGAGATAGGAAGTTCGTATTCATCTTAAAATTTTCAGTTTTTTTTTAGAATCAAATGGGCACCCGGCAAAACCGAAATTCCAACATGACCCAAATAAGAACCACCCTAAGGTATATACATAATTATAATTCTATAAGGTATTTACCTTTGCTGAAATAACATAAATCCTCTTACTTTTTCTAATAATAGTGGAGGAGCGTTAGGCAAAAAAAGTGCATTATTTCGGAACCGGTTACAACTACTTGGATTTTTATGATTCTTTTTTTTTAAATTTTGTAAATATAAAATACTAAAGCCTTTATAAATTAGAAATTGACGCTCAGATCGGGAAATACGGTGAAACCCGAATAACCTAAAAAATTTCCAAGTGGTCCAGTACTGCTTGCTCGACCATCTCAGAACAGTATACTGTTTTGTGTGTTATCACACCTATGTATTGGTAATTCGAAACCACTGTTAATTTATTTTTGTTACTTTTAATTTAATTATGGCAGCCATATTTGTTTCGTGGTGCACGACGTTTCTTGCAGTTTTCTATGTAAACGAAAATCTCGATATCTCCAGAACGGATGGTCGTAAGGACGTATGGTAAAAACCGTTGTATTGTTCACTCTCCGAACTACATTTGTTATTCTAAACATAAGTTTTGAAAGATGCTTCTTTATGGGTGCAATTTAAGCCCGAAGTTTAACACCTTTTCTGCAAAATTCACACTTTTTGGGGTGACAGATTCCCAGAAAAAGATGAGGTTTCAGGGTTCATTTTTTTCTAAGAAGGTGGACAATTAGAAATAGTTTATGCTTAAAATATTTGACATCTGAAATTTTACTATTTTGGTATTTATGGGCTTTTGAAGTTTTTCTTTTCTTTATTTTTCGGCAACTTTGGACGTCAATATCTCGGAAGAAAATACATGGAAAAGCACCCTTCTTATATTAATAACTTATCAAGGACTTTTATCAATAGCATATAGCTATATAATAATAATAATAATAATAATAATAATTTTACTTTCCCAAATCAATGTTATTACCAGAATAAAGTAAATTTACTCAGTAATACTAATAGAGATGGTTTACATTTACTGTTTTCAACTGGGCATAATTCTGTCCTCGCGCTAATATCAAAGTTAAAATTTTTACCATAGTTTGCGATCATATACTGCTTCATATGCGCATAATATAACAAAATTCCATCAGCGCCCATCAGAGATATTGAGGCCAAACTTGCCCAAAAATGAAGAAATTGATAATCTCAAAAGCCCATAAATATTAAAATAGTGTAGTTTCAGATTTCAAATATTTTAAACATTAACAGGAATTGGGTACCTTCTTAGAAAAAATAAAACCTGAAACCTCACCTTTTCCTGGAAATGTTGCACTTTCAAAAGCGGAAATTTGCAAAAAAAACGCTGTTAAACTTCGGGCTTAAATTGCACCAATAAAAAAGCATCATGCAAAAGTTTAGTTTAGAACAACAAATGTAGATCGAGGTGTGAACAATACCACTGTTTTTACCTTACGTCTCTACGACTAATCGTTCTTGAGATATCGAGATTTTAGTTTACATAGAAAACTGCAAGAAACGTCATGAACCACGAAACAAATATGGCTGCCGTATTTAAACCAAAATGAATAAAAGTAAATTAATAGTTGTAAAGAATTTGTTTTAAAGGGAATTTACCATAACTGTAAAGTATTCATTCATACATAACGGTAAATTTAAGGATAAAAATAACAGTAAATTGTAAACCTAACAGTAAATTTTAGAAGTCTTTAGAAATATGTGTAACGGTACTTGTATTTGAAGGGGTGCAATTGACAATTCTCCCAGAAACCGACACAGTCCACAAAAGGTTTCCATGCAGGACGCATGGGTTAAAATTACATAAAATAATAAATTGCAATAAGTTAAATTCGCAGTGTTTTAATTTCACCTTCAACAATAGTGGTATCGAATTACCACTACATAGGTGTGACAAAACACAAAGAATTATCCTGTTCTGAGATGGTCGAGCAACCAGTACTGGACCACTTGGAAATTTTTTAGATTTTCCGAGTTTCACCGCATTTTCCCATGTGTGCGTCAACTTCTAATTTATAAAGGTTTCAGTATTTTACATTTACAAGATTTAAAAAAAAAGAATTATGAAAACACGAGTAGTTTCGACCGGTTCCGAGATAGAAACGTAAAGTTACTCCACTATAAGCTGCAGGTATCATGAAGAAAATAGATAGATAAACTTCCCCTAACTAATATGAAATATAACGCCATAAACTATTAATTGTACGTAAAGAATAATGCTCTAACATTGTTATATCAATTCCTAAAACTTAAAAAGTACATATGAACAACAAAAATCGGTAAAATTATTTATTTTAGTTGATTATATGGCTTGCGCGCTATTTCCTATCTTTCGCCCCACAGTATCGAGCCGAGTTTGGCTATTATGAATATTAATCCCGGTAAATCGCAATTTTTTAATTCTCTAGACATTTTTGTATTCGATATTTCGTAAGCACAACGTGCATAATGTATAATTTATTTATGATTTAACATGTAACATCTGAATTAACAGATTCATCCTTATAATTACATTAGCAATATATTCTGGCATGATGTAATTTTAAAGAATTACAAGAATTCTCTTATTTTTAAACTGGAATACTTGATTTTTCATGCAGGCAGTTTAAGCAAGAATATACTACATTACTTTTAATTGCGATCAGAAAATCAAAAAGCCATGAAAATATAAAAAAATAATATCGACAAATCGACAAATGCAAAGAAGTTCGACTCCTTCTATGCGTGTATTTCAACTGCTATAAGTACGGCCAGGCAGGTCTTCGCCGTACTTGGTATGAAACAAGTTACGCTAACAGATACACGAAGTTCTGCTCTGTAACCAGTGGCGTAACTACCGCTCCCGCAAACCCTGCGACGCGGGGGGGCGCAACGCTCCCTAGGGCGCTGCTTTCATGAAATTTTATTTCGTTGAGAATAGAAGTTTTAAAACAAGCATTGGAGGTAAAAAACATTCTATGGAAACAATAAAAGGCAATTATGGATATACAGCGTGGCGCACTAAATGTCACCCAATTTAATTTTGTTCTTAAAGCTATAGTATTGGGCTATCGCCTTCCAAATTGTGGGCGTGAGTTATTCAGTTCCTGAAAATTACGCCAGGTGGAGTTGGAAGTCACATGCATTTAACATTGGCACAGTAGTTTGTGTTAATGGTGGATAAAGGAAATGTTTACCATTGCACATAAGACAAAAGTTGTACTACTGTTCACGGAAACAAAGAGGGTTATAGTGACTCAGAGACGTTTACGTGATCACTTTGGTACACGACAGGCCCCCAGCGCACAGACAATACGCAGATTGTCTCGCAAATTTGAAGGCGGTCTGATTTGGAGAATAAGCAGCCATGTAATGCTTATGTTAGTCAAGGAAGAGTTTGTTACACAATGAATAGCGTTGTAAACAAACAAAATATTCGATTGTGGGGAACGGAACACCCGCGAATTATCCACATGAAAGAAAGTTAGATGGAAAAAGTGAGTGTGTGGGTGGCGATGTCCAGTCATGGAATCACCGGTCATCTTATCATCTTTTTCTCCCCAAATTCATGGCAAGAGGTCTACCAATGCAAACATTGTGGTTATGCAGGATAGAACGCGCCCCCACACTGCGAATGTTGTGCTTGATTTCTCACAGGAAACTTTTGGCTTTCGTATAATGTCACGCAGATTTCCTGACTCTCCTGAAGGTGTCCGAACGTGGCCGCCCCATAACCCGGACATCAACTCACGTGATCTTTCCTTTGGGTTCAAAAAAAAGGTGTACCACAGGAATCCCGAAAATGGGGTGTAATGCGATGCAATGTAAGGGTGCGTCTTGAAGATGTGAGGCGATGCGGTGTGCATGTGGAACATGTTATCCTTTATGAATACTTTTCTATGCTGTTGTGATTACTTTGTTATCAATTCTGTACCAATCTCTTCCAAAATAAATATGTAATTTATAAAACAAATCGTGCGTCACCCTTTACATTGCTCAAAACAATTAAGAGAATATTTATCTGCTTTGATGACGACGCTAAGTATAACTAATACCTTTCACTAGTGGCAACACTAACTGTTCACTTCACAGTTTGATTTGAATTGTCAAAGTGATGCTCCAAAATGTTTAATCTAGAACATAAAATTGCATAACCTCTAATTTACGCAACGAGTCAATTGGCAGGATCGCCAAACGTATAAAAAAATTCCCGCCTACTTTAATTTTAAATTTAAATGATCTCACGGTACCACTGGGCACGTAATTATTGCATACCACTGAGCATCACTTTGGAATACTAATTGTAACAGGTAAAAACAATGGAAGGCACGTAATATTCATATGAATTTCTATTCCAGCGCTACATGGGATATAAGCAAATGAAAAGATAATGTATTAGGGGGGCGCAAACGTAAGTTTCGTAGGGGGCGCGCAATCTTACGTAGTTACGCCGCTGGCTGTAACGACGTCTAGAACACAGATCATAGGTGGTGGATTATCTCATGAGTTTCAAAGCAACTACCTGTACTACATCGGCTGGTCGACCCAGTAACTTTTAAATGCGAATCTTGCTAAATAGTTATCGGGTATAAACACTAAATTTTTACATTACATTTTAATGATTGTAATTTAATTATTACTTATTTAATTTAATTGTAATTTAATATTTAATCTTTCTCATTATTTAAAATATAAAATAATGATAACATATTTATTTTACAGAAAATAATAATAATGATTTTTCTTCGTAGTATCATTCGGCACGGCCCGGCCGACCCTGCCCCCCCCCTAACGGGCCGTCACTGAATGCTATCTTTATGGGAATTTAGCTCAGACGTTGCCAATTTTATAAAATGAGCTATGGCCTTGTCTATCTTTCAAACTAAACGGAATCCAGTAGATCTCAACAAATCCTCTGCGTAATCTCCGTAAAATTTTATGTAATTAACAAATCTCTTTTGCTAATAATTCTACGTAATATTACACTATTTGTTTATACTAGTAACTTATCAACTTTTATCTTTTATCCGTTACACGATTATGGCACTCGTCAAAGACACCATTACGTTGCACCATTAATGTTAAAAAAGGTTACACAAAGATCTTATATATACCTTGCACCCAAACTTTATAACATGATCCCTGATGTACTAAAATCACTTGCAAATACGAAGTCATTTAAAAGGCAGTTATTACAATTTATTAATAAAACTCCGCGATCAAGATTCATTAAATATCTTGAAGACTAGAAATGTAATTATGTTATTGAGTAAGTATGTAGGTATATGTAACAAATAACAGAATAAAACTTACCTTAACCATCACATAATATAGAAAGTTATGGTACTTACTTATTTAGCTTTAAATTTTCATCTACATTCTTATTTATTTAGATTCATTTATATATACCTACAGTTTAATCTCCTGATTTTATATTTGTTATCATGTTTCTTGTTGATAGAACTATTGTAAAACCGAAACAAGTGTGTATTCACTTATCGGTATTTTACCTTTGTTCAATATGTTTTATATTATTAGTTGTATAATTATTAATATTAATATTATCAATCGATTAACTGTGTCATCTCAATGACTTTGAATAAAGTTTATTATTATTATTATTATTATTATTATCAGTAGCAGTACTATAATAAAATGTGCATTAAATGAACATTTGCTTTTGGTACACACAATAATTATGTTACGTTCTTTTTAAAATAATAACAAAAGTGCTGGTTAAATCGTCTATTAATAAGAAATATTTATTTACAAACACTAATGAATACACTATAAATTAACGCTATGATTATAAACCATTAAAAACTATTATTTACAGACTATGAATTTCTAATACAACATTTATCTTTACATTCACTATTTATTTTGTGATACACAGTTAATGACTTGCTGTTGACTGCCTCTTTTTATCGGCGAAGTCAGTTATATACCCTCCTACAAACGTACTAGAAGCCGCTAGAAACTACTATATATTTCTAGAATAAACGCGTCTCGTTCACATGCTTGGTGCGATGAGTCATTCTCTCGAATGCCGTAGAATATTCCATTTGTTGTTCGAGAAGAGGTTCTTTCTTTTTCTCTCTTGTTACAATTATTTCAAAGTTTAAAATAATTCCGCTAATTTCTACGAACTGTCCGATTTTAGATTTTTTACCTATCATGTGTCCCCACGATAGGTAAATTTAGAAATATATCATGAGTTCATTACTTATGTATCTACATTTCTGCTGCAGTTGGAAAATCACTTTCTAATTACTGACATAATGAGTGTAAGGAATTTGTAATTTTGGTTGATATCAACTGCAAATACTTTCTTCTAAGTTATTTAGTAATTAAAAGGCAATTTTCACAGCTTTTGTACATAATATGTTTATTAGAAGCCTTTATTTGTTCTTCGAAGCGCGTTAACATATTCGAGTTGCGATTATTTGTACCGTCTTGGATGTACTGTTACTGTTTTGTTATTGTTATTAATTTTTGCTGGCTGTTGTTGGAAATTGTTATTTTCTGTTGTTGGTTATTGTTATTTTTGACGCCGAATTTTAAACACAAAATGGAAGAAATTATTAAACGGAAACGTTTATTTATTTATTAATTTTATTTCGCTGTTTTACTGCTTTGTATCTTCAATTAAATGGTTTATACCACTAGCACATACTGTAGAATTAAAAACAAACTGCTAGTATGACAATAAATAAAAGGCACGTCTTGTCAGGTGTACGTTTATTTCAATACAAGCTTTGCATAGAAGTATGGCATCAATGTGGTGCACACCTGTGTAGAATACTTACTTTGAGACGAACTATAGTATCATTTTAGTGTTGTAAGGTGTACATCTTTAAACGGTACACATTTTGTCCGATGTGTTTTCTTAATCATATCGCAATAAAATATTAAAGAATTTTACTTTAATTTAATAACTATTGTCTTTCACCTAAATAATGTTACTTCAATATGTTTTTTAATTTCATTTATTGCAATATTGATTAACATGTTACGATTTATATCCAAATTGTCCAAATTATACTTGCTAGAAGTATTATTAGCAATTGTTATAGAGTAGTTGGTTAAGATGAGCAAGGTGGTCGGACAGCTTATTTTACAATTTAGACAGAAATGTGAATAGCAAAATTCAACTTCTTGTATTTATTTATACTTTTTAATAATGTTATGAGTAACTTTCTAAACATTAAAACGTTTATGCAGTAGCTGTTATGAATGAAGAAGTCGCTTGTAGAAGTCGTTCAGTTCCCAAAACAATTTTTACTTTTTTATTTTTGTTTATTGTTTCCAGCCTTATTTTGTGGAACTCCATAATCATGAAATAAATAAAGATTATTAAAAGTTTCACAGTTTTATTAAAATATACCTGACAATATTGTTTCGACAGCTATGCTGTCATTATCAAAGGTAATATAATTATAAACAAACACGTCGCTAAGGTAGATACAAAATAGGTAACTAGATAAAATAATAATAATAATAATAAAAATTAATAATAAAAATCATAATTAAACATCTAATACTTCCAGTAACGGAGAATTACTGAGCTCAAGTTGTTCATTCATTAAAGGTACCCTGAGTTTGTGTTTGTATATCTCAAAGGCTTCTAAAATGTCTAATTTGCGTTTGTTATTACAAAAATGTAGGAATTTAATATTATTTTGAGGAGTCATTGTGTGATTTTGTTCTAAAAGGTGTTTGGCGTAATTCGATTTTTCAGGATGTTTATTTTTGTAATGACGTACGTGTTCTTTATATCTTATGTCAAAATTTCGAAGTGTTTGTCCAATATATAAAAACCAACAATTATAAAATAACATTTAAAACCAACACTAACACTTTTTCATTTTTATTTAATGCTAAAGACAGAACACATGATATCATGAAATCGGGCATTTACCGTTTAAATTGTTCTTTTTGTAGTTCGGTATATATTGGACAAACACTTCGAAATTTTGACATAAGATATAAAGAACACGTACGTCATTACAAAAATAAACATCCTGAAAAATCGAATTACGCCAAACACCTTTTAGAACAAAATCACACAATGACTCCTCAAAATAATATTAAATTCCTACATTTTTGTAATAACAAACGCAAATTAGACATTTTAGAAGCCTTTGAGATATACAAACACAAACTCAGGGTACCTTTAATGAATGAACAACTTGAGCTCAGTAATTCTCCGTTACTGGAAGTATTAGATGTTTAATTATGATTTTTATTATTAATTTTTATTATTATTATTATTATTTTATCTAGTTACCTATTTTGTATCTACCTTAGCGACGTGTTTGTTTATAATTATATTACCTTTGATAATGACAGCATAGCTGTCGAAACAATATTGTCAGGTATATTTTAATAAAACTGTGAAACTTTTAATAATCTTTATTTATTTTACTTTTTTAGTTGGCGAGTGCCCATTGCAGAAGAAAAATTATAACCACTTATAATTTGAACGAATTTATTAGATGGCTGCTGTATGATAAGCGTAGTAATGAGTGAGAACGAATTAAAATTACTTTACGCTCCGCTCCGCCTTCGGTCTGCCTTTCGACCGTGGATTGGATTTATGCTTAAGTCAATAATAAGTAAATTAACCTCTAAGTGTAAGCAATCATACACTGTTGGTTGATTTTATGATCGGACAGAGAAAGCAAAAGCAAGAGTTAGAGCTAGACCTATCGAATATTAACCTACCCAAGCGTCCACCTTATCTAAACCCACACATTATCAGCCCACAGTTTTGAGATGCCATCGTCAAAGCCACTTTCAAACTATTTATTATATCAACTAAATCTCCTCCCACATTAGTGACATCTTACTTATAGTTAACCTGTTATATTAATAAAAGTGATAAAATCGTCACCTGCGTTGATTAAGAAACGTTGTTTTAAAAGCCTACCCAGTAGACTTATTTGACACATAATCAATTAGTAGTCCGAGAGCAGCGGCTCCATAGGAAGCATTTTTAAAGTAGCTTATACAACTCGCAAACACACATCTAAAAAATAGTTAATATCATGTAAAATGACCTGCTGGATTCGAATTTTGAGTTCGCGAACAGATCAGGAATTGCGAAATAGCCAAAAAGTCCATATTTTTATCATTTTCAATAAATTCGTTTTCGACAATTTTGAAAACATCTTTTACATTTTCTCAACAATTAATAGAGCTAGAGTTCTGATTTTTTGACCAACTGTAGGTCGTGGTGTTAAGATGATGGTAGTGTATTTAGAAGATTCCAATAATATGTAGATTTTTAGAAATAAATAATTCTCCGTCTGCTGTGCATATTTGCGTATAGAAAACTTCACACATCGTATGACTAAGTTTATTTTTAGGAATTGATAGGTACATAATCGAGAGAAAATGCGACTAAACGTTCAAATTTATTTTTGAAACAAAAATTAAGACATACCGTCGTTCCTGAAAAAGTTATGACGAGTTGAACATAAAGATATCTGCGCACCAAATGCATTCTAGTGTTCACTTGCAGTAAGTTCAGTCTGGACACCTCGCAGACTGTTGAGGGAGTAGGTGCAAACGAATTATTGAACTTTTTAATGTTTAAACAATAGATATAATTAATAAAGCATACAAATTAAAAAAACATTTTTATTCATCGTTGCAAAAGCATCGTATGTATTATTTTATAAATGGGTTAAATATTACATTTTCCTTCACATAACTTATATGTTACGCTGCATGTTAGCTTTGCTACACTTTGCAGCTTGTAGTCCAGTTAAATAATTTGTATTTACAAAGTGGAGTTACCTGAATAAAAGTATGGGATTTCTTAGCTTTTTATTACCTTTTATTTTTGATGATAATATGCCTTTTCCTTAATAAACCTTCCAAAATCTAAAATATTTGGAATTACTTAATCTGGTAGCCTGTTCTGTAAATAGAACATTGCAAAAATGCTCTTTTTATATTTAAATGAAATTCATCTTTGGTTGATGGTAATTTATCATTGTCATTTTTAATTCGTCGTCAAAATGTACCTCTACATCTGTCAGTAGCAATGCAAAGAAATTGTTGATAGTTTTGAGGATAATTTTTGAGACGCATTCTTTGGTAACTTGGATTGAATCTTGATCTGAGCTGTACACTATAATGTCTCTTTTTAAATGTTTTGCAAAATTATTCAAGCATTTGATTGCAATTCATGAGGCGAATGAAGTTGCCTTTGCAGAACACACATAGCTAGATAATTTGGCACTGATAATTTGATAATTGGCACTTGTTAATTTATCCTCAAACTGTTTTTGAATGTTATATATAATATCTTCGGACGTAGGATAGTTTGGATTTCAATCTAAGCTAGTTTATCTAAATAGTTTAGTATAATTAAAGTGGTTCATTTTCAAGTCCACAGTTTAGCTTCTCTTTGAAGAATACTCTTTATTTCAGCTATATACAGTGAGAATTATTTTTCGCTAATTAGGGACTTTTCTAGATATGGAGGTGTTTTATAAATATTTCGGAGAAGGTTGAAGATTTCTTTTTGTTAAATTTTCTTTTTTTAATTCAAGAGGCATAACTTATGATAACAACAATCTTAACAATCATAGTCATACAAGTACAAGTACAGTTTTCATTTCCTACATCCTTTACTATCACGATCTTTATTACAAATAATACAAATTTGTGGACATTTTTGATTTAAATTTTTCGTTCTTGTGCGTGCATTATCGATAATAATAATAGTATTACTGTTCCTGATTTTCTCTTATAGGCGATTCGGGTTTAAGATCTACACTTCGCATGACAAACTGGATTTAAGATTTAATGCCAAAAAGAAATCTTTATTGTCTATTTCTATAAAAAATAGCTGAACACTTTGATGTCTTATTCAAATAAGTTACAAAATCTTATAATACTTAATTAAAGTGAAAATTTATTGTAAATTTAATTACAAGAATACTTTTAAACATATTTAGATGTTATTATAATAATGCAGAAAAATTATCATCTCCGACTGGGAATCGATTCCAATCCAATGTTTAAAAATAAAATATTTATTAATAACTATCACTAAATTTCAAATAATTTTCAAACGAACGAAGCCACTTATACGAATGACCATAACAGTGCTGGTGTAAATATAATGCCGAGACGCACTCCCAACAATGCGCTTAAATATCAATAAATATTTCGTCCAGGAAGCAAAATTAAAAAAAGACCTTACTAAAAAATCTTATTTGATTCATTGGGAATATCTTTGTCGCTTATAGTAGCCACCTAACTCTAAAAATAAAAAAGATACCTCGATGGAACATTTTCCTCTGAAAATGTTAAAGATTTCGTGTCAATGGAACACAATTAATTTTTTTTTAAGAAGTTTATTATTTCCAAGACAATTCTTTTTCGATGAACTTGTCAAAGAACACTTGAAGAATACTCAGTAAAAAATTGAGTTTAATCGAAAGCAGAATAAAGAAGATATGATGTGTTATGTGAAAAATAAAAATTAACACGTAATTTGTAATTTTTTTCTTAAATTGGCAATTCGACCGTTTTGGCAACCTCAAATCAATGGGCGAACTCAAGAATCAAATTCAGCAGATCATTTTACATTAGATTACCTACTTTTTAGGTGTGTGTTCGCGAGTTGTATAGAAGGTGTCGAATTCAGAGGGTCTGCTCTCCGACTATAGTAGACATTTCTGAAGTGGCGCTAGTTATTGCTTCGTTGACAAAATTTGTTTCAAATTTGAGTTTGCTCATTTTCCTTTATTTTTCGAAAATTAATTAAAAATATGTTTTATTGCATCCCTTCTAGTTTTAGTTTGGACTATGATTTGGATCCAAACTTAACACGAATCTCCGAGCAGACAAATTAGATATTCTTTTCGAATACGCAGTATCTGTTACTGACGGAGAAAATTTTAAAGGTTTTTTATGTTAATTCTTTAAAAATTCTAATTCATCAAGCTGATTATTAAATTTACTCTTACGTTATTTAAGAAAATTTTAAGTCTCCTTCAGGAAGGTCAAAAGTACGCATTTCGATACTGAAGATTATTTTTGTGATTCAATGGGACGGTGTAGATTAAAAGCTGGTGTAGTTCCAAAAATTAATAAATATGAAGGTATAATTGCTAAAATGTAAAATTCGGGACCACAATTTTGTTTATAGGACAAATGCTTGTTTTTAGCAAATAAAGTAAAGTAAACAATATACAACAATACTTTTAGACAGTTGTATATTATAAAGAGAGTGTGTGGCACATAAAAACATTGCTGTAATTGTTGAATTACAGAAAAGAATGTGTCCCCGCATTCTACATTTTAGCCCAACTAACTTCTGCTATCTTCTATAAATATATCTTTGAATTTAAGTCAAATGATCCAATTATTAAATAAGTCCTTCTCCTGTCCCGAACCAGGAAAAAATAGTAGGCATCAGTTTATCCCTTGTCGCTTCCTATGTTTTTTTATTTATTTAATTTTTATAGTGCCATATAACATGTAAGAGCATTCTCCTACAAAATTAATAGCTTTTTCAGAAAACCAGGTAGTAAGTATGAATGCATCAGTTATTTCCTAATCTTTATCCATTCCTGTCTAATTCTTAATAGCCGCCTGATGAAACACCTATAAAAATCTAGTTATTTTAATTGAGAGAAGCACCACTTTTGTTAAAAAACTGTAAATTACACTTATTATTTAAATGGTATTTCAAAACCGGTTCATAATTTAAAGTTATAGTTGAGAATGATGTTGCTTTCAAATTTATAACAGTTTCAAATTTATAAAGGCAATTTCACAGAAATCTCAACCGGAGGATCACATTTTCAGTGAGCACACGCAACATGTTTCATATACAAATATCCATAATAATCAGCAACAAATTTGGCTACTTCAAAAATTAAAAATTCTAAATATAATAATTGTACTTACTAGTTCTGAGTAAATAAAACATTTCAGATTTGATGTTATTAATAGTTGTGTAATTGCCCCTTAAATTAAACTGCTTGGCTTAGTGTTGTGCAAATGTTGTAACAGTGTTGAAGCAGAACGTTGTCATCTATTACAATTAAATTTTATTTTTCCATTAAATAATACTGCAAAACCTATACAGACATGATTGCATAGTAATTTTGCCTCAAATTAAAAATAGGAGTCAAAAAGTGATCCCTTTACCTGCCCCAGTACATTAACTTTACTTATTCATTTTATAAAGGAAAATTAAGCTTGTTAGTTTATATAGGTTAAAATTTATTAAATTATTAAAATTTATTTTTGAACATTTTTATTGCATACCTGTTGCTGGTACTAATCTTATTTAAATTTCATAAATCTTTATAACAATATTTATGTATAATAATTTACTTATCCATTTTACAATAAAATAAATTTTTCAACATAACTATACAATCATTTTCATACCTTCTAACGGTAATAACACTAATAACAACATATTGAATAATGAACAGACTTTAACAGATTTAGAACAAGTTTGTGAATTCATCGATTAAAAGTTCGATGTAACTAAGTATTAAAAAAATTTATAGCCATCACAAATCCATCAAGAATAATGCAACACGAACTAACCTTTCTTGAGGTGGAAAAACGTTTTTAAAATAATACTTTATTATTCAAAAACGCAAAAGACGGAGTCCAAGTCACAAAAATGAACCCAGTTTACTGTTCAGTACAATAACATATTTATTCGTCGTGAAATTACACAATATGCACTTGCATAATCACTTAAATACTGTTACACAATTTCAACTTGAAACTGGTAATAATGATGTTCAGAAAGACCGAGGTAAACAGTAACCCTGGCTACCAGTTTCTACGACTTTCTGGGTGAGTATGGCTTGAAGGAAAGTAAACAATGACCCTGGACATCAGTTTCTATCCCCAAGCCCGTGGTAGCTCGGACTGAAGGATCTCATCGAGGTCCTGTGTTTATATACCATCTTATGGTCATAAAATGAGCCTACTTAGCATATATTAAATTGAAGTTCTTAGAGAACCACATTAGTATTCGGACATTAAAATAAAGATTCTGAGTATCTTGCATACATTATTTAAATTAAGATAAGATTTCTAAGTACGTTCGCATACATTTTGAATCGCCATTTTGAATAGCCATTTTGAATCGTCATTTTGGATCGTCATTTTGAATAACCATTTTAGATAGCCATTTTGAATAGTCATTTTGATTAACCATTTTGAATCGCCATTTTGGATAGCCATTTTGGATAGCCATTTTGGATAGCTATTTTGGATAGCCATTTTGAATCGCCATCTTAATCGCATATTGAACCGCCATTTTGAATCTGTCAATTTTGTATTTGTCATTTTTGCATTTGTCATTTTGAATTTGTCAATTTTGAATCTGTCATTTTGGAAGTTGTCATTTTTGCATTTGTCATTTTTGTATCTGTCATTTTTAATTTGTCATCTTGGATTTTCCGCCCTTAGATTTGAATTTTTAGTACTGCTACTGCCATCTATCGGTGACGTCATGTGATCAGTATAGTAGATTTCTATACATCTGTAGATAGGCAACCTGCTACACTTTTTTTTACAAAAATGTGAAGCTAAGAAGATTCGAACGCTCGACCATCTGATTAGAAGTCCATAGCTTAACCCCTCGACCACGGAGTTTGTCTATTAAAGCATTGCAATGGTCGAATTTATAAAAAAACAGTCAACTAAGCAATATATTTATTTTAAAAATAATTCCCGGAAAATATTTATAAATTATGTACATTATTGATGATGATTCCCGTGCTATGATTGGTTGATTGAAGGGTTTGTGTAATTATAATCGCCTGCCGCTATCCAATTGTCAACTGGAGGATTTTGATGATAATGATGTGTTTACCGATACACATTTAAATAACAGTGGAATTAACCCTGTTAATGTACAGCATTAGATTACGATTACGATAGCGACTATATCGATGATTATGAAGCTGATGATACAACATTGATTAGCGATTACCTATCATTCATCATCTACTGCTGAATTGATTAAAGTATTTGATATGATTAGAAGGGTGAAGTAACCTATGACCTGAGTAGGGTAAGTTAATTACTGATTACCTGTATGCCCCTATCTGCTAAACTGATTAAGGATTTGATACAATGAAATTAAGCAACATCAACTCAATAAAACAGTTTATTTTAAATATAATCATATAACTTATAGAAATAATAATCGGTTGCTCTTTCCTAATACACAGGTATGCCGACAAGGATTTGATACAATGAAATTAAGCAACATCAACTCAATAAAACAGTTTATTTTAAACATAATCATATAACTTATAGAAATAAAAATCGGTTGCTCTTTCCTAATACACAGGTATGCCGACTTTTTATTATCGATGATTACTTGCTTAGTCTGCAAAAAGAGTAAAATATGAAATTAGAATCTTTTACTTTTTCTATATTTTATCAAGCTGTAATTACCTTTTTCTAGTTGTCTCATTTCAAGCACGGGCGTCTACTGCTGCCATCTACCATAGGTTTGAAATCTTGTTACAGTTATGGTAAAATTACCCAACTTATTTATTTCATCTATTTGTTTGTTGTTAATCACTTGACTGTACCTTCTTGGCAAGAAAATCTTGAATTCGTTTAATTCAATTAAAACTGATCTTCCATATCTAGTTCCAACCTCCTTCGCAGATATAATTTTATAAATCTTGTCGACTTCTAAAATTTTGGTTGATATCACTTCCTTGTCTTCAGATACCCTGTTAAATTATTTTAGGAAATCCATCGTATTTGATTATGCTGTTGCTATAAATATATATTGCTGTGGATTTTGTATAAAAAATTTTGAAGATTTTTGAAAATTTTGTGAAATTTTAAAATCTTTGTTAAAAACTAACACTTTAGAAATATTTTATCAACTTTTATCAACAGTTATTTATTAAATTTAAGTTATTTAATGGTGTGTCATTGATTATACAATCAATGTGTATACTTTTTAATAAGGTTAAATAATACATGTTTTTTTATTTATTATCAAACAGTTTACTCACCAAAAACTTAAGAATACGTAACATCCAGTTGTGCGAAGTTATTGTTATTATGTAATTCATTTATGTATAATTTAAAATGAGTAATATCAACGCAAATGTGATTCTCTAAAGGTTTTTGATTATATAAATAGGTCATTATTATTGAAAATGTTGTATAATAAACTGTAGTTTAATTATATTCTGTGGCCAAAGCTTTTTTTTTAAAACTTTATTTATTGAATATAATAAAACACATTTATATATTTCGTTTGCAGTCGTAGAATATATTTTATTAATTTTAATTAGTAGAAAACTATCTTGTTAACATTAATGATACAAATGTATTAATATTACTTTGTCTGTAATTATTTTAACGAAGTTTTAAGACGAGCTTAAAATAATTAAATTTGAATTAACACACTTAACAGAACAATTTTAAAATTCACATTTAAATGACATTAAGCAAAATAATTAATTAAAACTCGAATGAGCCTTTATGTTTTACTAGCAGGACAATTTTAAAATCCACACCTAGTTTAATACTCGCACAGGATAAACACTTGTTGAATACTTAATAACGACTTGTGAGTTGGATGAAGATTTATAAAGACTTGTGAGTTGGATGATGATTTATAAAGACTAAAGACTTAATATTAAAACAGAGGTATTTATACCTTATCTGCCTACACAGTTTTTATGGTCATGAGAGAATAAATGCTACAGAAGTTTCTCATAGAGATAACGACCATTTATCAGAAAGCTGGTAATTTGATATCGTGAGTTTTATTATCTTAAGCAATTCTCATGTAACATGATCTTATCTATAGTGCGATTCTACGTACGTTACTCTGTAATAGATTGAGTCAACTATTATGACTGTTTTAATCTGCTATTATGTTTGTAAATAGTATAGTCATTGTATTAGATGGTAAGGTGAAGTCAAATTATGTAATATGATGATGTAAATAGTAAGTAGTATATAAGCTTAGAAAATCGTATTTTTAAAGGCAGTTCATGATAAACGGCGTACAGAAACAGTCGTCAAATTAATATAATGTAAAAAGGCAGTATTAGAAATAAAGCGACGGAGTAAAGTCGTGTAAAATACGATAGTAAAAATGTAAATAGATACTTCCTGATATACGACGAACGTGAACGTATGTAAAGTTCAGTCCTGTAAATAAAGCGACAAAGTAAAAGTCGTGAAAAATAATATTGTACAAATAATTAGTCTTGCATAGACAAGTTAAGTTGGTTGGTATGTTAATATACTACGAAAGTGTAGAAAATAATAAATTGTAAAAGTGTATATAAGAGTTTATAAAAAGCACCTTTAAATTAAATTACTAGCTAAAGTTATTGCTAGTCAATAAACCTTCGTTAAAACCATAAACTGGTGTTTTATTTATTTAAACACATAAAACAAATATTCTTCGAACAAGGGAAATAGTACCCGCAATTAATTAAAACAAAATTGTATTACCAAAAGTGTGTAATCAAGATCAAGTGTGTGGATGGTGTTATATGGGAAATCCATGCAAAGGAAAGTCGACCAGAAGTGGAAACCTGCACTGGGACAACATAAAGTGACATACGCTGCCAAGGGTATTGGAGAAGACCAACTTTATAAAAAGGTAGGAAGCTATCTCCTTTTCTGTATCTGGAACCTGCGTTAGAAATGACAATCTTGTGAAGTGCATTTAAGTGAATTGAACAATTTAGTAATAGTTAAATTTAATTAAGATTTCAATTGTAAAAGTGATTTTATTTTATCACATCCTAAATATTTTCACGGCTGATCACCTTTTCGTCAGCTTCTTTTCAAAAGATTGCAGTCGTTTATCAAAATCCTAGTGGTGTGCTTGTATTATTTTTATTGCGATATGCGTATATTATTCAATTTTTATGTCTTTTGCTAACTTTACATATCCTAAGCTTTACATAGATTTAGACATTTTTTATATTTCGTATTTAGACACATAGCATGACATATCTGAAAAAGTGTTATCTTCTTCTATAAATGATGTATCATTCAGATTATAAATAAAAATAAATTGCTACTAAACGTAAGGTAGACTTGAATGATATCGATTGATATGTTATAATATGTATAGCTTAAATGCTAGATTAGTGAAGGAGCATGCTGCTGAAGTCTATCCACTAGTTTGTTAGCCATATTCCAATATACGTTTTTATCTTTATAATTGTTCAACTTTTTTAAAATTTGATGGTCTAATACTTATATTTATGTGTTGTATTCTTTTACATAATAACTAGTTGATCCGGCAAACGTTGTTTTGCATATAAATTATTCCTAGGATTATTTTAGTAGAAAAAAATGACTAACCTATTGTCAGTGTGTGAGGATGTGGTATATATGAGTGGAAGAGGCATGGAGCGCTGTGAACGATGACGGAATATAAAAATAACACAATACCAAACATTTATATTTTTAATTCATTGTAATTTATTTTTTAAAATTATATATATCGCTAATTATAATAATTTTACTAAAAAAACAATATCAATCCCTTAACGCAATAGAGTGTACAATATTTTTTGTTATCCCATCTTTAGCTAACACAAACAAACTGGATGGTTTGCCCACTGGATGGTAATGTTAGTAAACATTGTTGTTTATTGTTTCCAGCCTTACTTTGTGGAACTCCATAATTATGAAATAAATAAAGATTAGTAAAAGTTTCACAGTTTTAATAAAATACAACCTGACAATATTGTTTCGACAGCTATGCTGTCATTATCAAAGGTAATATAATTATAAACAAACACGTCGCTAAGGTAGATACAAAAATAGGTAACTAGATAAAATAATAATAATAATCAGAATTAAATATCTAATACTTCCAGTAACGGAGAATTACTGAGCTCAAGTTGTTCATTCATTAAAGGTACCCTGAGTTTGTGTTTGTATATCTCAAAGGCTTCTAAAATGTCTAATTTGCGTTTGTTATTACAAAAATGTAGGAATTTAATATTATTTTGAGGAGTCATTGTGTGATTTTGTTCTAAAAGGTGTTTGGCGTAATTCGATTTTTCAGGGTGTTTATTTTTGTAATGACGTACGTGTTCTTTATACCTTATGTCAAAATTTCGAAGTGTTTGTCCAATATATACCGAACTACAAAAAGAACAATTTAAACGGTAAATGCCCGATTTCATATCATGTGTTTTGTCTTTAGCATTAAATAAAAATGAAAAGGTGTTAGTGTTTGTTTTAAATGTTATTTTATAATTGTTGGTTTTTCTTAGTATATGTGCAATTTTTTCTGATATTTTGCCAAAATATGGAATGGATATGTAATTTGTGTCTTCTGTTTGATTAAAATCACACAATGACTCCTCAAAATAATATTAAATTCCTACATTTTTGTAATAACAAACGCTAATTAGACATTTTAGAAGCCTTTGAGATATACAAACACAAACTCGGGGTACCTTTAATGAATGAACAACTTGAGCTCAGTAATTCTCCGTTACTGGAAGTATTAGATATTTAATTCTGATTATTATTATTATTTTATCTAGTTACCTATTTTTGTATCTACCTTAGCGACGTGTTTGTTTATATTTATATTACCTTTGATAATGACAGCATAACTGTCGAAACAACATTGTCGGGTTGTATTTTAATAAAATTGTGAAACTTTTAATAATCTTTATTTATTTCATGATTATGGAGTTCCACAAGGAGTAAGGCTGGAAACAATAAACAAGTTTATAATTATTGTTCACTAAGACATTCGTTTCTTTTACCTTCTCTAGTAAATTAGCACGGTTGACTTCTACTTCATCAGTTGCTAATAAAATCTTGATTTCATCATCGACAGCTTACTATGAGAATATCAGCTGTCTTCAGTTCAAGATCTACACAAATTTTTAATGATTTTATGAAAAGAGGGTAGTACACTGAAGACGTATGCTCTAGAAGTATTTAAATACTAAAAGTTATCCTGTTAATTAATTAAAAAAGGTAGACGGTTAATCTTCGTAAATGTTTAAATATTACAAACATACATACAAAATAGACTATGAGTATTTTATTTAATTTCCAATTAATTATTTAAAAAACGGTAGACGAAACGGATGTTTCAGTGTATAATTTTCTTAAAGAAATCGAAGCTAAATCAATGACATATTTCTTACTATGGAGATGTATTTAATACAGCTTCTTATTAATATTACTGACCGAGTACGAAATTATCTAAAAGATTAACCTCTATAAATACATTGCTTCAAGATCTACACATATTTTTCAATAGAAGTAAACAGGGTTATTTTACTAAATCGACCTCAGACGCATATTTCACAGAATAATTTTTATTCGTGAATGTTGTATTTACAGTGTATTAGGAATAATTGTATCAAATTATATACGTTTAGATATACAGTCCTTTTGTGATAATTTTGGCTGAAGGGTGTAAAACAACTACTGTATGTTACCAACAATAGCTACGTCGAAGTCGCATGAGTTGTTACCGGCTCTTTAACAAGCGTATGCTACGATTCTCTAATTTTCTAGTTTTCTAGACGTAATGTAATTTTGAACAGATTTTTAGCCTTTTTCGTTATATCTACTACCCTTGTAAACGATTTCTGTATATGCGTTCTTATTGTTTATGCACCATATAGATATTCGACGCATTACTTTGTTACTTAATAATAAATTGAATTTATATTTTTCATTAATCAAATAAATTACACATGTTAAAAATTCATAATTGAACTTTTGAGTTATTTTTGCTTTTTCTAATATATAAAATAAAATGCATAATATTTCACAGAAAACGTTTATCGTGAGTTTAATATCAGGAAAAATAATAAAGGAAAAAAAGTATACTAATAATGTTATATTGAAATAATAGCACACAGATCTCCGAAAACAGTTTTACAATAAAGAAAAGGATAATATTTAATAGAAATGAATAATATACTCATATTCTATTTTGTATGTATGTTTGTAATATTTAAACATTTACGAAAATTAACCGTCTACCTTCTTTAAATAATTAACAGGATAACTTTTAGTATTGAAATACTTCTAAAGCATACATCTTCAGTGTACTACCCTCTTTTCATAAAATCATTAAAAATTTGTGTAGATCTTGAACTGAAGACAGCTGATATTCTCATAGTAAGGTGTCGAAAGCAGTATGCTTTAGTTGTATCAGTAAATGGGTTGACCGACTGGCTCTAATCTAATATCTACAGTTGAATCCTTAAAACTCTCTATCTGCCCCGAACAATCAATTACAAAAACTGGATGAGTTTCTGGCTTATAGGTAGATATTTCCAAATTTTAATACGTTTTCATTAATTAGTAGACCTAACAAGGCAATAGTTTTACCGCAGGAAGAAGGACCGCTCAGAATTGCTCTACAGGAAACAGTCTGACACTAGGTAAATCAGATCAAATATTGCTTACAAACCGGAAAGGATATCTATGAAACTTGCGCTGATTAATTATTGGAACCTGAACGTGTGGCTGCATCCCTAGCTATTCCATCAACCGTTTCCTCTCATAGCTTTTAGTTTATCTTTATTTAGTACATAAGGCGTAGATTAGTATTATTAATACGACATGTATCATTTTATAAATATCTGTCTAGATGTAGTATGCATGCATGCTCTAGTAACATTATTATCATATTGTAGAATGAAACAGATTATTTCATTCCGTATAACCCAGACGCTTTTGAATATTCGTTATTTATGTTTTATTCTTTAACACATAAATGTTACTTTTCATATTTAAATTATAAAATATCAGCTTCATTAAGCTCGGTTAAATATGTTTTATTCAGACCTAGCGTTGGGATTATTGTATATCCTTTTGTATAGAAACTCGAGCCTGCTAAATGCCTACAATTCACCTACGCTATCATCAACATGTCGTACAATGCAAACATTTCATATTATTATTAAAAATTTATATATAAAACTATGTTAACGTATTCTTCATATATGAAAGGATGAAAGCACGGTAACAAGATCGAGAATGCTCCTACCCCTCAGAAACGATAGTCTTCATCAGCTTCAGATCGGTACAACATACTGAAAAATTTGATAGAGTCAACATCTAACTCCGAATGTCATACAGAGTCATCAGCTAACTCCTAAGTTTGTACATGTGAGAATCAGTATTATATAACTCAGAGCGTACACTACTAAACGTATTCTTCATATATGAAATAATAAAGTCAAGTTTGAGGTTGTGCATTTGAAAATAAATAGGAGCGTCTAGTTAGATCTTGAACTTTCTTGATAAAATTCAACTGTTGTCATTCGTAAATGAAATTATTTTTAATTATAAATGTAAACGTATGTATTGTTATTAAAAACATTTCAACAGGGGTTCTGGATTTATTAAAACATGGCTCGAATATCAAAACATTCGTAACGGCGATGCATAGTTTTAATACTATCAATCTTTTTCCATAAAAAGCTTTTCATAAACGTAATATTCAAAGTAATACAGTGTCTTGTTTTTTCATTACAAAGAAAAACATTCCTTAAATACGAAAGTGCTTCCAAATACAAATAAACAAAACGTATTTAAACATAATGGTTTGAAATTCTTGATTTTCGTTCATTATTAGATTTCTTAACTTGTTACAATTCTAACCCCAATTTTTCTACTTTTCTAGACGTAATGTAATTTTGAAGAGATTTTTAACCTTTTTTCGTTATATCTACTACCCTTTTAAACGATTTCTACATATGCCGTCTTACTGTGTATAATTTTGCCCCATGTAGATATTCGTCGTATCTATAGTAAACTCGTATTTTAACGTTATTTATACAATATATCATCCATTTTCAATGGTTTCGAAATACGATATAACAAGGTATGTAATAATATACTCTATAGTTTTTGTAGGATATTCATCGTTGAATATAGTAAACTCGTATAATTAATATTAATTTGTAATTATTTTCAGTACCTTCGAAATATATGTCTATAACATGTGTCATATGTTTTGTAATACATCTTTATAACTTTGAAACTCTGCGTGACTACCTCTTACAATATCTACAGTTATGAGAACCTTGAAGACTTAACCTGGAAAAATAAAACAGATAAATATTTTACTTTTTATTGAAACTAGTTAACTTATATTCTAACATACATATTTGAAACTAGACAACTTATATTCTAACATACAAATATACAACAAAATAGAAAAGTATACTTGAGGGTAACATTTTGTATAACCATTATCTTTTATTATATAATACCTTCTTCTTTAAGCTCAGAAATAATTGAAATAATCTCAACCTCGTTTTCTAAACTACTGTTACCCGTCTGTTTTAGGGTGTACAGTAGACGAAGCCTATAGGTAGCTCGAAGTCGACCGGTTTTGAAACATACATTACAGAATCTGAAACAACGAAAACAATATTAACTCTAATACGGATGGTTTGCGATGATAACGCGACTTACCTGTAGGAATACAACGAAGAGATTCAGAGGAGAAAATATGATTGAAACATTTAGAACTACAGCCGTCATAGAAAACAGCTTATGATCGTGTATAACTGTATTATGTATGTATATGGAAACTTGTACTGAATAAATGTTTGTAAACTAACTGCATATGTTTTATATATCCACCGTTCCAAATATAAACATAAATTATATACGGTGGATTAAAATGAGAATACACCACATATATTCTTCTTTATTCCTCTCAGCTAGCTCAGGTTTGCTCAGTAAAGCATAAACTATTTTGATTACGAGACTCTTATTTACTTTTATGCCTGGAAAGAAGGAAAAACTTATATCGTAAGCACTAAAGCTCCTGCAAGCTGGACAACTGCTGCTAAACTCTGAATTTAAAAGAAAAGAACGCTGGATGCTTGTATTAACATCAATTAAACACATATGTAAAATAGAAACCACAAAAACTTTATTTAACAAACAAAAATAAAAAATAACGTCAAAATAAAAATAAAAGAAAATGTTATTCAAGAAAATGTTGAATCGAGAAGTGACTTCTAAGGTTTGCTGAAACTTTATAAATAATTGTAGAGATCTGACATAGGATAACTACGGTCATTCGTTTGAACAAACCAACACAAATGAAATTTGTTTATAAATGAAAAATTATTTGTCAAATGAAAATAAATTTTATATAAAGAAAATTAATTGTTTTATTTACTTCAAATCAAATGAATACTGAAAAGAACTTAATAAACTAAACCAAATAATTTTGTATTAGAGAATGAACTTTATAAAGTAATTATTATTTATAAACTCAACAAAAATCATTTATTTTAACCAACCTGGTACGTTGTAAAATAGTTCCCTTTTATATAAAAATCCTTTTAGTGGTAACACTGTGACAGAACCTGTCAGCTGATTTCTTGTTTATAAATATCGTCGATACGTAGATCGATGAAGAAAAATAAATTCACTTTCACTTTCAATAATAGTTGCACAATAATTAAATATTCTTTTAATCCTTTTAAGAAAACGTTCAGGTAACACTTTAATTTATTTTAGAACTTTATTTATACAATGACATTTGCTTCAAAACATATGGTTATCGATCTAACCTCTAATTAATTACAGATATTTTATCTGGAGCCGGGCATAGCTTCTGCCTTCAATGTTTTATCGACTGACTTTGTTACAATTTGCCCCAGCTTATATAGTTTCTGCCAAAACAAAGGAAATCTATGACACTTTTTCAAAACAGCGGAGCATCAAGTACGCTTGTTGACTTCTCCGGAACCAGCTGATATGGATGATCACTAATCCTAATTCTATTATTATAGGATTGTAGGCCTTAATACAAGGATCAAAAAAGTATTGTACATCTATGGTCCTAAAATGTATCGTAACGATGATATTCAAGAAAAACGTTTGACAATGTACAAAACTCGTTACGATCTAATTACATATACAATATAACAAATCAAGGCTAATCCTTTACAAAATAGCTACAGGAATACACGATATAAGTAATACGATTTGTTTATCCATAGAAATATCTTTACAATTTAATATAAACATAATTTCTACAGTACGAACTACAGTAAATGCATCAATTAATGCTTATACAAATGCCAGCTTAAATATAAAATCAACGTTAATCAAATTATGCACAAAATGTCCAGCATACAGTACTCTAAACACTTGCATAAAAACAATGGTTAGAAAAAGCAGGATAAAAGTCTATAAGAGTCAAATTAACACGAACGACAGGATTCAAAACCTTCATTAATTAAAGTGACCAGAAATCCAGTAAACAAATTCAAAGATTAATTGTATTGTATCAGTCATAATAAGATTGACCTAATTAATCTAATTTCAACTAATTAGCAACACAAACTTGAGCTGGTATCGTGGAATATAGAAAAATTTGTCTAACGTTAAATATCGTAATCTGATAATTTCAATGTAGGAATTACTTCTTCCTAACAAGTGGAAAACCGTCCCAAATGTAACATGTGTTGCATAAACATGATTATAATCAAGCAATCTGACTAATTTATATCCTTTTTCTAAAAATGAAACCTATTATTACTATGCATGAAAAAGCTAGGTTATGTTTGCATGAAATCTTTATTTTTAAGTTTTTAATTTAAGTATTAATGAACCTAACTGTAGTCCTATCTATACCCTTTATATTAATTATGCCCATGACATAACATATTCCTCTTTTAATTTGAATCCAATATATGTGAAACATTTATTTTTTTGACGTTTACGAACTATCGTAAGTAAAATTTTCAATACGGTGAAATGATTACACCGCAATATATTAACTATATATATAACTTTCATTATATAAAACAGGTAATCTTTTAGAATGTTTTATAACCTACAAATATTTTTGCATTATATTTTTGTATTTTATGTTAATATAGATGAACGAGGTAGTTTTTAATATATAAGCAAATGAAAAATAAAAAGGACGAGAATACCGTAGATGTTATTGTCAGGGTAGTCACTGGTATCGAAATATGCATGAGCGTCACGACTAATGTCCTCATACAGATTAGACGTTTCGACGATATATACAAGGTAATGAATGTGGCTGATAGCATAATGAATGTGGCTGCTAGCATGATAAATGTGGCTGCTAGCGTAATGAATGTGGCTGATAGCATGATGAATGTGGTTGATAGCGTAATTAATGGAATTCTTTTGGTGCAGAGATTACAAGCAAGTCTGTCCATATTTAATAGCCGTAGACAACTATTAGCATCATTATAACACAACTTCTATTTATATTTCACAGACACATTAATTACGCTATCAACCACATTAATTACGTTATCAGCCACATTCATCATGCTATCAGCCACATTAATTACGCTATCAGCCACATTCATCACGCTATCAGCCACATTCATTACGCTATCAGCCACATTCATTACGCTATCAGCCACATTCATCATGCCATCAGCCACATTAATGACGCTATCAGCCACATTCATCATGCTATCAGCCACATTCATTACGCTATCAGTCACATTCATCATGCCATCAGCCACATTAATTACGCTATCAACCACATTCATCATGCTATCAGCCACATTCATTACGCTATCAGCCACATTCATTACGCTATCAGCCACATTTATCATGCTAGCAGTCACATTCATTGTTTTTCATTTGCTTATATATTAAAAACTACCACGTTCATCTATATTAAAATAAAATACAAAAATATAATGCAAAAATATTTGTAGGTTATAAAACATTCTAAAAGATTACCTGTTTTATATAATGAAAGTTATATATAGTTAATATATAGATAGTTATATATAGATCTATTGTAATTGATTCTTTAGCAACAAATTCTGATTATTGTGTAATCAAATTTTTTAAATTATTTTTTATGTAATGAGTTTTTTTGCCTATCTACAGGTGTATAGAAATCTACTATACCGATTACATGACGTCACCGATAGATGGCAGTAGCAGTACTAAAAATTCAAATCTAAGGGCGGGAAATCCAAGATGACAAATTGAAAATAGATACAAAAATGACAAATGCAAAAATGACAAATGCAAAAATAACAACTTCAAAAATGACAGATTCAAAATTGACAAATTCAAAATGACAAATGCAAAAATGACAGATACAAAATGACAGATACAAAATTGACAGATTCAAAATGGCGGTTCAATATGGCGCTCCAAAATGGCTATCCAAAATGTCTATCCAAAATGTCTATCCAAAATGGCGATTCAAAATGGCTATTCAAAATGGCGATCCAAAAAGGCTATTCAAAATGGAGATTCAAAATGGCGATTCAAAATGGCGATTCAAAATGGCGATTCAAAATGGCGATTCAAAATGTCGGCAGAGTAGGGATAGGAGTGGGGTAGGAGAAGGGAGGAGTGGGGGTAGGAGTGGGGAAAAAGTGATGGGGGACTGGCCCGGTGCCGGAATACCTACTCCTTTATAATACCTGGCAAGGTTTAATTAGTTTCTCCTGCTCAAAACATTAAAACGTGTATCTTGAAATTCTGGAATTAGGAAGACCAATGTTTAATAATTCATACATTATTATTATTATTATTATGTTTTGTTTTCACAGAGATTATGCAACTGGTTTTCAGGAATAAAGGACCACATGGCAAACTTTATTCTATACTATGGGTAGGTAGTACATGGGTATATTACTCTATACTATGGGTATATTCTATACTACCCATTCTATACTATGGGTATATTAAGTACAGTGCGGACGATGCTGCACGTTTCTAAAATGACAGATCGTTGTATTGTCAGTATTACAGTATTGGCTTCTAATTGTAGTTTTCTTATATTTCTGCGTAATTTTTGTTTATGAGCTCCGTTGCTGTTACTACAATAGGTATTACATCGACAAATTTTAATTTATGGATTTCCTTGTATTCTATTGTTAGTGGTATGTATTTTGATATTTTGTCTATTTCTACTTTATTTATGTTGTTGACATTCGTATGCGTTACATAACCAGGTTTTTTTTTTAATTGTTTGGACTGGAAGCTATCCCCTGAGTTAATTTTTCGTCTACGAGAATTTGCATATTATACGCGTGTTCCAAATCAATTTGTGAGAATGTTTCTCTGTTGTTAAATGCCGGGGATATAAGTTCTTACATTTTTTGAAGATACAAAAAATACACTAAATCTATGTTTTAAAATCATATTGATCAAAATTATTTAAAGTATAGACCAAATGAAGGTGAGTGGTGATATTTCTATTGCCATATTAAGTCATTTGCATTTTTTATTTATATTTTAAGGAGTGATGTCAGTCACACGTAGAAAAATGGTTACGTTAAAATAACGTGACGCAACGTAACATTAAAAAAATACAAAAATTAAATAGTGTTGACTGATCTACACAGCGAAAGCTTCAATTTAAAAAAAAATCGCTTACATTAGGCCCGGTGGAACTCTCAAACGAACTGGAACAAAAATAAGCCTTGTGTTTTAAATATATAGATTACAAAAATTACAATAACAATGTGAATGTATTGCGAAATAAGTTAGTTTAAAGTACGCTATTAATAACCCTTTATTTTCTTAAATATTGTGCATTATGTACAAAACAAATTGCTACATAAGTAATGTAAAAATAATATAGTAATATGATTCATAATAATAGCTACACTACAAGAGAAGTAAATACAGAAGCATAACATATAGCAGAAGCATATTGACATTATATACATAAGTATATTCTTATGGAATTTAGGTACCTCATTTTAACTTCACGTAGTGCGGAAATATTATTATTCTCCTAGAAGGATGTTTCTTGATTGTAGCAAACACCTTTGTTATTCTTTGTACGAAATATACATTATTTCTTTGAGTAGAATATTTAGATTTTAGGTGTACCCATAGTGGTAGTGAACGTAACCTAAAAAAGAAAAATCTGTGATTTAAGATACTTTACCTAAATACTGTATACGATTAGGTGATAAAGCTGTTGTTGTTAAATTTTATATTAGTAATTGGTTGTGGTGAAGCAAGACTGGTATTGAGCAAAATACTGGAATCGTATGGAAGTTATTTGCAATTTTTGTTACGATAATCACCACACTTATCGATGCAAGATGAACACGTATTGGATTTCCTCCCTTTATTACTAGAACCCAGACCTAAAAAGAAATTCCTACACATAACACTGCTAATAGATGATAATAGAAGAATTTTTACCTAGAGTCGGTGGTAAAGTTCATATTTTTGATAAGAAGTATTTAAATATGGCACGTATTGCCAAAAGTCGCCAAGCTGACCATTGTAATTCTTAATGCATCGAGAGCATGTCTCAAAATCTTCTCTTTTGGTAACATAACTATTACCTAAAAACAAAATTCACAAATTTATAACAATGTTAGTAAGTAACAAAAACACTTACCTTCAATTGGCTGTAATAGAGTAGAATTAATATTTTTGAAAAAGTATTCGAATATGAAACGTATTGCGAAAAGTCGTAAAGTTTGTTCTTGTAATTTTTGGCGCACGTAGATATACATGCAACAAATATGTCAACATTTCCTTCTTTGGCACTATAATCCGTACCTAACAACAAACTCAACAAATTCATAACAATGTTAATGAGTGAGAATAGATTTTAATACTTGTAGCTGCATGTTGTTTTGTGTAGTTTTCAGAAATTTATGCCAAAAAGTGAAATTTAACCAGTTTTACTTTATTCTGAAATATACAGAATTGCTACCCTTTTATTATCCTGATTAAAATGTACTAGAAACTTGAGATTTGTTTGAAGAATATTTATTACTGTTGAATGCCCCCGATGCGATATGAGCAATTGCAAATTTCCGCCTAATTAATACAATTATATGCAGATCTGTTACGTACAGGTTATTAGGTGTGACTAATAATTTTATCAATATTAAATTAAACTATTTCCAATTTAACGACTTAATGTTCAAGATATAACGGTTAATACGGTTATATTGTGCAAAACAAAACTCCAGCATCAAATTAGAAATTGAAATCGCATAATTGCATGCTAGCTTTTAAATAAAAAATACAGGTACAGTTATAGGTACGGTAGGAACTGTTTCGCAAGACAGTGTTGTAAACATCATTTATATGAGCGTTTAATATATTCCAACAATTTTGGAAGTCATATATTTTTTCTCCAGCTTCATGATTGCTTTCAGTTCTCTTATATATGTTTACTGCAAACTCTACAAGTAATAATAATTTAATTTTGCATTTTACAGACGGTATAGGGCATGGAAGGTTATCTCCGAAATCGTCAAGTTTAAGTGAAATATTGTAGTAATCCGAAATACGTATAAAATTCTACGCTATTTGTGATGCTAATTGTTTACAAAATACCTTGATAAAGAAAAAGGAAAGATACATTTCCATATACGTATAGTACAATCAGCTTCGAAATGACTCTGTTAAGGTAAATGGACCAATACTGATCCTTGCTATTATTATATTATTGTAACCGTTTTGAATGGTGCTTAATCTCATTAAATTAACTAAATATCCCAAAACTACAAAAGGTTTACATACACAATTACACATATAGTGTATATTAAACGTATAATATGTCCGATGTCCGATGTCCACCGAGAAAAATCTCGAAAACTAGAAGACTTAGGAAGCTGAAATTTTACAGGCAGGTGGGCCTTACCCCAAAGAGGTGCATGAGTATATTTTTAATCCTAGAAACCATATGGGGTCGCAGGGGGAGGCATTTCTTCAAAAATCATTATGGCTTTATTTCTCTTGAATGAATGAAACTTCAGATTTTCACAGATTATACTTGAAGCAATTCTAAAGGTAAATAAATACCCGCGTTTCATCCAGGGGGAAGTAAGACAACATTTCAAGGGAAAAGAGTTTCCGAGAAAATAATTATTAAAGAAACCTTGATTGTGAGTAATCTGTAAGGGATACATATATGCTACCCTGGACTTTTTTGTAGATCTTTTTGAGACCTACAGTTCGTTCGCTTACAGTTTGCCTTTATCTGTTACCGTTTTCGCAGCGTAAGGCATTTTGTGTTTGTTTTGCAAATTTTATTGATTATTCTCTTTGCTCATTATACGACTCTCGAAATACTTTTTGACCAATCTTTATACTACTAAACATTTTCCAAGAAACAAGCTACCGAATGGTGAAAACGGTATTAATTATCACTATTCAGTGATTCTCGAAATTCAACAGCTTTTATGGAGACATAAGTTAATTGTAATTATTTGAGACCGCATGCACCTACGAATCATGCGGGGTACGCACTCAGATTGCCGGCGGCGGAGTTACCAGCAGCTCAATTTTTGTAAATCGATCTCTTTTCTTACTGTATTGATATCTGAAGCGACCAGAGACGTGTTCGTTGATTTTCCAACGGGGATTATGCTAGCTTATGTATATTTACGAGATACCCTGCTTCAGTGATACATCCTGAGACACTTATTATAATTATTACACTAAAGTTCACATTCAAATTGTTACTTTATTAAATTTATTTGTAACAACAGGAAATAAGATAATAACGGCTGCTTTTTTAAATATGACTCTAAAGTTGGCTGTGAAATCTTCATTGTAAACATGCCACAAAATATACTAACTTCACTTTTGTAATTCAAATGTTAAAACTTTGTCTGCCATCTATTTGTTAGGCATTCCAAAGCAAGATGGGCTTTATGGCCAAATTCCCATCGACGTCATAATTGACAGGTCGCTCAACTGACAAGGCAATACAACATGGCCGCTCTGGGCAAGCATTCTCGTCAGCGCCATAAAAATAGTATATGATAGGTCGTTGAAATGCCTAATTACAAAAGTGAACACGCATTATAACAGTATTATACAACTATAAAAACCGAAATTACTAACATATCTTGTTACAAAATACGACGTGGGTCGTGGGTAATCAACCAAACAAATATAATTAAGAAACCTTAACGGGCGCCAGGTCCTAATCTAAGACGAAATCTTTTGGACGGACCTTCCAAAAGTGATGGTTCCACTAAAGCATTTATTAATTTGTATTTTTCGTACACGTACAACTAAATAAATAAAAGAGTAGTATGAATGCTGATAAGTATTATGATGAATAACGAATAATAATCTTTAACAATGTACATATAACTTTTCTTTAACATGCATAAATCTTGTTAGTGTTTGTTATTATGTAGATACATCTTAAATACGTAAGTATATAAATATGAATTAGTAAGTATACAGGTATAATATTTAATAAATTGTATTAGATACTAAGATTACTAAGAAACCTAAGCTACGAAGTGTGTAAGCGCTTACTACCGACGACGTGAGCTCATTCGTTATCAAAGTTGTACTCAATTGTAATAAAATTAATATTTAATAAATTAAATTAAAGCCAAAGCGAATTACTTTCTTACAATAATTATCCCGTTTACGGTTATTTAAACAATTAGATAAGTAATCTTTTTAAATTTTTTCAAATAAAGAATTTACTAAACTTTTAGTTCACATAAACAAAAAAAAAGGTAAATAGTACATGGTTATGATATCTAAATAATTATTAATAAATCATTAATTAGATCTGTTATTCTGACCTGTTGAATACTGATGGACTGCAATTCATATAGAACAGCTTACCGGATGGTCAGTTACCAAGTGTTTATTTTTCCAAATAAACAAATCCTTCGCAATACAACGACATGCAGATGGAAGCTTTGTAAGTTAATGGTTACTGGTTGCCGCCATAACGGTAACAAAAACAATAAAGAAGCCAGTACAAAATGTAAGTGCACTAATCAAAAAAAAAAAATAAGCAGAAGATATTAGGCTATAAGGTGGAAAAAGCCCTCGTCTTTCTGAATGGTATGTTTGAGAAGAAAATCCCACAAACGTGGTTATTAAAAGTTTCAACAAAAATAAGGATAACACTAATTCGATCAGTATCATCCAAAAACCAATCTTCTAAATTTGTAACTTTTATCCAGAAAATATAAACTAGATAAAGTAAAATCTAGATTTAATTCGTATAAGTTAGTAATAAAGTTTTAGTAAAATTAATTCCTAGTAATCTTAACCGTAACAATCTGTCAAATATTTTTTTAAAAATATGACTGATTAAATTGAAATTTAACCTAAAGGTACGTACGTCGTACATACATGCAACAAACTATCGTAACGTAACTTCGTCGCGTAACTTCTGTTCTCTTCTTGTTGCGCGATTATAGATATGTACCTGTTTACTGTCTATCTGGATGTGTCATTGCAACAATGTACAATTTCACAGTTTTCAATAAATTGTTGAGCAGTTTAAAAATTGTACCTATTCCATTGATGTTGATGGGTTGCAAATAAAAATCTACACTAACTTTGCGTTGGATAAAATTAATCACACATCATGATCTTCAGTGCCATGGTTAATTACTACAAACAAATACATATAAGTGATTTCTCAAATTTATTATTAGTAATAATGCCATTCGAACGAGAAAGCGTACGGAAGGCCATGTGAAAATTTTCATAAAAAATACAGGGAACAAGGTAAAAACTATGTTATTAATCATTTTATGTTAGAAGGTTTGCCAAGAAGAACAATCTAAATATCATGAGCAGCAGTGTAATTAAGAAAAGTGGGTGGTTCATGTAAGGCAAAAATATAACGAAAAAGAACAAAAAAAATCGAACATCTGTTTAATACCCTTTTTTGTTCGAATAGCATTATTAATTACCTATAGTAAATTTATAAGCTCTCTTATTTTTTTGTTTATTAGTAGTTAGTCACAACATACTCTTTTAAATTATTATTTGAAAATTAGAAACCATGGCCTGTGATTAATTACAACTAAGAAAAAGTTAATGCGGATTTTTAATTGTAACTCGTTAGTTAGCAGATTTTCTGCTATATTTGTTTACAGTAATCAAGCATTATTTTAAAATATTATTAAAAAATTGAAAATCATGACCTGATCATGAAAGCCGTGAAATTATAAATTGTTGCCACGACACGTCCAGATAGACAGTAAACAGTTGTACATAATCGTGCAACATTTCTTTGATGTGACCCGACCACGGATGTAACACGATGATGTTGCA
Source organism: Agrypnus murinus (assembly GCA_929113105.1). NCBI lineage: Eukaryota > Metazoa > Arthropoda > Insecta > Coleoptera > Elateridae > Agrypnus > Agrypnus murinus. The sequence goes on along the minus strand of OV816023.1, from coordinate 129,015,606 downwards.
CTGTTACGCGGTTACGCTGTTGTGCCGATGCCGTCCATGTTACAGAACGCTGTTACGTTACGATAGTTTGTTGCATGTCTGTATGCAACTTAAGAAGTTACATCTTCAAAAGCGAGTATTATTTCCAAAGTTTTTGAATAATTCGCAAATTTTTTGCAGAAACAGCTTCTACTATCTAGATGTAAATTAACCATTTCAGTCATTAAAAAAGTTTTCGCGTACTGCAGTAAAATGAACTAGAACCGGTAGTGCTATTTAAGATTTTAATGTAGGGAGTGGTGGGGGCGAAAGAAAGGGTTCACCGCTTACTCAGAAAAAAGTTTCTTTTTCAAAACAAAAATTGTTCCCTAAATTTATTAAAAACAATGCAAGAGTAACTTAAAAAGTAAATTCACTATCCTTAAGTACTTCTGTGTTAATTTATTTTACGGTTACCATTAAACAATAAACGTGAATAATTAATAAAATGTAACGAAGCGATAATGTATACCTATAAATTTAAATTACCGTATGCTAATTGCGATATTGCGGCATTGTGTGTATATATAGCTGCATCGAGTTAGAATTTGGCTATTGTTGATCAAAATGTGGAGTGTGTACATTTTCCTAGTAGCTTTCAAGTGCTTCTTTGTTTGTCATATCAGACACTGCTTGGCCTCAGCAGATGCAGCTATAAGTATAAAATCTATTCTTACTTATTAACAATGTTATGAATTTGTTGAGTTTGTTTTTAGGCACCAAAGGGAAAAATGTTAACGCATTTGTTGCGTGTATATTTCCATGCGTCAAGAATTATAAGGACCAACTTCGCGATTCTTGGCAATACGTTCCATATTCAAATAGTTTTTTAGAAAATATCAATTTTACGGCAATACATCCATTTAAAGGTAAGAGCTTTTGCTAGTTATTGATGGTATTTTTTGTGGATTTTGTTTTTAGGTAACAATTATACTACCAAAAAAGAAAATTTTGAGACCTGTATCTCTCCATGCATTACGAATTACACTGGTCAACTTGGCGATTCTTGGCAATACGTTCCAGATTCAAATAGTTTTATCAAAAATATCAGCTTACAACCAACTCTAGGTAAAAAATATTTCTTACTTATTACTAGTGTTATGTGCAAGGATTTATTTTTAGGTTTAAGTTATAGTAATAAAGGGAAGAAATCCAATACGTGTTTATCTTGCCTCAAGGAGTGTGGTGATTATCTAAATAAACATTGTCAATACCTTCCATACGATTCCAGTATTTTTCTCAATATCAGTCTTGTTTCACCACAACCAATTTTAAGTATAAAATTTATTCTCGTTCATGAATATTGTTATGTATGTATTGAATATGTTTTAGGCTTTTGTCTGAAACAGAAAGATATAAGATTCGAGAGATGTGTCTCTTTATGCGTTAAAAATTATTGCAGTAATCATGTACGTGACTTTTGGCGACATATCCTAGATTATTCAAAAGATCTTCCTCCAGCACAGCAAATTACAAGTATAACGTTTATTCTAGCTTATTTACATAATTTTATGTATTGTATTGTATTTGTGTGTTTGTTTTAGGGAAAACTTATGACGACAAGCATGAGACATTTGACGAGTGCTTTTACCCATGCGTAAATATTTGTAACACATATGAGGAAACAATAGGAGATATTAGATGTTACTCAAAATGCCAAAAGTATTGCAATTACAAACAAGAACTAGAGAATACTGAAGATTTCGATGAAGGGGAAATACGCAGGAAACGGTTCGCTAAATGGAGAGGAACAGTTTTATCGCCTGGACTAGATCTGCAAAAACACTCGTAATCGTATACAGTATTAGGTAAAGTATTTTAAAACAAAGATTTTTCTTTTTTAGGTTACGTTCACTACCACAATGGGTACAGCTAAAATCTAAACATTCTACTCCGAAGAATAATGTGCATTTCGGTCCTAAAATAATAAAAATGTTTCCTATGTTCAAGAAACATCTCGGCTGGAAAATAATGAAAAGGATTTTAAAAAATCAGAAAAATCACTTACTTCAGACAACAAAAAAAGGATTAATTCTAAACGGAATAATATAATAAAGAAGATAAGGCATAGATTGTCTAAACAGAAATGTCCAAGCCGACTTCATTAAGAAATTAACGGTGTTTCTGTACTACACGAAGTTAAAATGTAGTAAGTTTCATAAAAATATATCAATATGCTTCTGTATTTTAGTGTGGCGATGAAATGCTTTATATATTACTAATATTATTGTTATTACTACTATTATTATTATATTATATTATTTTTATATTATCTTATGTAGCAATTAGTTTGGTTTATAATGTACAACATTCAAGAAAATAAAGATTTATTAAAAGCATCGAGGTGGTTTAAATTAACTTATTTAACAACAGGATAATCAAGTGATACAATTTTTGTGAAGTTTTGACTATCACCCTCTTTAATTTTTCAAATTTAGCACAACTGCTATACTACTAAAGATAAGTAAAAATCTAAAATATTATATTTTTAACTTGAGTGGTTCTTGAGTTGTGCCCTTCTAAAGTGTACAAAAATGAGTGATTTTGAGCATGTTGTCGTTTACGTTTTCCTTAACATTTGATAGAAATAAGATAAAGAAATGAAACAAAAACTGTTTTAAAGTCCACCCTTTGGTCTTTAAAACGATAGATTGCATGACATACTCCAATACGAAAAAAATTATATTGGGGCCTCTGAAATCTTTGACATTGAATTTTTCAGAAAACATATAATAATAATAATAATTTTAGTAAGAAAGAAAATTTTCAGTTCAAATAAAATATAAATGTAAATTTCAGTACAAATAATAATAATGTTAATTGTTAATTTTATGTAAATAAATTAATTTATGTAATTAGAAATGTAAAAAAAATGTTTAAATAATAGGATAGAAATATTATAAATCATCAATCTATAATCTAACAATAATAACTATAATTAATTAGTAATAATAGTAAATTATATTTGTTGTTCTTTAATTATACAATAATATTATTAATTCTCTATGAGAAAAGAATAACAGTATCACATTATCAGAACAGAATATGCGAAAAAAAAGACTAAGACTATAGAAAAATTATATCGGTAAAGATTGCTGCAATGTTTGCAAGATGCAAATTTACTTCAAGAACTTTACTCCCCTCACTGAAAAATAAAAACTACAGAGTACCATGCATATACGGAAAGACTGGGCAGCTTATGGATCCTTGGTTCTTTTGCAAGCATTGCAAATAGAGGCATCTGTTTCTTTTGAAACGCACATCGAACGCAGGTATCCATTTCTTTTAAAGTTCACATACAACGCATAAATAGCCTTATAGTGTAGTCACTAGCGTGATGATCTCTCACTCAAGCGGCCCGAAATCGACTTCCGGTGCCGGAAAATCTGATTAATGTTTTCTACAGTTTTTCCTTAGCTGTAACACAAATGTGCGATTTGTTCTATAACATCTGTAAGTCGGCTGCAGTCGCACGATGGGTCTGCAGAATAATAATAATTGCTCCTCTCGTCCGAACAAGCTTCATAGATTCTGGGGTAAAGACTTTTTAGGCTGAACATCTCTTAAATAAGGTAATATGGTCAGGGCCGGCGTAAGCTTTTGCGGGACCGGGTTCAAAAATACATTTGGCATAAAAAACTTCTAAATAAAATTATTATCAACAAATTATTGCATATGTGCAATATTGCATTTATTTTTTAAAGCACGAGCGACGAACGAGCGAGTTATTCGTTTGCATCAATGTGTAACGAGTCTTGCACAACATTTTTACGAACTTTAACAATAAAAAAACATAATTAACCGAAATCTGTAATAGTGTTTCGAATTCAAAATAAACATAAAATCAAATAGGCAATATCATTCTGTTGTTGCCAATAGATGGCTCTCGCACATTTGTCAGTGGAATTGTGAGCGATTTATTGTGATTTTTAATATTCAAAAGGGAAAAATGGCATTTTGTAAATTAAACTTTAGGTATAATTTCAAATAATTTCTCCAACAAACATTTTTTACCAAACTAGTGTCATTTTAACAAAATTTGTGCTGATTCTGAATATGTACCTAACTCATTTTTGGGGCCAACGCCCAAAGCCCCCAAATTTGGGAATCAAAAGTAAAGAAATGCTTAAGCTCCATAGCAATGAATAATATAGTTATTTAGCTAGGCCTTAGCTTATCTATCTAGTGCACGAAATGCTACTTTGGTGATCAAGCATGAACATCGCCGAGTCAAAAACTCATTCGAGACCACCAGTCATTTCGAGCACCAATTGCACACAAAGTTTCTTCTTCAGCGTTATTGAAATAACCGAGAAAGTAGAAAAAAATAATAAAAAAATAACACAAGGAAATTTTTATATCAGCGCAAAAGTGGGCAGTTTTGTTGTTGCTACGGAAACGAAATTGGTCAAATATGCATAAATCGCATAATTTTTCGCTTTAGAGCGAGAAATATTTTGTGCACGTTGTCCAGTAAACAAAACCATTGTAGCATTTTGCATACGGATATTAATGAAAAAATGTCGTCATGTTTTGACTGCTGTAGAAAAATTATATTAAGTTTCTATGATTGCCAAATTGTGTAATTTACAATTACATTTACAATTAGTTAGGTTAGGTTTAGGTTAGGTTAGGTTAGGTTTAGATTAAGTTAGGTAAGGTTTAGATTAGGTTAAGTTAGTTTAGGTTAGGTTGAAAAAAATTCGAATTTGCTTTTGCATAGCGTTTTGGTTAGGTAGTGGCGTTTTTGTGGAGATTAGGTTGGTAGCAACGAATTTTGGAGGCGTTTGCCCCAAAAATGATATACATGCATATTCAAAATTTCCGTTGAAACGACCTCAATTTGGCTAAAAAATGTTTGGTGGGGGAATTCTTTAATTGTTCCAAATTTTATTATCAAGACAAATTATTTTTGGAGAGCCTAAGAGGGCCAGGCTTTTTGTATCTTTTTGAAGCACGAGTGTGCGAACACTACGTTTTCGTTATTTACATTCGCAAAATGTCATTTTGAAAGTGGTGAGTTTGAAAAATTATTTCTCTGGTCTTTTTCGTTGCAAAGTTTTTAATTATGCCATCAAAATTTACGTAGGTTGAATGGTGGGAGTTTGCTTTACGAGTCGTTAATTGACACGGAAACATCGATGCGACTACAGCAGCAGAGATAGCGCGCGTATTTGTAAGTTGTGACGCCCCATATAGAATTTGCCGATGTTGAACAAACGGACCAATATTGGGTCAATATTGGCACCGTTATTTCCAATCCTGGCAACCAATATTGGGACAGTGCAGAAATGATAACACCGGTAAGTACATGGGCCATTTTACATAGCCGATATTGGCAGCCAATATTGGGCCAGTGTCGAAATGATAACACTGGCAAGTACTTGGACCATTTTACCTAACCAAGATTGGCCCAATGTTGTTGATATGTTGGTATAACTCTGGTTTCATACTGGCACAACATTGGCTGTATATCGGTAGCATACCGGTGTATAATAATGATCATTATTATATTTTTTAATTATATTATATTGTACACTGAGAAACATAGTTCGAAAGATCTTTTGGTTTAAAAATTGTAGATCAAGAGCGCTAATATGACGACGAGGACATAACTTTTACGAACCATTTTTCTCAGTGTATAATATAATATAATTAAAAAATATAATAACGATGATTATTATGCACCAGTGTGCAACCATATCCAACGATATCCATCCATACTGTGCCAGTATGAGACCCGTTATACCAACATATTAACATTATTGAGTTAATATTGGCTAATTACACACTGAAAAGAATACCTTGATTCAAAATTTTATTGTGTTTAATAAACAAAGTTCTTGTAACAATTAATAATATAATACATTATAATGTCGGCAGTCATATAGATACAAATTAACAAATACATTATAATAGGTACTGTAGTGATAATTAAATTCAGAATTCAGATTTTATGAATAAATATGAAATATGAATAAAGTCATTAATTAAAATGTAAAAAGGATATATCAATTTGATTTAAAAACAGCCATTAATGTCATACCATCTAATTAAAGTATTATCAAATTATATAAATATTCAATTAAAAATAATGTAAAGTTTCGTTGTTCGTAAGAAAAGGTTCCTTTATGAATATTCTTGTACCACATTCTTGTCTAAAGGCTTGTAGGAATCTAAAACAAATAAAATTTACAAACAAGTAAAATAAATATTTACGATTTATAAAAATGAATGACAAAATGTAAAAGATAAGAAAATAAGATTACGAATATTGTTAGTTATTGAACGTTTTGTTGACAAAAAATGTAATTAACTCCAAAGACAACCTAATACACTCAGGAAATAATTACATAAGAATCATCCCCTACACGGAAAAAACAAAATAAAGATTAATAAATAAGATTTGTGATGTATAACGAAGGAGACATAATAAATTTCGTAACAAAAGATTTCCTTCCAGAAATCCAGATTTCTTAAAGAAATTTCACATCTTAATTTAAAGGATCGAGCACAAAGCAAATGGAAAACAGGGTACAGCCAGATTGAGGTGAAAGCCAGGGTAGGAAGAACGAAAAAATTTAATTCGCTTGCAAAAGAATAATTCTTATAAGAATTTAAACATACTATCATGATTCAAGCAACAAGAGTTTGGATTATATATAAATATATACAGGGTGTCCCAAAATGCTGTTTACACGCAAGATCTCCCTTATTTGAAAAGATAAAGAAATCAACCAAAGACTATTGTGAATGACTCAAAATGGACCTTCAAAAAACATCCATAAACGCTGGTTGCATAGCAACGTTTAAGAGATCATGCCAACTTGATTAATTTTTCAAATTGTACCCTATGTTTTTTCACGGAAATGTATTCTTCACTTCATTCTGCATATGGTAGTATGCCTTACTTAATTATCTAATGTGCATTTAAGGGTTGAAAAACTATTTTTTATAAATTGTACACTTCATATTCACTAACTAAATTATTTATTCAAAAAATATTATGATTAGAGCCGTGTCTACAAGGGAACTCCTGAGGCACTTTAAAGCCCCTGTAGAGTCCACAGGAGGGCATTTTGAGCATTTGCTTTAAGTTTAAGATAAATTCAATTTATAACAAATATTTTTTAAAACCCCTAAATGCACATTAGACAATTAAGTAAGGCATACTACCATATGCAGAATAAAGTGAAGAATACATTTCTGTGAAAAATAAACAGAGGGTGCAATTTGAAAAATTAATCAAGTTGGCATGATCTCTTAAACGTTGCACTATGTAACCAGCGTTTAAGCATGTTTTTTGAAGGTCCATTTTGAGGCATTCACAATAGTTTTTGGTTGATTTCTTTATCTTTTCAAATAAGGGAGATATTGCGTGTAAACAGCATTTTGGGACACCCTGTATAACCAGAGAAGTGATTTTTTTTATTTTAAAATTCATTCTTATATAAAAAACTATTAACTTTATTAATCTATAAAATCCTTTATAATAAATAATGCTTGTGGTTAATACACCACGACCACAGTGCATGATGTATGAAAAAAATTGTAATTTAAATCTTACCAATTTCTAATTTTAACAATCCACTACTTGTACTGATAGGTACATACAGCTGAAGATGCAGATGTCCGCTTCGCATCCACAAAGCTCTGTTGTTTTGGTTTTTGTTGTTACTGCCTGACTTTTTCATTTTTTAACTGACTGTCATAATTAGACTTACATCTAGGCGCAACACATCGGCGAGGCATCTAAAAAATGTAAATATATAGTATGTATTATGTCAGTAGCGTATTAAAAATTCCGAATCAAAATACTACTTAGATTTTCACATATCCTAGATTTTGATAATAAAAAAGAATCGGGAGGTCCAGCCCGTTAACCCCCCCTACGACGCCACTGTATTATGTAATAATAATAAACGCCTTTATTAATTCTTATATAGTACAAAGAAACACTGCTTTATTTTGCAAATAACTAAAATTTATATTAGTATAGTTTTCTGGCAAAGGGCTACTCTATTTAACCAGGAAACTATAAGAATAAATACTTACATATAAACATTAATATAAAATGAGGGATTTTTAAGGTTGATTCAGACCGGCGGTGGCGGAGCGGAGGCGGAGCGGAGCGGTGGCGGATCGGTTTCTGAGCGGTTTCCGCTTTGGAGCATTCATACTGCCCGCGGTAGCGGGACGGCGACGGTTTTGCAGTGCAGACATTCATGGTCGTGCATGTGTCCCTAATAATGTTAAATCAGTTTTTCATATTGTTATATGTATTGTTTAATGAATGCAAAGTTGTATAGAAGAGCTTTCCATTCATTAAACCCATCAAAAATGTGACACCCTATATAACAAATATCTGAATACATTACTTTCCTTTTTTATATAAATGTTTAATAATGTTTAATAAATAATAAAGTTGAAGCGATATGGAAGTTAATTAAGTAGTTTCTAGTTTATTAAGTATTCACTAAAAACTGAGTGTCTTTGTCAATATAATAATAAAAAAACTAATTACAATGAAATGTTTACGTTATTTACATTTACGTATGGTGTTTTGTTACTTTTCAATTTGCAACACCAGCAGTCTTAATGGACTGCACTGAATAGCGTTGTCTCAGTCAAAAACATAATTCTACCTTTCTCTAACCGCGCGGTTTCTTGCTAAAAATCGCTTCTAGATCGATTCAATCCGCTCCGCTCTCAGACCGCCTGCTCACCGCTATGTCGTTTTTTCCGCGCGCGGTTTTACTTCGAATCATCCCATTTAAAAATAAGGAAAGCGATTTGGGAGCGGATCCGCTTCCGCTCCGCCACCGCTCCGCTACCGCCGGTCTGAATCAACTTTAGAAGTAAAAGGGTTTATGTGCATTTTTAGTAATTCTGAGATACTTAGCTTAAAAGTCAATTTCTAAATGTAAATTACAGTAATATCAAGATAGGTTACTTACCTTTTTAGTTCGATAGAAATTCTCTCATATAAAAAAACTAATGTAATATACTGTTATCATTACGCTTATAATAATGTAACTAATTATTACACACACTTATACAAACAAAATAACTATGAACACCATTATTACGCATTACTAATAACATGGCATGTTGCAGTGAACATGTGACGCTAGCGGCTAGTAGAATACCTTACCGGAAGCCTGACTGCCTACTATACCGACCAGGTTGAACCAAACGGTAAAATTTTAATTAACAATATTATTAATCAATTTATTAAATTCATAAATATATATACTTAGAACTTTCATAAAAAACAACAGTAAAAGCCATTTTTATAGAAATAAATTTTAATGTAATGTATCATTTATAATGCGAAACCCACGGAAAATATGTATACAACGGTAGCCAATATTGGCTCAATATTGGCGGCCGTTGTACGGCAATCTGCATTAGTTCCATATTGGCTAAACATTGTTTCTCAGTGTACAATATAATATAATTAAAAAATATAATAATGATCATTATTATACACCGGTATGCAACCGATATACAGCCAATGTTGTGCCAGTATGAAACCAGAGTTATACCAACATATCAACAACATTGGGCCAATCTTGGTTATGTAAAATGGTCCAAGTACTTGCCAGTGTTATCATTTCGACACTGGCCCAATATTGGCTGCCAATATCGGCTATGTAAAATGGCCCAAGTACTTACCGGTGTTATCATTTCTGCACTGTCCCAATATTGGTTGCCAATATTGGCAATAACGGTGCCAATGGCGAGCCAATATTGGCCCGTTTGAAAAATTCTATATGGGGCTGCGCCTTATAACTAGCGTCTAGCCCCCCTAGTATCACTACACTAATCCTGAACTTAACGCATGCGTTTTGTGCAGCGTCTTGAATTCAATTCGATAGGATATGTGAAAATTAATATTAAATATATTATTAATTACAGTTCTGATTAGAAGTAGATAAATACATAATTAACTTTTTTTAGTTAATGATATGCACATAGATTGTATAAGTTAAAAAAAAAACTAACGACCAAATCCAAATTAACGTTTTTTCAAGGAAAGTCATAGTCATTACCTTTTGCTTTTAATAAAAGAAACTTTAGTAAACTTTAAATATTTATTTATTACAATGAAATAATGAATAAAAAATAAGTTTTATCACTGCATGTTTTTACAGTTGGAAAATCGCCTTCGCTAATAGGTATTGTTTTTATAAAGTGCTAATTGCAGGGCGATGTAACTCCTATAATAAAATCTGTATAGATAAAATAAAAAAATAATTTTTATCACTGCACGTTTTTGCAGTGGGAAACAGAAGAAGAAGATGCAATTTAATTTCTAAAACCACAGGTGTAGATATCGGAAACATTGCCCTGCAATTAGTACTTAATAAGAATGATGCCTAATAATAGTGAAGGGGATTTTCCCACTGTAAAAACTTGCAGTGATAAAAATATTTTTTTATTGATTATTTCATTCTAATAAATCAACCGCATATCATGGCGGGCGGTGCGGGTCAGGCAAAGTCGGTGTCTTGCAAAAGATGTAAAAAAACTAACTTAACAAATGCAGTTAATTGTGTAAAATGTGATAATATGTTTCATGCGAGCTGCGCAAAGATATGTGGTAAGTTTTTAAGTGATAATAATTTTGTGTGTTGTGATACCAGCAATATAAATAATTCACAAGAGATTTCCGACCAAGAACTGGCTTTTTGGGATACAATAGAAAGCATAAGTGCAGATAAAGAAATCGATTTTAGAATATTTAAATATGTAATTAAGCAAAAGAATGATCTCTTACAGGAGCTTCATGATAAAATTATATTACTTAATAACCAAATTAACTTACTAAAGCAATTTAATAATACGAGTAATGTAAATGAAGAAAAAATTACAAAGACTGAAAATCAAAAGGCTTTATATAGTCAAATTACTAAACGTAATGTTATAGAGGATGAGGCTACCCATGTTATTGTAGTAAATCCAAAAGGTCAAGGGGCCAATTCATAATATAAACAAAATAAAAGAGGATATCACTAAAAATATTATACCAGCTGATTTAGAGGTAGCTGTGGCAAAAACGACAGTCACTAAAAATGGGGGATTAATAATAAAATTTCGCGAACAGGAAGACAGCGAAAAGATGCGTAAGGAAATCGAGACAAAATTGGGAAAAGAATACACAGTTAATGTAGCCAAACCGAAATTTCCAAAGGTAAAAATTGTTGGTTTAGAAGAAGGTATAGAAGAAAGTGCACTAAAAAATGCTTAAAAAACCAGAATAATGTTTTAAATGAGAATGCACATGTAAAGCTTATTGCTGTTAAAAAGTTACGATATCAATATATGATCATAATTGAGTGTGATGGACTCACTTTTAAAGAAATAATGAATCAAGGTTATTTATGTATAGGATATTCTACGTGCACTGTGTTTGAACATATAGATTTGTTGAGATGCTTTAAATGTAGTGGTTTTTATCATAAACAACATAACTGTACGAATAATCAAATTTATTTTAAATGTGGTAGCACAGACCATACAACAGACAACTGTACAAGCCTTAAAAAAGCATGTCCCAACTATCGCGATTTTAATGTCAAACAAATTTGAATATAGAGCATGCTCCATTTGATCGCGAATGTCCTATTTATAAAAGAAAAATTGAAATCGAAAAGAAGAAAATTAACTATAACTTGTAGCAATTAAATGAGACATTAAATAAGGGCCGGTATTTCTACCTCAGTATAAAGTTCAGTATAAACTTATCCTGGTGATAAACTTGCATATAAGTTATTAACGGGTATTTTGATCTCAGTATACTATTTATCCTTAGGGTAAGTCTCAGTTAAATTTTAATTTTAAACGGTACTTTTTCTCTGGATAATGTGCTAACTGGCAGATAAGTTTTTAGAATACTTTGTCAGAGCCGTTGTTATTGTTGATTTTCGTTTTACATTTTCTTGTGACTCTAAAAATGGACAAACAGTTTCTTGTTTTATTTAAATCAGATGACGATCCCTATTATATATAGTTCCAATGTCGTTAGACAAAGCACAGATAATTTGGAAAAATGGAGTGAGTAGCAGTTGTAAACCTTTTGGCGCAAATTAACCATTGTTTAATAACAATAATCGCTACAACCCATAATAACATAACCTGGAAACCAGGCCCCAGAAGCTATAAGCTTGTGCGGGAGGGAGGGGGCGATTATTACTACTACGTAGGCCCTACGTGCGGTTGCAGCCGACTTACAGATGTAACAGCACAAATCCCACATTTGTGTTACAGCCAAGGAAAACTGTAGAAAACCTTAACCAGATCTGCTGGTAGCAGCCAAACCTGGCCCGCTTGGGTGAAAGTCCAGCACGCTACACATTACACTACCAAGGCTGTTAGTTTGCAACATAATGCAACTATAAGCATTGTTGTTTTTGCATTTTTATGTAGATATGGTTGAATTTTAATAAGTTTATATTAGTTATAGAAATAGTTCTATAAATCCTTGGAGTCATTGCTAATTACTTAAAAAGAATTTCGCAGCGGGTTCTTACTTTATTACTATAGCAGATTGGTTTGGCATTCACAAAATAACAACTGTAAAAATTATAGAACGCGTTTGTGATGCATTAATGTATTTAAGAGAAAAAAAAAATATATATACCTACCACGAACTCAGAACGATATTCGTACAACTCAACAGATATTTGCAAGATTTCCAAGAGTTAGAGCTGCAGTTGATGGCTCACCGGTTAGGATGCAATCGCCCGGAGGTTATACAACAGAAAATCTTCAATGCCGAAAAGGCTACTTTTCTCTGAATATACAAGCAACTTATGATGCTTCTTTACGTTTTATAGAAATTGTAGTATGTTGGTCTGGTGCTATACATGACAACATCATATTTGTCAATTCTCTTTTATGCGGAAGGTTCAAAAATGGCGAATTTATAATAGGGGATAGTGATTATGCTCTCAAGAATTACTTAATAACACCTCTAGCTGAACGACAAAATAAAGCTCAAAAACTTTTTAATGGATAACACATAAGACCCAGGAATGTCATTGAACGAGCTTTTGACATATGGAATAGACGATTTCCTATTCTATCCATATGCAGATTAACGCTTATGCAAAAAATAATAGTTGCAATAGCAACCTTAAACAACATTGTTAATATACGCAACGAAATAGAGCTTTGTGAAGGAGATAATGAAATTGAGATTGCTGAAGATAATAACGAAATAGTAGCAGTTTTTCACTCATTTTCGCAGTTACAAGATTTTAATTTTCTGTGTTCTATAGTTAGCAATAATTATTGATAGTAAAATATGCCGTCATTATAGCAAATGAAGTAGTAAGAAATCAAAACTTGAATGATTTTTAGCTGTTAAATATTAAAAAAAAACAAAATCGCAAATGTGCTAACTTCAAGTAGGAGATATCTAACTGAAAGATTATTTTATACTCGACCTACATTGAAATACCCGATTGTATTTATACTTCGAATTATCTTTAGGATAAATATATCTGCTGGATAGCTATACTACAGTTTATACAGAAGATGGAAATACTGGCCCTAAGACATCTAGAATAAAGACATATATGGTGCATACAATTAAAGATTGTAAATTAATTTCAATCTATTACCAAAATGTAAGAGGATTACGTACAAAAACTACGGAAATGAAGTGTAGCGTTCTGAGCTCCAATTACGGGATTATTATACTTACTGAAACAGGACTAAACAATCAAATTTACAGCAGCGAATATTTCGACGAAAGATATATTGTACATAGATGCGATAGAGATTATGATCTTACACGATGTGTTAGAGGAGGGGGTGTATTGATTGCCACAATAGTAATGTACAACCCTGTTATTTTAGATAAATGTGCTAATGAATTCTTCGAATACGTAACTGTAAAAACAACAATAGGAAAACAAACTTTTGTTATTATAGCGGTATACATTAAGCCGCAGTCTTATGAAGCTCTACTCCATCAAATCAACATCGAAAAGTACATATTGGATGGGGCAGAAATTGTTATATGTGGGGATTTTAATATAAGTGGGTTTATCAATGAAAATATGAATCAAAATCGTGGAATACAAAATCTTCTATATAATTACGTTTCAAGCAACAACCTTTCCCAATACAATATGGTACTGAATGAAGATGAAGTAGTTCTTGATCTTTCCTTTGCCGCGTGCAACCTAGACATTATAGCTAGTGATTCCTCTTTACTAAAGGAGGATACACGTTTTCACCCGGCACTAAACATGTCGTTGATGGTGGAATATGTAGAGAAAAAACAACGTTTTTTTAAAATAGAAAAACTTGATTACAAAAATGGAGATTTCTACAAGTTATACTGCAGTCTTAGGGACACAGACTGGAAATCAATTATTGTAGAAGATAACGTAAATCGTGCTCTGGATTCATTTTATCGAAAGTTAAATGATATTGTATATGAAACAGTCCCGAAAAAAAGTGTTTATAAGTCCAATTATCCAATCTGGTTTACTACGGATATCAAAAAGAAGATTAGGACAAAAAGAAGACTTCATAAAAAGTCGTTACCTACACCAAACAATGACTTAAAGATGAAATTAAATGACCTTTCAAGAAACTTAAAAAACGAAATTAATCGTGCTTTTGCTAATTACCAAGCGAAATGCCAAAATGAACTTATGTTTGCACCAAAACAATTGTATAACTATATTAACAATTTGAAAGGTCGCAGCAGAATGCCTCTTGAAATGAATTTTAACGGAAACAAAATCAATACCAATAAAGACATCGCTGAAGCTTTTGCGGACTTCTTTAAATCTGTCTATACAACTCATCAACATAGTGAAGAATCGACGACTGCTAAAGAATATAATCTGGATGATTTTAATTTCCGTCGAATAACAGAGGATGATACTGAACTGGCTATTAAGTCATTAAAATCCAAACTTTCAGTTGGGCCAGATAACATACCGACGTACGTAATAAAGGGTTGCGCAGACATATTAAAATACCCTCTGACACTTATATTCAATATTGCCATTAATACATCGGTATTTCCAACTCTATGGAAGATTTCAAAAATCATCCCCATTTTCAAAAGTGGTGAACAAGCTGATATTACTAATTATCGTCCCATTTCTGTAATAGGTACAATGGTACAATAGGTCAAATTTATGAATACGAGCACCATCACTAATTTTATTGCATTTTCTGAATATATTATGGAAAACACTGTGTCAGGTGGACAAGTTTATTGCATATATACAGACGTGAGTAAAGCATTTGATTCTGTTTCGTTTCAAATACTTGGGCAAAAGTTAGCAAAATACGGTTTTAGTAAAAGTGCATTGAATCTGATAAATTCGTATCTCATCGACAGAAAAAACTACGTATTAATAAATGAAAACTCCTCTACAAGATTTTCGCCGACATCAGGGGTGCCGCAGGGTTCCTGTCTCGGACCGTTGTTGTTTAATTTATTTATTAACGACCTGCCTGAATCTATTGTGCGTGCTAAGTGTTTACTATATGCAGATGACTTTAAGATATTTCACGTAGTGAATAGTTCAGTTGAACATAGTGCTCTTCAAGAAGATCTGGACAGAGCATCTAAGTGGTTTGTCGAAAACGCTCTTACGCTCAATGTCAATAAGTGCTGCACGGTGAAATTCAGCAAAGTGAAATCTGCAGTTAATTACAGCTTTCAGTTGGATGGTGCTACTTCAAATGAAAAATCTCAAGTTAAGGACCTAGGCGTACTATTTACTAATACATTTTCCTTCGATGAACATATTAATAATATAGTTACAAAAGCTTATAAATCTTTATTTTTTATTTTAAGAAATTTTAACAGCTTTAGTAATATAAATCTTCTATGTAATCTATTCTATATGTATGTAAGATCAACGCTTGAATATGCTGCAATTATTTGGAATCCAAAAACGTTTGTACTAATTGATAAAATTGAAAAGGTTCAAAAATTATTTGTCAGATGGATTTATTGGAAACAAACGGGTATATATCCCAAGTACCCTAATTTGATTTCATATCTTTGTCAATTACGATACTTACAAAATGAGTTTAACTGCACAATTGCAATCTTGTCCAAAAGACGAGATGTTTCAAAAGCAATCTTTGTATACAAGCTATTTAATAATTACATTGATATGTCATCCTTATTACAAAAAGTTTGCATTAGTGTATCTTTAGTACATTTAAGACAAAGGCATGGGTTTTTGTTCCAAGTTCCGTTAGTTAGGACTACCTTATCGTACATTCTTAACACTACCAACATAATGTTATCCTCGAAAGAAGTTGATATATTTCATGAATCGAAGAATGTAATTGTAAGGAAGTTTTTCCAGGAATAATCCAAAAATAAGCCGACATATTTCTTACATTAAAACCGAGCTACCGTAAATTTTTTTATGTATACATTTTATTACTATCAAAATTATTGTTAGTTCCATCGATATATCACAGATACAATCATACATAAGTATGTAATGGTTGTATATTTTTGTGTTTTTATTATTGCTATTTATACTTATATTTATATTGGATGTATTTAAAGTCTTTGTTATGTTGTTATTTTTATTTATACTCAAGTTATGTTTATTACTATTATCTAATGTTGTAAAATTATTGTATCACCAATTGCATGTAAAAGGCATTTAAAGCCGTTTGCACTTTGGTAAAATAAATAAACGTATTATTATTATTATTATTATAAATATTTAAAGTTTACTGAAGTTTTTTTTTATTGAAACAAAAAGGTAATGACCATAGTCATTACCTTTTCAAGGTTTTATGGTTTTCAAGGTAAAGTTGTAACTTTACTTTGAAAACCCGTTAATTTTAATTTATACAGTTTATATACAATCATTAATTTAAAAAACGGTAAGTATGTACCTACTCCTAAACAGAAGTATAATTATTAATATATTTAATATTTATTTACACATGTTTTATCGGATGGAAGAGTCACAACACGCATTTTATTAAAACCAAAAGATAATGACTTTCTTTGAAAAAACGTTAATTTGGATTTGGTCGTTTGTGTTTTTTTAACTTATATAATCTATATGCAATCATTAACTAAAAAAAGTTAATTATGTATTTATCTACTTCTAATCAGAACTGTAATTAATAATATATTTAATATTAATTTGCACATATCCTATCGAATTGAAGTCAAGACGCTGCACAAAACGCATGCGTTAAGTTCAGGCTTAGTGTAGTGATACTCGGGGGCTAGACGCTAGTCGCCTTATACGACGTGGAGCCGTCAAAAGCGCGGGGCCTGTTCCCGGGAACGCGCTGAACCCGCCTCGCGCCGGGCCTGAATATGGCAAAGCTACAAATGTGCTTGTTTTATTCTAGGATTACTGACATGCAGACAAGCATGATGAAGAAAATCTTCCAACTTCTTAACTTCAAGTACCGATTCTCACTTGGCCACAATCATTTTGCAAATAGTCAGAGCAGTTATGTAAAGAATTAAAACAATCGGGATCATTAAAAGCTAGATTTAATCGAATGGGAACTGAATACTCAAATAGGCTGACATTCGTTTAGGAGACGAGAAAAGTTGTGGACGGTGCCATAATAAACAGCTCACAGAAATAATACAATGATTAATAGTTCTGATATTATGTCTTGCAAACGATAGAAAGACCAGTTGTACTATTCATTCGTAACGATTTTTAAATAATAATAAGAATTTAATTACTACTACCTATAACCTGAAAACCAGGCTCCAGAAGCATTGTGTGGCTGTAACCGTCTTACAGATAGTACAGCATGATTCCACATTTATGTTACAGCGAAGGAAAACTGCATAAAACCTTAACCAGATTTCCCGGCGCCGGGAGTAGTTTGATAAATTGGTTTAAAGACAAAGAAAAAGGAGAACATGATTTTTCATCATTCTAACTAAACCAACCGCATTGTTCTTTTACGTGGAAACCTTAATGTGTCACATTATAAAATTATTTTTCCTACGACCCCATACGAAAGTGAACAATAGCAAACGCTACCGACATTAAGAAAGTGAGTCATATAACACGCGTATGTTAGGAACATAACACACGTGTGTGTTATGAAAATACGTCACGCTAAGCAATACCTAGAAATCCATGAATTTTGTTTACATTAAAATGATGACATTAATGTTTAATCAAATTTTGAGAAGCATTTTAACCATTATGTATCTATTCTTTTCTTATAAATATAACTTTAATTATTGTTTAATTAGTTATTTTAGCTATCAAAAAGAAATATCTAATAGATTACACCTAACATAACCTTACTATAATACACAAAAATTATTGAAGCAAGTTTGCCAAGATTAAAATCAGCGATGCCAAATGGGAGAAAAATAAAAGTAATAATTTAGTTAGGCAACCTCTTTCACACATGGCATTATTTTATTAAAATAGTTGAAGTTATATTTGTTAATTATGAAGATATTATTAAATATAAAGAAAAAATAAATTATGTGCCTCTCAAATTATATTATAAATTGTAATAGTAATTCATTTAATTAACTTTGCTGCTAAACCCAAGGTTTAATTTTATACTATGTTTAAATGTTATGAAAATATGATTTTTTAAAATTGAAATTTATATTTAGTAAAAGAATCTATTAAATAAAATGTTAACAAACACCCATTCACTTTAACAATTGTCATAACAACAAACATTTAACTTTATTCAGCTCCAGAAAAATAAAAGTTTTAAAAGGGCATTTTAAAACCCTACATTCTCACTCTACCAACTGTTTCCTCTCCTGTCCACTGCCCATTTGCTCGTTGGCTGCCAATTGGGTAACATGTTAGAAATTCTATAACTTTTGATTGGTTGAACAGAAAGTGGCAAAAGTCTATACCAAATTGAAGGAAATTTAATGTTCTAAAACTTCGTCTCGGACAATTTTTATGAAAAGCGATCGTGAGAGGATCTAGAAGCACAAAAATGATTTTTCCGAAAATTATCAATTTTCAATAACGTATATCTCGAAAACCATTGAAAATTCGACAAATATGTATAGAAACAATTTTATAGGAAATTTAATTAGATTTAATTTTTATTTGAAACATTTTTTTTCTACATGCACTGTTTCCGAGATATAAGCGAAAAAACAAAAAATAGGACTTTTCGATCCCCCTCCCGCCTTTAGCTCACCCCCAGGGGCGGGGACTTTTAATATGTTTACCTACTAACTACTCCTATCAAAGTTCTAAAGTCAGAAATTCTCGCATATTCAATGCACTCTACAATATATTCATTGACTGGACTATTATGAACTAATTTGATATACTGGAGAGATTTTATTAGGCAATCAATAAATTGTACTTTTGTGTGTGCAATAGTGATAAACTTTACTATAACTACAAGTTGAAGGTTTCAATAAGAAGTCATAGTTAAAATATGGCGAATTGACGATGACTTAAGATGTAGTGAGATATACTATATGTACATAGCAACTCACTCTAATTATCATATCACCCACTTATCACCCACACCCACACCATAATTATCAACCACAAAAATATCCACCGCATGATTTTGTTCTTGAACCATTAAGTTTGGTAAATACGATTTCGTATACCTACAAATAGATCTAACGGTAAATTTAATGGTTTTGTGAATATTAATTGGCCATACTATTTATAACAGCCATTTCGCCATTTTCTTTTTCCATTCGTTCTGGCATGCGGTATATCACCGCGACAAATTAATAATATTTAATATAACGACTTATTATTTATTATAAAAACTATTACTACGTATGTAGGTGCTAGTTTTAAATAACCTGAAAAATAACGGGACGCTATATTTAAGTTACAGTTAAATAGTAATAAAATACGTAGTTAAATTCTAACTTTACTGATTAGATTAAATACAAAACCGTAATCTATAATTCTATACACCAATAGGTTGAAACAGTAGAATCATATTAAATCCTTGTAAGGAGGGAAAGGAAATGATTTAAGAGATTTTTATGGCTGCTATTAGAAGCCCCCCATAACGTCACAAGCGAGTTTATAGGTGGTGTCATTTTTTTGATGCGGGTAGTTTCCAAGGTGGTGAAAATCCCGATGTTCCTTAATTTCTCAAAATCTGATGTTATTTTAAATTTTATTAAGATGTAAAATTTTAAACTATTGCAAATATTATACATATGTATGTACTTTTTGCTTGTTCTTTTATTTTACATTTTCTATGTATCAAAATGAAAATAATTCGAGCTTAATTTTTCTCTATAATAATTAAGCGTACGATGAAGTGTGCGCAAGTAGCGAGCACGGGTGTAAGTGATAAACGATCGATAATTATTTCAAGGCGAAGAGACGAGGAAAAATTTTTTACAAGAGAGAGGTTTTTTTGGTTAAAGGCTTAGGTTTTTGAGATAGGGAGTGATAAACGCTGGAAAGCAGCAAAACTTAGGATTTTTTATCTTGCTTAAAACCGAGAAAACGACTTGTGAAGTTTTAAAACTTCATAAGCCGCAATAGTAATTTGAAGCTTGAATTTGGATTTTCAGAATTACCGCTACAGAACACTACAATGCCCTTTTACAGTATTATAGCTTCACGATTAAATAATCGTTTATCTATAAATCTCGAATATTTTGAATAGTGCTTTTTTGCACAGGACTATTGTTGGAAGACTTTGGATTTAGCATATAATAGCCATAAGCTTCAATTTAAACTGTATGCCAAATTTTAGTCTTTGATGACAACCTCATGACAAGCTTGAAGTAGTTTAGTACTCTATTATATTCAGGAGTAGATAATGTGACAAAATCAAAACCACCACAAAAATCTGAAATTTGCAACACTCCTCGATATAAATTTCTTCCTTGAGGAAAGGTTTTAATTATAAAACCCTACTTCCTATTAACTAAAACAATTCAAAATAAGCTTGCGATATTTTTAAACAAAGTATATTGTTAATAATTACCAAAAACCATAAATAATTATCAACAACACGTAACTATTAATTAATATTAATAATAATTCTAATTATTAAAATATAAATAATAATGACAATGAATAATTGTAAAAAGAAATACTGAACTATAAGATATCCAATTATGACAAAAGGACTGATTACAGAGAAGTGAGAAAGAAAAAACGAAAATAAATTCAACACTTTAGTTTTCGCTTGAAGGCAGTTACAGAGTTTGCAAATCTATGTTGCAGGATCAATGTGACTATACTTATTTAGTATTGTAAGTTGAATTGTCAACTTACAATACCAAATATATATATATATATATATATATATATATATATATATATATATATATATATATATATATATATATATATATATATATATATATATAAGTTATGTATTATGTTTTAACTAGCGTCGAAACTACTCGTATCAATAAACGTTCTTGTATGAAAGTATGTTGTTTTGTACTTACTCTGCTCCCTACGTTATGCCCTAAAAAATGTATTCGTAGGCTCTCACCTAATCTAACCTAAATTATATTCGTATGCTCTAACCTGTGATGTAATAAAAAACAATAAGGTTACAGATTATTATTAATCATAAGAGTTTACTATAGATACGTTGAATAACCTACAAGAGTATATAGTATATTATTACATATCTGCGTATTTCGAAGCTATTGAAAATGTATGATGTATTGTAAAATAACGTTTAAATAAGAGTTTACTTTAGATGCTACGAATATCTATATGGTGTATAAACAATAAGAACGTATATGTAGAAATCGCTTACAAGGGTATTAGATATAACGAAAAGGGTTAAAATCTGTTCAAAATTACATTACGTCTAGAAAACTAGAAATTAGATAATTGTAGCATACACATGTTAAATGTACCTATTCTTCACCTCGTCTGTAGTAGATATATTGAAAAAAGGATAAAAATCTGTAGTATAGGGTTTATGCTTATACTCAGGCTCGCAATCATATGTAGCGTATCTATGCTTACATAGTATAATTATTTTCTCAACGTAGGATAGAACAACCGATTGCTCTGGTCGATCAGTATAAATAGACGGGTAGTGTTCCTGTTCCTTCATTAGTCGAGATGGAGCAGCGTAAGAAGAAGAATGGCTCTGGTCGACAGGATTGCAAAATACAGTGTCCGGTTTGCTTCAAGTCTTTCGCGAGGCCATTCACCTGCAAGAGACACGTAAAAACCATACACGATTCAAACAGAATCTGCTGTTCTAGCTGTGTCAAAACTTTTTCAAGCTCTGACAACTTAAAAAGACATACGAAAAGCGTTCACGAATCAATCAAAGTCCGGTGTTCTAATTGCTTCAAATATCTTTCACGCATCGACAGCTATAAAAGGCATTTAAAAAACGTACATAATAACGCAAATGTTGTAAATACAGCTCTGGTAAAGGAAGCAAATGGACCTACTGATATCGTTGAGACAGAAGAAGAAGAAGAAGATATGACTTCAACCATGCATTTGGGTATTGATGAATGTGGTTCCTCGTTTACCAACTATGATAGTAACGAAGAGTTGAACAAGGAAAGGGCTACCGGTACAGTTCCAATAAGTCAGTCGTCGGACTTTATACGTATTAGTATTTCTGCGAGGGCATACGACGACTCAGAGACCCGTAGAACTACAACAGTCGTCATAGAAAACAACTTATGATCTATATTCTTGTATTATGTTATGTATACTAAATAAATGTTTGTAAAATAACTTTATGTTTTATTTATCACGCCCATACTCTGATTTCTTGTCTAACAGGGTGGACTCAGCCATTTTTTGTTTCAAGACTGTTTCTAGCCTAAGGATGTATAGCCCCAGGGTTAATTAATTGAGTTTGACCTGTAGAGCATATTATGTTAGCGTTCAGTTAGTATGGCTTTGATATCCCTAATTGTTATTTACGCCAAACCTGACTACAGGTATTGTTAAAGTAAAATTTAGAGGTAATATACAGGAATATATGCGCCTGTATCCGATCTCTAAAATATAAGCCTTTTAAATCTTTTAAATATTACTTTGTAGAGCTATGTTCAACAGGTATGCGCTAAATATGTTAATGTCAGCATTGTACATAAAATATATATAGGTCATTTGTTGCACGGAAAATTAAACTTCTCTGTAACGTATATCCTATATTACTTTGTACAACTGCATTCATCAGGTATGCAATCAGCAGTAGAGTATCATACGTACCTGGTAGAATATAACGCTTATCAGTAGGTCCCTCTTTAGGAATTTTAAAAATAATGAAATTTTTATTGAATCAGCTAAATAGATAGTGTACTTATAAGTGAATCTCTAAATAACGAATGCGTTAACAGAACTCCTGCATTAATATACATAACGTTTCATCGTGTTTTTCAAAACACATTTCATTGTAAAAGAATAAGAATAATTTCAATTTTATTTATCAGGCGATATACATTATATTATTTTCATATATTAGTATGCAAAGTTATCGTTTCAATAAAAGTAAAATATTTATCTGATTTATTTCTCCAGGTTAAGTCTTCAGAGTTCTCATAACTGTAAATTTTGCAAGAGGTAACTACCCTGTGTTTCAAAGTTATAAAGACCTATTACAAACATATGTTATAGACTTATATTTCGAAGGTATCGAAAATGGGATTATTGTGTAATCAAATGTTTAAATTTTTTTTTATGTAAATTAAAGAATCATTAGGGTTTTTCTGAAGAAGGTTTTCCTGAAAAATACTATATAAAGTCAACCTAATTATGATTAAATGAGAAAACATATTATTAAGCTGTTCAAAATTCAAATGTCTAGAAAAAAAATCGGTAGCTCTTACTGAATATACGAAGAATACGTTTAGGTATGTATTGAGATACATAACATTTCTGTCATATATGAATTTGTATATCTAGATCCTGCTACCGTATATGTTTAACATAAAAATAAATGAAAACTATAAACTTCTTTTATCGTTTTTATTTATAAAATTTTAATAATAATATTAAATGTTTGCATTGTACGACATACTGATAGGGTAGGTGAATTGCAGGCATTTAGCAGGTCCATGTTTCTAACTGCGGATCCATAGGCTAGAAGAAGAATCAGAAAAAGGTATTAGGCAATGTTCATTGAATAAACTACCTGTTACATTTCATACCTTATTCGTCTCGATAAACATACAGTCAGCATACAGTTGATATCTTTCTGTCTTTACTTTACCTAGGTAAACCAATCCTAGAGACAGAGTTTTATTCGCTATCTTCTGGTTGAGATTGACTACTTTATCTTCAGTAAGTATGTCGGTGAATCTTTTGGGTAGATTAATAATCTAATCTACGCCTTATGTACTAAATAAAATAGAATTTCTCACAGATAAACTAAAAGCTATGCGAGTAAACGGTTGATGCAATAGCTACGGATGCTGCCACGCATTCAGGCTCCTACAATTAATCCAGCACGAGTTTCATAGATATCCTTTCCGATTTGTAAGTAATATTTGATCTGAATAACCTAGTGTCAGACTGTTTCCTGTAGAGCAATTCTGAGCGGTCCTTCTTCCTACGGTAAAACTAATGTTATGTTAGGTCTACTGATTAATGTAAACGGATTAAAATTTGGATTTATCTACCTATACGTCTAGAAAACTAGAAATTAGATAATTGTAGCATACGCATGTTAAATGTACCTATTCATTCACCTCGTCTGTAGTAGATATAATGAAAAAGGATAAAAATCTGTAGTATAGGGTTTATGCTTATACTCAGGCTCGCAATCATATGTAGCGTATCGATGCTTACATAGTATAATTATTTTCTCAACGTAGGATATATCGATATTCTTCTAGTTTGATTAAATCCTATAAGTTATATTCATTTCACCCTTTTTATTCTGTTAAGACATTTATAATAATCATAGGGAGCCTGGTATAGACATAAACCGATTGCACTTATTCTTTCACCTCGTCAGTAGTTAGACTCGAATTTTATGATTTTATATATGAAGAATACGTTTAGTGATGAATATTCTGTGTTCTAGAATACTTGTATAGGGGCTAGGAAGCTTGATTTGAATACTACAATCTTGATCACGCGGTTGGAGTGTACTGATACCTCGATTGTGTGCATAAAAGTATAATGAGTATCAGTTATCGTATATTCAAATTAGTTGAATATATGTAGTACAACTTTATAGATTCTAGAAAGTTCCTATCAATATTAGAGCAATGAATGTAGACTGATGTGTGTGTTATATAATACCGATTCTCGCATATACGAACTTAGGAACTAGCTGCTGACTCTGCATGACATTAGATGATTATGATAATGATAGATGATCGTGATAAAGAATGTTGTTATTTATATCACATCATGGTATGTACCTACAATTCGATTACCTACATTTTGACTACCTAAATTAGACCTTAGTCTAAGAATAATCATGTGTTTTATCGTTATCTTATGATATCAGGAGTGCAATACTTCTATTAATCTTTAGTTTAGCGTAGATATAAATCTCTTTATATAGCTCAATAAATGATAGTTATAGGGCTGTATTGACTTATATAACATTTCTCTCATATATGAATATTTTAGTTCAGAGAGCATTTAGAAACAATGCACAATTTATACAAAGCAGTCATTCAGAACAGGGTAAGATAATTCGTATGATCTATTAAATTTAAAATAGTAATCTGCTGTTCAGCTTGATTTAATTTTCGTAAATGTCTAAATATTACAAACATACAAACAAAATAGACTTAAGTAAGAAACAAAACGTATACATTACATATCTAAAATTGTACAACATATTGATAGGGTAGGTGAATTGCAGGCATTTAGCAGGCCCGTGTTTCTAACTGCTGATCTATAGGCTAGAAAAATCATAAAAGTATTAGGCAATGTTCATTGAATAGACTCCCTGCTTCATTTCATAACTTATTTGTTTTAATAAATAGACATTAGTCAAACGATGGATATCCTCATGTCTTTACCTTCAATAT
Source organism: Agrypnus murinus (assembly GCA_929113105.1). Classification (NCBI taxonomy): domain Eukaryota; kingdom Metazoa; phylum Arthropoda; class Insecta; order Coleoptera; family Elateridae; genus Agrypnus; species Agrypnus murinus. Next base: position 128,989,619 of record OV816023.1, on the reverse strand, counting down.
GTAATATATTTATTTATGATATCTAGTTAATGATATGTGTTGTGATCTTGATTGACTGTAATCTTTTTCCTGTAAGATGCTATAAAAGCCGTAATTAATATTTCTGATTATATAGTTTAGTTTAATCCGTGTACGTATTTTATTCTTGCATTTTTTATTTTACAATGTATAACTATATACAATTTATTTTAAAACCGTTTTTCTGAAATTTCTAGATTTTAATACAAACAAAATTGATTTAGGCTTCAGGAAATATCCAAACAGATTTACTCAGAATTTACGGTTGTTATTAAATAATAATTAGCCGTCGGCAACTTTTAAAATATTTCGATTAAACCAATAGTCTTTCATGTTTGAATTTTAACTTTCTACACCCGCTAATTGGAAATTCATTAGCAATGGTGAAATCATCGTTACAGAAAATAAATTTTACAATCAAGACGTCATGTTTTTACCTTACCGATCTCATTTTTCATATAAGTTAATGTAGGATAATAATGGTACTACATACCCGACTATAAAATAATCATGGAAAGTATAACAGCTGTTTAAAAGAATAGATAGTAAATATAACTATATCTAATTATTTTGTACTGATATAAAAATCCGCTGATTGACTGATGTTACGGGCCTCATGTAGTAGTAATATCTGTATATAGTTTTCAAATTGTTATATTTAAGATGTATCAAGAAAAATTTCTTGAGTTTCTTCACGATTGGCTCATATAAGGTTAATAATTGTCTCATCTCAATGACTCATGATAATAATCATAATTGGCTTATAATTTTTGAATCCTAAAGATTTAATATTATTAATGTACAATATTTATAAATATTTTCCGGGAATTGTTTTTAAATAAATTGGATTTAATCAAATATACGTGAAAGCATTTTTATAAATAACTCGTATGCAGTAATTTAAAAGACAAGCTCCGTGGTCTCGGGGTTAAGCTATGGAGTTCTAATCAGATGGTTGAGCGTTCGAACCCTGGTTACTCCAAAATTGATTTTTATAAAAAAGTGTAACAGGTTGCCTATCTATAGGCGTATAGAAGTCTACTATACCGATCACAGGACGTTACCGATAGATGGCAGTAGCAGTACTAAAAGTTCAAATCCAAGGGCGGGAAACATTGACAAGTTGGAAATGACAAGCTAGAGCGAGAGAGAGAGAGAGAGAGCCAGAGCGAGAGCCGAGCGAGAGAGAGGGCCAGATCCAAGCGAGAGCGAGAGAGAGGGCCTGAACCAAGCGAGAGCGAGAGAGAGGGCCAGAGCAAGAGCGAGAGAAAGAGTCAGAGCGAGAGCGAGAGAAAAAGCGAGAGCGAGATGCATATGGCCCGCGAGATACAAAATGACAGATTCAAAATTGACAAATTCAAAATGACAGATACAAAATGGCGATTCAAAATGGCGATTCAAGATGGCGATTCAAAATGGCAATTCAAAATGACGATCCAAGATGGCGATTCAAAATGGCTATTCAAAATGGCGATTTAAAATGGCCGCTGAGTAGGGATAGGAGTGGGAGATGGCGTCGACCAATCAGAAGCAAGGGGAGGAGCTACAGGAGTAGGGATAGCCAATCAGAGAGCAGTAGGCGTGGCCAAAAAAAAGGAGTGGGGGGGGTCATCTCAATGGACCCAATACCTACTCATTTCAATCCCGGAGATTTATTATTAAAAGGTTTAGTGCAAATCGAACAGATACTAGGCATATTATTAATTATTAAGATCTATTAACAAGATTGATTAACTCTAGTAGGTTGATTTAAATTTTATTTAAAAGAAATTTGGATTTGTTTTATTTTGCATAAAATTCTGTCACACATTTATCTTTATCACAACTTGTTTGCATCTAAAAATGTGCAATAACGACATGAATGATAAAGTGCACATTAATTTTTTCCCAAAATCGTGAAATTATGTAAAATATAAACAACAATATTTAATTTTTAGTAAATAAACTTCACATAAATAATAATTAATTATTAAAAGTGTACTGTAATGTAATCAGAAGCGTCCCTAAGGTCGGTCAGCCGGGCGTATGCCCGCGGTCCTGAGGGCTAGTTGGGCCCCGCACCGAGCTACCTTATTTTAATCAACAACACAATATATATCTTACGCATTAATAAAATAGACTGAGAAACCGGCATTTCATGCAAGTTCTTATGCATAAAGCTAAAGCTTACTTTTAAAATGAAGTACACCAAATTTCCAAACGTTACATTAAAAATAATAAACAAGCAAACAATTTTTTTAACGTTAAAATTTAAAAAAAATTGCTTCTTTCGTATTTTTAATGTAAAGTGAGTACAATGAGGACACGGCCCGATGTTGATAAGGAAAATATGTTCTAAATCTTCTATTACAGCTATCCGCCATTACGAGGTTTCTAGTTATATTAGTTATATCCTGTATATTTATTTATTCACTTTTTTATTTGTTGGGGGAACCACTCCATATTTGTGCCCGGGGTCACAAAATCCAAAAGACGGCGCTGAATGTAATAATTAAGTGAAATGTAACGTATAAAATCGTATTTAGAGAGTTCCTTACACGAGCAAATATTACGTTTCGAGACACCCACAAACTTCAAGTCAAGTCAAAGTATGTCAAAGTCAAACATACACTAGGGTACATTGAAAAAAGTATGGTAGAATGTGTTTATTTCACTAAAAAGTTTGGTTATTTAATCTAATAAAAAATAAAAATATATTTACACTGCCTATCAATTTATGGGATAATGTTACCCCAGAAAGAATTGTTAATAATAACAAGTTCATACGACAACAAAAACATAGGCGCCCGCAGAAATTTGTCCAGGAGGGGGCAAGTCTAGAATGAACGGCATGCTAGGGGGGGCAAGCCTAGAATAAACGACATGCTAGGGGGGGCAAGCCTAGAAGAAAACGGCTTATTATACAAAATTTTCAATAAAATTCAAATTGTTCAACTTCCAGGGGGGGGGCAAGTGCAAGGGCTTGCCCCCCTTCCGGGCGCCTATGAACAAAAAGGATTTCTAGGATTAAATCTAAGTGCAGTGTGTCATGAAAAACGTTGGAGGGCAAGAAAAGCGCCAGAACGAGAATTAAAAAAAGGAAAAAGTAGTGTGTAATAAACAAACGAAATAATATGCAATATTGTACAACTAACAGTTGTACATCTTACCTTATATTTTTTTCATTTTGTTAATTCAAACTTTAATTCTTACCATGAAATATGATATAAATACATTTTATATTATATTTCATGATTATGGAGTTCCACAAAGTAAGGCTGGAGACAGTAAACGCTATTAATTCTTACCTATTGATAATTATACTGTTTATAATTTCTTTATTATCTTACATACGTTTTCTTCAGTTTGTTAATTCAAACAAATTTAATTTTTACCTGTTTATAATTATTATTATAATATTTCTTTTTTTATCTAAATATTTTTGCCCCATTTTGTTTATGTTAAAATTGTATAGTATCAAAACTTGGGAGGCTTGCATACCAAATTACAACTATATGTGGAATCTTCTTTCCTCAACTTTGATTTAATATGTGTTAGAGAGACTTCTTTGACAGAAAACAAAAGATATGGAACTATTTGATCACTATACACAGTAGTAAGGTCCAACAGAGACTTGGAACTCGTAAATAAAATCAATGGGGTGGAACACTGACAGCAGTACGAAATGGACCTGGTATAAAAATAAAAAAATCTGTTACATACTATAAATGGTGAATTCGATGCAGTTTGTTTATTGATAAAAATACATAAAACATATTTATTTATTATTTATAGTTTCAGCTTACATTTCACCAAATTCTAACCTAGAAGCGTATAGACATTTTTATGCATTTGTCGAAACTAATTGCGGTACTAATCTAACTGCCGATAATATAATCGTAGGAGACTTTAATCTGCCGGAAGTATCGCATGTAGGAGTATATAATAATTTTCATTATTCTACGACAACAAAGGAGTTTATTGATTTTATTAGCTATGACTCTTTTAAAAAGATAAATAATATCTGTAATGAAAATAATCAATTTTTCGATTTAGTTTTAATAAAAGATATAAGTTTCGTTATGAAGTAAATAAGGAAGATGAAGAGAACTTAAATTAAATATTATACCACATCATCCTGCATTAGTAGGAACTCTTATTAATAGTCAGAATAATGGGAATTTAAAACAAGACGAAAATAGAAACGTAGTTCAGTATAACTTAAAAAAAAGTGATTTCCATCAATTAGTTTTACTAATAAGAAATGGTGATTGGTCAGCTGTAGTAACTTGTAATAACGTAAACTCAGCTTTGGATGCTTTTTGTCATTATCAAATTAATTTTAATGGTTGTGTTCCAAAATCGAGTAATAACAAAAATAAATATCCTACATAGTTTAATAATAAAATAATACAGTTATTACACGCAAAGAACAAGTATCACAAACTTAACTATTGCGTACCAAAATTACTTATCTAATATTGAAACTCATTTTTTCTCCATTTTTTCTACTCAACCCTCTACCTATAATGCTCGAGATTTTGATTGTCGCCCATTTATAACAAAAATTAAAAGAGATAACCTAAACCCTTCCCACGATTAGTAGTAAAATAAAACGAGAGCAAAAAAATTGGTATTAAAAATGTTGAAGTTTTTATTTCCAAAAATACAAATTTCTTGATTTATGATTTTGGGGCGCTAATTTGAAATTAAGTTTGCACAGAAAAAAGAAAAGACACAAATCTAGTACTATATAATTATAAAATGCATATATTAAAAAGATAGTAAAACAAATTATAGAACCACTAAAAATAAAAACCTAATTATTAAAAATACAGTTAAACTTAAAAGTGTTTTTTTCTCACTTTTAATTCTGAGAATTTTTTTAGCCGATCCTCGGTAGTTGTAGAGCGTAAAAATTTTTTAATTAACTTTAATTTTAATTTAATAACAAAAATAAATATCCTACATAGTTTAATAATAAAATAATACAGTTATTACACGCAAAGAACAAGTATCACAAACTTAACTATTGCGTACCAAAATTACTTATCTAATATTGAAACTCATTTTTTCTCCATTTTTTCTACTCAACCCTCTACCTATAATGCTCGAGATTTTGATTGTCGCCCATTTATAACAAAAATTAAAAGAGATAACCTAAACCCTTCCCACGATTAGTAGTAAAATAAAACGAGAGCAAAAAAAAATTGGTATTAAAAATGTTGAAGTTTTTATTTCCAAAAATACAAATTTCTTGATTTATGATTTTGGGGCGCTAATTTGAAATTAAGTTTGCACAGAAAAAAGAAAAGACACAAATCTAGTACTATATAATTATAAAATGCATATATTAAAAAGATAGTAAAACAAATTATAGAACCACTAAAAATAAAAACCTAATTATTAAAAATACAGTTAAACTTAAAAGTGTTTTTTTCTCACTTTTAATTCTGAGAATTTTTTTAGCCGATCCTCGGTAGTTGTAGAGCGTAAAAATTTTTTAATTAACTTTAATTTGGGGATACTTTTTTCTCCACTTGCCACACTTATTGGGAGAGTAAGCAAGATTCTTAAAACTATACCGAGATTTGGAGCAAAATCCAGCTTTGAAATGAATTTTAAAATCTCGATTGGACTTCATTTTTTATTTAGTAAGGCCAAAACCGATACTATCTCGTCTGCCAGGTCCTGCGCGTTTATATCTGATGAATTCCCATCAGTTAACACTATTTCTATTCAATATTTTAGTAAGTCGTTTTGAGGGGTATCATTTAAATCATAAATATTGTATAAAAACTGGAAATAGTTGCTGTGGGTACTGATCAAATCAAACCTGGATTCAAGTGCATTGATAGTTTGGTCTACTGTGAAAAAATAAAACTCTGCCTTATATTTCAAAGTAGGATCTTCTATCGGATCATCTCGTGCCTCATAGCCAAAATTAACATTCCTTCTTCGAACTCTATGACGTGTCTGGGTAAGCTCAAAATTAGCCGGTATGTCAATTTCGTCGGCGAGTTGTCGAGCATCGCAAAGCATTTCATTAAAGGCCGTGTCCGATCTAAGATCCTTGAAAAAATCTTTACAATTTTTCAAGAGTTCCATAGTAGATGGTAGGTCATAGTCTTTTGTCTGCAAGAGCTTACTTATTGGATTGATACAATTTAAGATTTTGTACCAAATTACAATGGAGCATAAGAACTTAAATTGTTTAACACAACTTAATAGTCCAGAAGCCTCAACTCTTATAGAGTTGTCAATCTCCGAATTATTACAAACAGCAAATAAAGCATTGTATATCCCGCCTAATTGATACCTCAGTGGTTTTAATGTATCTATTCGGCTTTCCCAACGAGTATCACTTAGGGGTTTCAAAGTTAGTCCCTGAACATATTTTATTAATATGGTCTATTTTAAAGAACCAAAAAGTTTTCAGCAAAAGCAATAAGCACAGTTTTTTGCAATTGAATAGACTAACCAGTTACGCATGACTTTTTCACCATTTTTCATTTTTCTCAAATAATGAACTGCGCTAAATCTTCGACCGGTATCATTATACGGAAAACTGTATTCCTTTAATGGTTGAGGTGCTTCTTTTTTTACCAAAAAATATATTTCGGCTTCTGATAAGCTAGTTGGCCAGGAACCCGGATCTGAATTTATTATCGTAGCAAATGTCTCTTCTTTGGATGTCCCTGGAGTAGGCTCCACTTGAGCAATATCGGTAGCTTGATTGGTAATGGATTCATAATTAAGATTTGAATCAGCTTCGAACATCTCTGTGTCGTCATCGTTTCTTTTCGTGCCTTGTAGGTAACTTAACAGACTTCCAGCCTGTTTTTGAATTTGAGCTTGCTTTTCGACCCTTTTTCTTTTGTACTGAGCACTCGATAATCTTTTACGTCCATCAGACATTCTAAAAACAATTAAGAGAATGTTTCAATAAAAAATAATTGTGTTTTTTTTAAACAAAACAGAGGCGTTTTCGAATGTTTCAAGGCGAGATTTTGTTGGCTTTGTTTAGGGTAAATTGTTAAAAAAAAACATTTTCTATTCCATTGCTGACGTTTAGGTTTTAATTAAACCTTATTCAGAGATTCAAGGTTTGATTAAAACCGAAACTTCAGCCATGGAATAGAAAGTGTTTTTTTAACAATTTACCCTAAACAAAGCCAACAAAATCTCGCCTTGAAATAAGTAAATAAGGGTACGAAAAAACAGCTCCCCTACGAGGGTTAATTTTTACCCCTGACATTTATTTATAGCGAACATGAGTTGTGCGGTACCTTGTTTGTTCTTACTTTTACTTACCTTTTGATTCTTCTTATGTACTACATATAACATATATGTATTACGGGTTTTTTAAATCGTTTAATTAGATTTAGAATATTTACTGTCAAAGTTACCATAAGCCGAAAAAATATTTTTCTGAACAACTATATTTTGCTTGGACCCATCGATTTTGTTTTTAAAAAAGGCACTTTTGCTTATTTCTGTTAGGTAACATGCTCAAAGAAATAATTTTATTTCGCTCATATTATATTCGAAAAACTACGTCGTTGTAAGAAGAATTATAAACCTTAAAACTAGGTGCCACTTGACTCACTGTCTTTATCCAAATAATAGGAGTAAAAATTACTCTTCATATGGGTTGATAAATATAAAAAAAACAAATAAAAAGAAAAGTGACTTCCTTCAAAACAAAATCGCCGTCCAAGCAAAAAGTCAAAATTTAAAGATAACATGCTTAAAAAAATAATTTTTAAATGGCTCATGGCAAATTTAAAGTTAAAGTACGACCGTAGTAATAAGAATTAAGAGCCCTTAAAAACAAGGTGCCTTTCGGCCCATATTCCCTATCTAAATAAGAGAGGTAAAAATTAGACCCTCATAGGAGATGTATCCTACTGCATGAAACACCAAAGTGGCCAAACAATTGACGGATCTGAGACTTGCCCGGCTTGCCCGCTGCTAGCGCCGGCCCTGCCGCGATACATTCTAGAAGCTTGCGGAGAATGATTGAAAGTACCTCTTTTACATATTTACAATTTAGCCCAAAAAGCTGAAACGTATCCATACGGAAGATCCGGAAAGAATCTTTTTATAACACTGGTACACAAGTCTGGTCCCAAAGAAGCTGTAAAAACTATAGGCTGCTATTATCTGCTCCAGCAAAACTCTTTGAACAGTTAATTTATTCTAAACTATTTTCTCGCATGAAACCTTACATTACTCATCAACATCCCAGTATGCAGACTAACGTAATTTCAACGTCGATTATGGTCAGTCATTAGGTCATTTTCACCTTTGAAGTGACGTTATAATGATGTTAATAAGACGGATAAATGTCACAGCCCAAAGACGTCATTTTACGTCGCAAAAAAGACGTTGTTTTATGACGTAACGAAAACGTCATATAATTATTTAAATGACATTTGATTGATGTCTTAAGGACCTATTTATTTCTACTTCTGCAAATAAAACACCTTAATTTGCAAAAGAGATTTATTATTTATTCTCATTAAGAAATGGTATACTCTATATATATATATATATATAGGTATATATGGGTCATTCTTTCTGAACACAACCAAATGTCTAAAAATTGGCCCAACTTAGAAAGGCCAGTGGGGGCTCATTTTAAAGCTTGAAACCTCTACTTTCGAATGTCACATGGCTCCTATATGAAAAAATTTATATTTGACCCCTAAAGCAGGGTAAACACGTATCTCCGTCTGTAATTTCTTTTTCGTATTCATCGAGTGAAAATAAGCATTTTTTACTCTTATCATTTTTTTCTATCAGACGCCATTTTCGATAGCCGATTAAATTTTGACGTTTTCTGTCAGAATATTTTGTTAAGAAATATGTCGATTAAATTTACTGCGCAACAAAGTCCTGAGTGCGTAGCGCGAGGAATTTTGGCCAGAAGATTTTCGAGACATATTTCTTTAGAGTAAACATTTTGAAAAAAAATTGTCAAAATTTAATCAGGCTATTTTACATGCAAGCAGAATATTCGGTATGATTACTTCCTGAATAGATATTGTTTGTAAATTATTTATTAGTGTTTAAATTAGTACAGTTAATAAAGAAATTACTAGTTTTTATATTATATGTTTCCATTTTCTGCAAATTCACTTGTCTAAGCACCTTTTTAACTGCGGTTAAATTTTGACATTTTATCATTATTAAAGTGACAGTAACGATGGTAATTATACATGCTTGTGTATATAAAGGAAATAATAAATAAATACATAATAATAATGAGTAATTACCATGGTTACGGTCACTTTAATAATGATAAAAATTCAAATGTCAAAATTTAACAGCGGTTAAAAATGTGTCAAAATTTAATCACTTCTCAACAATTTTGACATCATTATCAAACGTGCTTAGACAAGTGAATTCTTCTTGTTGTGTAATTGCAAAACAAAACACAAACATTATTAATACAAACAAATAAGGTAATTTTAAAAAAAGGTTTTTTTTCTCTTCACAATGTCACGTTTCGCGGAGAATTCCTTTGCAAATATTGAAGTAGACAAACAATATCTATCTACTTATTCAGAAAATAATCATGCCGAAAATCATGCGTCCATGTAAAATAACCTGATTGAGTTCTGACGATTTTTTGTCAAAATGTTTTCCTTTACAGAAATACTCTCGAAAACTTTCCGGCGAAATTTACAAAAGTTAAATAATTCTTGAAACAAAAGTAGTATTCTTTGAATGAATTTAACCCATATTTCTACTTCCTAAACCTTCATTCATTGTCCTCGAATATTAAAATCAATTCGTGGAAATTTAAAAAGTGTGAAATAATTCTTGGAACTATTTTATAGTAGTATTCTTTGAAAGAATCTAACCCACAGAACATACAGAATTTTGTGCCATTTAATAATATATATATAAATATGTATATGTATATATAGCTTATATCATTTCTGGTCGCAAATAAAGCTGCTACAATGCGGGGTGCTTTAAATCAAACAGATTTTCGAAAAGCCTTTGACACTGTTGACCATGACATATTAATAAAAATTTGTACAGTTGTGACTTTGACTTTGACCAACCTTGCAATTTCTTATTAGTTATCTTTGTTCCAGGAAATTTTATGTAAGATTTGGAGGTAACACGTCTGGAAAATATACAGCTAATTCAGGTATCCCCTAAGGATCGAATTTGGGGTCTTTACTGTTTTTAATCTTTATTAATGATTTATTTTTAGCATGAAAATACCTCAAAGTTCTTCAATTTGCAGACGACTTAAAGTTTTATAGAGTTATTCGCAATAGTACAGATTTTCAATGTCTACAAGAAGATGTTCAGGCAGTATATAATTGGAGTATTGACAACAAATTATTCTTGAACAATAACTAATGCTTCGTTATAAGTGTATATCCAGACGTTTACCTACCACAACTAATTATATTTTGGGCAGTGAGGGGTTGACACAAGGAGACGAGATTAAAGATTTAGGTGTAACTTATGACACAACACTAAATCCTAATCGACCTACAGATAACATTGTAGCAAAAGGTCAACAAAAATCAGGATTTGTGTTAAGAAATTCATTAAACTTTAGTAATCTTAAAACTATAACCAAGTTGTATCAAACACTTGTCAGACCTTTATTAGATTATGTATTACCTATTTGGAATACAATGTTCATGTATCAAATTAAAAGGATTGAAAGAGTTCAAAAACATGTTTTAAGATTTCTATTGTTACGAGATCGCGTGTTAATTATTTACAAGGGGATTCAAAAACAAAATAAAAACAGTTCATTGAATAAATGTAAACATACTAATATATATATATATATATATTGGAAAAAAATAATAATGAAAACAAATGCAAAAGTAACACAAACAAACTGTAAATGATAATATTATAAACTTACATAAAAATTAAAAAATAAAATAAAATGATTTATAATTTAAAATCGGCGGTCAGGATAGGTGCGGATTGGCCTGTCTCTGGAACAAAGGAGAAATTGCGTGAGACTTCAATCTCACTAAGTACGCACAAAATGGTTAATAGTTCTACGACGCGTCATGTACATTGTGATCGAGAGTATTCATCAATTGCCCCTTCGGCAACATATTCCAAACAAAGAAAATGAGAGTCTATAATAATCATATATTCATCAAAGTTAGCTTGTCCAAGGGAGCCAGGGTGGTAGCCCCTATAACCAAAGTGCACTTCGGCATACACAAACAACAACATAGGCAGTCGCTAAAACACGCAGTTTAACGAGAACCAGTAGCGCACTCAGTCTACTAGTTATGCTGCCACAAAAATAACGGGGCTCCTCCTGGGTCCCAGCATTTAGCGATCAACTAAATGTAAGAGAGGCGCTACCCTCGCGGACATCAACAAATAGTATTTCTCTTAATAGATAAATACTCCCGTGAAAGTAATTAAAGGAAAACATGCCATTTTATTATAAATAAAACATTAGCGTGCGGTACTTACAATATTTTATATCCAACACTTAAAACTTCAATTTTAAATAAACACTTAAATAATGTTATTCAAACTAAAAATTAATAGGATCGGTTCGACTGCTGCATTCACGCACCCCACTTTACTAATGAATGTTTTAAAAACAACGAAAGAATGTTATCCAGCACCACAAAGGACATCTGTAGTAGGCTGTCGGTGCGGGGAGGTTCTCGAAGCGTGAAATTGGGATTAGTTAAGCTTGTATTGGTTTCTTTTTTTTGGTTTCTTTTAGGATAGCGTTACCTAAGTTTAATGGATAAAGTCCAGGATTGTCATCTAAGTTTTCGATGATTACGTCACTGGTCACAAAATGGGTGGTGAGGATGTAGCAGACGATAATGGTTAACCTGAAAATGGTAATAGTTCGTTTATATGTCGTTTAATTTGAGGTCCTTCATTAGGGGGTGTTAATTCATAAGTATCATGTTCAAAAATTTGGGAAATAGTGTATGGTCCAGAAAATTTCGGGTCCTTTTTATTTCTAGTGTTAGTCGTAATGAAAACGTTACTTCCTAGTTCAAGTTTTTTTGTTCCGCGCTTTTGGTTTAATTTTATATTTCGTTTTTCTTTGGTGTCCGTTGTTCCCGTTGTCGTGTCCGTGTTGTTCTTTTTGCAATGATTCATATAGATAGCGCATTCTTGTTTTATGTTCCTACATATAATCATGATAATAGGTTTTTGCATAATCTAAGTCGAATGGATTTTTGCTTTCTGTGTGCCCGAACATTATTTCAAAAGGTGTTAGCTTAAGGTTTGAATGGATTGTGTGATTGTAAGCCAAGATACAGTATTGAATTTTTTGGTGTTCTGGTATATTAGTCAATAAACGATAATGTTCGATGATAGTGGAATGTAGACGTTCTACAAGCGAATTTGATTGGTGGTGAGCGGGGGTTGTAGTGTGTAGTTGAATTTTGTGAAGAATTAGGAAATCTTTAAATATGTTTTTATTAAATTCTCCATCAGCAATAATTATATTTGGGGCTGTGAAGACGCATATATAAGTTAGTAATTGTTCAATAACATCTATCAGATTATGAGATTTAATAGGATAAGCTTGAGCAACAGTTCCATTTCGACAGTGATAGTGTAAACATCGCAAGTGATTTGGAGTTTAGAGTGTATTATTTACAATTGATAATTTCTTTATAAATTGGATACACAATAAATATTATTAGTGTATAAAAATTTTGATTTACATTGTAAGATTTGTAAGTAGAAAAAATGGAGAAAGAATTAGGAGGTACCGAGCCCCCTGACAAAAGATCTGATCAGTTACCTCCGGATAAACAGGAGCTGGCAGGTAAGGATAATACTAATGAATTGCCAACTTATTATGATTTAAATAATAGGTATCAATCGACTGATAAGGGTCCGTATTATGTTTACATCGAACACAAAAATAAACAATTAGGTAGGTTGTTTCCTATTCGAATTGGCTACTATCTTTTTCAATGCAAAGAATTTAAGGATAACGTTTCTGATATCATTTCTGTTGGTAAAAATAGAGTTAAAATCATATTCAAAACTCATATTGCTGCTAATAGTTTAATAAATCATGCAGTCATTATTAAAAACGATTTAATTGCGTATATACCGAGTTTTTTCACACAGAAAAAAGGAGTGATAAAAATGGTGGATACTTTTTTTGATGAAAATTGTTTGCTTAACAACATTCAATCAGATAAAAAAGTCATTACTGTTAAAAGAATGTTAAGAAAAATTAAAAATTCAGATGGCACAACTAAATTAGTCCCGCGTCAAATGATAATTGTATCTTTTCTTGGTAATGCCCTTCCAAATAGAGTTCAAATAAACTTATGTAATTTTGAAGTGGAACCATACATATACCCGGTCGTACAATGTTATAAATGTATGAGATATGGTCATACTACAAAATTATGTAAAAGTGATGCAAAATGTAGAAAGTGTGGTGCAAAATTAAAAGATGATCATGATTGCAATACGGACTCCGAATTTTGTATTTATTGTGAGAAAATTGGTCACAATGCACTGAATAAAGTTGTCCAACATACAAATTTCAATATGACATTAAAAAAGAAATGGCACAAAATAACATGTCTTTCAAAGAAGCTGAACGAATAGTCAGCAATCCATCGTATGCGAAGGTAACAATAAATAATAGATTTTCTTTGCTCAATAATCCCCAAAATTTTCCAGAATTGCCTAGAAACTCACAGTCCTCAGATGTTAACATGCAACCCTTCATACGCAAACCTCGAATGCAACCAATCAAAAGAAAAAGCAGGTCTCCTAGCAGAATAACTCCAACACTAAAAAAGCCTCATTCACAATCTCAACCAATCATCCCGAATCCTCATCGCGATGACTTTATGGCTCATAAAGAAAAAATAATTTTTGAAATTAATTCTCTAATTACAAAAGCATTTTTAGACCCAAACTATTTCCAAACTAGATATAATAATATTGAAGAAATACAAAATAGTATTAGAAGTCAATTTAATTTTATTATAAATGAAATTTCAAATAAATCTAACACTCCTTTAAGCGATCTAGAAAGCATTGAAGATGAAGAACTTTACTAAGTTAAACTTACTTCAGTGGAATTGTCAATCAATTGCTAATAAAAAAAGTAATCTTTTACAATTTCTTGAAGATAATCCCTTTGATATTCTCTTACTCCAAGAACTGCAAATTAAAAAAGGACAAAATTTCTTCCTCCGGGGCTATTATTCGTTCATTAAAGAACGGAATGATGGATTTGGGGGTACAGCTGTTATTGCTAAAAAACAACTCAATATCAGAGAAATTAAAATTAACAAAAACTTTAACAACAATATTGAAATATGTGCAATTGAAATCTTAGACTTGAACATTTCTTTAGTGTCTCTTTATAAACCACCAAAAATAAACAACGTAAATATCAATGACTGGGTAAATATTTTTTCACAACTTAAAGGAAAGGTAATTGTTTGTGGGGATTTCAATAGTCACCATAACCTATGGGGATCACACAAAGATGATACTCAAGGAAAGCAATTAGTAGACGCCATAGATCACTGCAATTTAATTTGTCTTAATAATGGTGATCCTACACGGATACACCGTCCAAATGAAAATCCATCCAGAGTGGATCTAACTCTTGTAACCCCTAATATGGTGTCACATCTTGAGTGGCATGTTATGAATGAAACACTAGGTTCAGATCACTTTATGATAAAAATTTCTCTTAATTTATCTGGTACTCTTACTAATATTATGACTTCTAATAGGTGGAATGATAACAAAGCTGATTGGTTAACTTATCAAAGTTACATTGATACTATTCTTACAGACATTGATAATGATATTACTCCTGCCCAAAAAGCGGAACTACTAATTAGTACCATGTCAAATGCGGCAGATGTGTCGATGCCTATAAAAAAACCTTTTACTCCTGTTGTTACTAAACCTATATGGTGGAATAATGATTGTACACAAGCAGCGTTAAAAAGAAAAGAAGCCTTGTCAATATACAAGAGAACCTCTAATTTTCAAAATTTCCTTAACTATAGGAAAAGTGTAGCATTTGCCAAATTAACTTTCAAAAAAGCAAACCGTGAAAGTTGGGTAACTTTTATAAACTCCATTAATAAAAATACCCCTCAGAATAAAATTTGGAATTTTATTAAAAAAATATCTAATAAAAACTTTCATAACAATCGTACTCCTATACCACCACAATTACTCGAAGAAATATTTGACATTATATGTCCCCCAACTGCTCTTAATTTAATTAATTTTAATCAATCACACAGTCAAAAAACCAACTCCCAGTTAGAAAATCCTTTTAATATCCAGGAATTGTTGTCAGCAATTAAAACTTCTAAAAATACAGCACCTGGACAAGACAACATCACATACAAGATGATTAAACATCTTTCCGAAACAGCAAAAACATTTCTTTTAAATATTTACAATGACTGGTGGCTACATGGTAATTATTCAGAGAATAGTAAAGATATTATTATTACCCTGTTACCAAAATCTAATAAGGATCACACTATTACTGCAGCGTATAGGCCGATTTCTTTATTTTCTACATTAACAAAGACGTTTGAACGTATGGTAAAAGCGCAATTAGAATGGTTCGCAGAAAGAAGTAATCTTCTTCCGGTATCTCAGTATGGATATCGTAAAGGTTATGGCACGATAGACGCCATTACGCAACTAGTTAACCACATACAAGTAAATTTTTCTGAAAATAAATATATTGCTTGTTTGTTTATTGATATAAAGGGAGCCTATGATGCTGTGAATTTGAACATATTAGCAAATAAACTTAGAAATTTCGGTTTTGGTGATAAGGTAGCGACCAATATTTTAAATCTTTTCACAAATCGTAAAATATACCTAAGAGACCATAATAATATTTTACATGGCCCGAGACTATTGTCGCTAGGTCTACCTCAAGGGTCTGTTTTAAGTCCCTTTTTATTTAATATATATACAGCTGAATTGCACTACATTGAGGTGGATTCCTGCCACATAGTTCAATATGCAGATGATTTTGCCTTTTATACGATCCAAAGTTCATATGAACGGTGCCTACATGTTCTAGAAAGCATTATGGATGCTGTTAAAGACTCCTTGCAAAGTCTAGGTTTCAACATAGCTCCAGATAAGTCTGCGACCCTTTTTTTCACTAGACATCGACTAAACACACCTGAACAAATAGTTTTGTCCGAACTTACTATACCAGTAGTTAAGGTCTATAAATACTTAGGTCTATATCTCGATAGTAAATTATTATGGACAAAACACATAGATTATATAAAGAGCAGATGTGAGAAAGGGATTAATATGCTAAGATGTGTTTCTAGAACAAGATTTGGCGTCGATACAAAAATTTCATTAATGTTCTATAGAGCTTATATCCGTTCAATTTTGGATTATGCATCCGTAGTGTATGGTTCTGCCAGCAAGTCAAATCTACAAATAATAGATCGAATTCAATACAAAGCTATACGTATTTGCATTGGTGCAATGAAGTCCTCTCCATGTGATGCAATTCTGACTGAGGCTCAGGAACCGCCTTTGCAACTCAGGCGACAATACCTAGCAAATAAATTCCTTATTAAAATACGCGAAAAAGGCAGTTACAATAATCTCGGTAAATTAGCCTATCTCACAACACAATGCTTTACTAATAAATTTTGGAGGATTAAAAATAATCCCCCTTTGGTCGATGCCTTTGTTTTTACAAATAAATTTGACACATTAATAAATTCTATCGATAAATATCCAATATTTGGATTCAATTTTGATACATATATGTTCAGACCTAACATCATATTTCCATTATATTCGAATTTAAGTATGATCAATAATAATATTATGATATCCATTCTTTCAAATTATAATAACTATTCTATAATCTACACAGATGGTTCAAAAGATGAACGCGGTACTGGATGTGCCTTTTACCATTCGGACAAATGTTTTTCCGTCAAAATGCGACTACATAACTCAAGTTCAATTTACACAGCAGAGATGTATGCAATTTGACAATCTCTCATTTATATCAAGAATAATAGAATAGGTAACAGCGTGATAATAACTGATTCAAAATCAGCATTAGAGACTATTAAAACAAAAAATGTCATCAATCAATTCAAAAATTCTCTTATGTGGAACATAAAAAATTGTTTGCAGGTGTTAAATAGTGCACAAGTAAAAATAACCTTTATATGGGCTAAAGGCCATGCTGGTATTAAAGGAAACGAAATTGTAGATAAACTTGCCAGAGATGCTGTTTTTGAAAATGACTATCAAGACTTTTATAATACTGCCGACATTATTCCATTACTTAAAAATGAACTCAGAAACAGTTGGAGTATTATGTGGCTAGATTATGTCACGAAATCAAATAATCCTTATACACTGCTTCATCCAAATCTCCCTAACAAAATACCACACATTCAAGAATATAACGTTAATAAATTCTACTCTACTACCATCACCAGAATGAGACTCAATCATGGTTGCTTCCCCGCCCATCTTACTAAAATACACATTACAGATTCCTCTAGATGTTCATGTGACAATGCTTCCATAGCAGATTTAAATCATTTAATATTCTCGTGCAGTAATCACTCAGAACAAATAAACCAATTTCTGAAAATTCTTGTTGCAAATAATATTCTTTTACCTACAAATTTAACCACTTTATTATCTTCAAATAATAAAAATATTTTAGATGGCTTAGTGTACTTAGTGAAAAGTGCCAAAATTCGAATATAAGTACTATGTATGCAGTATTCAACTATCATTTTTTGTGGCTGAGGACTATGTTTCCTGATGCCAAAACTACAACACACACACACACACAAGCTTGAGCAAATCGGGAAAAGGCGTCGATTATGGTCAAATAACTTTTATTGCCTATTCGAAAGATATCTAAATGTACGGTATGAAATGGTCTATTAAGAGTCGGTGTAAGTTGAAAAGGTTGTTTAATCGAATTACGATTATATTTTTGAGTTTTACAAATTTGACATTTATTAATAAATTCAGTGATGTCTTTATTGATAGATTTCCAATAATACTTGCGTTTAATATGTTCTAAAGTTTCGTTAATTCCGCGATGATTGGTTTTGCCTAAATGGTAACTTTGAAATTGATTTTGTCTTTCTTCGGGTCTATAATATATGTAACTTGAATGGTACAGCGATGGAATTTGGGTGTGTTTTCATTAGTTATTTCTGCGATGAAATTTGAGAAATCAAGGTAAAGTTCGTTATCAGGAAAGTGACAGTAGTAATGAGTTTTAGGTTCACAATGTTCGATTAGTATTTTAACTATTAAACATATCAGTTTTATTGTGGTCATTGATAAATACAGTGTAATGGATGTTTCCATCATATTTTGTACTACGGATTTTTCTTGGAATTTTGGCTCTTATGAATTCAATTTGATGTTTAAAATGTTGTAGTGGTTTGTCAGAGATGTCTATTACTGGGGTTGATGATAATCGGGTATGTATTGTATCTGTAAGGGATTTACTGTCTTCGTCTTTGTTTTTAGTACTTGGTATGTTGGGGCGGTTATCATGTGGTTTTACTTGTACATCAGAAAGTATTTTAATACGAGGTTTATCTAACACAGGAGGATTTATGATTGATATGTCGAATAATTCGGTAATATCAGGGGTGCTAGCTCTGCTTGCTAGTCTACTATCGATATTGGTGAAAGTTTGTGGTTCGGGGGTTTCAAGTCTATCTGTTTCAACATTCATAGGATAAATTTGAATGCGTGATAAAGCATCAGCTACCTTGTTTAGTTTTCCTGGTAAATAGTTTACATCAAAGTCATACTCTTCGAGTTTGAGTACCCAACGGGTTAATTTTGAATTTGGTTCTTTTAAATTTCTAAGCCAAATTAACGGTCTATGGTCTGCGTATAATTTGAATTTTACACCGTATAAGTAAGGGCGAAATTGTTGAGTTGCCCACACTATAGCGAGCAGTTCTCGTTCTATTGTAGAATATTTCTGTTCAGCTTCGTTAAGGGTTCTTGATGCATAACAAATAGGTTTTCCATCTTGTGATAATACTGAACCTAAGGCATATTTAGATGCATCAGTGGTTAATTCAAAAATTTTATTAAACTCGGGATATTGAAGTAACGGTTCATTAGTTAAAATTTGTTTGCAATGTTCGAAATTTTGAAGAAATTCAGGGGTGTGTACAATTTTACTATCCTTTTTGAGACAAACAGTTAAGAATTTAGTTATTTTAGCAAAGTCTTTAACAAATTTTCTATAATATTCGAATAATCCTAGAAATGATTTTATTTTTGTTTTGGTTTTTGGGGCAGGGAATTTTTTAATGGCTGAAATTTTAGAAGGGTCGGGTTTTATTCTTTCCGAGGTTATTATATGACCAAGATATTTTACGGATTTATGTAAAAATTCGGATTTATCTAATTGAATTTTGATATATGATTGTCGACATCGAGTAAAAACATTTTTTAAGCGGGTTATGTGTTCTTGTAAAGAAGTAGAGTAAATAATAATATCGTCAAGATAAACGAGGCATTGTTGGGGGGTTAGTCCTATGAGAGCATTATTTATAGCTCGTTGAAATGTGGCTGGAGCATTTTTTATTCCAAAGGGCATACGTCGAAATTGAAAGTGGCCCTCTTCAGTCGAAAAAGCTGTTTTTCGCGGTCTGATTCTTCTATTTTAATCTGGTGGAAACCAGATGCGAGATCTAAAGTCGTGAAGTAGTTGGCTCGACCAAGGTGGTCTAAAACGGTTTCGATTCGTGGTAAAGGGTATTTGTCTTCTATCGTCTGTTTTTTTAATTTACGATAATCGATAACAATGCGCCATTTCTGATGTCCTGAGGCGTCTAATCTCTTAGCAACGACTCAAATTGGAAAATTATATGGACTTTCCGAAGGTTCTATAATTTTGTCATCTAACATTTTACGAATTTGATTTTTTACTTCTTCTCGATGCACATGTGGGTATCTATTAATCTTATTATTCAATTAAGCCTACGTATTCAGAATGAAAATCGTATAAATAGCAAAGATGAAATCCAGCTTCTGAAAAAAGGTTTGGAATAGTTAAATTAGCAACTAAATTATGTCTGGTGGTTCCATGAGAAGTGGTAATTTCAAAGTTAAAATTATAAACGAAATTAGGGAAATGTTCATTAACAAATTTAGGGGAGATTATAGTTTTAGAGCTACCAGTGTCTATTAGGAGTTTTTGTCCGGTGGACGGAATGATAATATATGGGAGATTAGATTTGGAGTTAATACTAAAGCTTTCAATAGTTTCCGAGGCCGTTAATGAAAATTTTCGGCATCTTCATTGTCGTTATTTGAGTACTGATAATAAGAATTTTCCAATTCTTCAGTGGGTATTTCTTCTTCGGTTGATTGTTCAAGGTACTGTTCAGGGAACTGTTCAGACCTAGTGATAGAATCTTGATAGTCATATTGGGGGTATGTGGAAGTTTCAGGTTCATCGTCATTATGATAGAATAATTCTTCGGAAATAAAAGTTCGTTGTGGACCAACTGGAGTATGCAAATTCCTTATATTTTGAGAATTAGCTCGAAATTTATTATGGTTGGTTAATTGTGTAGTGGGAGGTCTTTTTACTATTGTGTTTGCTTCCATAGGTATAGGTTTATTGGTTGGCCTATAATTTTGTTTTGGGGCAAACATTTCGATGTTGATGGCTGGTTGGATTGTTTTGCCTATTAAAATTAGGATTAAATTGTCTAGGGACAAATGATTGTGCAGAAGGTTGAGGTTGTATAAAAGGTTGGGGTTGCATGAAAGGTTGGGGTTGTCTTAGTGGATAAGCGGTCCTAAATTAATTATTTGTAATTTGTTTAAAATTATTTGGTGAAAAATTAATATATCTTCTTTGATTTAAATTTGAAGATAATTGTGAATTTTGAGCTTGAGAGTATCTGATATCGAGCTCTTCTTTAATCATAGTAAGGGCTGCTTCTAATGAATTTGGGTTACGGCTACGAATGAAAGTTCCAAAATCGTCATTGAGTCCACTAGTGAATGTTCTCAATGCTAAGTCTTTATTTGATTGAAGTTTATAATTTTTAATGATTTGGTTTTCGTTTCCTAAAGCAATTTTAGAATTAAAGATTGCTAATTGTGTTCTAATTTTATTATAAAAATCTATTGGAGAATCGTTTCCTTGTTTTAATTTAGTTAAATCGATTAATAAATTTAATTCTGACCTTTGGTCTCCAAAATTTTCTATTAATACTTGCTTTAATGCATTCCATGTAGCATATTCGTATCCAGTAATTATTTCTAATGCTTGACCTTTTAATCTATTTCTGATTGCTGAAATAATCAATTGATTCAAATGTAATCTGCTGGGTTTTCTGTACAAAATTGACCTGTGATTGTATCAACAGCTCTAATAAATTCAGAAAGTGTCGATGGATTACCATCGTACTTTGGAATTTCATTTAAAAGGGAAACATGAAAATGTGCAGGAAAAACCATATTTCTATTAATATTATTGTTATTTAAAAATAACAAAGGAGGGTTGTTCAGATTTGAACGTTCTACACTTCTTGATCGTCTTGGAGATCTTGAGCGATTCCTTTGCATTAATAATACACTTTTATTATTATATAGGATTTTTAATTATTATTCTTATGTTAGTGGGCTTAAAAATTAAGGGTCCTACATGGCAAGCATGAAAGGCTTTATAATGTCACTAGTTGACACTACCTATCGGTTTGGCGTCTACCATGTACGTAAATTAGAAACTAAAATGCAATTATTAATTACCAAAATGTCCAACTATTCCTTTCGTCTATCGAAAGCAAATAAATTGAAACAGATTGTATAATTAAATGCTCTTAATACTAGCTTAAATTAATTGTAAAAACTATGTTAGTAAATTTATGATTTGAATTTAAATTTATTTTTTAAAACTTTAAACTTTTCACTTTAAGATTATAAATTTCACTTACATTTTCTTGTAATGATAAATTATTGATCGCGATGATCAGTCGTCAGCAGTTGACGGGGGTTCTCTATGATCAGGGTCCTCGCAATAGACAAAGCGGTTGTTGTTGAAGTAGGTGCCGTAAAGATGCTTTGGCTGGGGCGATGTGGTCCTCGGGGTCCCAATGCAACGTCAGCGGCGGTGTCTACTTGGAGCGGATGGTTTCTCCAATTGACCGTTGAAACGGAAAATTAGAGTACTTGGTTCCTCTAATTTTTGAAGATCCGGACGTTAACTGCGCCAGTTTCGTTTGTGTTCAAATGAAACGAGTTTTTAAAAAGATTTTTGTTTTCCCTGGATCTTTATTTTAAACCAGCGGAAGTAATGACAATTACAATACACAATAATATAAATGCTCATTAGAGCTTAGATGTAAACTTAACTATGAACTGATCAAAACTTAATGAATCTACTGTCTAAAACTCTTTATATATGATTCTCTTATCTAAATAAAATATTACTAAGCAATTCCCACGAGAAAAGTAATACAATATTATCTGCATGATAAGCAATTCTCATGAGAAAGTTAATACTGCATTCTAAGCAGTTCCCACGATAGATAATACTTTATTCTTATCTTGAAATGTAATATGATATTATCTGCTTGCTGATAGTAAGCAGTATTTCTACGTAACTCGCGATACAACGTATGCGTTATCACGCTCGTACGCAATGTATATAAGCGTGATAGCGCATATATCGTATCGTAACTGTTTCTACTGTTTCGTATACACCGCTGCTGGATTGCATCGTTTTATTTTTCCATTCGTTCTAGCATTCGGGGATCACTACGACAAACTAACATTTAATACAATAACATAATAATTATTAAATAACTGTAAAAGAGTCACAGAAACCTATTCTTATCACTAGCAAGCGTAATAATTTCAATACCATTGTAAATATATTACAGCGTAGCCATATGTAATTATGCATTATCACTTATCATTGTGAATTGATGGCTACAAGTTCGATTTACGTTTCTAAAAGATATTTTAAACACTTCTTTAGACTATTAACCATCAGATAAGAGCTAGGGTACGCGTAGTTCAGAGAGGCTTGCTTTACTTAAAAAGGCGGATGACCATTTTGAAAACCCATTTTGAATATTAGTGCCTTTTTACCAAGTTGAAGACGTTTATTTAAATTCTAAGATAATCTAATTTGAAAATTATATTTGAAAATCTCCGGAGAAATTGACAACTACGATCGCCTATGGCAGGATAATTAACTAATTTTTACAAAAGTTGTACTTTGTATACTATATCCAGTAATGTATGCGCCAGTAAATATTCATCCGCGATCCACTCTTTTACTGAATTATATAAAAAAAGTTTTGTTCTAGACAGTTTACTAAAATTGATATTTTATAGTTTACTAACTTGTACTAAAATGTATCTTTCACACCAAATTTTCACGCTTGTTATGCTATAAAAATAAGCAATTTTAAAAATATTGCTATTTTTATCCTTAAAAATAAAACTGTTAAATTGTAGTATTATTACCTTATTTCGATATTTTTAAGGGAATTTTTTTAATTTAGAAATAGTAAAATTGATATTTGTTTAAAAAGTTTAACTTTAATACAATATATTACTTTAATAATTTAATTTAATGTATTACTTTGAAAAAAGTAATTAATAATAATAATGAATTACTTTTCTAGTCGAATAATGACTTAATGAGTAATGAATGATAATGAATGACTACTTCGAAGTAATGGTTCTAATCACTCACTGGCTGATTTTAATCATTTTAATCATTTAGTTCAAAATACGCTCCGCATAGACAATATAAAAGATAAATGTGTACCAAATTTTAAATCATTTGGAAGGATATATTTCAAATAATTAATTTTTTTTAATTCAACGGTATTTTATAATAATACTATTTCTTTTAGTGTAGAACTAGTATTATTCAGTCTACAGACTATTAAAATTCATCTCGCAAGCCTAACACCGAGTTTCACAAAGGCATTATTTCTGAAATTTTAATAGCACGCTAAAAAAACTCGGAACATACCTACTTGGAACTAACTTTGCGCCAGACCGTCTCTGCGCCCGAACGTCTCTGCACCAGAACGTCCATGCGACAGAACGGCTGCGCCATATGGGCCTAGCTAAATCGGCCGCGCCAGAACAGACCGAGAAAATCTAAAATTTCGAGAAAACTACTCCATGAATAATGCCAAGGAGTTTAATATGCTAATTATTCAGGGAAAACCCATATCATAATTTTGAACTAATTAAAGATCATTCACTGACATACAATAACTTCTGAAATTCAACCCCAAAATAGAAAACTACCCCACATGAATAAAATAATGAGAAAACATTAAATACCAGGCACGTAGCAAGGGGTGGGGCTCGTGGGGTTGAAGCTACCCGAAGCATATATGCGTCTTCGATTCTTTTCACTTTAAAGTTTATTTTATTGTTTAAAAGATTTTTTTGTAATAATTATATTTGATTTAATATGTTAGTCCCCCACCCCCCTGAAAGATAGTTCTGGCTACGGGTCTGTTAAATACTATACAATTGAGGAAAACCCCATGTTCTAATTTTGAGCCAATTACAGATCATTCACTGATATACAATCTGTTTTCGAAATCAACCCCGAATAAATAAAGAAAAAAGATTAAATAGGATAACACTCAGGCAGTGGCGTGTGGCCCATGGAAGCAATGGAAGCAATGCTTCCGTAGAGAATTTATTAAAAATAAAAACCAATACTAACAAAAATATTTTTATAAAATTATGGTTATCGTTTATTTAAATTTGTAATATCTAATCAACTTAAAGCTCAATATCAATTCTGTGTAGCAAAAAGTATAATTATTTAGAGTACTATTTTAAATTAGACTCATTTAATTTGCACGGAAAAGTAATACCGATTCAAATGTGTTACATACACTGCATATAAGCACTGATTTCGTTGCTTATAACCGCTCTTCAAGCCTTGATTAGCGGGCGTGGTGATACAGACGATGGGGTTAACATTGTTTGTTCGTTATTTTTAGTGTTCTTCGTGTGATACGTGTGGTTTATACACGTATCACTTTAAGATTGTAAGTATATAGTCGTCCATTAACAATTTTAAGCTGACATTTACATTTGGAAACTAAATTCCGCTTACTCTTCGAGATATAAAAAGTTAAATGAATAAAGTGTTCATCTGCTGTTTTTAACAATAACCTAATCTATCCTATAAGACCTTTTCAGTTTAAATTATAAATTATTCTGTCTAAATTAGACAAGTGAATGTACTGTAATAAACCAGGAAACACCGTGTGTTGAAGCATCTACACTGTCGGGAGAGACAGAGGTCTCGCGAAGACAGGAACCTTCGAGAATTCAACACACGGAACATATATAACGGCAAAAAAAGGACAATTATTGATTAGCAGCAGTGCAGTGTAAAACACACATAGCTTTAATAAAAATAAATAATTGTTCATTCCAAATAAATAATCTAATAATAAAATAGTGTTTAAATAAACTAGTTCAAGTTCGTTTATTAATAGTACATAGATCATTTGTGTTTTTATTTAGTTCAGACGATAATTATTTTAGTTTTTGTAAATACTCTTCTTGTATTAAAAAGTTAATACAGCATTCATTCTTATAATTTAAAAGGACTTTACAGTATTTTAATTAATATAATCTTTAAAATAACGCCATCTTTATTAAGATATTCTAATTACAAATTGCGTTGAATTTTCTATTAACAGACTACATATTCATTGTACTACAAAAATAGAAATCTTTTTTATAAGATTAAATATGCATGTAGGAATTTAAATTTTCCGCTTAAATCAAGTTGAGTTCTGATACACGCTACCAGATTGATGTTTCGTTTGTTTGGTTGTCAGCTATTAACATTGGTTTTGTACCTACTTCTCCCACCACATTTTCTGCGATTCGTGATGTGCAAATTAATCAGCCTTAGCGCAAATCTTCAGTAAGTAGTATCCTTAATTGCGAGCAGTGTGTGTGTTTAGTGGTTAATCGTTACCTGATTATTAAGGATGTTTAAAATAAAGCGCCTAATGTTATTCTTCTTTGGTAAATACATCATACTCAATCGCTTTCAGCAAACGCTTTTAATAAGAGTTAACGTTTAATGTTACATCTAGCAATTTTCGAATATATTTGTTTTCTATATTTCATTTCTATTCTTATTTCAGTATTTATGGTGGTAATTGAACAAATCAATTCAAGACCAAAGTTGGCAAATGAGAGTATAACAAATGCTAACAATGCACCGGAAAGAGGTTAGTACTTTACCGATTCAAATTTTTTATATCTATCTTATTTTAATATCTCCGTTTTACAGATATAGTAACAAAAGTACGCAGGCGCATTGGAACTACCACTTGGGATTTGCTGTTTCTTACGTTGGCTATTATTGTGATTTTGGCACTTATAGCACATTGTGTCGTTTCATGTTTTCCAAGTGTGTGCAGATTTGTTGTTCAATGGCAGATGTGTTATTACGTTTATTCTTAAGAATTTGTACCGCGTGGCAAGTAGCTTAATTTTCTACCTTCTATTTTCTATATAAATCTAATTTTCTATAAAATGAACAAATATAAGTAATACGAATTGCATTTCACATGGTAAAATGCATTTGCAAAAGCATTATTAAAAAAAATTAGATATAGTATCAGACTACCATTTCAAAAATAAATGTTGAAATTTATGCTATGTGTAATAGGTTAACTAAATATTTTCTAATTTCGGTTTGAACTAGCCATTTGATTTAAATTTATAATGCATTATAATATATTTTTTTAATTAAACGATGTACATATACTAGAGAATTCTTTGAATTATTAATTAAAACTATGGTTTGAAAAAAAATATAAATAAATACCTGATAAAATTGAATAGTCATACATCATTCTCAATGATAAAGAATCTAGTTATGTATTATATAAACAACAGGGTAGAATGTATGGAATTAAAGGTAAAGCAAAATAATCAAAGCTGTTTTATTTGTTCTGTAAGTGTTAATGTAACTGACTGATAATAGAACTTTCGAGAACAATTAGTTATATTATGTATTTAGAAATATTATTTGATAACGTTATTTTAAGACTCTGTCTAGATTTGGAGATGTATTTTTGGTACCATAAGAAAAGAAAACTGTTAAATCAAAGAATAAATAGTTTAACCAACATATTTATTCTGAATGTTAAATATGATCTGTTTAAAATGTCATTGTGTTTAAAAGATTATTATCAATCAAAATAAAATGTTAATTTTAATTTGTTAGTTCAACAATCTTGCATCTTTTATTTAAACTGTTTTAACGTTTGTTAAACAAAATTAACATTGTTGAGCTTATTAAAAAATTTCTAATGTTGCGAGAAACGCCTTTTCTTTATTATTATTCATATTCAGGCACGTTTAGTCTATGTGTGGTACCATAAACATTTTTGTAAGCCTGGCAGTTATTTTATCAAATTCAGGTTGACAGTAACAGATAAGCATTGTAACTTGTAAATAGTTAAAAAAATCGATTTCTATTGTACAAAAATATTATAAAATCGAATATCTAGGAGTTTGTAAGTTTGTATTAAATAGAATTTGCTATAATCGTAACAGTTTTTTTGTTTTGTTGGTTCTTTATATTTATTTTTGTTTTGTTGGTTCTTCCTACACTACGGGAAAACCAACATCTAAAGTTGTATGTCCCCCACCTAAAATACAAAAAATCACCTACACCCATAGTTGAGCCGGCGAACTTTTCAATTTAGAAAAATCCTACCGTCCCAAGTGAAACTGGAACCCACGACT
The DNA here is from genome assembly GCA_929113105.1 of Agrypnus murinus. Taxonomy (NCBI): domain Eukaryota; kingdom Metazoa; phylum Arthropoda; class Insecta; order Coleoptera; family Elateridae; genus Agrypnus; species Agrypnus murinus. Next base: position 128,961,779 of record OV816023.1, on the reverse strand, counting down.
CTTGAAACACGAGTGATGGACTGATTACCACTCGTCTTCTACCTATCCAGTTTTTATTTTTATTATATTCAGTTAATCTAACAATCTGGATATACAAATAAAAATAATTGATAGTAGTAGGAATAGCAACCGTAGCAGCAGCAATAGTAATAGTATTAGTAGGAATAGTAGCAGTCAGTTGATTCTAATCGCTATTTAAATTGATTGACTTAAGATAAAATGTTGTTAAAGTATTTTATTTATATAATACAAGTTGCAAGGTTGATAAATAAACATATCTACACTTGCAAAATTATTGTTGCTACACTAGAACCATATCTTCTAGACTCTAGCGTTGGCTGAGCTCTAACCAGTTTTATTCGCGATCTTCGCTTTTCTTTTCCAAGAAACGCTCTGTACTTACAAATCTCGTATCTTGTATTCACAGTATTAGTCAAGCTATGGACAAGGGTTCTGAGACTTTCAAGGTTTTTTATCACCCTACTTTGTTAACGAAACTTGAGAATTTCGGTGTAAGGTAGGCGAAGTAAAGACCTGCACTACTTTTACTATTCAGTATGTATACGTAAAATATTCAAGTAACCTATAGCTATACCTGCCATACTTGATTATTTATGTTATAAATCTGTTGTTTTGATTAAAGATTTAATCAGGATTATAATTTGTATTTGGTACTCGTTTCTTCAATACGTTATTTTAAAATGTAGTGCATTTTGTGCCAAATTACGTTGGTATGGTTTCGAAGTTAGTGCTGTTGATTTAATAAAATCTTATTTATCAGAAAGAACTTTAATAATTAAAAGTAATAATCAATATTCTAATTCTTTTTCTATCACTTCTGGTGTGCCGCAAGGCTCAATTTTAGGACCCCTACTGTTTATTATTTATACTGCCGACATTTTAAAATCCTTCAAATTTTGTAAAATTCAAGCATACGCTGACGACACACAAGTTCTTAAATCTTTTTACTTCTCTAATAGAGCACGGGCCTACGAAGAAATCAATAGTGATCTTAATACAATTCATCTACTGTCTTTGGAGCATAACTTAAAACTAAATAGCAGCAAATCGCATTTACTATTTTTTGGGAATAAAAATCAAATTACAACTGTCAAGAGTGATCATAATATATGCATAAACAACCAACTGTTACCAATTACTGATTCTGCAAAAAACTTAGGTTTAATTTTTGATAGTAACTTACGGTTTAAACAACATGTTTGCAAATTACTTCAAAAAGCTTATTCATCTCTGAAGCTACTGTATGCCAACAGAAATATTTTAACTTTTAGTCAAAGGAAAATGTTATGCGAAACTTTACTTTTGAGCCACTTTAATTACTGCAATCTTGTTTATGGTCCCTGTCTTGATGCTAGTGATAAATATCGGATTCAAAAAATACAGAACTGGTGTTGCCGTTTTATTTTTAAGTTGCGCCGTTATGATCATATTTCACATAAAATTAAGGAATTAGAATGGTTGAATATGGAAAATCGTTGGAAGTGCCAGTTGGGTACGTTCACACATGCTCTACTTACATCGAAGTCTTCTACGCCTCTTAGCTCTGAGCTGGTACCTCGTTCGTATGTGCACTCAGTGGGTACTCGCTATAACTATACGCTTACTATTCCACATCATACATCTACCTTGTTTCATCGAGGTTTTGTCTACAACGCAGTAAAACTTTATAATACACTGCCAGCAGATATAAAGAACTATACTTTAAAACAATTCAAACGCTATTTAAGAAACTATTTTTTGCATTTACAATAAATCCTTGTGTCTAATTTCATCTCCGTTTTACCTACTAGAATTGAATAAACATTATGCAACTTTAATGTTGGAAAAATATTTTAAATTATCAGTTTTCTGTAGGGTCTATTGGTTAAATAGAGTAGCCTTTGGCTAGATTTCGCCAGGAGTCCCTACACTTACTTCACACTACAGTAATTAAGGCGATTTATTATTATTATTATTATTATTATTATTATTATTATTATTATTATTATTATTATTATTATTATTATTATTATTATTATTATTATTATTATTATTATTATTATTATTATTATTATTATTATTATTATTATTCTTTTTCTAAATTCTCGTGATTTATTATTCACGGTGCCCTGTGGTACATTCGGCTCTTTGGCAAGAATGTATCAACTATTGTCTCAGGTGTTTGCGGACAATATTACAAGTGTTGAGTATAACAGCCTTCTGTATAGTGCTGTGCAGTTGTTCTGGCAGCCCAATAATTTTTAAATTTTCTGTTAAGGACTTGGGTGTTACCCCTGTTGCAGAAATTACTATTGGAACAACTTTAACAGTTTGTTGCTTCCAGATCCTTTCTATCTCAATAGCTAGCTCTGTGTACTTCTGTATTTTTTCTGTAACTGTGGTCTGCACATTATGAGAGTTAGGAACAGCCACATCTACCAGATAAGTCTTTTTCTCCTGCTTCAAGGTAAGTATTAGGTCTGGCCTATTGCTCCTAATAGTTCGATCTGTTCGTACACTCCTATCCCAGTACAATTTGGCTTCCGCATTTTCAAGTACGGCCTGAGGCTCATATTTATAATAAGGGGTATGTGTGTCTATTAATTTGAATTTTTGTGCTAATCTTTGATGCACTACTTTACATACTTGGTTATGCCTATGTAAGTATTCGCTGTTAGCCAATGCAGTACAGCCTGCTATGATATGTTGGATGTTTTCTGGCCCATTGTTGCACCTTCTGCATTTATCATCCCCATCGTTTGTACCTAAAATATATTTCCTGTAATTCTTGGTGGCTATCACCTCATCCTGAATAGCCACCATAAATCCTTCAGTTTCTGCAAATAAGTACCCGCTACTCAGCCAATTGTTCGACGCGTTTTTGTCGACATGCGGCTGATTAAGTTGGTACTGATGTCTGCCGTGAAGATGTTTTTGTGATAGAGATTCAATCTTGTCAGCGTTAGTTGTAATATTGATTACACGGTTACGTTGGTGAAGTTTTAAAGGTGTATAGTCTCTATCTATTTCTACTACTGCTCTGTGTAATTCTGAGTCTTCCCTTGAGTAGAAGTACTGCCTCAGCCCTTCTATTTGTTTCCAATAGAGGTTATTAATCTTTCTATTGCGCTTTTGGGGTGGTGTGCTCTAAATTTCGTTAACGTTACTCTTGTTTTGATTTGCAGATTATCGATATCTGTTTGTGACCAACCAATTATGCCAAAGGTATAAGTAAGAATAGGAGTAGCAAACGTATTAATAGCTTTGATCTTATTCCTGCTATATAACTGAGTTTTAAGTATTTCCTCCATTCTCTGTGTATATTTATTTATTACTTCCTTTTTTGCACTAGTGTCGTTGATGTTCTTTCCTTGCCTGTATCCAAGATATTTATACAAATCATTTGCGCCCATTATCTCTATGTGTTTATTTTCGTCTACTCTATACTGTTCACCTTCCGCTATGTTTCCCCTCTTTATGTGTAATATTTTACATTTCTCAATGCCAAACTGCATCCCTATGTCTTTGCTAAATGTTGTTGTTATATCTAACAATTGATTAAGTTGTCTTTCTGATGATGCATACAACTTTACATCATCCATATATAGTAAGTGTGAAATTGTATGCAGTCTTCGTTGGTTTTTCTTCAATTGGAATCCTAGTCCACTTTTATTCAACAAGGTGCTTAAGGGATTTATAGCGAGGCAAAACCAAAGCGGGCTTAAGCTATCTCCTTGGTATATACCCCTTTTAATCCTTATTTCGTCTGTTGTTATTTCTCCTTCTTGTCTTCTAAGTACTAAGTACTCTTATTATTATTATTATTATTATTATTATTATTATTATTATTTTCAGTTCGGCTGCCTTACATGGCTAGGGCTACCCTCTTAAATTATTCAAAAGCCATATTTCAGTAAGATTCAGTTTGTTGTAATTAAGGAGTAATGTGGTCAAGTCAAAATGTGTTTGTAGCACTAGTTTTGAGCTATTCGTTGACATTCTTAACAAAGAAGAAATAAAAAGTAATTCTGATTTAATGGAACTTCAAAATGATTTTAACAGATTTTTTAACTACTGTAATAATAATTAGGTTATTTCTTAATAACCTAGATAAATGTCAAAGAAAAAACCTTCCAACATAAATCTTCATCTAAACAATATGCAGTTAAGGGAGCTGTCTAGCTATAGTTTTTTTGATGATTTTTAGATGTTATGAAGAACGAGGAAGATGTGACTTCCATAATAAACCTTCTCCTACTACAAGAAACAGAACTGTGCAAGATGGTCATGTGTTATGCCATGCTTAATTAATTTTTATTAATTAAGGCTGTTTTACCGCTTTGCAACAATCCGTATATAACATGGGCGTACCCTGTTTAGTGGTCTATCATTCCATCTATTACTGACAAATAAGTTTAAAACGGACAGATATATTTCCATAACGTTTTAACAGTGGGAGGGGTAATTTATTACCTAAAACTAATATTTGATTTGTTGTGCTGTATAAGGTGTTAAATATGACATGTCATCAAGTCCACGTGGACTAGAGATATAACCGGATCATTGTTCATTGTTATGGTATACATGAGAATCACCAAATGTTGCTAATTTTTAACATTGCAATAAATATTTTTATCTTATTCAGTTTTTCAATTGAGGACCGTTTTTATAAAATTCGATATAACATTATTTTGCGCGAAATATTTTTATATCTTAATTAGGTAATATCTAACTTGCACTTCTGGAGTTTTAAAAACCTATTACACAGCATACCGTATGTTGTTCTATCTCTACCATAAGTTTTAGGAAAAAAATAACAAACCTGCATTATGTTATAGTAGATAAAAATTGGGTGTTCTGAAACCACCCCCCACTCCTGACCTTGACCTTGAAGCTATCTCTTTCTAACACATGGTGACCTTGAACCTATCTCTGTCACCTAAACGTGGCAACACCGCATTCTCAAGGTCAACAATATGACAACAATGTTTTGACCTTGAACTCAAGGTCATCAATATGGCAACAATGTAACTTCGAGGTCATCAAAACGGCAACAATGCTGGTGACTTTGAACCTATCTCTCTCCAACACATGGTGACCTTGAACCTATCTCTGTCACCTAAACGTGGGAACAATGATCATGGGTGTTCTAAAACCACCAACCACTCCTGACCTTGACCTTGAAGCTATCTCTTTCAACACATGGTGACCTTGAACCTATCTCTGTCACCTAAACGTGGCAACACCGCATTCTCAAGGTCAACAATATGACAACAATGTTTTGACCTTGAACTCAAGGTCATTAATATGGCAACAATGTAACTTCAAGGTCATCAATACTAATCAAGTTACAAGAAATTTCAAAAATCTATAATATCACACAGGGAAGGAAATTTAATAATTTAGTTTACGATGCACCAGCACCAATAAACCAACGGTTACATCCAGCCGAAATTCCAATGATGAAAGAAATATTGCATACACCTACGAGGCATTTACTGACGGCAGCAAAACTGAAAATAAAGTAGGATCGGGTCTATACAGCTAATATATACAATAACGTACAGACTAAGCTGGAAATGCAGTAACAATCAAGGGGGGCGCGTACGTTTCCACAACAGGAAAAATACACAACCGTATTTATACCTAAAATAAAGTTTACAACCAGTATTTTAACACAACCGTATTTTTCCACAACCGTATATTTCCACAACTCGAAATATCACGTTCCGGAGAAATCCACAAAAATATTATTTAGATTCTTTTAACCCTATAAAGGGCAAAAATAATTAACCAAAAAATAAATGTTACAAGGAATAATTTTACACAACCGGAAATTTATACAACCGTACTTTTTCACAACCATCGATTTTATATTCAGTAAAAATCCACAAAAATAAAATCCTACAACCGAATTCTAACACAACCGGAAATTTATACAACCGTACTTTTTCACAACTATTGATTTCATATTCTGTAAAGATTCACAAAAAGAATTTGCTACAACTGGATTTTTACACAACCGGAAATTTATACAACCGTACTTTTTCACAACTATCTAATGTTTAACTCGCTTTCTTTGCTTTAGTTTTATATCTTACAGGGTTTGTGAAATATATGCAATATAGACGTAATACATAACTATATCTTTTAAGGTAAAAAATCCGAAACCAGCGCTTTTGTACAATTCAGATTATGTTTGTTTAAATTTCTTGAACAAATTATTAATCAAAAAAGACAGTTCTTTTACAGTTTTTTAAAGAATCTAGTAAGCAGCCATTTGAAATACATACAAAAAATGTGAAACATGTAAATAATCAATAAAAGTAATGGGAGATTAGTTTCAGTTAGAAACTACCGTAGATACGTCACTTGTACTTTATATTGTACTTGCACTTTCTATTCAATTATATCCAAATGGGTTTTCACCTGGAATTTTATATCTTATTTATAAACAGCTACTCATATTTTAACTAGAGGCCTTCTTAACACATGATAAATTTGGATAGTTCTTGCAAGTGATCTGATCGTCGATTCGTTAAGCGGGCGTTACACATGAGGTATTTGCAAATTTCAAATAAGGTACCGAATGTTTGGACTTGCCAAATACAGGGTGTAATGATTCGATAGGTAAAACTCCCCAGTACGGTATTCTACGACGAAAACTGAGTTAAAACTCTCATTAATTTTTTTCCGATGGCTCTTTTAGGAGATACAATCACTTTTAGATATTTAAAACCGGCAACAATGTTGGTTCTTTAAAGCTAGTTGATCTCGATCGACTAGGTGTTGACCGCATAATGATTAACTAAACGTATAGTCCCTCTATTTCAAATAGCAGCGACATCGTGGAGCAAACCAGGCACAAACTTTAATAAAGAAAAAATCACCAGATGCATAGTGTTTCGTCATTTTAATAAAACTTGTTTAAAAATTACAATTTCGTAGTTGTATATTACATTAATATCATCGTTTTTACATAACATGAATGTCCGTTATCAAATTCATGTTAAATTGTGAATATTTTTGTGCATGATGATTATTAAACCTAAGATTTAGTGTAAAACGAAATGTCAAATTTGGTAAATTCAACGTCACCAACATACAGGGTGATCCAAAGTGAGGACTGTTTGAATTTCCCGCCGCGGTAAATTATTGTCACGTTGGCAACATGAATACTTTTCGGATATTTTTATCCTTCTTTTATTTTACAGTGGCGCCTGAAAAATAATATAGCTTATAAACTTAATTGATTTTAAATAATAAGCTTACTTGATAATAAAATCGTCTAACAAACCGTAGTTCTGAAAACAACTGTTTTGTAAAATAAGAAAACAAGCGAAATAAAGCAAAAATTCAATGAAAATCCAGAACAACGTGGCAAAGCACAACGCTGTAAACGGGAAAGTGACGAGTTGCCGCTGTAATCTGACGCTACATATTTCAATAGTGCTACACTAACAACGTGAAATACACTAAAACCCAAGGCGCCAAATTCAAACCATCTTCACTCAATTTGGATCACCCTGTACTTTTGCTCCAGCGAGATCAATCGTTGTCGCTACTATTTTTCTGACACTGACATAACTGACTTTATTGACAATTTGGGAGCAATAGTATATTATATACCCAGGCACTGAAGTGCATCTTTTAATCCCGAATGTGAGTTTATTTATTATATATTATATATTATATTATTATAAAATAAACACATGAGCGATTAAAAGGCACTTTAGTCCAGTGGTATATACGCTATTTTTTGCACGTCCTAAAGGACTTAATCGCAAAAATTCAAAATTTCGAAATTTTTTCCCGAATATTTCGTTAATGTCATTCTGACAATTGAACTCTGCAAACGCCACAATCACATAGTTTCAGGATAATAAATCCTAACATGAACCGCGATTACTTTTTTTTGTTGTTTACTTGTTGTTGTCGTCATGGAAACACTTTACTCCCTCAGGGAGTAAAAGTGTTACTTTACTCCCTCTTTTGGGGGACTAAAGTAGAGCCTTATATATAGGACGTGCAAAAAGATTATTATTTACAATTATCAGTGTTACTAGTAGAATTAGGAATTTTTGGAAAACTGTGATGAAGTTATGGGAAATTTTCTCTTTTCTCTTACCTTAACGTAAAAACTTTTACTTTCTCTGAATTACTTTACATTATCTTCCGACTCTTGGTATAGGATTTTTGTATACAATGCAGTAGACAGCTTGATGAACGAGATATAATGGAAGTTCAGGAAAAGCTAAAGTTAATAGCAACAATAATGATAACTGCTACAAAGAAGATGACGATAATGCGAAGTTTCTTTGATCATCTGCCGGCGTTGATCACGGGTGCTAATAAGAGTGCTGCTAAAAGATGATGTACATTTTACGGAACTAATAAATTAACTAGACAATTCAGATTGTAAACATATCTACCCGACAATAGTAAGAAGAATAATAGTTAATAAGGTACAATGATTTTCTGTAAATTAGTAAGAAGAATACCGAAATGCTTGGAACAATTTGCTACGAGGGTGGTCCCAGAAGTACCCGACCTAACCAAGAGGTGGCGGTAGTTGTTTGAAAATATCACTGTATTGGAAAGTACGCAGTCTATAAAGCATATGTTTCAAGTTTGAAAGCGCCACGTTGTTCAGTATTTGTTTGGCAGCCATAAATAGTGAACGTTGTCAGTGAATTTGTGAAAATGGAGAAAATTGGTCATCGTTATGTGATACAATACCTTTTTTTGAAAGGCCTCAGCCCAACCAATATAAAAGCTGAACTGGATTCTACTCTGGGTGAGTCTGCTCCTTCGTTTACAACAGTTAAATTTTGGGTAGCTGAGTTTAAACGAGGCCGTACGAGCTGCAAGACGAGCATCGCAGTGGTCGATCAAATGAGGTGACGACTCCAGAAATGGTGAAGAAAATCCACAAAGCGGTACTTGATGATTGTCGACTGAAAGTGCGCGAGCTAGCAGACATTACGGGCATTTGAAAAAGTGCGGTACATCGCATATTATCTGCAAATTTGAACATGAGAAAGCTATGTGCAAGATGGGTGCAGCGTTTGCTCACACTCGAGCAAAAACAGTGTCGTGAAAATGTTTCAATTGAGTGTTTAGCGAAGTTTCACAGCAACAAAGCAGAATTTTTGCGCCGTTTCGTAACAATGGATGAAACATGGGTCCATCATTTCACACCCGAGACAAAAGAACAATCGAAACAATGGACTCAAAAGGGAGAACCGGCTCCAAAGAAGGCGAAGACCGTTTCATTTGCAGGCAAGGTTATGGCGTCGGTTTTTTGGGATGCGCGTGGAATAATTTTTATTGGCTATCTCGAAAAAGGAAAAACTATCAACGGCCAGTATTATGCAAACTTATTGCAACGTTTGAGCGAAGAAATCAAGCAAAAACGGCCGCATTTGGCTAAAAAGAAAGTGTTGTTTCATCACGACAACGCGCCAGCTCACAAATCCGTTATTGCAATGGCCAAAATTAATCAATTAAAGTTTGAATTGCTACCTCATGCACCATATTCGCCAGATTTAGCCCCCTCGGATTATTTTCTGTTCCCAAACTTGAAAAAATGGCTCAGTGGTCAAAGATTTTCCAACGATGAAGAAGTGATGTCAGCAGTTAATGGCTATTTTGAGGAGCAAGGCAGTTCTTATTATAAAAAGGGTATCGAACTTTTTGAACACCGCTGGGAAAAGTGTATAGAGCTGAAAGGAGATTACGTTGAAAAATAAATAAATCTTTTTCCAAAATTTTTGTGTTTTCTTTGTTGGGTCGGGTACTTCTGGGACCACCCTCGTACTTCACAAAGTTGGAGTAACAACTGCAGAGCAATATTAGGAGAGAGACAAAGTGATGTCATTTATGCTCGTGTACTGACTCTGGATGACAGTCTGGGCATAAACTAGATGACTATCAACCAATGCCACAACAATAACTGTTGACTGCAATGTTTGTACTTCCATCGAGAGCTGAGATCCTTACTACTATCATTAGTTGAAATATCTTTCAAACGACATTTGCAACGCATGGGAGAACAAAAGAAAGAGAAAGAAGAGGAAACAGGATTAGTCTTATCATGATGTAAATTTCCTCACTATACCCAGCAGCTAATGAAATACTAGTTTCAATTTGATGATATAACTATCACACATGGTGACGCTGTAGTATTTTTCATTGGAACCCGTCTAATTCAGTCCATTCTGTGCCAATTTTGCAATTAATTATCATGCATACTAGAATAGCGTATTAGGTTCTTATACCTGATCATTGAAGCTACCTGCGTCATGAGGCCGTGAGTTTTGGGACTAGTTGGAATTGCTGGATCATAATATCTCCAAACATAAGTACCTGGTGGACTATTCTGTTAAGCACCAAAGCTATCGCATCATCTCAATTTGTACAGAAATAACCGGGTTGGATGTGATCCACGGAATTAAGTTTTTTCCATTTAAATACATTGGAGATTTTTATTATTCTTCTCGCCATAACAGCCTTAATGGAAAAATTACAAATATTTCTACACATGTAGTAGTTTTTGCTTAGTTAACCAAATAACTTACGTATTATTGCTTAGTTAACCAAATAACTTACGTATTATTGCTTAGTTAACCAAATAACTTACGTATTATTTACGTAAACCAACTTTTAAGATTTCCAAAGATTAAATTTTAAGAAATTATTTCTTATTAACAAAAAGGATACCTTTCATCTCGAGCGCTTCCATCATTTGCAATGCAATATTTGAATAGATACTAATTTGCAACTGACCATCCATGATAAAACATAAAATCAAATAATCAAGGTACAGATACTAGCTTTTAATAATGTAATTCAACTGCTTACTCTTATTGCCTGTAGTTAATTGGGGAAACCTGTTGGCAATAAATGCTATTATTATTATTATTATTATTATATTGTTGCCATAATTTTAATATGCCATAAGTATGATCACTTGAATTCTTACGCATTGAATTCTTGTGATTTAAAGCAGTTAATACTTCAAAGACTGCTTAAAAGGTTTATGTCCAGTAGTACGGTTTAATAATGTAAGTTTAATCCAAATATCCGTTACTAAAAGTCGATAAATTTAAAAATTTTAACACAATGTTGGTCAACACTTTAACTGTGGCTTGTACCTCAGAGCCATCGGAGAAGAAAATGGCATGGGTGTTTTTAACTTTGTTTTCGTTATAGTATACCGCAGTCTGAGGAAGACTTTACCTATCAACATTACACCCTGTATATTAGATCTATACACATGCAAATAGGAAAATGTTTGCATCCTGCCAAATATCAATTATTTCTCCGTCGGTAAACAAGCAAATCAAAGAAAATTACTGTCCATCTCCTTTCTACACCTCTATTGTCGTAAACTTTTTAATAACGTCCTAGTTTCCCTTCCAGTCGCACACTGGATCGAAATGGGAAAAACATGGACATTTGACGAAACGATCAAATGTTTAAAATCAATGAGATTTTAATGTAGACGTTTAAAAGACTGTATATAGATTATAAAAATGTAAATTTGTTTGCTTCACATTTACGTTATCACCCTCTTTCTAACAATCGAAGTTGACTATTTGAGAACGGATTTTATGAAGCAAAAATGTGGGTTCACTTAGATTAACTAAATTATTTTCACGAAATGTTTTTTAAATCGATTTTTTCTTTGTTCGTTAGTATGATGTTTCTTTTGTAAATTACATATTTTTTGATAATAATTATTATTCATCTTCCTTAAAAAAAACTCTAAACGTAACTCGTAATTTTTAAAAAATTTTGACTTCCGGTTGACTGCCGGTTAGATGCCTAAGAATTCCAAATGGGGACTGTCATATTTCGAATCCGTAACATATTTACTTTATATATTCATTTTTATCTAGTACAAATAGGTTACAATTAAGACAATTATTCACCGTTTTATCTATAAATGCTGTGTACTACATTAAAAACGGTCTTTCATAGAACGCGTCTATTTTGACATCAATATCAACAAATATAATGACTGTCTATTATGTATTAGTTAGTAGGTATTGCGGTACTTGAGGCCGACGGAAATTGACATGCCTTTGTTCCTGATCATTCATTAGACGTTATGGAACGACGCTTGTGTGATGTATGCGGTCTGAACATTCGACGGTCCGGGTATGCAAGCCATATGAATATACATCGTGGACAAAAAGTCCCTTGTACTAAATGTTTCAAATCTTTTTCACGTAATAGTAGTTATAAAAGGCACTTGAAAACAATCCATTGTACCATAGGTGTGAATAATAATGATAAGACAAATCCTAGAAATGATGTAATAATTAAAGACACGAATTATATAATTAAATAATTTGGATGCCAGAATTTAATAGAAGTATTTATTGATAAATACACAAATAAGTCTAAGTCGACAAATTTGACTCTACGTTTGTGCAGACACTACACTTATCGCTGGCTCGGTGGTCTTGAACGTTGCTGCTCGATGTCGGACTATTTCTAACAAGGTTACCGCTGGAACCTGCCTTTATAGCTGCTGTTTCTTGAGTGTGGGTTTGTTTGTTGCTCCTGCCCTTGGTTCGACTTTCATACGATTTCCAGGAACGTCCGTAGGCGCAAGTAGAAATGCATAGCGTACGTGACTTGATAAACGTGGCTATATTTAGATTGTGCTCAGGGTCGGAAGACCTTGGCTCTTCAGAACGGACTTAATAGTTACATTAAATGAAATATTCTTCACAGCAAATTGTAGTATATTCGACTGCATTAAATATTTATAGGTAGTTTAAGTAAAAAGTGACTTAATGTAATAGAAATTAGAGCTATATGTAACTCCCCCTTCCTTAAGTGTAAGCCATGGGAATACAATTACCAGGGCGAACACCTTCACATATTAAGTTTAATTTATTTATAGTACATGGTATAAATTATTAAGAGTAATTTAACATTTTCTTTTAAATTTCTGACTATCGGGCGGAGTTTTAAATTTTCTTAAATAAAGTTCCTTAAGTTTTTAAATAATTTCCTCATAATGATAACAATGAATGGATATACATCAAAACCTACAATGTATAAATGCAACTGTTTACATAGTATAGTTTAATTTAATATTTTCGAAATTTTGTGTAAGTCTAAGTGGCTGAATTGTTGTACAATGAACTTCAACCGTTGTTTATTTTAAACCTTATTAATAAATAAGTACCAGTTAAAGTTTCTACAATACATGATATATACAATTAAAAATGCAATTTTTTTATGGCGAAAACATATTCGCTTCACATTGATCTACTAGATTTTCAATGCCTGAAACAGAAAACACATTAGATATTTGCACTGGATGATTTTGGACAACCACATGATCGTTAATGTAATCGTTAAGTATTCCTTTCACATAAATTAAGGAACAGTGAGGTAAATATTTCAATTAAATTTCTGTTATAAGTTAATATATTATTTATAGTAGCTTCCTTTAACAATTGAAATTCCACCGGTTTATACCATATGGAAATGGTTTTGAGTTACATTTTCTAATAGTCGGAACTTCGTTCGAGTCAAATACCTTATTGTAATTATAAGAATAAATCTTTATATATCATTTCGATATTTTATAAGGCCGAAATCAATTAATTTAGTTTTGACAAATTTTTATAAAATAATTTGATACAAGTATTTGAGTATCTAAATATGTAAGGCTTTATCAAATATTAGTTTTGTTGAAAACAGTATAAGTTATTGATGACGGTTGAAATGATCAAATGTTCCATAAAAGGGAATTCATTTTGCAAGGTTAGTTTCAATTTATTATTTATTTTTATATTTATAATATAAGTTTATTTAAAGTAATTTAAGAATTGTTTTCCAGAAGGGTGTGTATAGTCTTGCAGTATGTTTTATGTAGAGCTTTCAAGTTGAATATTGATCAAAGTCTAAAGTTAACCTTCTAGTACTAGTATACAAAACTAGTAATTTTGAAAGACGTCCGTTTTGTTCACTGAGCAACAAAGTGTTTTTTCTATTCGTGCTAACTATACTATATATTGGTAGCTAGCATGGTGCTTATTCCAAAAAGCTAATTATTTTGCAATCACTATAAGCTAGAATAATATGCATCTAATTTAATCTTAACAACTGCTTGAAAGAATTAAGTCATTTAAAGACTTTGGCTTCCAAAGTATTTGATTTTAGGTTAGAGAAATATGATGTAATTTGAATTTTGATTCAATTTATTGTATTTAAATTCTATATCTTTTTTCATATTTTAAACAAAAATTGAGAAAATAAAAATTGATTTAGTTTCGTATCTTGATAATAGAGAATCAAGTTCTTTTAATTAATTCGTCGTCAATTGAAATAAAATTTATAGTTTGGGGTTTTGCAGTTGTTTAGCCTGTATAAAATAATAAATATTTGTTTTAAGCAAATATTAGTAAAAGCAGGTTAAAATATTATTTATAGTTAATGGTTATTAAATATTTTGGGTTAGTATTATATGAAAATAGCAAATCTAAATAATGTAGCGCCTTTAAATAAAAAATGCTTCTTAAACTACGTTAACATGGGTTAATAAAGTTTGATTTAATAAAAAATGTTACATTTCTTTTATTGGATCAAGGCAAAGTTTAGTTTTCATTTTATTCGTTGAATGCAACAATTGTTCAAAGAGGTTGCATATTTGCAACAGATAATCTACACGTATGAAGTTATCAAATGTATAAATAGATTACGTCTTTGTTTAAAGTAGGGATAGATCCAAGAGGAGTTGGAAATTGTTGGTTGGTGGGGTGATGTCACTTCGTAAAAGATTTCGTGATGAAAGGGTCATCGTCATAGTAAAATTAATTACAAAGGAGAAAGAAGGGAATTTACTGAGATGCTTCATGTTTGATTTCAGAAAGGGTTTGAACAGTATTTAAAACAAAAAATTATATCCTTTGGATCGCATAGGTTTTTGTATGTATTTGATTTAGACAGCCAGATTACATTTTAATTTTCCTTCATTCGGGATCTGAAATGTCGATATCTTCGATAATTCTTTATAACGAGAATTTTTCGTTCAGTTTTGATTTTTCCTCCCGATTTTATAATTAATCGGATATTTGGTAAGTCATTTATATTTTTACTAGTAAACATACGATTTTTATTGGCGTTACGTTTAATCCTTTTAGATTTTTCCGCATAATGTTTGCTTTTCATCTTAGGTTTACGAAAAGCATTTTTAAATTTTGTATTACGTTGGACCATTGTTTTAAATTCTTTCTTGTTTGGTTCGCATTTTATTTTGGGTGATTTTGTATTACGTTGGCACTTTGTTTTAAATTTTTTCTTATTCGGTTCGGATATTATTTTATGTGATTTTTGTTTCCTTGTCTTTTTGATGACTTGACCTAAAGTCGCTTGGTTTTTTGATTTTTGATCTTGATGTATCGTCGGGACGATTTTTTCCTTAGTTTGTTGTTTTACAAAATCTTGAGTAAAAGAAGAATTTTTGTATTCTTTAATAATATTGTTTGTGACATTAAATTTTTGTTGAACATCTTCTTCAGTCTGTTTTGCCAAATTTTGAGAAAGAAAAGTATTGTCGAGTTTATGTTGAACAATTAATGATTCAGATTTTGGAGTTTCATTTACTGAAATATTTAAAATTTTGGGTTCCGTCGGGCGAAGTACTTCTTTGGACTTTTCAAGATAGACTGTTTGAATTGAATCGTTCTCTTCGGACGATATTTTTAATTTTGTAGTAGTATTACTAAGAATAATTGAAATTTCGGGTTCCTTTAAAGGAATATTTTTGCTAGACGGAATTTTTGATTCCGTGGTTAATTTAGAGGTATTAATTATTTCGGATTGGTTGGAAGAAAGATTGTTTTCATTTTTTTCAAAAGATGACGTTTGAATTAAATTAGGTTCTGTGATTGACTTTGGTGTTACCGAATGTATTGACGAAAGTTTTTCTTCGTCGTTGTCAGGAGATGATGTTTGAATTAAATTAAGTTCTGTGGGTGACTTAGGTGTTACCGAATTTACTGAAGAAAGTTTTTTTTCGTAATTTTCAAAAGGATCAACGGTTCTTTTTGGTCGAATTTCTGCTGCATTATTTGAAATATGATTTATTTTAAATTTATTCGACGGGAACTTACCTTCATAATATTCAGGTGTGAATTTTTGTTTATGATTTTCAGGAGGATATGCCTCTTGAAGTAAAGGCACTTGTACTTTAGCCAATTTTGTAACTGATTCAGTTTCTGAATAATTTATGCTACGGTCTGTGTGCAATTTAAATGTTGCAAAGGGGAAATACACTTTCCCGTCAAGTAATCTAATATCGGCTTTTAGTTTTAAAATAAGGTCTAAACCAAGTAACCCGTCAAAATATGCGTGACAGTTAAAAACTTTAAAATTTAAATTGATGTTGCAGTTATAATTTGCAAATAATGGAAAATTAATTTCTTGAGAAATGAGTGCTTCCTTTGTCATACTTGAAATTGTCGACTTTTTATTTTCAATTTGGACTGACTTTAAATTAGAAATAAAGTTTGGTGTCAAAAAGCTACAGCTACTGCCAGTGTTAATCATTAATTTACAATTTTTTAGCACGATGAAGGGAATATTATATTCGGTTTGAAAACCGTTAGTTTTTACGGAGGATTGTACAGGAAGGCAAGTATTAGAAAATTTTGATTGTCATCACTGGGGTTTAAATGATATTGTTGATTATTCATACAACGGTCAGAATATTTCTTATTCATATTTTTGTGTCCTGAAAATACGTTTATATGTTCTGGATAAATTTCGTCAAATTTACCCTTATTAATTTCGTCTTGTTCGACGTTGAACATTTCTTCAAAAATGGAATCTGGTGAACTAGCTGGCTGAAAAGAATTATGTATTTGATTTTGTTGTACATTTTTAGAAGAGAATTTGGAAATGTTAGTTTGTTTTAGGAGTTTTTGTGAGGTGTGACAAAGTTTTTGTTTATTTGTCTCTGTTGTATACAAATTTTCTATAAATTCTTTTCCGGATGGTGAGAGAACGTATTTAGTACTAGTTTGTGTTATGTTTCGTGAAAATGTGGAATCACTTTCATTTGGCATTTTTGCGATTCGTTTTGCAGGTAAGGGACTTGGCTTTTCTTGGGAATGCCCTTTTGATTTTCCCAGTAATTTAGTTAAAAGTTCTTTTTCAGATGGTAAAAAGGTTGTTGCTTGGATATATTGATCATATTGATCATTTGTGAAATCTGAAGTTGTTTAAATTTTGTTGACAACGTTGGTGCAATAAATAGTTCGTCAAGGATTTGATTACATGGTTTGTTAAATCTATCAGAATCGAGATGATTATTATCATATTCTGATGTTTTCGCAGTTTGAATTGGTTTAAACCTACCAAAAGAGGTTTTACTATTTTTGTTTTTACAATTAATAGTAGTTTTCGTCACTTCCATCGTAATGATTAATACAAAGATTTTCCTCAGGTTCGTATTTTACTGAAGAATATGGTATTTGCTCTTTGGCATTTTTACATAGTTTTTGCTCATTGGCATTTTTAAATAACTTGTGCTCATTGGCACTTTGAAAAACTTCATGCTCATTGGCATTTTTAAATAACATTAAGCGATTCGTGCATTCCATTGGTATTGATGAATTTATTTGCACATTATTTCGTGCCATTGTTAAAAGATGCTTATTAAATTATGTTCATTAATAAAGCAATTAAAATTATATATATTTAAAAATATTATGTTAAAAGAGAAATTATATTTTAATAAATTTGCAAAGGAATTTTTACCTCTTCACCTTAAAATATGTTAAAAGTTACTCACGATACGATGACCTTGTTGTCCAGAATTCGTTGGATTTCAGGCCAAAGGAGAAATAATTCGAAGCAGGTACGACCACAGCGTGAAATCGACCTCGCTTGATGTCGGCACGGAGTCCAGGGAACGGCAGCTGATCTTCGATCGAGGCGTCCGCTTCGCTAATGATCTGCTAATTAGGGCGTTGCCTTGGGCGTCGTCACTAATTTCGTTTTTCCTACGTTGCAGTCGACTTTTCCACAGAATTTCCGTTGTAGAAAAATGTTTCCCTTTGATCCCTTTTGGATCTTGCCACGTAGATGGTTCTGGTCTTCAAAAATGTTCGGATGCCGTATGAAGATTTAAAAATTAATTAAATTAAAAATCAATCTGCACTCAGAATTTTTCCATCGAATGTTTCTAAAAATGCAGATTACGGTATCCCATCCTCGTCGCCAATTATATAATTAAATAATTTGGAGGCCACAATTTTATAGAAGTATTTATTGATAAATACACAAATAAGTCTAAGTCGACAAATTTGACTCTACGTTTGTGCAGACACTACACTTATCGCTGGCTCGGTGGTCTTGAACGTTGCTGCTCGATGTCGGACTATTTCTAACAAGGTTACCGCTGGAACCTGCCTTTATAGCTGCTGTTTCTTGAGTGTGGATTTGTTTGTTGCTCCTGCCCTTGGTTCGACTTTCATACGATTTCCAGGAACGTCCGTGGGCGCAAGTAGAAATGCATAGCGTACGTGACTTGATAAACGTGGCTATATTTAAATTGTGCTCAGGGTCGGAAGACCTTGGCTCTTCAGAACGGACTTAATAGTTACATTAAATGAAATATTCTTCACAGCAAATTGTAGTATATTCGACTGCATTAAATATTTATAGGTAGTTTAAGTAAAAAGTGACTTAATGTAATAGAAATTAGAGCTATATGTAACTCGCGGGTCTGAAACGTATGCATACCAATAAACCCCGTGACACAAATAATAAATTAGTCTACTTTCACAGTGATAAAACTGAACCTCGACCGGGGACCGTTTATCTCTCACCGAAACTTGAACAAGCATCTTCAGTTACATCTGTTGAAGATGATCATGATGATGAAGAAGAAGAAGAAGAAGAATGCGATTCTGACTTAAAGATTTATCAGAAATTCTCTAACTATTATAGAGCATTATTAGCTAACGGAGAAAACAAAAACGTAGATAAAACTAGGTACGGTCTATATAATGACAACGATGAGTGGCGATTTGCTTGTTCACGAGTACAGTTTCAGAGAAAAGATATTTTAATTAAAAACAAACTTTTCAATGGAACACCCGGTCTGTTTACTTTACTAACGCTTAAACGATTAAGCTCTCCTAGTCCAACAGAGGAAGATATCGACAACTATATGAAAATAATCTCACTTACTAATGCACATAAGAAAGACTATAGGCGCAACGGTCGACTAATAAGCGTTAAACATTGGAAATACGAAAATGTAATCAGACCAAATTTATAGAGAATAACAGACTTTGAGGTTAGTCTTCCCAAAAACTTAAACAAGATGATGAAACCGGATTGGATACGTCAGAGTACGCCTGATCAACTAGTGGATCGACTACAATTGTTGTACGCCGCAAAGAAAGCTCATAGCAGCAGTCTCGAAAACTACAACGAAATAATTTCAGTCATCACAGAGCTTAAAGCGAGAAAAATCATAGAATAAGTAAATATTTAATTTGTACTATGTAATATAGCCATATTGTAATAGTATTTATATGTAATATAATATTTTTGATAAGATGATAAAATAAACGAAATACATTCTATAAAATCTTCTTATTTCTCAACCTCTCTCTCTGCATCAGTAAACGTTCTGGTATATCTGTTGTCCCAACTCTTATTTTTATTATTTAATATTATCATAAAGGAACTCCAAGTTATTAATCAATCAATCGCCATCTGGGTACAATAATTATGACATTGGAAAGTTTAGTTTATGCATCCTTGATACCTATACGTGGCAATAATTCCTTTTGTATTAATCAGTGAGTGCATGTAATCAGCTTTTACAGGAACTTGAAACAATAAATAGACGTTTGGGCGTGTAAAAGATTAATGTTCTATATGTGTATTATTACTATTCTCCCCTCTGTACCAAGGCATGAAAAAAAAGTGATAGCTATAACTAGTATGAGAGAGAAGCAAGAATGAGGTAATTACCTACACACACCTGCCTGTGATGATGACGTGTCATTAAACAAGATGAGACTACTCTGCCAGCGATGACAGGTTGTTTACCGTATGCATGTTACTGAGCATGCGTTGGATCTAGGTAAGTATAAGCGACTATATAAAGTCGACGGTTGTTAGCGTGTAGCAGACAGTACGTGTACAACAGCAGCAGCAATTACGATGATGTCAAGTATAAGCAGTCCTAATTATTGTTATGATAACGAGACCTGCGAGTGCGAACCCCTGGAAATAGGTAAGTTGTTGTTTATAAAGCTTCAAGTTTGTGTTTGTATGCTAATTTGTGTCTATTTTGCTGCTGCTTGTTTAGATGAAGAAGGCTCGGATGTTGCAGATCATGCATCATCAACAGCAAGTATCGACAACGGTCAAGCGTGGATCAATGAAGAAGAACTAGGTAAGGTGTTTAAAACTTTTGTGTGTGTTTATGCTTATATTAACCGATTATTGTATTATTGTTTTAGCGTTCCATGATCTGACGCAGCAGCCTCTATACTACGCTGATGATGCTGTAGCAGCATCAGCAAACTTTACCATTGTAGATACACCAGTAGCAGCAGCAGCAGCTAAAGGTGAAGTACGTGTACAACTGCTCGGGGCTGTCCAGTATCCGTTGTATGTTACGAGACCTCCAGGTGAACAAGAACAAAACTACGACCATATACACAACATCCAAGTAGGACTTATTCCACCAGACGACGACGACTACGCCTTGGGGTCTAAAGAATATGACGTAGTAGTGAAACTCGAGTGCGTGAATAGCATATGTGAGTATGGTGAAATTGTGTTGTCGGGACGGGACTGGTTCGAGCTGTATGATATACGAGTCGAGGCAATGTTTAAAAATTTCTTTCATGGTTGTTGCCGCAAGGACAACAGTGTACTACATCGTGATAAACATTTGAAAGTCCATCTATGTGAGAATTTATACATCGAGATTATTCACAACGAGTTTTTCGGCAACAGGGTGGCCATCCATCAGAATGATAAACAGCGGACTATAACCTTAAAAGATTACGAGTTTCAGTCTATACTGCATTTAGCACCGCTGATCAATCATCAGGCTCGAACGTTACATCACCTGGACTTTTCGCGTTTCTACCACGCAAACATAGAGAACATAGTAGAAGGTCAACTGAGACGCCCTGAAGATGTCTATAAAACGCTTCCACCTACAGACTCCATCTTATTCACGACCGAGCTGTTATGCGGATACTACTCAGCTACCAGTTTAATAGACAACACAGCAGCAACAACTGGTGGTGGATTGAACTCGTTCATTTTATTAGAAATAATAAAACATTATCCGCAAAAGTTTATCGATGTCGTACGTACACGACTGCAATCATATCAGCAGCAGCTGCAGCCGAAAACGTCAACAACAACGTTTGCACCGTCGTATTAAGAACACCATGGCGGAAATAAACTATCTTAGAAATAGGCTACAAAAATATTTGAACAATTTGCAAGTGTTACGCGATGATCTCAACTCATACTGTGTAATGAATAATTTGTCAAATCATATGTTACAATTGTCCATTAAATGTATAGCAAAATAAATAATATGTATATTTAAACATTGGTGTTTCATTTACTAGCACGACTAAGGGTGAAGGAGGGTGAAGAGACTAGCATGACTAAGGGTGAAGGAGGGTGAAGAGACTAGCATGACTAAGGGTGAAGGGGGCGACTATATAAAGGTAGATCGACGTCATCAGCGAGAGAGTACACGAATAAAGCCAAAGATTTCCGACGGCTGACATCCTAAGCTACAAAGTAGAGCCGGTAAGTAGTCATACTATGAGAAGGAGAGAGAGAGAGAAAGAGTTTCGGCTTAGTGAAAGGATGATCCAATCCCTGAGTTAGCGCTAAAATCTGGGGAAATCCAAGATGGCTGCTTTAAGAATGACAGAAATGACAGATGCAAAAATGACAGATACATAAATGACAGATTTAAAATGACAGACGCATAAATGACAAATGCAAAAATGACAGAATTAAAATGACAGATGCAAAAATGACAGATTAAAATTGACAGACGTATAAATGACATATGCAAAAATGACAGATTAAAATTGACAGACGTATAAATGACATATGCAAAAATGACAAATGCACAAATGACAGATGCAAAAATGACAGATTAAAATTGACAGACGCATAAATGACAAATGCAAAAATGACAGAATTAAAATGACAGATTACAATTGACAGACGCATAAATGACAAATGCAAAAATGTCACATGCAAAATGACAAATGCAAAAATGACAGACGTATAAATGACATATGCAAAAATGACAGATTAAAATTGACAGACGTATAAACGACATATGCAAAAATGACAGATCAAAATGACAGATTAAAATTGACAGACGTATAAATGACAGCTGCAAAAATGACATATGCAAAAAATGACAAATTTAAAATTGACAGATTCGCAGTACAGATTCAAATTTAGCGCGCCACATGCTGAGATATAAAATGGCCGCATGTCTTCTTCTCTAATACAGTTCTCTTTTTACCCGACCTCTCTCTACATACCGGTAATACAGATTTCTTCATAAGGCGCCGCCGCCCTCTAGTAGTAGTACACAGTCTGCCGGTCATACAGATCCCTTCATGACGCCCTCTATTGACGATACACAGTCTGCCGGTAATACAGATCACCGTAATGGCGGCGGCGGGCGGGCGTGGTAGAATGGCGCCAGGGCGTGGTAGAATGGCGCCAGACGTTCCAAAATGGCTGCCTTCAACCAATCAGAAGCAAGAGGAGGAGCTACAGGAGTGGGGGTTAACCAATCAGAGAGCAGTAGGCGGGGAAATCCAAGATGGCTGCGACCAATCAGAAGCAAGGGGAGGAGCTACAGGAGTGGGGGTAGCAATCAGAAGCAGGGGGGGGGAGCTACAGGAGTGGGGGTAGCCAATCAGAAGCAGGGGGAGGAGCCATGCCATTGGCATGCCACATGGCTTGTCAATTTCCGTCTGCCTCAAGTACCGCAATACCTACTTTAGTTAGAAATATAATTGTGGACATGGTTACAGGTCCATTTTAATGTTCACTTGTTTTCTAAATCCAAATTGTGATAGAGGAATCCAAATAAAAATGGTATATACTTTTACCTTCTGTGTATATAAGTAAGTTTGTTTAAGTACTTGGCTAATAGCGACTACTTCTAATAGAAACTTGAAAATATTAGCATGTAAATGTAAAATATCTTTTGTTGTTATTATTATTAATTTAGAATGTGAATGGGTATCTTTTCAGAATAGGAGGAATCGTGAATTCTCTTCTCATTGATTACTATAGTAGGGATTGTATATGTCCATCTAACTTAAGTAAGCTTTACAGGAAGCACTTAAATACATTTTTTCCGAAAGTAGATAATTTAGTTTGTTTACCGTTATTTAGTATTTTCTAACAAAGAAATATTTTAGGATTTGCCGATTTTGCAAACATCTGGATATTTTATTGTAGCTGTAAAGCTTATGTACCTTTTAGGTATTTTATTCTTGTCGATAAGTTTTCAAATGTAATATTTGCATTCCGAACAGTCGGATATTATATCCTCTTTCTAGAAATTTAGGAATTTATAAATAATATATTGACACTGTACACAAAAGTAGCCGAACATGTGTTGCCGTGTTTACTCGTTATATTCCGTACATTCAGTATAACCAATAGAACTGACCGTATCGTTTCGTTATTTTGGACGTTTTCTATTGTTTTAGCAAGATATTAATATGGAAAATGTGTATACCAACAATATTTTATATATCATTCTTCGATCTCCAAAGGCAAGCTTCAAAGATTGTAACAAGTTGTATGATATCACTCCGTATAGTTTTACATATTTTGCGAAATGATATATCAGCATCATATATGTATGTAAAAAAGCTTGTCTATAGCAACTGCTATAAAAAATGCATTAAATATGTTATAACTTATAGAATGCTTGTGCTACATCCTAAAATTTTGTAAAGAAAATTTTCTTTCTTCGAATTTTTTTTTTATTACACAGGTGATTTTTTTGCATCTAATCTATGATTACGTGATTATTGTGAAGCTAAATTGATGAGTTGGCATTAAATATTTTTCTTCAATTATTGATTTAAAAGTGTTTGAGTACTAGCTTCTCAAAATGCTTGAACAATATCCAGAGTAAGGAAATTGGCCAATAGAAAGTTACTTCACTTGGGGATTTGTCAGCTTTTGTAATCATTATGACATCTGCTGCTTTCCATAGTCCTGATACATACCTCAACCGTAAAACAGTATTCATCAGATGTGTTATCTTTAATAGCTTTTTTTCACGCTTACACTACGGGGGAACCAACAGCTAAGGTCATCTGTCCCCCATCTAACATGCAACACGAATACACACACCCATAGTTGAGGTGGCGGAATTTTTCAATTAGAAAAATCCCGTCGCCCCATGTGGGATTCGAACCCACGACCCATGGAACACGAGTGATGCACTGACACCACTCGTCCACCGCCGGCCCGAATATATAGCTTTTTTTGGTAGTTGTTTTAAAACAACGTCAGTGATCAGATCGAATCCCGGGGATTTTCTGGGATTAATGACGTTTTCTATTTCTGTAGCTACTGCTATCATTATAATGCAAGGAAGAAACCACGTGCAAAACTTTCTGGCATACTCCTTAGAGAAGTAATAATTCCATAAGCAGCATATTTATTTGTGTAATTATTAATTACATTTTATTATGATGAATTAAATATATGTTGACGGGAGTCAAAAGGTAGTGAAGAGTAAAATATGAACAATAAATATGTATTGCTGCTTCTAAGTTGACACAAAGAATTTCTTGTAAAGGCGTCAACTAAACAGCTATAGAGATTATACTAGGATAGTTTTGCTTTCTAGTTTCAGTAAAGGTGTAAAGAGATTCTGCGTTCCGGAAATTCAAAACTATACAAGCAATCTATTAAGAAAACCCGGTTGTGTGTTAATTCTTTCCTCGCTACATAATGAAAAATATTTTTAAAAAACTATGAACTTTTTTAAATACAACACTTTTTCTACTTTGAATACAATACGTTCTAGCGACCAAAATCCAAAACGACGATGAAAATGTTTCACACCACAATTAAATTAGATCAAAAAGACTGGCATCTCTGCATCTACGAGTGATTTAAATTGAATCTTTCCGTTAAAAAAACATGCAACCGCGTAACATGAGTATTAATAGTACTCGGCATTTCTGTGCTTAAGTCTTACAATATAAAACTTTAGGAAGAAGTGTAACTACCCGGCGCAATGGGCTTTAAAAGCGACGGATATGACGTCACACTAGCCGCCATTACACCACCTAAATCTGTTTTTCTCCGACAAATACGAAGAAGGGAATTACATTTCATAAGTGAGTGTTCGTTTGTTTAAAATATTAAATATAAAATTTATATTCTAAGATTAATTTTAAAATACGTTTTAAAATTGAGATTATGTAGCTTATGTGCGCATTTCGAGACAGTGAGAACCGCCAATGAAAATATTTCATTACAAATCCGGAAACACCTAATCCGCTATATTGGACTCCATCACGGTCGTATGTGGTAGATGAATGTGTTCCTTCCTACAGTTTTATTTTCTAAGGCTTAAGTAAACGTTATCAGTCATTAAGCACGCCCATTAATAGTGTTGCATTTAATTTGTTTACTGTCTCCGGATAGATCTTGCGACCAGACTTGAGCAGGCTAGCAACAGAAATAAACTAAATAGAAACATTGCAAACAAGTTTTATTTTATAATAGAAAATCATAAAAACAGGAACTTCAGGTTTTCAATTTACGTCGTTTCAGTCCCAGACCTTTCTAAGAATTTGCAATTCTGCGAACCGTGTCTGGCGCTGATGCCCCCAAAACATGGCGCCTGAACTTCGTAGGATTCAGTGTTAATCCGGGCCTGCCAATTGTGGAATGCATGATATAAAGCCTACATATACAGCGCTAGCCAAGCCACTGTATAATACTGCAGTGTATAATGTACAGCCAGGGAGCCAAGAAAGATGAAATGATAAGGATTAATATTGTCAAAAAGCTCTATAAATCATAGGCGTCCAGTATATTTTAACTGATTTAAATTACTTATAGAAATAATTTACTGAAATTCGTAGCTTATTTTTGTATTGCAACACACACTTATTCGTAAATAATTTGATAATCATGTGGTGATTCCAAATGGTGCAAAATTACATTTATATTTATCAGAATATTTATAAAAAATTATATTTTATATAATTCTTTAACCACTACAGTACGGCATTTATGACCCCGGTCTCTATTCAAACATCTTTATTTCCGGAACCCTTATTAACACAGGTAACACTGCGATACCATGCCCGATACCACTAATTATGATAATTATATGATCGAAGAGTTAAAATGATTTCTGATTCTTTTTGTCACTAGTTGTGAAGGTTAGCCAAGTTATACAAAGTATTATTATTTTGTAACTAGTTGTAAAAAAACACATTTTAACCGATTGATTTTGAAGCGAGATTTAATAAGTTTTAAGTTGTAGTAAATACTAGTAATGTAAAATTGTGGAAATTTCCGGATGTGTAAAAATCTAGGTTATACCATTTTATTTTTGTCGGTATTTAATGAATATGAAATCGATGGTTGTGAAAAAGTACGGTTGTATAAATTTCCGGTTGTGTTAAAATCCGGTTGTAAGAAATTATTTTTGTGGATTTTTACTGAATATAAAATCGATGGTTGTGAAAAAGTACGGTTGTATACATTTTCGGTTGTGTAAAATTATTCCTTGTAACATTTATTTTTGGGTTATTTATTTTTGCCCTTTATAGGGTTAAAAGAATCTAAATAATATTTTTGTGGATTTTTCCGGAACGTGATATTTCGAGTTATGGAAATATACGGTTGTGGAAAAATACGGTTGTGTTAAAATACTGGCTGTAAACTTTATTTTAGGTATAAATACGGTTGTGTATTTTTCCTGTTGTGTATTTTTCTAGCCCCCCACAATCAAGCAGAAGGCGTAGCGATTCTTAAAACGCTGGAAAAACTAATGAGTTTGGAAAATATCCAAAATCAAGATAAAATCTTAGCTCTATACACAGACAGCAGAATTGTACTAAAATCACTTCAAAATTATTCAAATCACAAGAAAATAATAGAAAATATATGACAAAGAATAAATTTCGTTATAAAAGAAGATTGGAATATATCTTTTAAATGGGTTCCAGGTCATGTGGGGTTTGAAGGTAATGAACTTGCAGATCAACTGGCGAAGGAGGCAGCTCAGAAATCAGAAGATGTTGCGATTTAGATTGCTGTACCTAAAAGTGAAATTACTAGCACAGTTATAAGTGAAAGTGTAATAAAGTGGCAAAAAAGATGGACTAACTCAGAAAAAAGTTTACAGACGAAAGCTTTTTCCCATCTATGCAGGATCTAAGAGTTAAAGCAAATATACCTATATTTCCAGAAGTAACTGTATGTATGTTCGAATGTTCGAATGCATTAGCAGTTTAAATAAGGAATTTATAATTAACATAAAAGTAAAATGAATTTCAAATTATAAAATCAATTGAAAGTAGTAAACAAAAGCAGAATCTAGTCATTTCGTTTAAATCTACTTGCATTTATTTTAACTCTAAAGTAAATGCATCTATTTGAACTTTGAACGTCGAAAATACGCATTTTTGTTTTAAAAACTGAGATTTCTTTGAGTGGTATATATTCACACTTACTCTTGTCTCCCACGGTTTCACTTCTTTAATTTATATTTAATTACTTTCATAGTTGTGCAGATTTTGACTCGTTTCTCTTTATCTATGATACAATTTACTCATTTAAATATTAATGCAGTACGATCCCATTGTTGGATCATGTATAGATATATATTCTTGTATAATATTGTAGTGTCAAATTTGTAATAAACTATTATTTTTATACTATTAATAATAGTATTAATAATAGACTTATATAACATTATATATAGTATTTAGAAAAAGGAGCTATTTTGCTCTATTTAAAAATGCAGTAATATATAGGGTGTTCCATTAAAAAATATA
The DNA here is from genome assembly GCA_929113105.1 of Agrypnus murinus. NCBI lineage: Eukaryota > Metazoa > Arthropoda > Insecta > Coleoptera > Elateridae > Agrypnus > Agrypnus murinus. Next base: position 128,933,664 of record OV816023.1, on the reverse strand, counting down.
CCTATGTATGTAACACATCACGTGACCTATGCATGGAATTGTTATTTTGATCACATTTCAAAAATATAGGTACAACGATAGGACTGTTCTAAAAAACATTTTTGTATCTCCAATAATAACAAAGATAAAGATAAAGGCGGTCAAAATGTAATGAATGTCCTTGTACAGATCAGATCTTAAATGGTATGGCTTTAAGTTTATACTATACGTTGTGAACAGATTGCTTGAAATTTCAAGTGGAATCTTAAATCTTACCTTATATACTTTTTTTTAGATATTTACATTTTCTTTCAACACATGACAACACAAAATAAATTATAGTTTATCAAAAGTGTTTATTGCAACATAATTAATTTTTTCAACAATAAATTACAACGAAACAATGCAATGACCCTCAGGTAATAAGCAAACTAATTAAATAGTAACAAGACATAACGAAAACTACAAAAAAGCTGCCAAATCAAAATATCACAGCATACTTAATAGTTCTTTAAGCTCATCATCCAATTCCTCATTGCTGTTGTCATTCTCAGAAGATTGAAACTTATACGCCATCTTATGTAATCCTTCCAAGTCTTGTATAACTTCTTTGCAGGCAATACAAACCATGATAATTGGAAGCTAGACAAAAATCAAAGATTCATTAACCAAAATAAATAGGTAACGTTTGAAACTCTAAAACTATTTAAATATGGGCAACTAGAACAGAGTGAAACTTAGTTTAGAATTCAATCTAATTTATCATAAAGGAAATCGGATTTCGGATAAAGTTATTAAAATATAGAAGGCTACAAGTTGTTCCTACTAAGCCCCTGAAACTGTCGCAGTAGTACTACTCCTGCCAAGCCAATAGAGAAAACAATTGTTTCTCGTTATAATGGAGTTAATTGATGTGCTTGAAAAAATTCAAGAAAGCTGATAGAATCAATTTTGCTTGTAATATATAATATTGTTCAAATAATTCAATCGTCAACTTAAATGTTAACGGTAATTTAAAAACTGTAAAAAATAATTTCTACCTAGGCCAAGATTAATAAGCATTTAAATAATGGTGCCGTTAATTTTAAATGAGATGCTCGAATCAACATAAGCAATAACACAGCAGGGATAATAAAAGCAGGGATTGCTCAGTAGAAAATTCATACTGTAACCCTAAGCATACATTGGACCCCCACATACACACACACAAATACATTGTCCGGCTAGGATTAAGAAGGGGTGGGTAAGGAAGCTGCACTGCCGGTCACACATATATTCTGACCCCAGAGCTAAAAATTTCGGGATCTTCTCGCGTGGGTTTCTTATAGAATGGTTAAAAAATACAGTAACAAAAATAATAATAATAATAAAAAGAAATAATTCTTATAATTGGCGTACAGTCACAGGAGCTCCCAGATCTCATAAAACTGCAGGCCGCCCAAATCCTTGATCCTTAGATGTTTTGATATTTGCAGACAATCATCATGTATCCTATCCTAGTGAAAGCACAATGTATCTGTAATCGTAAAACTTTACCTTAACTTTTGACATTTTCTACCATTAAGATTGTAAGGACTGTGGTCTAGTACAACACTATATTTTAAACGATGTCTCCTACTCCTAACCACACATTCTATTTGACTTATGCCAATACGTACTTCGGTAACGATGTTACCTTTTCCTCGACATAAAACCGTCAGACAATGATTTCCTGGATCTTTGAACTAAGAATTAAAATATTAATTTACCAGTGTAGTGCTGCCTGTAAGTCCTTTCAAGATGTTATTCAGAAAAGTATTCTTGTTTGTCTCCATACCACTTAGGTGCTCCTTGCCAAAACAAACCTGACAACCATCTCTGATGTTTAACGTACAAAAATTGACTCTCACCTTTATACAATCAATATTGGCTAGATATTGAGAAATGGTATTAACACATTCGTCGCACAAGAAGTATTCCTCTTTGTTATCTAAAATCTGTTTAACCTAATTACTTTTTGTCTTTCATAAGTTTGCAGAAGCTATACTTACATCGCGCAAGAAGCAACCTTCTGTTAGCATCTTGGATATGCTTTCTTCAACAGAATGCAAGGTCATATGCCCCGGCGAAGTTTTCCACTGATGACAGATAAGGCATTCCATTTCTATAGATTGTTCTGAAATAACGCATACACATACACTTGTTAAATATTGTTGTAATATTTTAGGTTGGGAAAAATGTGAGGAAAAAAAAGTGAACGATCTCCAACCAGGGATTTCGAACTCCGGAATCTTAATGTTGGTTATCTTTTTACTTGGCCTGTCTTTGTACTTAATAAATTAACGTTTTTATCAGCACCTGTCGTCAATTTTCCAAAATTCCCCCATAGGGTTAGAACAGTAATTTTGGTACCAATCAACTCCTTTCATTAAGAAGAATCCGACGTTACCGCTAACTAAGGCTTGGCACTTTCAGTTGGAGATCGCTCATCTTTTTAACGGTGCACTGCCAGACCTAAACAGCTTAACAATATTGTCATAAAAAACTTTTCAAATATAACAAAATAATGTCTCTAATGTGACCTGAACTATGTGGCAATCGTTTGATATGGCTTACATATCAGTTTATATCGTTTTTGTGGCTTTGTTCTTAGCAACACTAAAAATATAAAATACAAGCGTAAAGTAACAGTAATAAAAACTATAACAATAAGGTAATCCAACAACCACGTTGGAATAATGTAATTTAAAAAGTATAAATTTAAGTCTTGCGAATGCCATGCCTAGAAACTTCGATTTTCCTCTTGCAAAGTAGTAAGGAAAATTCATTTTCCCTCTAAATACAGGAAAGTGCAAAATCGTAAGAAAAAAATCAGTTTCCCTGTCTAGAGAGGTGAAATCGAATTTTTTAAATTATTTGTAATGTTTTTCAACTTGTGCCACATCTTTAAACACATTAGTTAATCAAAACATAGTTTAGTGGTTTTTATAGGTTGCTTTTGAAAAAATATTAATTTGAACTGTTTTATCAATGAGTAAACGTTTTCTCACCTTCGCAATATTTATCAATCTGGTTATAATCCGAAATTCCAGCTTTTTCCATCTTGAAATCTTATTAAACACACACAATATTTCATATAATTGACAGAACTAACTAGCACTACCGATCATTTGTCTTCAATAATCGTTTTGTACATCAGGTTACTACGATACTTTTCAGATAAATTTACGGTGCTGACTCTAACATAGACCACAACCTAATTTAAATATGTAGAACAATATTCTATTGTTTAAAATGGTTTTGTGTTGTTATTTGAGGGTTAATTTATTTCAATTTCTTCTTTTGAACACTTCACGCTGTAAATCATCTGGTCCAGCCACTCTGTTAGTCTTTAATTTATGAATTACGCTAATGACTTCTTCCCATTCTGGGGTTTCTTCGCCATTATTGTCGGTAGTTTGTCTAGTCTGATCCACACCATCCACCTCTTCAATGCTTCTCTTGTTGATCAGTCATTCTGAATAGTAATATGTTCATCTTTCCATTATTTATCCTTGCCACCTATTATTGTTTTTGTCTGATAATCATCCTTCCTTTTCCTACAACCTGTGTTCTGTCTTGGTTTCATGTTTGTTGTATTTTCTGGACTATAGCTAACTGGTATTATTTGTAGTAACATGATTCCCACTTAAAGTAGTCGGAGTTGCAATCTGCACCTGTAATTTCGCACATTTTTAATACATCTTTCTCTTCCATTTTCTATTAAGACATGATCAATTGGTCGATTTGGTTTATGGTATTACCATCTGGACTAATCCACGTACCTTTGTCTATATCTTTGTGTTCATAGTGTGTACCTTCGATTTAATGTCTTTATCAGTATTTATTATTAGTTATGTATGTAATTGTCTTATTGGTTCGCCATTGTCGCTAATCTCGGGTGTAACTCGTATTTACCGATTGTTAGGTAATACATTGATTATCTACCCATTTTAGATTGGTCTCACTTAGTTTTTCTATTGAGGACTCAACCTGATTATTTCATGTACATCGCTTTCCATTTTAATCTGCACTCCAATGTCCCGCAGTATAAGTCTGGCTTTTTCTTTTAGCTCTAGCTCCACTACTTCTGGTGCTTCGTTTATTCTGTGTAATACTACATGCCTTTACATTACATAAAGGCAGTGGCGTGCGGTGAGAATTTAGGTTAGGGAAGCAACCACGATTTTGATTTTAATATACCTAGGTACAATATAAAAGACAGTGTTATAATCATTAAAGCTTGAAAGTTTTAGAAAAGTTAAAGAACTTTTACACTTTATACTTATGGAATTTGTTGACTATTATTTTTTATTTTAATAAAGTACGTTCTCTGTCAATTTTTGTAATACTTATAAAATAACCACTACTTCAGTCCATCACTACTTATTTCCTCCTACCTTGAATTTTTACAAATGATAACATTCTCACAAAATAAACCTGAACTATTCCTTCCTTGCTCGTCAAAATGACAAAACTAACCATCTTATTGTTCAACCAATAAAAACAGATATGACGAAATTAAAATAATTAATAATATTACAATATAATACAATAATGAGCCGTCTATGATACGTACCTTGTTAATTTTTAATGTTTATTATTTTTGTGATTTACATAGAAAATTCTTTATATTACAAACTGAACGACAAAATCATCGCGATTCGGATGTATCGGAAGTTCTCGAACCTTCCACCGAAGCAGCTGAATTTGCAGTCATGACGATAATGCAATTTTAAATTTGCATACAGAGCAAACTATTTAGAATTATTTGTCTTTAAAAAAGTTCCAGTTATATAAATTGAAATAATTAAATGTTTTAAAATATAATCTCATTCACAGATTTACATTACTTAAGTAACATTTAACAAACACTAAAATAGAACAAATAACAAATGACCATTAATATACTCGTACACACATTGTCATATACAGAATAAAACAATGAAAAGAAATTGCTGTTTTGCATATACCGGCCATATCTCGGTCATTTGTGAGAAGAAATGGCTAAGTCTTGGTCATTAGAGTAGTGCAAGGCACCAAAACTGGATGAGATACATTCAGCGGACTGTGAAGAAAAACTCGAAGTGATGGGAAAATTCCGCAAGTATGAAAAGTCTCTATCCTTCAATATCAAAACTGTTATGTGGGAGTTCTTGTGTATTTGATGTGTAGCACAGTGGTATGATTGCATAATTCTACTAATTTTAGAATCATCCTAATAAAACTGTTGTTTTCTGACATTTATCTATATATTTAAAACACAAGACTTATTCTTGTTCCAGTTCGTTTGAGAGTTCCACCTGGCCGATCTAAGCCATTTTTTTATATTAAAGCTTTCGCTGTGGAGATTAGTCAACACTACTTAATTTTTCTATTTTCTTGATGTTTATATTTTTAATTTGAAAAACTCTAAAATGTTCAATTTGATTCGGATGAATCGGACATTCACTTAGGGCGCCCTCTCACTTCTACGGTGGTGAGTTTCGTAACTATTTCCGCTTATAAATATAAAAGGGTGATGCAGCGATGCAGCCGACCACTTCCATCATTAATACGCGGTTAATGTTTAAAGAATTGTTAGGTTGCGTACACAAAACCCGCATAGTTGAAAATTATGGACAACAGACGAATTATTCAAACAATAGCTGATGGCAAATGCTTATTCAGAGCAGTTTCATATTTGTATAAAACGCAGGAAATTTGCCAACACTATGTATATGACATGTTTTTGAAATATTACTAATAGATGTTTTCAAGAATTTTTTAAACAAGATCGATTTTTGATTTTATTTTTATCATTTCGTAAGGCAGAATTTCCGTATGTATGAATGTAGAATAAACCGGCGGGGAGGGCTAAGCCAGAGAGGAAGATATGTCGGAAAAGATGAGAGTAAGCTGGGAGAGAGGAGTGCTAGGCTTTGAATTTTCAACTGGTTATGTTTGGTTGCGTTTATTTAAATAATCACTCACGAAAATCCGAAGGATTGTAATTACACATCGAATGTTGTATATAGGGAAATCCTTCAATGCTTTTGACCGTCATGTCTTGACGAGGTTACCCTAGTGTAATATAAAGGCATGTAGTATTACATAGAATAAACGAAGCACCAGAAGTAGTGGAGCGAGAGCTAAAAGAAAAAGACAGACCTATTCTGCGGGTCATTGGAGTGCAGATTAAAATGGAAAGCGATGTACATGAAATAATCAGGTTGAGCGCTCAAGAGAAAAACTAAGTGAGACCAATCTAAAATGGGTAGATAATCAATTACCTAATAATATATATAATAAAATTACCTAATAAAATATTACCTAACAATCGGTAAATACGAGTTACACCCGAGACTAGCGACAATGGCGATCCAATAAGACAATAATATATAACTAATAATAAATACTGATAAAGACATTAAATCAAAGGTACACACTATGAACACAAGGATATAGACAAAGGTACGTGGATTACCATGTACTACGAACTACGTGTATTACGTGTAATACCATCAACCAAATCGACCAATTGATCATATCTTAATAGTAAATAAAAGTGAAAGATGTATTGAAAATGTGCGAAATTACAGATGCAGAATGCAACTCCGACTACTTTTAGTTGGAATCAAGATACAACAAATAATACCAGTTAGCTATAGTCCAGGAAAAGGAAGAATGGTTATCAGACAAAAACAATAATAAGTTGCAAGGATAAATAATGGAAATATGGGCATATTACTTTTCAGAAATACTGATCAACAAGAGAAGCATTGAAGAGGTGGATGGTGTGGATCAGACTAGACAAACTACCGACAATAATGACGAAGAAACCCCAGAATGGGAAGAAGTCATTAGCGTAATTCATAAATTAAAGAGTAACAGAGTGGCTGGACCAGATGATTTACAGCGTGAAGTGTTAAAAAGAAGAAATTGAAATAAATTAACCCTCAAATAATAACAAAAAACCGTTTTAAACAATAGAATATTTTTCTACATATTTAGATTAGGTTGCGGTCTATGTTAGAGTAAGCACCGTAAATTTATCTGAAAGGTATCGTAGTAACCTGATGTACAAAACGATTATTGAAAACAAATGATCGGTAGTGCTAGTTAGTTCTGTCAATTATATGAAATTTTGTGTGTGTTTAATAAGATTTCAAGATGGAAAAAGCTGGAATTTCGGATTATAACCAGATTGATAAATATTGCAAAGGTGAGAAAATGTTTACTCATTGATAAAACAGTTCAAATTAATATTTTTTCAAAAGCAACCTAAAAAAAACACTAAACTATGTTTTGATTAACTAATGTGTTTAAAGATGTGGCATAAGTTGAAAAACATTACAAATAATTTAAAAAATTCGTGTAATTTGTATAACAAAGATTCTATGAAGCATTTCCCAACCCACTACAGATTTTACGTGCTTATTTGGGATAAATTATCTGTAACTTTTGTGTTACGGGCCTGGAAGTTGCATCAAGGGTATGTCTTGTTTATCCATGTAGTTTTCTGTCTTTGCATGGTGGTGTAAATGTAAATAAAAAGAAAACAATAGTTATTTATACAACTAGATTTCTCCTCTCTAGACAGGGAAACTTTTTTTTTCTTACGATTTTGCACTTTCCTGTATATAGAGGGGAAATGAATTTTCCTTACTACTTTGCAAGAGGAAAATCGAAGTTTCTAGACATGGAGTGGAACAATACTTATTTGACATTCGCAAGACTTAAATTTATACTTTTTAAATTACATTATTCCAACGTGGTGTTGGATTACCTTACTGTTATAGTTTTTATTACTGTTACTTTACGCTTGTATTTTATATTTTTAGTGTTGCTAAGAACAAAACAACAAAACCGATATAAACTGATATGCAAGCCATATCAAGCGGTTGCCACATAGTTCAGGTCACATTAGAGACATTATTTTGTTATATTTGAAAAGTTTTTTATGACAATATTGTCAAGCTGTTTAGGTCTGGCAGTGCACCGTTAAAAAGATGAGCGATCTACAACTGAAAGTGCCAAACCTTAGTTAGCGGTATCGTTGGATTCTTCTTAATGAAAGGAGTTGTTTGGTACCAAAATTACTGTTCTAACCCTATGGGGGAATTTTGGAAAATTGACGACAGGTGCTGATAAAACCGTTAATTTATTAAGTACAAAGACAGGCCAAGTAAAAAGATAACCCTCATTAAGATTCCGGAGTTCGAAATCCCTGGTTGGAGATCGTTCACTTTTTTTTTCTTCACATTTTTCCCAACGTAAAATATTACAACATTTAACAAGTGTATGTGTATGCGTTATTTCAGAACAATCTATAGAAAGGGAGTGCCTTATCTGTCATCAGTGGAAAACTTCGCCGGGGCATATGACCTTGCATTCTGTTGAAGAAAGCATATCCAAGATGCTAACAGAAGGTTGCTTCTTGCGCGATGTAAGTATAGCTTCTGCAAACTTATGAAAGACAAAAAGTAATTAGGTTAAACAGATTTTAGATAACAAAGAGGAATACTTCTTGTGCGACGAATGTGTTAATACCATTTCTCAATATCTAGCCAATATTGATTGTATAAAGGTGAGAGTCAATTTTTGTACGTTAAACATCAGAGATGGTTGTCAGGTTTGTTTTGGCAAGGAGCACCTAAGTGGTATGGAGACAAACAAGAATACTTTTCTGAATAACATCTTGAAAGGACTTACAGGCAGCACTACACTGGTAAATTAATATTTTGATTCTTAGTTCAATGATCCAGGAAATCATTGTCTGACGGTTTTATGTCGAGGAAAAGGTAACATCGTTACCGAAGTACGTATTGGCATAAGTCAAATAGAATGTGTGGTTAGGAGTAGGAGACATCGTTTAAAATATAGTGTTGTACTAGACCACAGTCCTTACAATCTTAATGGTAGAAAATGTCAAAAGTTAAGGTAAAGTTTTACGATTACAGATACATTGTGCTTTCACTAGGATAGGATACATGATGATTGTCTGCAAATATCAAAACATCTAAGGATCAAGGATTTGGGCGGCCTGCAGTTTTATGAGATCTGGGAGCTCCTGTGACTGTACGCCAATTATAAGAATTATTTCTTTTTATTATTATTATTATTTTTGTTACTGTATTTTTTAACCATTCTATAAGAAACCCACGCGAGAAGATCCCGAAATTTTTAGCTCTGGGCTAAGAATATATGTGTGACCGGCAGTGCAGCTTCCTTACCCACCCCTTCTTAATCCTAGCCGGACAATGTATTTGTGTGTGTGTATGTGGGGGTCCAATGTATGCTTAGGGTTACAGTATGAATTTTCTACTGAGCAATCCCTGCTTTTATTATCCCTGCTGTGTTATTGCTTATGTTGATTCGAGCATCTCATTTAAAATTAACGGCACCATTATTTAAATGCTTATTAATCTTGGCCTAGGTAGAAATTATTTTTTACAGTTTTTAAATTACCGTTAACATTTAAGTTGACGATTGAATTATTTGAACAATATTATATATTACAAGCAAAATTGATTCTATCAGCTTTCTTGAATTTTTTCAAGCACATCAATTAACTCCATTATAACGAGAAACAATTGTTTTCTCTATTGGCTTGGCAGGAGTAGTACTACTGCGACAGTTTCAGGGGCTTAGTAGGAACAACTTGTAGCCTTCTATATTTTAATAACTTTATCCGAAATCCGATTTCCTTTATGATAAATTAGATTGAATTCTAAACTAAGTTTCACTCTGTTCTAGTTGCCCATATTTAAATAGTTTTAGAGTTTCAAACGTTACCTATTTATTTTGGTTAATGAATCTTTGATTTTTGTCTAGCTTCCAATTATCATGGTTTGTATTGCCTGCAAAGAAGTTATACAAGACTTGGAAGGATTACATAAGATGGCGTATAAGTTTCAATCTTCTGAGAATGACAACAGCAATGAGGAATTGGATGATGAGCTTAAAGAACTATTAAGTATGCTGTGATATTTTGATTTGGCAGCTTTTTTGTAGTTTTCGTTATGTCTTGTTACTATTTAATTAGTTTGCTTATTACCTGAGGGTCATTGCATTGTTTCGTTGTAATTTATTGTTAAAAAATTAATTATGTTGCAATAAACACTTTTGATAAACTATATTTTATTTTGTGTTGCCATGTGTTGAAAGAAAATGTAAATATCTAAAAAAAAGTATATAAGGTAAGATTTAAGCTTCCACTTGAAATTTCAAGCAATCTGTCCACAACGTCCCATATAGGAAATAACAAAGGGCCCGCGCTTGGCTCAGGCTTGGGACGATGCTTATCAACTCTGGTACAAGCCTGAAATCCAAGACTGGCCCATGACTGGTCTAAAACCGGGATGATAACTTCGTGCCAAGCTTGTTAATCAGTCATGGCCCTAGATTAGTGATACATCTTGGCCCAATAGTGAAAACCAATATAGTACCGACGCTAATACTGAGTCTTGGCCCAAGGTATATAACCAATACTGGGCCATTCTTAATATTAATGTGGTATCATGGCTGACAATCATTGATAGTGTAGGTTCGGAATCCAACGATAGGTTCGGAATCCAACGGTAGCTCCGGGTTATTACTGACCTTTGAGTATGAGACGAACCTAATATTTAATATTGTACTATAGCTTATTAAGACTTGTATGAAATAACTTTGATGAAGAAAACAAAGTAACACAAACATTCTAAATTATTACCAATTATTTTAATTCGTTCAATTATTAGTAACATAACAACGTAACTTAAAAAAATTGTGACACAAGAACAAGGCTGAGACGAAATTAATAATATTTAGGTTTTTAACAAATAAATTTAAAAAAAAGTAACTTAAAAAATTGTTTTCAAGCATACAGGTTTAATTTTTACTACTAAAAATTGTATTTATTCTTATTAGCGTAGCTTTGTTTTTAAATAAACACTTTTTATTTCATATACATTATTTTATTAATAATATTACAAAACAGTTAAACGTAACATCACTCATGGTAGGCGGATGAACACTGATTAACACGTCGGTAAAGGCTTCCCCCTGTAGCTGCCGCGTTACTGACTTGTCATGTCTGTGCTTGTTTCGAAGAAACGAAGCGCGCAAAAATTTGAAAGCTGAATTTATATTTAGTAATAATAATTATAATCTATGTAGGTATTTTAGTTTTAACTTTTCTCATAGTTTTCTCTTAATTAATTACTATCTGATATAATAAAGACAGAAAACTTCACAAGCTTGATTTGGTAGAATATGTGTAGATTGGCCCAAACTTGGTTCAAGGGTAAGAAACCAAGTCTGAAAACACTAGCATTGGTTGGGGCTTGGGCACACAGTAAGAAACCGAGACTAGGGCGCTGAATGTTGGCTCTGACTTGGGCAGAGATTAGAGAGCCTAGCATTGGTACATAGACGTTGGTTGACCCTTGGGCCACGACAAAGCAGCCGAGACGTGGGATGTGAAGGTTGGCCTAGGTTTCGACCAATGTTGAAATAACGACATTTGGTTATCCAATATTCAGCCAAGCTGGGGCCTATTGTCAAGACTGGCAGTTCCTACATGGGGTATAGTATAAAATTAAAGCCATACCATTTAAGATCTGATCTGTACAAGGACATTCATTACATTTTGACCACCTTTATCTTTATCTTTGTTATTATTGGAGATACAAAAATGTTTTTTAGAAAAGTCCTATCATTGTACCTATATTTTTGAAATGTGATCAAAATATCAATTCCATGCATAGGTCACGTGATGTGTTACATACATAGGTATATTTTTTAATGGAACATCCTATATATCACTGCATTTTTAAATAGAGCAAAAGAGCTCCTTTTTCTAAATACTATTGTTACGTTCTTTTTAAAATAATAAGACAAGTGCTGTTTAAATCGTCTATTCCCAAAGAAATATTTATTTACATGCACTAATGCAAACACTATAAATTAACACTATGATTACAAACTGTTTAACAAACTAAAACTACTATTTACAGACTATGAATTTTCCCATATAACATTTATCTATACATTTACTATTTATTTCGTGATACACGTTTAATTACTCGCTGTTGACTGATCCTCTTTCATCCGCGAAGTCGATTTTATACCCTCATATAATCGTACCAGAAGCCGCTAGAACCTACTATGTATTTCTGGAAGGTGCTAGATAAACCGCGTCTGGTTTACATGCTTGGTGCGATGCGTCATTCTCTCGAATGCTGTAGAATATTCCATTTGTTGTGTGAAGAAGAGGTTCTTTCTTTTTCTCTCTTGTTACACTATATATATATAAAATGTTATATAAGTCTATTATTAATACTTGACTCGATATATTTGACTTTAGAGATAATAGTATAATAATAATAGTTTATTACAAATTTGACACTACAATATTATACAAGAATATATATCTGTATATGATCCAACAATGGGATCGTACTGCATTAATACTTAAGAGAGTAAATGAAAGAGAGTAAATTGTATCATAGATAAAGAGAGACGAGTCAAAATCTGCACAACTATGAAAGTAATTAAATATAAATTAAAGAAGTGAAACCGTGGGAGACAAGAGTAAGTGTGAATATATACCACTCAACGAAATCTCAGTTTTTAAAACAAAAATGCTTACTTTCGATGTTCAAAGTTCAAATAGATGCATTTACTTGAGAGTTAAAATAAATGCAAGTAGATTTAAACGAAATGACTAGATTCTGCTTTTGTTTACTACTTTCAATTGATTTTTTAATTTGAAATTCATTTTACTTTTATGTTAATTATAAATTCCTTATTTAAACTGCTAATGCATTCGAACATTCGAACATACATACAGTTACTTCTGGAAATATAGGTATATTTGCTTTAACTCTTAGATCCTGCATAGATGGGAAAAAGCTTATTATTATTATTATTATTATTATTTTCTTGTGATTTGAATAATTTTGAAGTGATTTTTGCTAGCCACAAAAAAACGTAAAGGTTCCAACAACAAGAGATAGCAGTATTTACACTCAATTATATAAGACACTTCCTTTATTCGTAACTGCTAACATATAACAAATGTTTGAAAAGGGAAACTTTCCCGAGCATATGGAAAAAATCGATAATTATACCAATTACCAAACCTGGTAAAGAAGAAAGTGACGACCCATCCATATACCGCCCCATCAGCCTTATAAACTCAGGTGGTAAAATTTTAGAAAACCTATTCATCAGTAGAATAATGTACTATTTGCACTCACACAATTTATTAAGTAAAAACCAATACGGACTCACGTCACAAAAAAACATAGCAGATGCGATTATGAGTATTTAAAGTCCTAAAATTTTTCTTAAAAAAAAATTGTTAATGTTGTTAAAAATGTTTATTTTTTCGTAAATTTTTAAAAAATACAAAATTTTTCATTTTTCAAAAATTTACCGAAATTTCCGGTGGTCATTTTGACCACTTTGCCGAAGAGATACAAAAAGATGTTTTAACCAAAAGTTTCTTAGAATTTGATGTACTATAAGATTCCAAAAAGAAAAATTCAAAAAAGTCAAAAGGCGACAAACAGACAGACAGACAGACTTCACGAATTCAGACACGAACTTTTTGTTCGTCGAAAATGAAGTAATTCTAATAAGTTTAGATGTTAAAGGGGCATTTGATGCTGCCTGGTGGCCATCCATATTATATGCGCTAAAAGAATTTAAATGTCCTCGAAATCTGTACAAATTAACTCAAGACTATTTTAACAATCGAAAGGCAGTTATTAAATTAAACACAGTTCAATTAGAAGAAACCCCGAGTAAAGGTTGCCCTCAGGGTTCATGTTGCTAGCCTGGTCTTTGGAACATACATTAAGATTCCTTATTAAAACTTAAATTATCAAGACGAACACGAGTAACAGTATTTGCTGACGATCTTTTTGTTGTAGTATCAGGAAAAAGCGTATTTGAAGCCGAAAGCTTTGCAAATGTACCAATATATGTACCAAAATATTTGGGAATAAATATTGACGAAAAATTTACTTTTGACTCGCATGTAAGTTACATAACAACAAAGTCTTAGAAGCAAATCAACATACTAGCGAGATTTGCCAAAATGAAATGGGGCCTGCGAAGCGAGGCATTAGAAATAATATACAACGGAGCTGTACTACCGCTAGTATCATATGGTATACCAGATAAACATAAGAATAGCAAAAGCTTGCCGTACGTTATCTTATGAGACATCGTGTGTTATAGCAGGAGTAACGCCAATACTAATCAACTTACAAGAAATTTCAAAAATTTATAATATCATACAGGGAAGGAAGTTTAATAATTTAGTTTACGATGCACCAGCACCAATAAACCAATGGTTACATCCAGCCAAAATTCCAATGATGAAAGAAATATTGCATACACCTACGAGGCATTTACTGACGGCAGCAAAACTCAAAATAAAGTAGGATTGGGTCAGCAATATTTAAAAATAAACAGCTAATATATACAATAACGTACAGACTAAGCTGGAAATGCAGTAACAATCAAGCAGAAGGCGTAGCGATTCTTAAAACGCTGGAAAAACTAATTAGTTTCTAAAATATCCAAAATCAAGATAAAACCTTAGCTATATACACAGATAGCAGAATTGCACTAAAATCACTTCAAAATTACTCAAATCTGATTGGAATATATCTTTTAAATGGGATCCAGGATATGTGGGGATTGAAGGTAATGAACTTGCAGATCAACTGGCGAAGGAGGCAGCTCAGAAATCAGAAGATGTTGCGATTTACATTGCTGTGCCCTTAAAGTGAAATTACTAGCACAGTTATAAGTGAAAGTGTAATAAAGTGGCAAGAAAGATGGACTAACTAAGAAAAAAGTTTACAGACAAAAGCTTTTTCCCATCTATGGATCTAAGACTTAAAGCAAATATACCTATATTTCCAGAACTAACTGTATTCCTAACAGGCCACGGTAGAATCAAAAGCTATTTACATTGATTCAAACTTATAGACGACCCTTCATGCTCATGCAACAATGAAAATTAACCATTGATCACTTACTGTATCAACGTCACAAACTAAGACCCCAAAAAAGAAATTTAATAAATTATATTCTTCTAAATAGTGGCAACTGGCCTGTTACAAAAAAGGAGTTGGTCACTAAATATCTAAAGCCATTCCTAAACTTTGTTAAAAAGATTAATTTGGACTTATTGGAAATTTAAATATGGAGACAAAATTCCAATTTTAAAAATATTGGGAAATACCTAATTAATATAATTTAGTTAAATAGTTAAATTAATGAAATTTATTTAATCTGTTAACTATTAATCAAGTTATTTATGTAAAAATTTTATTATTATGTTATTAGTGTTAAAAATGTTAATATGTTATTAGTGTTAAAATGTTAAAAAATTATTTATAAGTTACGAAAATGCATGTAGTATTACAATACTGTAATGGCAAAGAATAGATATTATAATAGGCGAAAGTTGGTGGAGAAACTTCAATTCCGAGAGAGATAGAATAGCAAAAACCACTTTAAAGGGCCCATCGCCGATTCTCGGTTACTTTCGGCTCGCTCTTAATTTGTTGCGATGCCATTGGACGGGAGCGCAGAAATGCCAAAGATGGATGCTTATTTTCATTCTTTTATACCTGTCAAGTCAATTCGTTATTCTGTATGTGTTCCATGAAAGTGTACCCATATTGCGACAAACAGTTAAAGTGTAGTGTGTTTTTTGGTGATTATGAGAGCTAAATAAACAAACAATTGAACATTTATAGTTGAACCAAAACATGAATGGAGAAAAACGTAAACACCACGAGTGCTTACAAGAACTGTAGGAATACATTTTATTTAAAGATAACAACGACATTCACTTCTTTGGATTTCCAAAAGACGAAGTATTGTGTTATTTAAGTACCGTATTAGTTTAAGATTATTTTTTTTAATTCTTTAACCTCAAAAATAGATGTAATTTAATCTTAAAACACACCTGTTAACTCATAGTGGCGAGAAAGCATTTGAGTGTAATTTGTGTGACTACAAATGTTTTCAAAAGTTACTCAAAGTGATAGTCTTAAAACACACGTGTGTTGGTGAGAACCATTTGAGTGTAATCTATGTGATTATAAATGTTTACTGTTTAAAGGACATGTTAACTCACACTGGTGAAAAACCATTCAATAAGTAATTTATAGTTTGTATACTAAATACATACTATATATCATTCTATAATGAACTGCAATTCATGCGAAATGTTATCATTAGTTGATTAATAAATATTTTATATTGTTGAGAGAGAATACCATATATGTATCTACACTTGTAATAAGCTTTATAAAACTTTAAAACAACAACTCTTAAAACTTTATATACAATAAAGGTTTGAATTAAATTGAATAAAGACAACAATTGGTGTATAGTTTTATTAAAGTCACTCCTTATATACTGCCCAACTAGTATACATACGAAATTAACAACCCTGGACGTTAGCTAGTTGAGTTCAGGGGTGGTAAATATTTAAATTCGGCGCGCATTTCTGTTGGTCCAAGATATAGGGCCAAGCGTTCCAAGGTCATTGAAACTGATGACGAGAGATCAAAGACGCCGCGCGAAGTTTCGCCTCTTATAATATACTACTCTTTGGTAATGGGGCATGCAGAATAAATGTATTACAATAAAAAAAATACACACACAGGATTGATAACGAGCAATTGGAACAAATGATACGAAGTATTAGACGAACCAAAGAATATTGCCTGGACATGCCTAAAAGATTTGTAATTTTAGTTTTATCTTGCATGAAGCAACGGATGATTGTGTTCGAATGTTCGAATGCATTAGTAGTTTAAATAAGGAATTTATAATTAACATAAAAGTAAAATGAATTAAATGAATTAAAGTAGTAAACAAAAGCAGAATCTAGTCATTTCGTTTAAATCTACTTGCATTTATTTTAACTCCAAAGTAAATGCATTTATTTGAACATCGAAAGTAAGCATTTTTGTTTTAAAAACTGAAATTTCTTTCAGTGTATGTATTCACACTTACTCTTGTCTCCCACGGTTTCACTTCTTTAATTTATATTTAATTACTTTCATAGTTGTGCAGATTTTGACTCGTTTCTCTTTATCTATGATACAATTTACTCATTTAAATATTAATGCAGTACGATCCCATTGTTGGATCATGTATAGATATATATTCTTGTATAATATTGTAGTGTCAAATTTGTAATAAACTATTATTTTTATACTATTAATAATAGTATTAATAATAGACTTATATAACATTATATATAGTATTTAGAAAAAGGAGCTATTTTGCTCTATTTAAAAATGCAGTAATATATAGGGTGTTCCATTAAAAAATATACCTATGTATGTAACACATCACGTGACCTATGCATGGAATTGTTATTTTGATCACATTTCAAAAATATAGGTACAACGATAGGACTGTTCTAAAAAACATTTTTGTATCTCCAATAATAACAAAGATAAAGATAAAGGTGGTCAAATGTAATGAATGTCCTTGTACAGATCAGATCTTAAATGGTATGGCTTTAATTTTAGACTATACGTTGTGAACAGATTGCTTGAAATTTCAAGTGGAAATTTAAATCTTACCTTATATACTTTTTTTTTAGATATTTACATTTTCTTTCAACACATGACAACACAAAATAAAATATAGTTTATCAAAAGTGTTTATTGCAACATAATTAATCCTTTCAACAATAAATTACAACGAAACAATGCAATGACCCTTAGGTAATAAGCAAACTAATTAAATAGTAACAAAACATAAAAAAAACTACAAAAAAACTGCCAAATTAAAATATCACAGCATACTTAATAGTTCTGTAAGCTCATCATCCAATTCCTCATTGCTGTTGTCATTCTCAGAAGACTGAAACTTATACGCCATCTTATGTAATCCTTCCAAGTCTTGTATAACTTCTTTGCAGGCAATACAAACCATGATAATTGGAAGCTAGAAAAAATCAAAGATCCATTAACCAAAATAAATAGGTAACGTTTGAAACTCTAAAACTATTTAAATATGGGCAACTAGAACAGAGTGAAACTTAGTTTAGAATTCAATCTCATTTTACATAAAGGAAATCGGATTTCGGATAAAGTTATTAAAATATAGAAGGCTACAATTTGTTTTTACTAACCCCCTGAAACTGTCACAGTAGTACTCCTGCCAAGTCAATAGAGAAAACAATTGTTTCTGGTTATAATGGAGTTAATTGCTGTGCTTGAAAAAATTCAAGAAAGCCGATAGAATTAATTTTGCTTGTAATATATAATATTATTCAAATAATTCAATCGTCGACTTAAATGTTAACGGTAATTTAAAAACTGTAAAAAATAATTTCTACCTAGGCCAAGATTAATAAGCATTTAAATAATGGTGCCGTTAATTTCAAATGAGATGCTCGAATCGACATCGACAGTTTACTTTAATAAAGCAGGGATTGCTCAGTAGAAAATTCATACTGTAAGCCTAAGCATACATTGGACACCCTCCCCCCCACACACAAATACATTGTCCGGCTAGGATTAAGAAGGGGTGTCTAAGGAAGCTGCACTGCCGGTCACACATATATTCTGACCCCAGAGCTAGAAATTTCGGGAGCTTCTCGCGTGGGTTTCTTATAGGATGGTTAAAAAATACAGTAACACAAATAATAATAATAATGAAAAGAAAAATTCAATAATTCTTATAATTGGCTTACAGTCACAGGAGCTCCAAGATCTCATAAAACTGCAGGTCGCCCAAATCCTTGATTCTTAGATGTTTCGATATTTGCAGACAATCATCATGTATCCTATCCTAGTGAAAGCACAATGTATGTGTAATCGTAATACTTTACCTTAACTTTTGAGATTGTAAGATTGTAAGGACTGTGGTCTAGTACAACACTATATTTTAAACGATGTCTCCTACTCCTAACCACACATTCTATTTGACTTACGCCAATACGTATTTCGGTAACGATGTTACCTTTTCCTCGACGTAAAACCGTCAGACGGTTTTATTTGTATGGACATGTGGGTATAAGTCAAATACAATGTAAGATATACCGTTTAAAATATGTTATGCAGTGCACAATTTATTTGTCATAAACGTGATGTAATACAATGATTTCCTGGATCATTGAACTAAGAATTAAAATATTAGTTTACCGGTGTACTGCTGCCTGTAAGTCCTTTCAAGATGTTATTCAGGAAAGTATCTTTATTTGTCTCCATACCACTTAGGTGCTCCTTGCCAAAACAAACCTGACAACCATCTCTGATGTTTAACGTACAAAAATTGGCTCTCACCTTTATACAATCAATATTGGCAAGATATTGAGAAATGGTATTAACACATTCGTCGCACAAGAAGTATTCCTCTTTGTTATCTAAAATCTGTTTAACCTAATTACTTTTTGTCTTTCATAAGTTTGCAGAAGCTATACTCACATCACGCAAGAAGCAACCTTTTGTTAGCATCTTGGATATGCTTTCTTCAACAGAATGCAAGGTCATATGCCCCGGCGAAGTTTTCCACTGATGACAGATAAGGCATTCCATTTCTATAGATTGTTCTGAAATAGCGCATACACTTGTTAAATGTTGTTGTAATACTTTACGTTGGGAAATATCCTACTCTGATGTTAGATGCAAAGAGAACGATGTTAGAAAGTGAACGATCTGCAACCAGGGAGTCCGAACTTCGGAATCTTAATGAGGGTTATCTTATTACTTGGCCTGTCTTTGTACTTAATAAATTAACGTTTTTATCAGCACCTGTTGTCAATTTTCCAAAATTCCATATATGGTTAGAACAGTAATTTTGGTACCAATCAATTCCTTTCATTAAGAAGAATCCAAAAACACCGCTATCTAAGGTTTGTCACTTTCAGTTGTAGATCGCTCATCTTTTTAACGGTGCACTGCCAGACCTAAACAGCTTGACAATATTGTCATAAAAAACTTTTCAAATATAACAAAATAATGTCAAGGAAATGTCTCTAATGTGACCTGAACTATGTGGCAATCGTTTGATATGGCTCACATATCAGTTTATATCGTTTTAAAAAAACTATAACAGTAATGTAATCCAACAACCACGTTGGAATAATGTAATTTAAAAAGTATAAATTTAAGTCTTGCGATTGTCAAATAAGTATTGTTCCACTCCATGCCTAGAAACTTCGTTTTTCCTCTTGCAAAGTAGTAAGGAAAATTAAGTAAGGAAAAACCGGAGTTAAAACGGAATTATTAACTCCGAAAGAAGAACCCTTAAAAACGGAAGTGTCTTCTCCCATACCTACCTCGACCCCAAAAAAATTTTATAAACGACTTCCACCCGCAAGACGAATACCTCACGATCCATCACCTATCGCCCAAAGAATGCGCACTACTAGCGTTCCCTCACCTGATATCTCAGTTTTTGAAACAGAAGTCCTGGAAGAATCTGGGATCCCAACATTGGATCAATTGAAAGAACAACTTGCTGCTGTTGGATTCAGTCCGGAATTCCAAACTTACATAGATGAGACCTTTTCTGGTAGAGCTAAAATGTATATGGAAAACATGTTCAAGGATACTAAGAACGAGTTCGATCATCATTATGGAGTACGATTCCATCCGGAATCTCACCAGTACCTAATCGGAGACGCCGTACTCACTTTTGACGAGAACGACTTTATTATTAAAAAACCCTCAGGCACAATTTTTAAATATACAGGCACTCCTGGTTTTTACGAATTAGTATTTAAAAAAGCACCTATTGGATACACCCAACCAGACTTGCAGAAGTATAAGGACCTTCTTACACGTACCAATGCTACCAGAAGAGGTTACATTGAGGGTGCACAGCTACACGGAACCGGAAAGAAATACTCAAATATAATTAGACCCCTTCTAACTACTCCTGGAGCAAGATTTCGAAGCGAGTCTAAACCTACTACACCGGTCACGCGATCGAAAACTCGCACATTACCAAAACGTGGCGGTGGTGATATGCGCGTTCTCAACTATAATAATAAACAGGTGGAATTTATACCTTGGAAAGATCCTAATAAATTAGTGGACAGATTGAGACTCCTTTTAAGTTCAAAATCGGCTGGTCACACCGGTCACACTAATGAAATCATATATATTATTGATGAATTGAGAGCTGCTAAAATTATCGAATAAATCATCAGACGCGTATCGATTCGTTTCATAATATTGCTAACGTTAGTGCACTCATGACGCTCGATAAATTCGGTAAACATCTTCACAAAACCCCTGTCCGAGTGAAACTCGACACTCGTTCGAGAGTGTACTTATTAGAAGATATACAAAATGTAAGGTACACAACAATGATGTATATGTGGGCGGACTCCGAGCCTGGGTCGAGCGAACCTACTATTGCCGATCTAACGAAATATTACAATTTGAAAGGTAGCAACAGTAAACTGGAATACACAATACCATTTACAGAAGGGATTGTACAAGCAGTTTGCAGCTCACCACCATGCATTATGTATGTAAACGGTATTCTAGTTGGGCATGCTGCCAACTTAAGTGGGAGACGTTTGAGAAAAGGCGATAAGATTAAGGTAAAAATTAAGTCGCTAGATCCGTCTGCAATCGCCCCATTTTACTTCGAAGCTCTTATTAGTCATCCATATCATCATATATCATCATTACCTCAAGACGATGACTCTGGATAAGTTCGGTAAACATCTTCATAAAACTCCTGTCCGAGTTAAACTAGACGCTCGTGCAAAAGTATTCCTTTTAGAAGACGTGTCTAATGTGCATTACGAGACAATGTTGTATATGATGGGAGTAAACAACTATGAAGACGGTTATGCACTTTTGAACTCCATCAACTTCGAGTATGTCGTTCCTCTAACAAAAGGTATCATTAAACAAATCAAAAACAGCCTTGGTAGTGTAATGTCTGGCGTGCCGGACTTTCACCCAAGTGGCCCGGGTTCGACTCCCGGCGCTGGCAGATCTGGTTAAGGTTTTCTGCAGTTTCCCTTAGCTGTAACACAAATGTGGGATTTGCGCTGTTCCATCTATAAGTCGGCTGCAGCCGCACATTTGGCCTACATAATAATAATAATCGCCCCCTCCCTCCCGCACAAGCTTATAGCTTCTGGGGCCTTGGTTAAGGTTATGGGTTGTAGTAATTATTATTATTATTATTACTATCCCACAGATGTGCAAATCTTTTTAAACGATACGTTATACGATGCCGAATCACTCATCGGAGTGTCATTGAAGAAAGGGGATAAGTTTAAGGTGAAGAAGCCTGGATCAAAGGATATATTTACTTTTGAAGCTGTTATTAGTGTTCCACCATTATCTAAATGAGTATCAAACGTCAAATAATTGAAGAATTGCATAAACCTGCTCGTAAACGATTTCGAAGAAGACGCGTAATCGTAAAAGGCTTGAATGATTTGTACATGGTGGACCTTGTGGAAATGATTGAGAAAAGGTGATACGATTAAGGCGAAAGGTTTGCTATATCCGTCTACAGCCGTCCCATTTTACTTCGAAGCTGTTATTAGTCAGCCATATCATCATATATCATCAGTACCTCACGATGATGACTCTGGATAAGTTCGGTAAACATCTTCATAAAACTCCTGTCCGAGTTAAACTAGACGCTCCTGCAAAAGTATTCCTTTTAGAAGACGTGTCTAATGTGCATTACGAGACAATGTTGTATATGATGGGAATATACAATCATGAAAACGGTTATGCACTTTTGAACTCCACCAACTTCGAGTATGTCGTTCCTCTAACAAAAGGTATCATTAAACAAATCAAATACTATCCCACAGATGCGCAAATCTTTTTAAACGATACGTTATACGATGCCGAATCACTCATCGGAGTGTCATTGAAGAAAGGGGATAAGTTTAAGGTGAAGAAGCCTGGATCAAGGGACATATTTATTTTGGAAGCTGTTATTAGTATTCCAGCATTTTCTAAATGAGTATCAAACGTCAAATAATTGAAGAATTGCATAAACCTGCTCGTAAACGATTTCGAAGAAGACGCGTAATCGTAAAAGGCTTGAACGATTTGTACATGGCCGATCTTGTAGAAATGATTCCCTATGCTAAAATAAATAAAGGTTTTCGATATATTTTAGTATTGTTGAATATGTTTAGCAAGCGTGTTTGGGCGTGTCCACTTAAACGAAAAACCGGTGAAGACGTCACGAAAGCAATGAAAAAATTATTAACATCAACAGGAGGTAATCCCGACAATTTACAAACGGATATGGGGAAGGAATTTTACAACCAGCATTTTCGTAAGCTAATGCAAACTTTCAACATCAACAATTACAGCACCTTTTCTAGTATGAAAGCAAGTCCGGTAGAACGTGTAAACCGAACTCTTAAAAACAAGATGTGGAAGGAATTTTCCATGCAAGGGTCATATAAGTGGTTGCAGTTATTACCAAAGGTTGTTAACCAATACAACGATACCGTACACCGCACCACCGGCTACAAACCCATCGATGTGAACCACAGCAACGCCAAGATTCTTTTACAAACAGTTTACGAGTTCCAGAAAACCACCGATCTGCGAAGTACTAAATTCACAGTCGGTGATCACGTGCGAATCAGCAAGCATCGGGAAGCGTTTGCGAAAGGCTATACTCCCACATGGAGTACCGAAATCTTCCAAATTAAAAAGGTTAATCGAACCAATCCCATAACGTATATCTTGGAAGACACGAACGGGGAAGAGATACGTGGAGGCTTCTACATGGAGGAATTACAGATGGTTAAACATCCTGAAGTATTTTTAGTAAAGAAGGTGTTAAAAAAAAGGGAGATCAAGTTGTAGTCAAGTGGTTGGGCTTTGATAATACCCATAACTCGTATATAGCAGCACGTGACATAGTGCATTAAGTAGTATAGTGCATGCAGTATGTTGCAATGTTAATATATAACTATCATTTTATGTAAGCAGTAAACAATAATAAATCACTTTTTGATATCAATAGTGTGTTTTATTTCTTCTACCTTTACAGAAACACAGAGTATGATGTATATAATTTATTCACATTAGTCAATATCATAATAAATACATGAAATATATACGGTTATAAACTACAAAGCATAAATACTATTTACAATAATTCATAACAAAGAAAAGGCTGTTGTCAACGTAGTCGGGGGCCTCTGCGATTATACTAATCAGTACCGTCGGTTCTACCAACAAACGAGTTCCAAAATTACATTTCGGCTTGCAGTAATTCTAACAGACGATCCAAATTCTGGTAACTATCACGCCCCGGATGAATATCGCGGTGTCCCCATGCTAAAGTGATGAGCGACCCGGGAATAATGTAACGTTTGTTATCGGCTGGTGATAACGCTACTTTATTCCGAAGTTCTGTGTACATAGCATGTAAACGTGATTTGAATATAAACATTTTG